>CM069533.1:74307500-75507500 GCA_035773235.1 Eospalax fontanierii
CCATTTTTAGGTTAGGAATCCCGTCACAGGGTTTGACTTTAAGGATGACATATAATAAATGAATTATATAGTGTTGCATTTATGTTGCAGAGTAAAGAAAAAATTTGCTAATGAGAGCCCTGTAATCTTCCTTTCACACTGAATGATCATCTCTAGGCTCAAAGGAGACTTTGTGCCTATCTTTAAATTGTCATAGTGTGAAAACATTGACTGAGAGAGGGGGCTGCTAGAAAGCAAGTCTGCAAATCATGGGCACTTCTGAGTGCTGCCATTCATTTTCTGACTGCTTGGCAGGCCAGGCTGTAATAACACACGTGGGTCTTCCTTCTCCACAAATGAGGGTCATATTTGGCAACAAAAAGTTAGCTCTAACCTTATAGGTTGACTGGTCTCAAATTTTTCTCAGCCAACACAACTGAAGGATACAACTTTTTCTCATTAGCAACAGAGGTTAGTTATTTACAGAGATGACACGGGAAATATCAAGAACATCACTGTGGAGAGATGACGTAAATTCCAAAAGTTACACAGCATGGTTCTGCCCTGTCCCCTCACTGTATAGTTCCATTGGGAGCCGCACTTCCAAGCAAGTTGATATATGTGTCATAGATGTTCACTGTGTGTTTCTTAAGTGGAACTCAATGTTCTATTACCTTTATTTAGTATTGGACAGGCAGATCAAATGAGCTCTAAGATCCTGTTACTTGGCTCTCTGATATGAACTGTAAGTAATATTCTCATATATGAATTTGTTCTGAGTAACCTAGAATGACACAATAGCTTCTCTGTAGATATGTTGTCTAACCAGGGCCACAAATAATGCTTCACAGCAAACCATGAGTAAAATAGGCTCTGGGGTTCTGGGATTCTGCTAATCTTGGCTGGGCAACAAGAGGCCTCTGTGGGTCTCCGCTGGGATCCATACAGATTTGGTAGCTTTGGGTTGATCTTGGGTGCCTAGTGAGACAGCTCAGCCCTGCTTTATGTCTCCTAGTCTATTGAGTTAGCCCAGGTACAGTCTCCCGGCAGTTACATAAGATCAAGAGTAGGCAGAAAAGCCATGCCTCCTAAGATTTGAAACTCAGATCTGAGGCAAAGGTCACTTCTGCATCTGTAAGGTTACCAAGTCAGTCCATAATTTAGTCTGTGACAAAGTACCCAGAAGAGCACTGTAAAGTCACATGACAAAAGAGAGGATTACACTGAGGGGTGAGAACAGGAGCCATTATGGTCAGTTTACCAAAGGCTCCAAATTATCATCATGAAATCAAATAAGCCCTCCTCTTTCCAGTCTCCTCACACCCTCGTGACAAATCAGAAACAGAGAAGCAGGAACCATTTTAGCCCTGTTGAGTTGTCTCATTTTTCCTGAAGTACCACACCAGCTACAGATGTTCCAAACCCAGTGACGCTTCTGGGGCGTTGGGTGCAAGATGGAAATTGTCTAATGTTCCTTCTTTCCTTCTCTGTGTTCTTAGGAGTGTAGGTCGTAGTCATGTCTCAAGGTACTGTTTTATTCTTTTGTCTTCCCAACATCATGCAATAATGAATCGAATAATTAAATTAGTGAGCTTTGCAATTGCCTGGCACTTCATAGCTACTCAGTATAAGTAGTTATTATCATTTCATGCAGAGGTTCAGATTAAGGTACTGTATATTGGAACAAATCCAAAGTTTCTTGGTTAGGAGAACACAAGAGAGGCCTCATTATAAGTACCCCTGACCCTAAGAGTGGTCTTTCAGGAAAGGGTCATAAAAGGCCAGGATAGGTGCTCCGTCGTGAGAGCAGCCTGTTGGGAACATTCACCTCCCTTTATTCCTTGCCTGTGAGCTTTACGTACATGTATTTGTGAGTGCTCCTTTCATTCAGCTTTTGCATCTATATAAACTTACTTCCATGTTAATTTCTTTGGAAAGGAGAAGCAGAGAAAGGGTAAAACAAACAGCCCTTAAGTTTCCTGTAGCTGTTGAGTGTTAATTTATCAGTACTTGTGTATTTCATTAATGGTCTTGTGCAGCTTGTGACAGCTGGTTTGTTACAGCCAAAGCCCAGCCTTACTAAGTTAGGATTTGGAGGCTTGCCGCAGGAGGCTGTTAAGCCTGTCAGTAACTCCTCATTTAATACTTTAATAGGCCCTCCTGGCAGGAGAGTTGGTTGCCTGGACTCCTCTCCTCTCTGTGTAAAGAGAGGGAGTTCAGACATGTCACTTCGCTTCTTCCTCTCGTCTCAGACACTAAGAACGCTGGTTTGAAAAGGTCAAATCAACACAGAGGAGAAGTTTATGCAAAAACTCAAATAAAAACACGACGAAAGAGCATAGAGACAACTGTTTAGTGCTGGCAGCTCATAAAACACGCTGTTAACTCATCGACATAGCAACAGGTCCCCTTCTGAAACAGTTTCAAGAATAAATGATTAGAACAACCTTGACGGGTGCCGGACACTGTCTCTCAGTTTGTTTGCAAGACACTGCTGATGTGGTCTCCCTTAAAGGAGTGAAGAGAATTCCAATGCACTCAGCTTGACTCTATGTTGTAGCCCACATTCATGATTTGTACCAGTTTCTTATGTTGATATAAGAAAAATAGATGTTGAAACCGAGGTTCAAGGGGAAGTGATTAGACTGAGGTCACCAGGCTGGTCAGAGCCTAGGAGGATGCTGAACTCCTGACCAATTCCAAGATGCAGTGTAAGCCTGCTCTCCACTCAACAGAGGAGTGCTTTAGCTTACACAGGTATTTGGGATAAGAGGTCCTTTGCATTAATTTTAATGACAATCAGCACATTCAAAAGTAAGTTTCCTCTGTAACAGCCTGGCGCCCTATGAGAGAGGTTAAGGTAAAAGTTGAGAAAAATCTCCCTATTGTCATCTATCCAGCCTAGGAAGTCATTCTGAAAAGTGGAAAGAAACCTGGTGGACACAGTGCTTCATTCTTCCCAAGTGCTTCATTAAGTACTTAGCACAGCACTTCCATTCGTCCCAAGTGTTTTATTAAGTACTGCTTGTTGAGTACTTTGAAAATGGAGTAGGTTCTATTTTCATCTTTACACTCTCTCTTGGGTGGAAATTGTAGGCACTCTGGGCACCACATATTTTGAAATATGAAACTCAGAGATATGAAGCAGTTTATTCAGGAATACAGACCCAGAAAGTAACTCTTCTGGCCCCAGACTCCATTCTGTCTGACCCTCTATGTAACCCTTATTGTTTGGCTTTTATTCATGGTTCATTTGTTTCTTATGAGACCTTGATCTTACCTGTTTACTGGAGAAAAGATACCTAAAACCACAGAGTGTGAGCCACTGATTAGGGACAAATTTCCTGACATTTGAGATTAACTATAAGGCATTCAGATGCCCTGGACAGGGCTTCAGAAGTTCAGTTTAGGACGAGGAGTCAGTTTAGTGCAGACCCTGTTGGCTACTGGAAAGCCCACAGTTTATAGGGACGGAAGTCCTGATGGACCATGCTTCAGGTTTCCAAACTCAAAATGAGGCCACATGGTATTTTGCATGCCACCATCCTATTCGGTCCCCTTGCCAAAAGCTTGTTGAAGCCTCCCAGGAAGACGTAAGTGTAGCAGAGACCCCCTAAGCCTGAGCAGCTTTGTGGGTCAGCATGACCAGTCTGCAGAGCAAGAGGTCAGCCAGCAGCCCAGGGGCACCAGGGGCTCACCTTTGAAACTGTGAACTAGATGATTGTTATCTAGCAGAAGAATAGAGACAGCCTGAGGGGGGGGGAGGCTAATCTATTGACCAGCATCTTAGTCAGGGCTCTGGTCTCAGTGAGACCTTTCTTCAGTTTGAACTACCCTGAAGTCTCTATGTGAATAGGAAAAAGGCAACCTTCCTGGGTAGACAAACAGTGAAATATACTTTCTCCTCCCCTCTGCAGGGACATTAGGCTCATAGGCTGTGCCAGCACTTGTGGATAAATGGCAATTTTGACTCTCACTTCCTCCCTAAGATAGGCATATATTGTCAGGCTACAGAAACCACTGTGTCTCTCACCTCACCTCACCTTAAACCACAATGTCACTGTACATAGAAACACTGCCTAGATAATGAGAGAAAATGGAAGCAGAGCCCTCTTATATATTATGGGCATTGTAATAAAAAATATCCATAAGGATCAAAAGAGGAGATCAAATCCATAACAATATAATATTATATAATAAATACCGTGGCCCATAGCAAGTGCTAGATCAAGGTTTATCAAATGAATGAATCCCACACAGGGTTAGTGCATCATCTTTCTTTGCTACTGAAGATAAAATTCTGATTTAATGTTCATAACTACACTGGGTTCGCTCTGAATTCAAAGGTTTCCTGCAACTCAGAAGTCTTTCCATGGCTGTTAATGTTCTTCATTATTTGTTTGTCTATCAGTCAGTCACTTTTCCTTTCATTACTGGTTTTTACCATTTTGTAAATCTTTGATCGTTTAGACTTTTGGTGTCTACATACAGCATCATTTAAGAAGACTCCTTCAGAACAGCCTATTGTGTCGTTGGAAGAACACTTGCTTTCTCAGATGTTCGTTCTCTAAATGTTTAAGGTTAGTTTGTGTCTATGAGCTGTCAGCAATGGCCCTTCTGTTGTGTCATCGGCCTCCTAAGTGATCCTCACCACTTCCTGCCCTGTTATACGCTTGCTGTTTTTGTACCTGGGAGCTCGTAATACGCTCCTTCGCCAAGTGTGCTGGTTTGAGTGAGAATGTCCCCCATAGTCTCCAAGTACTTGGATATTTGGTCCTCAATGGGTGGTAACATTTTGACAACTGGATTTCCCTCTTCCAGCATTCATCAGTTTCCAGTAGTTCCTCAGCTATGGGTGGGACTTCAGGAACTCATCCCCTGTCTATGGAGCGATTTTATCTGGATTGATCTTGCTCAGGTCTTATGCATGTAGTCATGGCCTCTGTGAGTTCATGTGTACAACTGCCCTATCATGTCTGGAGAACACTGTCTCCCTGTAGTTATCCACGACCTCTGGTTCTTAAGAGTGCTTCTGTCCCATGCCAGGCATGAGTTTGGTCTTATAGAGGGGCTTTAAAGTCAGAAAGTGTTTGGTTGCTCCTGTAACATTTATACTGCTACTGCACCAGGAGACACATCTTGCTAGGTCACTTGCAATTATTACCCACAGATTTCTGAAGGCTAATGATGGGAAGACAAACACAAAGTGCTAATCACTTGGCTATGTGTAATAAAACTTTACCTTGTCTCAGAAGAGGTTTGGCCTTTTTCTTCAGCTCCTGGGATACCTAAAAACCTTTGGAATTTCCTATAGGATATGGATATCTTTGTAAATCATAGGAGGCCCTGAGTCACACCTAATAGTTTATTTATAGATATTTATTATGTAGTTGATTATGACAGGGCTTCTAGTGAACCTCCTCCATCTATATGATGTCAGCTTGACAACCATGGAGGGGGATTTCTGGATGGCACCTGAGCCTTACAGATTATTGTAAGATATATGTACTGTCATACATCAATGATATTTAGGTTAAGACATTTTGAAGACAAGAGAAGCTCTGTGTTTGGACCCTCCCCCCAGATTCTGCTCTAGGCAAGAAATGCCCTTCCTGACTTTAATGTGTCCTTCCCGCATAATAATTATTATATTAACTACAAAGTTTTTAATGAGTTCTAAGTTCTAACAAATTAACAAACCTGAAGCTGATTTAGGAAATTCTCCAGTCTTGTCATTGGTGTTAACCATCAGGCAGACAGTATTCTAGAAGAATGTACTGAAGAACATCCCCCACCCCACCCCCCCGCAAACTCATACCTGTGTCAAAGATTCTACAAAGCCAATTGACCAATTAGAACTTGAATATGCATATTGAACTGTTACAGACTCAGAGCCACATTGTCTTTGGTTCCCCTGATGACCATTCATTGTCCACATCTCTGTCTTGCCTTAATATCCTTTCAATAGTCAGATTAAACTTTGGAACAGACCATTAACTCCAACCAACTCCAAAGTTAAAATATGTTATCAGGTAATATCTAGAACAAATGGTAGAGTTTTCTCATTTTGTCATACTTCTTCTATGTGATGTTTTTAACAAATATATTTTAAAATCTATCTTGATTTATGACTTTCTTTTGTTCTATGACTACAAAAGTTCATGTGACCATTTCCATGTTAGATTATGTATTTGAAACAACCTGAGTTCATGTTCCCAGACCATGGTCCATTACATTTGGCTTAGAGCAAGGGAATTATGTCATTTTCTTTGAGGTGAGAGCTATTTCTTCCAGTCACAGCTTTAGGGCCTGAATGTGGAGCCCCAGAGATGATACACTTTCACTGGAGGAGTTATTCTGATTAGCACCAGGTACCAGCATGGGCCGAATGTTCCCAGCCATCCATTCTGCCCCCTCAGGTGGATGTTGGTGAGTTCTTTCCGGTGCCTTTGGTTTGGGTGATGGTTCATTGGTTTATGCTGACCTTGTTGAATGTTCTCTTATTTTGATCACTTTTGGAGTATTCACTAATTTTTATTTGTTTTCAGAACTTTTGGTTAGAGAAGTTTTTATTTTCTAGCATTTGGCCCTTTTCTCCTGCCATTCTTACAATATCTAATTTTGCATTTTTCCCCCTTTGTTCCCTCTCCTGATTATTGCAACCTTGTTTCTTTTATCTTAGAAATTCTATGAGTTCCAGACCATAAAGACACTTAAGATAAGAGACACTTGTTCACTCTGGTACAATAGGGTAGGAATATTGGGGGGGCGGAGACAACTCCCCAGGAAATGCAACAGCCCCAAAAGGAAACTGAAGACACTGTTCCCCATTCCTCAGTTGGCAGGAAACTTATGGACTCATCTGAGAAAACACATTAAGGAGTGATCACCCAATGTCTTCAGTCCCTAAAATTCCCATTATAAGATAAACCCTAGACACAATGAGAGGAATCAGTGTTGTGATGAAGCACAAGGAAGCTACTGTCATAAGCAGCATATAATTCTTATCCAAACACAGATCCATCTAGCTAACATTGAAAATTAAAATTTATAGACAGACACAGGATACCCAATATCTCTGTTTACAAAAATAAGGTTTTCTTAAAATACTGATTTGCTCTTAGTAATATTTACAGAAAAACTGGCTTAAAAATAAGATGTTATGCTTTATCTTTAACAAATGGGACATTTTGAAATCTAACCATTAGATTTTATCCAAATACCTCAAACACCAAGATATAAATATATCTTAATGCTGAGTTTATATGTTTTCCTATTTGAGCAAAATTTTCCATCGTCACAAAGCTACTACCTTAGCAGTAGAAAGCACTTATTAGAATTATTCCTCCTTGAGCCATTTATTCTAAATCACATAGTAATAGTGGGACTTGTTTTGGTAGACAAAGTTTAAGTCTCTATGTAGTTTGCTGTATTGCACAGACACATAGCTTATAATGTTGAGTCCTCTGTATTCATGGTTAAATAAACACTGAAAATGTTGATTATTAAAACTGACTTAAATTTTCCTTTCTTTTGCCAAAAGTATTCCCATTAGTTCTTCTAAATCTAAGATTTGCCCCTTCTGAAAAACACAGATTATTGCCTTCTAAAATGATTACTGGGCATCCTGTGAAAGTAGACTACAGAGCCATCTCTGTTGAAGGGAGACAGTAAAGACCATCATAAAGGACTTTAAGAAATGATAACTAAACATTAAGAATTGGTTATACAACCTTTCCCCAGTGAACTTCCAGGAGATGAATAACTAAATGAGGAACTAAAAATATGTAATTTTGTCCATTAGAAAAGACATCACACCAATGACACCATTTATCCTCAGTAAATAAGTACTCTACCAGGTACTTCTAACCTCCTCCTATGCCGTTTAGGATGTAAACTTGGATTTATGTGTGCTAACCTCTAGAGAAATAGTCACTTGAACTTTAGCAAAGCTAGATACTCATCTCAACTATCTTTCCAATTGAGTATTGTGAGTAGCTGAAGCCAAAAATGTTTTTGAGGGTATTGGAATTTTCCTTGGCATATTTTTGTAAACAAAAAATTAATGCTGACCTTGCTTTTTGTAAAACTACAAATGAGAACGACAACATTATGTTCTCTTAATAACCTTAAAAAATCATGTTTTTCTTTGCTTATGAAGACCTCCTTACTTTACCTAAACCAAGTCTTCTTGTTTAAAAAGATTTACGTTTTCAGTACATCCACTATGTACATTTTCTCATTATTCAGCACAATTTGGAAAAAAAAATCAAGTTCTCAGATGTCAGAGATCTATTTTAAATCTTCAGAATGGAACTCAACTTTTTGAAGTATATTTTATATTAAGCTTTATAACCCAAGACAATAGAGCTTTTTTCTGATAAGCAAAAAGAACAAATATTAACTAGGTTCAACTAATTGGATTACTATGTTGCCATAGATATTAAAAACATGAATATATAACAAATCAAAGCTTTTGGAAGCCATATGGCCTATTCAAACATCTGCTTACCTGAGAGTCATTTTGACACTTTTGACTCTTGTGAGGAACACCTAAAAAATTGGATCAACTTGTAAAATTCAAATTATCCAAAAACAATCTTCAAAGGCAGCAACCACCATGGAAGCTTTTGTTGTTTTCATTTTGATCTTTTTAAGTGAAATCTGGCCAAACCCTCAAAATCAAAAAGCTCTCTCCAGAGGTATAGATACTTGACTAGGAATTTTAGAACAGACTGTATCTGCTAAAGGAAAGTTTAAAAGGTATACTTAAAAAGGATGTATGTTCAAAAATAGGACATAAAGTATTTCAAAAATGAAAAAAAATGTAGCATGGAGCCTCTACTATAGTAGCATCATCCATGTTTCCCTACTCAATGAGCCTTCAGTTATCCCATAGTACAGTTAGTAGGAATTGGAAAAACACTAAATAATATTCATAGTTGCCAATGAGAAATTATAGGCAATATTACAAAAGGCTCCTGTAGGAGTTCCATTTCCATCTCTAGTTATAAAATAAGGAATGAGAATTGGTCATGCCTAAAAAAATGTATGGAATCTTTATGTCTCACAAGTCAGACTTCTCCCTAATCATCATCAGTTCATGAGGAAGAGATAATTTTACTAGAAAAAATTTAAAATTGTACTATATTGTCATATATTTTCTTCTGAAACTTGAGTATCCATTTACTTCCTCCAAGCTAAAATTTGGTATAGTACCAAAATAATAGGACAAATCCCATTATTTGTCACAAATAACAGTTACAATCATTTTAACATTAAGGATTCCTCTTTCCTAAAGTTGGAATTAACAACTTTACGTGAAGTTATGGCTAAAAAATCAAGCTGAATGAAAGGAAGACTAAGCTCCATTATTTCCTACATACGCCAAATAACAAGTGACCTACTTCACAGAGTAAAATGACTGCATAGGCCGGAGGAAGCTCAGTCTGAGTAAGGGTCATGGTGACACAAGGCAGAGGATTTTCTGCTTCATAGGAAGCCCGCTTCCCGCTCTACTTCCTTTGCTTCTACTGTACTACTATTCTGAGTGTAGGTGTGAAATTTTTAGCACACACATATAAATGTAAAGGCAGATGTTCAGGGCAAGGAAAAGAAAATGAACCAAATCATGATAGTTTGTTAACTTGATCTGATCAAGTTATGTTTCCCTTAATGACTTTACCAACTATTTCTCTCTTCTAAGGGCCTCTCCATTGCCTACTGAACCTCATATGTATCAAAGGCAAGGAATATATTGTGGAATATAAAATAACAATTGACCTCTGCTTGCACAGAGTGTGATGCTTGGTCAACAGGGTGAACTGTAAAACTAAAGTTCTCAGAAAAAAAAAAGACAAAAAAAAAAGAGACTTTACAAAGCTTATGGGCCTTTTGAACTCCCTGATTGCATAAGGTTGGAATGTTACAGATTTGTAGCCAAATTATCCTTGTAGTCCTTGTACCTTTCTTCGTCATTCATTGTCCAGCTCTGCTTCTAGCAGCCTTCCAGTATCCGGCAAAAGCTTCAGGATGTGTGAACTAGACAGACCACTAGCTTCCACCAACTCAAAAGCTGAGAATGTTGTCAGATAACATCTAAAACTGAAAGTAGGACTGACCCCACTTTGCTGTATCCTCCTATCTGATGTTCCCACTAATGTTTTTAAAAAATGACTGGGTTTATGATTTCCTTTTATTCTATAACTATAAAAATTCATGTAATTATTTCTACACTGGAACATGTCATTTGGGGCAACCTGAGCCCATGTTCCCGGGCCACAGTGACCACTCATATTTACTTTAGAATAAATGATCTCTTACTCTCTTAGAGGAAAGATTTGTGTTTGAGTTGATTTTGAATCGAAAGAAGTCTCCAATGCTACACTTTGGGAAACTCTCCGTAGCTTGCATGACAGGACTTCCTCATAAATTTTCCTATCAAATGCAGACTGAAGGCGTGAATAAAAGAGTGGGTATAGACAATCAACACACCTACGACTGCACAGATGCGAATCCAGTTGTGTATGTGGGATCTTCACACCCTAAAACTGCCTTTGAATTTTGCTAACTTGATCAGCTAGTTTTCTTTTGAGCTCAAGTATCATGTTTGACTTGGGACCAGGAAGGAATATTTTGGATATGAGCTTAGAAAGTAAATGCAATGAACATAACAATAAAGGCGAAAAGTTTCAGTTTGACAAATATGAGAGATTTCCAATTCCAGAATGTCAGTTTGTAAGATCATTTTCATAGGAATCTGTTGAATCCTACACACTCACAGGATGGTCCTCTGAGATGCTGATGTGATGTCAGGAAGATTGGCAGGCTTCTGAGCTCTTGATCGTTTTGGTGTGGGAAGACCTATTTCATACCTTCTCTGCAGAAATCCCCAATCTGGGACTGCAGTAACCAACTGTTACAATTTGCTCTAGACTGAAGGGATTTCTAAGGCATGAGACTTAAGTCTGGTTTAAGATTTTTCCTGAGGTGTAGGACTTCAGTGCCCAAATCAAGAAAGTTCCAGACAAACTGTCAGTTCAGAATTACATGACCCCAGTTCCTGGCTTCAGCAGTTTGAAATGGGTAAATTGTCATAAAGGCAATGACTGGTAAGTAGTCTTTGAGATGGTTTGGTTTGAAAACTGGCCCAACAAGAGCACCAAAGGCTTGTCAATTATCCCTTTTCTCTGAGGGACTTAAATTTGATTTGGTGCATTGGCAAGTTGCTGGCAAGATGAGGACAGAAAGTACAGAGAATGAACAGGAAGGAAAGCCATGTTCCAATAAGAGCGAAGTCTAAGGAACAAGCAGTGGAGCCCTCTTCAGTGAGACAGGACGCATTTGTCGGGGCGGGGGGCGTTGAAGCGGTTTCTGATCCTGAGCCAGCCAAGCCTGTTCCATGCTGCCCCACTGAACAGTCAAGATTCTTGCCTTTTCACCTTCACATTTCCTTTCTCATAAGCTGTTCAGTTCTCATGTAAAACCAAACACTCTGTCCCTCTAAAACAGAAGGCTCAATGGACCATCTATACTAGGTGTCTGAGTGATCTGTGAGGGGGACATGCTGGAAAAATGAACTTAAAGTTAACACTGTGGCATTATGCTGTTTTGGGTGTTGATTTTTGAGATAGGGTCTCATTATGTAGCTCAGGCTGACTTCAAATTCGCCATCCTTCTGCCTCTGACTTCTAAGTGCATGTTAGAATTACTGTCATGTGCCTCCATTATGGTTGTCAATGAGTAACCTTACCTACTATAAATCAAGATAAAGGGAGATCATTATTTCCTGTTTACTATGTGTTGGGCGCCTTACATGGTTAATTGTTGTTTTTATCTTAACTATATTATATTTTAATCACTTCACACAGATGAGGGACATTCATAGAGGTGCCATAACTTGTCTTTAGTTTTACATGGATGGTGTTTCAATTCCAATGTGACTGATTACTATGACATCAGGTTCTAACAGCATGGAAGAATTACTTGAGTGACCCTGAGGGACCCAGAGGGGCCTGTGACAGCAGCTGAGATCTATTTTTAGAAAACTGAGCATATTAGTGGACAGTGGAATCTGTGGTCTGTGTACCTCGAGAAGCATTTTGTCTCCAGTCCTTGCCATCTGTCTCTTGCTTTCTAATCTTGCTCCCATTCGTCTTGTGGTTATTTTCTTTATCTTTTTCAGAATATTTTCACACACAGAATGGTAGCTGTTTCTTTTCATAATAGCCTAGAAAATGTAGGCTTAGACAATGAAAAATAATGTCCAAAGTCACACAGAATCTTTTTTAAGGTTCATGATGAGAATACCAGAGAATGGGCAGACTCAGAAAGGGTGAGCACACCTAAGCCCACTTGCCTATTACCTGGCCATGTGGCTTCTGTCACCCAGTTCGTCCATGTGGAACTTGTTTCAGTTCGGGAGCACACCACTCTGCTCTTCACTGAGAGTCTTGGCGGTCACTGTGGTCTGCAGCTACATGTCTACTGTCCTTTCTCTGCCTTTCCAGCTCTGCTGGTTTGTTTTGTCAACTTGACACAAACTAGAGATACCTAGTGGGAAGGAACCTCAGTTGGGGAATTGTCATCCTCAGATTGGCCTGTGGTCATGTCTGTGAGGCAATTTATTATTGCTAATTGATGTAGCAGTGTCCGGCTCACTGTGCGAAGGGCCATCCCTGGTGAGGTGGGCCTGCTCTGTTTAAGAGGGGTAGCCGAGGAAGCCAGCAGTAAACAGCATTCCTCCATGGCGTCTGCTTCAGTACCTGCCTCCAGGTTCCTGCCTTGGCTTCCCTTGATGATGGGTTATTTCTGGTAAGCCAAATAAACCCTCTCCTCCCTGAGTTGAAGGTCATGGTGATGACCACAGCAACAAGCCAAATGCAAAAATATTCCTCTATCTCATTTGATCAGATTCATGATCCAGGGTAACTCAGAGACCTCCTTCTCTAGGAACTCCGGTTGATCCTCAAGTCTACCAAAAAAAAAAAGCCTCTTCTAGATGTTTCTCTAGCATGCTAATCACCTTCCATCTCATTTGATGCCAGGTCCTCTGAATTTGAGTTTTCCTACTAAAAATCAGTAGGTTTGCCTTGCATGCTATTGTGGCTCCAGAATGCCTGGTACAAAGTAGGCAGTCAATAACTCAGGGTGGAATAAGTTAATTAATGCACTTTTCAAACCCCAGAGCCACAAACAGTAGTCAGTTCCAAAATACCCAGAAGCCTGCCAAACAGGAGTAACAACAGTAGTCTTGCTTGTTGAGGGGCAGTGGCCACCAGGCATTCCTATTCACAATTTTCTATAATTCTCATAGTGGTTCTGTGAGGACATTCTCTTTCCCAACTGAAAGGCTGATAGAGAAATTATATCACTTAGCCAACTCATGTAGACTCAGAGCTGGGATCTAAAACCTTGCTTCCCTGCAACCTCCTGCTTTTAATCCAGAAAGAATTACAGAGGAGGAGAAAGCAAGAGGGCCCTTTCCCTCCCCTTCTCGAGAGCAAAGCCATGCACAGGTCACACAGGGCTGAAACAAGGTGGCCAGCCTGGTTTCAAAGAACATATTGGGGTAGCTGCTGGCATCAGAGCTTGTTCTTTGTGAGCCTTCTTCAGCCTGCTGTGGAAAACCAACCCCAAGAGCTTGATTTCATTTGTCAGCGTTTCTTGTTCTGCCCACGCAACATTTCTTGAGAGTTTGGAGTGGAACCAGGACTGTTTTTCACAATCCAGTTTCTCCCATTACCCAGGAATAGCCAAAAGCCCGACTGAGCGGGCTGGTTTCATCTGCTGTTTTTCCAAGAGCTTTTGTGCTCCCCCTCGGTGGGCCTCTTTTCCTTTCCTCAGTAAGGTTGAATTCCCTGATGGTAATCCTAATTATAAGCATATGGTGTTGATCTCAGCTACCACCGGACTTGCAAGCTTTAGTTTTAAAGGCAAAAAATAGAAAACCTTTTTTTGGGGATACATTTTCTGTCAAGGGGCAGTTTCTGTGGACAGAAAAGTGATTGTCAAATGCATTCCTGGAGCAGATTTGCATACTAAGCACATGTTCAAACCAGGTAGCCATGTCAGGCAATTACTGCATCAGCAGAACAATGTTTTATAGCTTAATATGATGGTCACAGGATTTGAATCTCAGAGCCTTGTTGGCTTACAAAATGTTAATAGGGAACTGAGCACTACAAAAAGCATCCTGATGATCTCTGCAAGTCCGGCCAGGAATTGATTAAACAAAAATCAGACATTCCTGTAAACAATGTTGATTTATTTAATTCACTGTAACCGTCTCCTTAAGAGTCCTTCTCTCGCTGTAGAACAGTGCACATTTAAAAACACTCTTCCCAAGCCTGAGTTTACGCTAGCATTCCCTAGGGGTAGGAACAGAAGAATGTAGGTGGAGGCACAGAAAATGTCCTCTGATCTGTTTGGCGCATGCTTAGGGGATTTTGGTCAAGCTGGCATTCCTTCTCACACTCTTCTAAATAGAAAATCTCTACCACATCACAGAGGAATGGGGAGTACATGTCTTAGAGTCCTCTCCCCTACAGTGTCCCTGCTCGGTGAGAGAAAAGTGGGTTCTGAAAAGAAAAGTACCTTGTATTAGTTAGCTTTCTGTTACTGTAACAAATACCTGAGGAAATCAACTTATAAAGAGAAAAGGTTTCTTTGGGCCCACAGTTTTGGAGGTTTTAGTCTGTGAATGGTCAGTCTCCTTGCTTTGGGCTTGTGGTGAGGAAATGTATCATCTGGGCAGTATTTGATGCAGCCCAACAGTTCATATCTTGACTGAGTAGGCGCCACCTCTTAGCACCTTCCTCTGCTACATCCTTTAACACTGAGCGTTGAGCCTTAAGGGGATATTCTAGATCCAAACTGTTGTGTACATTTTTCACTGCTGTGGGCTGAGGTCTTTAGCACTAGCTTCTCCACCTTTTATTTCCCAGACCCTCAACAGTTGCAGAACCTTTTCATTCCAATCCCTGGAGTTTGTGGTTTGCTGGGTAAATGTTGTTTCATGCAGGATGTTTTTCAGAAAGGCAACTTAGTAATAATTACAGTTTGTTGAAGTTGAAAGAGACCTTTGAAACCATGTAGGCTGATAGTTCTTCTAAATTTGAACTTTCCAAACAAAAGTTTATTTTGCTAATATTATTTTTATGTTTTTCAAGTTAGCAATTATAAACATTTTAAAAAGAAAGGGCATTTAGCATTCTTGTTGCAAAAAGTGAATTATCGATATCAATCTAAGAACAGTATTTCAAAGCGAATCCATTTAGTTTTGTGAGAGGTTTGCTGCAGCCTGCATATTTTCCTCTGTTTGTTACAGATCTGAGCTGCTCTCCGTGGGATGAAGGTTCCAGTAAGGACTGTTACTGTACAGGAAAGAGAGATGCTCTATTTCTTCTGGTCTCACATCATACCAATGGACACAGAAGCCTTCTTTGACTTCAAGAAGCGTGGGAACATCCCCCTGACCAGCAGGCAAGTATCTTTACAGTAGTGGGAATAAGCTAGATGCTCACTAAACCAAGTGTGACACTTTGTAGCTGGAGAGGGATCAGATCCAGATCCTTCTCCACACTTCACATACCAAATGTAAGTCTTATTTTGTTTCAATGTGCTTCTGAATAGCCACATATAGGGTTCCCATAACCCCCTCCGTACGTTTGAATAGTTTGCTACAGTGGCTCATAGAACTCAGGGGAACATGCTTTACTGGTTTATCAGACAAGCTGTTTTTATTTTTTAATACTCATATTATTATTTTATTTTATTTCTATGAGTATGCTGCTAGCATGTATGTAAGTGCACTGTGTCATGCAATGCCCACAGAGTCAGAAGAAGGAACTGTATCCCCTGGAACTGGAGTTATGGACAGTTCTTAGCCTCCATGTGGGTGCTGAGAATTCATCCTGGCTCCTCTACAAGAGCAACTGGTGCTCTTAACTGCTGTGCCATCCCCCAGCCCCACAAAATTATTGTTTTTAATTTTATGTATATGAGTATATTGCCAGCATGTATGTAAGTGCACTCATGTCAAACAATACCCATGGGGGTCAGAGGAGGGTGTCGAATTCCCCTGGAACCGGAGTTATGGATGGTTGTTAGCTGTCATGTGGGTGCTGGGAATCTAACCTGGTCTACCACAAGAGCAGACAGTGTTCTGAATCACTGAGCCATCTCTCCAGCCTAGCCTATTTTAAAAGATAAAACAAAGGGTTAGATGAAGAGATGCCTAGGGAGGTCTGGCAGACCTGCTGACCTCATAGGTAGGGAGGGTCCACCTCCCATCAGGTAGGGATATCTTTTACTCACTTTTCTTAATTTGTTCATGTGTTGAGCTCTCCAAGGCTCCTTGAACCCATACATGATCAACTTACCCTCAGGTTCTCTTCTGTTCTCAGAGGTTGAGGACTGGAGTTGAAAGTTCCACCTTCTAATCTCCCCTTGGTCTTCCTAATGCTCAACCTCTATCCTCTAGGTCCTCCATGGCAGCCAGCCAGCCATCAGCCCAGCAGCTTATGTGGTGGTTTGGATGAGAATGGCCCCTATAAGCTCCAAATATTTGTACTTTTTGTTCCCTGTTGATGGCACTGTTTTGGGAGATCTTAGAAAATGTGGCGGTGTGGGAGGAGGCACGTCACTGGGGGACAGAAGGGCTTTGAGATTTCTTCACCTAGCTGGATCTCCAGTCGCCCTCTGCTTTCTGTACCTGCAGGAAGATGTGTCACTTGGCTTTCTGCTATCACCACTGTTGCCGCCACACCTCCTCTGCCATTATGGACTTTTAGTCCCAGAACTATGAGCTCAAGTCACCTCTTCCTTTCATAAGTTTCTTGGTCGTGGTACTTTATGACAGCAACAGAAAAATAACTGATATGGTATAAAAAAAGACGTTATCAAGCCATGCATGGTGGCACACACCTTTAATCCCAGCATTCAGGAGGTAGAGGCAGATGACTGTCTATGAGATTGAGAGTAGCCTGGTCTACATAGTAAATTCCAGGATGGCTAAGGCTGAAGGGAGACCCTTTTTCAAAAGAAGAACAGCAACAACAGTAACAACAAGAGTTGTCACTTCACTTGGGAGTGTCCAAGGATTTTAGAAGTTGTACACCAGGAAATGAGGCTGAAGTCTAACACACACGCACACACACACACACACCATACTACACACACCACACACACTACATACACACACATCACACACCACATACACACACCACCTACCCCACACCCCCGACCACAGACCACACATACACACCACACACCACCTACCCCACACGCCCGACCACAGACCACACATACACACCACACACCACCTACCCCACAAAACCCACCACATGCATAAACATATAAATTAACTCTAGATTCTGCATATGAGAGAAAATGCATTATTTCTGGATCCAGCTTATTTCACTTATTATAATGATCTCATAGTTATCCACTTTCCCAGGTTAATCACCCCATTCTTTCCATCTGGCTGGCTCATCTCTGTACCCAGTTCATCAGGCATGTGAAGCTTGTTCTTTTCGATCTCATTCATGTCCTGCCTTTTCTGTGAAATCCTCCTGGGCTAGACCAGCCGTTATGTACAACCCTTTAATACTGTACTGCTCATATGGCTCCAAGTTTATATCCCACACATTGTTGCTGGCTTTCATGAAAATGTACACTTGATATATTTTCACATACATACTCTTGGAAGAAAGAACCTTGATTCCTGTCTTGGAGCTGAACTTCCTAATGATCCCTTCTTGGCTATGTCATTAAGTCTTTTTGAGATCTAGTTTCCTCGCATGAAATAAAAAGGATAAAGATATTTCCCTCGTTGGTTACTGTAAGGATCAAACAAAGAGATCAGAACAAAGTCCTTTATAAATTACAAAACTCATCACAAATGTTCATTACATTTCATTACAATCATAAAAATTCTCAGGCTCTGTCTACATAATGCTGTCATAAAATATTTGTGGATATACTGATTGGAGGCCACTAGGCCAGAGAGTGGCCCTGGGCTCCTTGTATTGGGTGAGGCTGCCCACTAGGGAGTCAGGGTGCTTCAGGCAGAAGGGAACGTGGGGTGCTTGCAGCAGGCAGGATTTTACATTGACACCCAAGGAATTATACCCTGAATAATCTCCTGTCCTTGAGTACAGGTGGACTCTGAGTCTTGCTCCAAGTTAACAGAACATGGCCAAGATGACAGTATTTTTTTCCCATCCATTACCCCTTATGGGATCGGAGATTGTTATTTTCCAGTGGGCTTAAAAGCAAGCTGACTATTATAAGAGGGACAGGAGGAAACTGCAGGAGTCTCGCTCTAGGGTTCTATGTGGCACATTCCCCTGGGCTCATTTGGAAGGACCCAGTGCAGCATTTTGTCTTCTACTCAGGTAACAGAAGCAGCTTGTCCCCAGTTCCTAACCAATATAACTCCAAGACAGCCAAGCCTGGAACACTTGGTATCCCACTGCATTTCTTCTTCCAAGATCATGGTCATGGTACAGGGGCATTTTTTTTCTTCCTCTTTCTCTTTCCAATTTGTTCTCCTCAGTCCATGATGGGTCTTAGCCCTGTAGCTGTTGAGGAAATAACTTTGTGGAAGTATTTAACAGATAAAGAAACCTAGAATCAGAAGGGTGATGGTACTTACTTAGGATCAGGTATAGTAAGCAGGTGAGTAAGTGGGGGCTCAGACTCCTGATCTAGCCCTATCTTTCCAAGACCCTATCACATGGCCTGCCCACCATGTGGTGAGGATGGTGGCTGGTGGCCATCTGATAGTGCCCATTTTGTGGATGCAGTGTTTGCATAAATGCAATCGTACTATAAATGCTTTTACTCCATAGTTCGATTACAGTCAGTGATAGGTCTTGATTCACGGTTGAGACAGCCCTAGGAGGAAGGGAATATACAAGGTGATGCTCAAAGACATTTTCTGTTGCTTTCAGTACTTAAAAGCAGATGGTGGAGCACAGCTCCAAAGTTTTTTCAGATTTGCGTCCAGTCAAAGTGCTTCCTAAAGTCCTACTGCACAGCTGCATGGAGAAGACAGAGGAAAAGCAGGTTAGACATCCCAGGGGCATCCCAAAAGTTGAGGGAGGTCAGCGGGAGCCCTTTCCTTTTGGCTTGTTTGGTCTGTTGATAGCAGCTGTGGACAAACTGGTAGGAAACAAATTTAAGAAGGGCAGATTGGTGGTAACAACAGAAGAGGCCGATTATTCCTGAGAAGACTAGGAATGCATATGGAACGTGGGAAGGCCTCTCCTTAAGGATGATGCTGACAGCCACACGTGGCCACCAGTCACCACAGCAGTATAACATCACCAGTCAGCTGAGAACTCCCTTCAGCATGTGCTTCCTATTCTTGCCTTGTAGCCTGGAGAGAATATGGCCCACCAGGACAGTGGTTTAGACTTGGGGTTGAATGAAGAAGACATTGGAAGAGGACAGAATCACGAAGAAGGTTATCTTAAGAAAACAGGGGTTTATTTCACATAATGATGAGATGACGGAGAGGTAAGGGACTTCAGGTATCCTGGAGTACACCTTCAGCTAACAGGTTGCATGTTGTGTGACCTCGCTGGTGGTTTCCAAGAATAGGTTGTGCGAGGTGCTTGGTGGCAGCAGTGCTGAGAAAGACTAATATGTCAGTCAAAGGAGCATCAAGAGGGTATAACGGTATGCTGCAGGTACACCATTTGTTCCTGTTTGCTTTGAGATAGAGCTCGTGGAGCTCAGGCCAGCCTCAAGCTCACTATGTGTTGTCAAGGATGACCATGAACTCCTGATCTTCCTGCCTCTACCCTCCATGTATTGGGATTACAGGCACATACCACCATGCCTGGTCTATGCTACACTGGGAATCGATTCCAAGGCTTCGTGTGTGCTAAGCAAGCACTCCATCCACTGAGTTACATCTCCAACCATCATTGGGTCTTTAATGGTTCAGCCAATACATTTGCAAATGAGTGAACAGAGACCTAGGAGAAAGGGACATGGCTAAGAGACGTGAACAAGTGATGGTAGCAGAATGGCTGTCTTCTGGTCAGTTTGGAATTGTCATCCAGCTTGCCACTCATCCAGTACTCACTTCACAAACATTTTTGAACATGTACCTTGTGATAGGTGTTCTTTCATTAAGCAAGAGCTCAGTAAAAGATCTTTTAAGACCATGTCTAGAGCTGGGTTGTAGCTCAGTGGTAGAGCACTTACCTCACACCTATAAGACTCTGGGTTTGACTTCCAAGAATGAGCAAAGAACAAATAAATTTTTTAAATGTCTAGTACGTAATAGGGGTTTCAAAATGCAGATATTTCAAATTTAACCATCACACTATACCATGGTTAGTTTTCTCATTTTATAAAATAAATCGTCTGTATATGGACGATGCCTTGGAGATTGACTGGGTATGCTGTCTCAGCTCTCAGGTCCTCAACCACAAAATGGGATAGTCATTTAAACCTACAGTGTTATTGTGATAAGTAAAATAATGCATCCATGTGTCTAGTGCAAAGTAATTGTCAATGAACAGTTTCTTTCATCATTGTCTTCATCATCCCCACCAATGTCATTGTCTGTGAAACCTGAGGATAAGCTTAAACTCTGACAGTGGAAAGACCTTCTCTTGTTTCTGTATAGCTCGTAAACTCTTCTCTTTTGCATTCATGGTCCAGCTCTCCACCTTCAGCCACGTGTCTCAACAGCTTCTTTTCGATATGTCATAATGAAATTCCTGATTTTTCTCCTTTCCCTTAGCCTTTCAAGGAGGACCACATCCGTCTGCAGTCTGTCCTAGAGCTGCACCCACAGCTGGTTAGGGCATTTCCTGTGTCTCAGATCCCTCACTGCTCTTCACACCGCTGTCTCATTTCTCGTTGAAGCCTTGTTACCTCTTCCTGGACAAGTACAGCACATTTCTCAGGAGCCTCCACTTACCCTTCTCTGAGGCAGTTTCAGTCAAAGAGATTTATGTGAAATGCAGATTCCATCACTTTATGCCTTTCATTTCTTGACCATTCCGCTTGAATGCACACTTTAAGTCATCTCAACAAAGCCCTCACTCTTTAACATAGTCTATTTGAAGGGAGGGTCATTGTGGCCACTGTCACCTCCCTCTGTGATCTCACTCAGAGGCTCGTCTGTCATTATGTTGGGTCCTCTGCACCCCTGAACTACAGTGTATGCTGTTTGTAATAAATCAGTAACATATATCAAAATAAATAAAGTTTGAAGTTCTTTTGAAAAAGATAGACTCAGAGAGAGTGTAATCAGAATACACTATATACATGTATGACATTTTCATAGAACTAAAGCAATTAAAGATAAAATTAAATTAAACATTTTAATTAATTGATTAATTAATTAATTAAAGATATGGTCTTACTCTTTAGCCCAGGCCGACCTGGGACTTACTTTGTAGTCCAAGCTAGCCTTGAACTGTGGCAAATCTCCTGTCTCCTCAGCTCTCCAAGTGCTAGGATTACAGGCATGAGCCACCATTCCCATCTGCCTATGGTGCTTGCTAGCAAGAATAACCCTGTTCCCTCCAGCCTTACTAAGTTAACTCTTCTTATTCAGCCTTCAGCTCTTAGTAAATCAGACATGAATTTAATTCAGCAACTGCATTTAGAGATAAGAAATGACACAATAGTTTCTTTAAAAAATGAGATTTTAATTCCTAGCTCACCAGGGAGGCTAGAAATTTCATTCTGCTCTTATTACTTGGTCACCATGGCTTTGGCAGTGTCTAGAGTCTTGGTCTTTACACCAGGGTCCCCTGCTGTGATGCTCACTGTCTCAATTCTGCATGCCCCTCCTCTCTGCTGTGCTTTGGGGGCAGTGCTGGGCTTGTGCCAACTCCCGAGACCCACTGCACAGCTGCTCACAGGCCTTGACACTGCTCTATGGGAGTAAGAAGAAATGTTGTGAAGAATAGCCCCTACCTCTCTCTACTGAGGGCTATTGCTTCCTCTCCCAGAGAGATTTTGGCTTCTGTTTCTTTAACCCCTTCCCGTGGCCCCAGCACCTGGGACAACTCATACTGTGGGTCTCTAGAAACACAGTAAAGACCTGGAGGTAGTAGAAAGAAAGTCGTTGATGCCATGGTTTTCTTAATAACCACCTAATTACCTCAAAAACAAAAAAAATCTGCCAACCAACCAATCACCCAGTCAAAGATTCTCAAAGATTTATATTCCAAATATCCCTTTACATGGTCTGTAGAAGCCTATGAACCCTCTTCTGAAGTACATGACTTTCTATTCATGAAATATGGAAGAGTACAATTGTACTAAATGAACTAAGTTATCAATGGGCCCGGAGAGTTGGCTTAGCATTAAGAACACTGATTGCTCTTGCAGATGACTTGAGTTTGATCCCAGCACCTATGTGACAGCTAACAACTGTCTGTAACTCCAGTTCCAGGGGATCCAATGCCCTCGTCTGACCTCTGAAAGCATTGCATGACCTGGGTGTACTTACATACATGCAGGCAAAACACTCATACACATAAAATATAAATAATAAAATATTTTTTAAAAGAAATGTTTTCAAAATAATCTTAAAATTGTAGCCTTGTATATATTCCTCGTATTTACTTATTAAATGTCAGGAACTTATGGTAGAACTAATCATTTCAGATGAGATCATTGTGGGGTTTGAATGAGAATGCCCCCCATAGGCTCTAAATATTTGAATTGCGGCATTGTTTTGGGTAGTCTTAGAATGTGTGGCCGTGCTAGAGGAAGCAAGTCATTGGGGGCAGGCTTAGAGATCTTAAGCCTTGCCAGATCTCCAATCACACTCTGCTTCCCATGTCTGCCTGAAGATGTGAGTGCCTAGCTTCTAGGTCTACTCTACCCACCTGTGCCCTTGTCTTCCTGTCATGATGGGCTCTTGCTCCTTAAGAACCATAAGCTAAATAAACTGTTTCTTTTATAAGTTCCTTTGGTCAGTGTTTCTATCACGGCAACAGAAAGCAAACTAGCAAGCAAATGATCAACATGATTTCAAGACTGCAGTAACTAGGAAACTACTCAGTCTGTTTGCCCCTTTTCCATAAAGAAAATGACAGATTTAGCTGGAGGGTGATAGAAAAATAAAGCAGCAGTTCTTGCCCTGTCCCAGTCCAGGGACTGGTGAGCTCATCTGGAGCTACCCTTCCTCCAACACAGTTCTCTGCCTTCTTATTTATCTGTCACTGGGAATCCTGTACTTTAATTCCCGGTCCTGTTACAATTTGTAATTATATGCTGGCTGGTTCTATGACCAGTTGATCATGAGATCATAAACTCATTGACAGAGGGTATTTGTTCTGAAGTTATATATTCCTAGAGTAAACACAGTTTATATATAGTGTGTTGGCATATAGTGGATGAATAATAAATACTTGATGAACAAATGAAACTGAATGAGTACCAAATCCATTCACTATTATGTGACTTGGAGATATGCTGGGGCTTTTTACCTATCCAGACGCTGTGGTTCATCCCAGATACCCATAAGTTCTTTGGATACCAGCTAGATTTCCAAGTTGATGAGAGGGAAAGGAGTTTCGGGTGAGGTGTGGAGCTAAAGCCAGAGGGATAGGAGTGAGTTGGTCCTGGAGAATGGGGCCATGAAGATCTAGGTATAGAAATTTCTTTAGTGAGAAACTAGAACATGGGAATTGGGGATGAGTTTTGGAGCAGTCTAATGCAGAATGCATTTTGCTGCAAGAAATAGGATAAATGAACTGGGAACAATTATACAAGTCCTTTCTGTACCCACAGTTAGGGTGATTCAGCTGCTCAACAGTAACACTGGAGGCCAAGCTATTTTCAGTTTCCAGTTGACCAATGCCTGTGGTTCCTCTTCCTCAGCAGACATGCAAGATGGAAGAAGCAGCTTCATACATCAAGTTCCCATATTGTCTGTCCAAAAATGGGAAGAGGGAGAGAGTGCTTTCTGTGCTGCACTGTGGAACCAGGCCACGTGCCAGCTTTGAAGCCTGCAGGTGGAGGAAGGAGTGTACTGATTTCATAGGTCATCCCTTGGGACATACTGCCAAGTAATATCTTCAGTTAAACTGATGGGAATTGTGATAGCAAGGAAGACTACAATATTGCCTATAAGTGGGTGGATTAACTGTGCTGAGTGAGGTCTGGAGCCAAGGTATGGATGAGAGGTATCAGGAGTTGGAATTAAATGAATAACCTTTGGCAACAAAACATCTCATGCTTTAACTGTTTCTAATATAGTATTTGCACCCAATGGGGCAAGTTGTTTTGTTGCTGTAAGCAACCATTAGACACAGAGGAATCCAAACCCCAAACTGGACAATTCTTTTAAAATCTAAAGAAGTGTGTTATGGTTTAAACCTGAAGTGTCTTCCACTGCCTTATATATTAAATGCTTGGTCTCCAGATGTTTGGGAGGTTCTAGAAACTTGAGGTACTGAGGCCCAGATGTAGGAATTAGGTCCCTGAGGGTGGATTCTTGTTTGTATCTTATTTGTCTGCTTCTTGTGTGCCAGGAAGTGGCCAGCTTCCACCACTATCATGTTCTCTCGAAGTAGAGAGGTCAAGCCATGGATCAAGCCCTCTGAAATCATGAGCCAAATAAATCCTCCTCTCAGGCTGTTCTGTAAAGCAGTTTGTCAGAGCGACAAAAATTAACTAATACAAGATAAAAAGCTTATGTTTACCACCCATATCATTATATATACCAATTATATACATAAATGCCTGGGCTTGTATAAAAATCCTCTAGAAATATATGCAATGGCTCACCATTGTTGCTCACTAAAAGAAACACTGTGAGTCTAAGGGTAAGGCCATCCATATATGTCTTTTGTACCCTTTGAGCTTGGTATATGCATCCAATATTTTCAATTAAAATTTGATTTGCTTAAAAATAGACTCAAGTATTTGTTTTTTAATCATACAATTTCCATTAGTAAGACATACCCTTTAGAAAATTGAGGGATTTTTTTAAGTGTCTCTGATTTAATTATTACCTACTATGTGCCAACATTTAGTGTCTCTGTGTTATTTCATTTAATCCTTACAAGGAGCCTACAAGGTGAATGTCATATCTATTTTACAGATCATAAAACTGAGACCCAATAAGATTAACAACCTTGCCTCACATTGCATGGGTGTAAATAGTGGCACTCAGGTGAAAATCTGGATCAGCTTAACTTGACGGTATGTGGCTTTGCAAGAAGTTAAGGTTTCCTATCAATAAAAATGACAGAAAGGGAAAAACAGAAACAGTTCTGTTGTTCATCAGTATTTGCTATGGTGTGTCCTGGGAAGTCACCTCAGACACTAAAATGGAAAATACTGAACCCATTTCTCTTAGGCAACTCCTCAGCATGGTTTTTTTTTTTTGTGGTTTTGTTTAAAGACACCCTTTTAAGATGTATTGTTGGCTCATAGACATGATGATGTATCACACACATGTTCTCTGGAAGGTGCATTGTAGATTCTATAGTAGTCAGCCTTTGAGCACCATGCTTAGGGTTTGTTTTAAATGACAAAGTTCTAACAAAACAAATAAAAAAGATTTAAAGTTATTCCATCAACTAGACCAAAAGAGAACCGAGCATCACCTCACTGGACCTTGGCTGAAAATGTGCATGATAGGACACTGGTGTTTGACTACTGTGTACAGAGCCTCAAGAGACCATAAAAAAGTACTACAAGAATCGATTTGGAGTTGTCCTAGCTAGCTTTAACTGCCAACTTTACTCAGCCTAGAGTCACTGAGAAGGGAGTTTCAGTGGAAAGGTTTTCCAGACCAGATTGGCCTGTCAAAATGTATGTCAGGTGGTGTTGTCTTAATCATGAATTGATATGTGTGGACCCAGTGGATTGTGGGCAACACCATTCCCTAGGCAGGTAAGGTGGTCCTGGGCTATATAAGAAAGCTAGCTGGGCCTGGAGAGATGGTTCAGCAGTTATGAGCACTCACGGCTTTTGCAGAAGACCCAGGTTTGATTCCCAGCATTCACATGGAGGCTAACAACTGTCCATGACTCCAGTTCTAGGGGATCAGATACCCTATTCTGACTTCCTCGGGCATTGCGCCATGCAGGTGCACTTACATACATGTAGTCAAAACACACACACATAAAATAAAAAATTAAATAAAGAAAGCTAGCTAATTATGAGCCTCTATGAGCAAGCAATTGAGCAACATTCCTCCTCTATGGTTCCTACTTCAGGTTTCGGCCTTGATGTCCCTCCATGATAGACTGTGACCTGGACATGTGATCCAAGTAAACCCTTTCCTCTGCTAAGCTGCTGTCCATCAGAGTGCTTTATCATAGCCACAGAAAGGAAACTAGAATATCAGGTTAGAAATGCATCTTACCAAGCAGGCAAATTCAGAAATATGGGTTCCATAGCTAATAATCACTTGTATCTTGTTGCTCTTTAGGTCTACTCCTTCCAATATTTTTGAAGTAAAAAATGGTAACTGTCTCTTTCCTGGTGACTCACATAAAACTGGATCTTTTCACTCACTGAAATCCCCGGGAACATGGTTTCCATCCATTCCAGAGCTCTCTGCTTCTCATGATAACTTTGCTATTCAGCACTAATCATCACCCGAGCCATTGTTTGTTTAGTGGCCTGTCTCTTCCACTCAGATAGAAACTGCCTGGGATCAGATACTCTATTTTCTTCAATCTCGCATCCCTCTTGCCTCAAGAGTGTTTGTGCAATTGTAGGCTTTCCCTAAATATTTTGTTCAGCGAGTGAGGAAGTGAGTGACTGTTAGATGCTTGACATTTGCGTGTGATCAAGCCTCATTGCCCTACTGTAAGCAATCAGACATGGAAGGTATCTCAGAGGCAGCTTGATGCGGATGCCAACATTCTGCATCCTGTGTATTAACATTCCCGCTGACCACTGTAAGGGAGAGTCAGCACAGGCTGTGTTTGGAAAACTCTGGTGGAAACACGAAAAGGTTAAGCTCAGTGCTAAAACCACTGACATTTGAACAGCCTCCATGAGAAAGCAAAGTAGTTGTGAGAAACATTCGTTTGACGTTTTATGCTGGAAGTGTGAACACCCATGGTAATAACTCTTAAAGAGTTATTACAGACTTGCTGGGGCTGGGCGTGAGTGTGTGTGTGTGTGTGTGTGTGTGTGCAGAAATAGTGTTCATTAAAATAACAACACAAATACAGCATAGGTCCTTTCAACCGAAGGCCAGTGGAGCATGGTGAGTGGAGGGTGAAGTTTAATTATCAATGCACCATAAACAATGTTCTTTGCTGGGTAAACTCTGCACTGGAATACAGTTGAATTGCTTGCTTTAATGCTGGTGTTTAAAGTTTCTACTTGCTGGTGCCACATTCCTGAACTCCTGAAGTTAGCCTTTCCTGTTTCTCACCTATCTTCCACTCAGAGACAAAGGGACTTTTGCTGTAACACAGTTCTGGCCATGCCATGCCATTTTTTTCTGTTTTCCTATGAAAGAAACCCTGTGGTTCTTTGGATAAAATCTGAATCTATGTGGGGTCTATTTTCCCAGTTCTACAGATGAAACAGTTTGAACATGAGATGATGGTGTTGAGGAGTAAGAAAAGGAGATTTATTGGTGGTATTTCCTCTTCTATATGTTTGAGAACAAAAGAAAAACAAAATTCTAGCTCTGTGGTAGTTGAATATATAGTGTCCTGCAGCTGGTCCCCAGGTTACAGTACGATTTTAGGAAGTTGTGGAAGCTCAGACAGTAGGATCTACCTAGAAGGAGGAAGTCAGTGAGGTAGGTCTATCAAGATGCATAATCCGTGGTCACTTTCTAGTCAGCTTCCTGATCTGTCATAAAGTCTTCCACCTGCTCCTGCTACCCTGGTGTCTTCCCAGATACATGGGACCAAATTCTCTGAAACCTTGAGCCCAAATAAATTCTCCCATGAGTTTTATTTTTCAAGTAGTTTTGTTACACACGCAAATTATAGGGTACTCGTTGAATTTTAAATCTGAGTTCCCGTAAGAAAAAGGTTGGGAGGAGGCGTTATGATCAGGAGAGGTACGACAATGATGTTGGAACTTTGTATGGGACACTGGATGGTGCATTAGTTTTTTAAAAAGACCTTTTATAGTCTCTTGGATCTATTGACACTTAGTTGTGTCAATTTGAACAAGTAATGTCTTCTCAATTTCATCAGCACAATTAATTCAGCTTATCTGCTTATAGCACATCAAAACTAAACTTTAGTGCATGTAACAAAGCTGAAAATCCTGCTGACACTGGCTTGGGACCACAGTGGTTCAGGTTACTTAAGTATTGTGAGAAGGGACATACTGTGAGGCACACAGTGTATTTGATGACTGGATGAACAAGTCTACCAGGTAGAATAAAAGATGACCTCTGAAATAAGAATCAAGTCTGGATGAAGACACTTGGACTTCTAGAGATGGCTGAAAAGCAGTGCTGACGAGAGGACTTGCATGTGCTACATGTCCTAGTGTCTGATCAACACATGACTAAAACCTCCCCTGCCTATCCCTCCATGTGGCTGGCACAGCAAAGAGTCTTCTCAACACTATTCAAGAAGCATCCCTTTGCATTGAATGGCTGTAAATGCAGAGACTCATGACTGCTCAAGATGCTCAGAATAAGTGGTGGGCCAGGGTTCATCCCTGAACAACTCACTTATATTACTCACTCTAAGGCTCAGGGAACACTGGGGAACAGAGGGTGGGAAGAATTTTCCAGAAGATAAGGCAAAGGGCAGCAAGATTCTATCCTTTTAGGACACAGTGACCATAATCATGAATTCTCAGCATCTACAATTATTTAAACAGGTTCTGCATTAGACAGGCCTTACCAACAGTCAGGCATGGGTGGGAGAGAGGCTCAGGATCATACCCCTTACCACTGTGCTATTGACTACTGATGGATTCCAGGAGAATGGGAGCCATTCTTCAGGTGACCCACTAGTGAACCCACCAGGCTCTAATGCAAAGTACCATTCCAAGACCTCACAGAGAGCCCTGATCAAACCCAGAGTGACAAAACAAAAAGAGAGGAATGTGGAGAGAGATTAGTAAGGAAGAAGACTGATGTGCAGGGAAGGGAGGGAGGAGAGAGAGAAAAGACCAGAGTGAGAGTGATCATAAGGCACTGTAACATGTATCAAGTTGTCAAAGAACAAATTTAATTAACAAAAATTGCAACAAGTGGAGCCTGTGAGGAAAAACTGGATTTAATGGCAAAACATGACCCGGGGAAGACATTTTCCAGAAGTATAAAACTCGCATAGATCTTGAGGTAGAACAGGTAAAACAGAATTCATATGTCTAAGTTTTGTATTCTCTTAGATCAAATTTTATGGGTACACTCCTGAGAAGAAATAACTTTATAATACAGCTGTTTTCTTCTGTAGGAACCTATAAAAGCAAGCGTTTGTTGTCTTATTCTATGAAATTCTCACACAGACGGATCCTTCAGAAAGATTTTGTTAATGTTGATCTATTTACTAGTTATTAGAAAACTTAATGCCACACTGTTTATCACATAAGGTTTGTTTTCCAAGGAAAGCTTCAGAGACTGGCTCTGGATGAGATGCTGCTGGTGACGGGTGGAACTTATGGACCAAGAGTAGCAGAAGGAAAAAGCAAAGATGCTTTTGTCCATTTTCTAATGAGAATTTCTTAATGTAATGCTGAAACTACATGCTAAGATGAAGACTATGACTTTTGTGAAAGAGGGTTGGCTTTGGCCTTAGATGGACCTTAGTTTGCAGTCTGGATCTATTAACTAGTGAGTTTTTTATGGAACCCTGTCTACAGCCTGTGTAATGAAAAACATGCCAACTCTGAGACTTTGAATGATGGGGACATCATATAAACTGCTCAGCACACATCACCCTTTTAATTCTTTGTTTATCCATCGATATTATCTCCCTTCAAGTCTCTCATCTGGATATATGTCACTCCAGAAAATTCAGGTAGCTTCTCATAAACCAGTCTATTGATCCAATACATAATCTAAGGGGCTTATGAAAGGAAAACTAGATTTGAAAGTCTAAGAAGGTAGTTTTAAAACTTTTATTATATCTTATTTATTTACCTATTTATTTAGTGCATGTGTGTGTGTGTGTGTGTGTGTGTGTGTGTGTGTGTTGTGGAGGGCAGAGAACAACATTTGAGAGGTGGTTTTCTCCTTCCATGATGGGAGTCCTAGGGATTGAACTCAAGTGGTTAGGCTAACTGTAGGTGTCTTTTCCCACTGAACCATCTTACCAGCCCTAAGGGAGATTTATTCATGAGTATGACTCTGAAAATAGTAGGGCAACCAGTCTACTGTTAAATGAATCTTCTCACAGTGGAATTTACTTGTTTGTTAAATATATATAAATGCCATGTCTCATGTGGTATTAGTGGTTTAAAATCTTTATCTCCACAGAGCTCAACTGTCACTCAGGATGCACTTTGGACGTAGAACTTAGTACGGAAGAAACTTGCATCCTGAGGCTTGACCCTGGCTCCCCGGCTTTTTGCACTGGCTCCTGGTTGGTTTTGTCCACTGGACGATAGTATTAGTAATTACTGTGTTCCTACTTAAGGAAGGAAGGGTTTGTTTGGGGCCACAGTTTGAGGATACAATCCATCCTGGCAGGGAAGTCATGGTAAGAAGAGCATGGGGCAGCTGGTCACATTTTTATTCAGTTTCTTGCCAGGACGCAGATGGATACCCTGCTCTGTGACCACCAAATATTAAGGCTCAACATCTTTGGCCTCTGGTTAGCCATCAATGTTTTCTCCTTCCTTATGAGGATGCTTTTTGCTCCAGGTCTTGGAAACTATTTGTGATCGTGAGTAGACACCACATTGCCCCTTGCTTTCTCCTGTCTTCCTGAAAATTCCCCTTTTATACCCTGGTCATTTGCCTGCTCCTTTTGCCTCAGCTCAGTCTATCTGCTTGCCAAGGATGTCTTCCCTAGCCTGCCTGATGGGCTGAGCATCTTCCTTCTGATTCCTACATCGGACTCCCATTTCTCACACTGCAGTAGCTGCGCCTTCTGGGCAGGAATAAGAGCTCTTATGCTTTTGCCTCTTGGTGTTCACTAGTGTGAGTGACAAACCTGTCAGAACACGGTTAAGTCTACTGGCCTGCTTTTCACCAAGTGGGACCCTTTTAGCAATTGGGAAAGGATGTGAGGAGATGCCAATGAGGCTTCAGTGAATAAGCAAATGTAGTTTTATGCTTAAAATCTACACACAGAGTCCCTTTTTCTAGTCCTAAAGAACAAGAAATTAGAGAGTGGCCTGATTCTAGTCTAAATAAAGGTAAGTGTCAACTTCTGCTTGCTGCCAAATGACACAACTCAGCTCTGGTCTTTCTTCAAAGAAATATTAGTGAGAAAAGAAAAAAATAAAATCAATTCATTGCCTGCCTTACACATGCTCCTATCTTTCAGTGAAAGGTATTTGCCACAGAAATACCTCTGCAAAGGAACCTAAAATTTCTATTTCTCTGTTTGGTTTCAAACATTGGGTGGTGCTGATGGTGCGGCTACTCAAAGGCTCTGGACACTCTGGCAGAAGCAGAAAGGGTGATAGCACTTTGATTTAAAAAAAAAACTTGCTTTCAAATTAGTTTTATTAGGCTAGGGAGATAACTCAGTGGGTTAGACCATTTCCTGCACAAGCCTGAAGAGCTGAGTTCAGATTCCATTACCCATACAAAGAGTGGGGCATGGCCATCCTCTTCTGTAGATCCAGCCTGTGCAGTGGGAGAAGCCTGGAGGATTCCCTGGGGCTTGTTGGCCACCAGCCTAGCTCCAGGTTCAGTGAGAGACTGTCTCAAAGGAATAAGACAGAGTGATGAGCAGTCCACCTGATGTGCTTCCCTGGCTACTCACAAGCTAGCACAACCATGTAAACAAATGTGTTCTCTCTCTCTTCCTCTCTCTCTCTCTCTGATTTATTTAAATGTAATGCTCCTTGCCTTTTAAAAATTTTTACTGTCCTAAACAATAATAACAAGCAACATTTACCTGTGTGTTTATATGAAACATAGATTTTCCAAGTCATAAGCTATTGGAAATTTGATCCTCTTTGTTTCTTCCTCCATCATATGAATGTATCTAAGGGAGGCAGCCAGCTTTGGAAGCTGTCTGATGTGGCCCATGATGGATCTCCAAAAGGGATTGTCTTTCTCTTTCCATTATAACCAGCAGTGGTCCAAAACGCCCTCTCAGAGATACTGAGGCTGTATGAGACGGTCAAGTCTTCACTACTGGCTTTCATACAGATGACATAAACTTATATCTGTAGAGCGCTTTAGTTGCCTTCCATTTCTCTGAGAAGCAGAAGAAGTCCATTAGCCAGGCTAACAATTATCCCCAAGGTAACTTTCTTCAGTCCTCAGATTTAAAGAACTCTGTCCCACAAAAATGAAAAGAGAGCTTCAGACGTCACAGGTACTTTGTTTTTTCTGCATTCTTGACCTTCCTCAGAAAGTTTTCTCTGAGCTCAGAACTGCAGCCTTGCCCTCTGCAGCTAGGTCTTAGTGCTTTCTCCTCCAGCACTGACAGAACTGCTAATCAACACTGTGCTGCAGAAATGGTGCAAATCTCTATTGAGATCTAGGTCATCGTTTGATTTATATGCCTCTTTCTTGGCATTAAGTCTTGGAGCGTGTTTTCACTCCATCTGGAATAATTTCCCCTTCTCTCTGGGAACTTCTATTTACCCTTCAAAATTCATCCTAAATATCACTGTTCCTTTTGAACTTTCTCCATCTCCCATCTGTATGTTCATGCTGTTCCTTTCCTAAGACTCAAAGCTCTTTGTTTACCTATCTTCATTCTATACGATACTTATTAAAACAAACATTTCAAGTCACTGAGCATTAATGCAGCAGAAAACTGAAGGTGGACATAGACTTGTAACCACAGTACTCATCAAATTACCAAGTACTATCACCTGAGAATCCAGGAAACAATGTCCCTGATTTGCCTGTCTCTGAGCAGAAGCTCCCCGACATCAGGCAACATGCTTCGTCCTTTACTTCCTAGAGCAAATCGTAAGAACAGGCGCCTAACAGGTGCCCAGCAAAATGCTAGGTAGATAACAGAAAAAGTGAGTGAATGAAAGTCATGATCTTATCTGGGGGTGGTTGGTGTTATGTTCCGTTACAGTCCTTGTTTTCTAATTTGAGTTTTGCTCACAGATCCAAAGACCACACTGTTCTAGTACCTAGGCACCCAGACCTCACTGACAAGTGTTCTGTGCATAAGATTAATGAAAGCCCCCTTCTCTGTGTGTATTGGCAGCTTCAGAAGTGAGCATTTCCTGTAATGAATTATCTCTTAACCAATGGTTCCTGCAGTCACTTTTTGCTAGTGACAACAACCAGCAACCCTCTCAGTTAAATAGAAGGATGTGTGGGGTATTTATAGATGTCAAAAGGAACAATAGCAACCAACACAGATGTTAAAGAATTAGATTAGCTGATGAAAAGGGAGTCTCCAAAAAATAGTAGAAACAAGCTGAGTCCTCTGCTCCCCACAGTTACTGTATCCTGAGACACTCTGGGGTGGAACAGTCCTCCTTCAGCTCCCTCTCATTCTGTTAATTTGGGAAAGTCTCTGACCATCTTCAGGTTTCTCCTTAAAATTAGGGACACAAAAATATTTTGGCATCTCTTGAAGCCACACACATCTTTTTGAAGCAGGTTTAAGAAGTGATGATGGTTAAGTGGGTAAAGCCCCTGTCACACAAGCCTGGTGACAAAGTTCAGTCCCTCAAACACAACTCCACGAAGTTGTCTTCTGACTTCCACACACATGTCTTGGCATGCACTCCTATACATGTATGATCAAGCCATATGCATGTACATTAATAAGAACAAACAAAAAATTTTTTTAAAAAGGGATGACTGGGGCAGATTATAATTGTAACTATCACTTTAAATGCCCACTGCGAGCCATTACTGTTCACGTATGCTCTCTAAAGCTTAGAAAGTTGGCTTTGTTATTATCCCACATTTTAAAGATAAAGAAAAAAAGAAACTCAGGTACAGAACCTTCTATCTTAAATATACTAGAAAGGCCTTGAAGACAGTGAAATCCAGAGGTGAGACACAAAGGGAGGAAGCAGGAAAGTTTGCTCCATTTCCAAGGGCCCTTTATGACTTTTTTTCTTTTTTAAAATAATATTTGTATTGATTCTTTGAGAATGTCATACAGTATATAGTGATGATATTCAGACCCACTCCTCCATCTCCACTCAAATCCATCTCCATCTCTGTACCTCACCTCATTTAATGTTCTCAGTTTTATTTTCATGGCCTGTTACATCTAACTTTTGTTCCCCAAATGTTCTTGAGTGTGAATTCATCACCTGGAGCCTAATCAATCTACTAAGCATCACACCCTTTAAAAAAACTGATTGGTCTTCTCACAGCAGCTAGGGCTGGGGCTTCTTGGCCCACTCACCATCCATGCTGGGTTGCCTAGCTTGGGCTTGTATAGGTCCTGTGCTGCTCTCAAAAGTACTCTGGGTTCACGTGTATAATTGCCCTGTTATGTCTGGAAAACAGTTTCCTTATATTAATTCATCACCTCTGGATCTTATAATCTTCCCACCCCATCTTCTGCAATGATCTTTGAGCTTTGTGGGAAGAGGGTATTATATAAAGTGTTCCATTTACACATGAGAATTCTGCAGGACCTTATTTTCCACATGTTGAACAGTTATGGGTCTCTGTTAATTACCATCTGCTGCAAAAAGAAACTTCTCTGGTGAGAGTTGAGAGATACATTAATCTGTGTATAAAGCAGTAAGTCATTAGGAATTAATTTAATACTGTGCGCATTTAGCAGGATAATAGTAATAGATTCTCCCCTACAACCTATGACCTGTCTAGACACAAGTTCTTGTATCTGATAATAGTGCCAGGTATGGGCTCCATTTCATAAAGCAGGCCTTAACTCCAGTCAGAATGTGGTTGGTCACTCCAATAATATCCATGCCACTATCGCGCTAGTGAGCATGTCTTTCCAGGCCTGTAGTCATTGTAGCTGCCAGCTAAGAATGATAACTACTAACTCTCTTGTGATAGCATGCATAGCACCTTTTAGTCCTATGAAAGTTAGGTGGTAGAGATGAAACTTTGAAGTCAGTATATCAGTTTGATTTCTCCATATGTGTTCTATGACTCACATATGTAGTGTCTTCAGCAATAAGGTCTTTCTGTCAAGTTCTGGAGGGCAACTAAGACAGTAGTCAGTAGTCTGAGAGTCAATGGACCTCCCTTGCCAACAGCTCCACAAAAGCCCATTCTTAGGACTGAAAATTTTATTTCCTAGCCTGTGGTGTCTGGTAGGAGCATTGCCCTCTATCGTAGGATCGCTCCATTTAAAATCTTTTAATATATGTATATATTTTAAGAAACTTTTACAGGAATAGGTTTCCATATAAGTTTTTCAAAAGGCCCACACTCCCTCCTCTGCCCTGCCCTTCCCTTCCCAACCCCATTAAAAAATGAAGGGCCCAGTTAAAAATGGGGGGGAGGAGCTAAACAGAGAGTTCTCAAAAGATGAAATGCAAATGTCTGAGAAACATTTTTTGAATGTTCACTATCTTTGACCATCAGGGTAATCCAAATTAAAACTAGTCTGAGATTTTATCTTACCACCATCGGGATGACTAAACTCCAAAAGAAAAGTGATAACAAATGATGGCGAGAATGTAGTGAGAAGGGAACACTTGTGTATTCCTGGTGGAGGTGGAGACGGTGGAAACGCTGCAGCCAGTGTGGAAATCACTGTGGAGCGTCCTCACAAAGCTAGGAATGGATCTACCACATGATCCAACTATATCACTCTTGGGCAGATGCCCAGAGGACTCTGTATCCTGCTACAGAGATCCTGCTCATTCATGCTCACTGTTCACCATAGCCAGGAAATGGAGGCAACCTAGACCGTCCATCAGCTGATGAATGGACAACGAAAGTACGGTACGTTTACACAAGAGACTATTACTCAGTTGTTAAGAAAAATCAAATTATGAAATTCATAGGTAAATGGATGGAACTGGAAACAATCATTCTGAGTGAGGTAATCCAGACCCAGAAAGACAAGCCTCACGTGTTCTCTCTCATATGTGGTTGCTAGCTTTGAATCTCTAGGTATGTTTGTTTCCATTGGGAAATCCATAGAGGTCAGGAAACTAGTTGGGGGTGGGCTGGCAGGGAGGGGGCTTCCTAGGAGGGGAGATGGAATGCAGTGATGTAAAGGGAGAGAGAGAACAATGGGATACAGTTTTTCTAAGGAGATAGTTGTTTCTCCTACTGTCAGCTGTGGTCCCAACTAGGAGGCCTATGAAGGACATTTGAGACATTAACTTCACATTGTCTTGAAGACCTTGACTTTGGCCAGGTAGTTCTGGAAGTTGTCAGAAGCTGTAGTTTGGTTCAGAATTAGATGATTTGACCTTGAGAGCCAAGTGGGCCTTTCTGCCCAAGGATACCTCCAAGGGAGTATCACTAAAACTTCTCCTCCCACTGCTGCTGTGAAAGTCAGTGTCCACAGAGCCAAATGGCTGCTGGGACTCATCATCAGAGGCTGAACTCTGGCACAATCTACAAGAGTCTGCTGAGCCATTTAGAGCCCTGGGAGACACTCACAGCCATAGAGCGATGAGAGACCCGAACAAAGGCTTTGGGGAGTCTAGAGTTTATCACTTAAGGCCCATGGAAGAGGTGACCATAACTAGCAATGTCAGACAGAGACAAAGCATGTGGAACAAAGGGAGCTGCTTCAGCAAAGAGCTCCCTTCACTGTGAAGGACACCTTCATTAGTGACATTAAAGACCGAAGAACATCACTTACGAGACTGTGTTCACCACATGGCAAAACTGAAGTGGCTGAAATTACAATGGGCACGAGTAATCACAAGAAAAGATGCCTTGCTTTGGCAGCACTGAGGACTACAGCTCTGTGAACGGGACAGACAAATATACACAGGCTGGCCCTGCTGTGATGCTACGAGTCCATCCAAGCAGCAAACACTGGTTCCCATCCAGCCACAGGCTCAAGTCGCTCTGGAAACTGGTGGTGACTGTGAAACTGGCTTTGGTGGCAATGACAACTTTCAGTTCCATGGTGGCTTCAGGGGCAGCTGTGACAGTGTTGTTTGCTGGTTGTGGGAATAGCTTGGACAGATTTGGAATTGAGGAAATCATTATTATTTATTTTATTTATTATTTTTATTTTGTGTGTACGAATGTATGGCCTGCACGTGTGTAAGTGCATTTGTGTCATGCGATGCTCATGGAGGTCCGAAGCGGGAGACAGGCCCTCTGGAGCTGGAGCTAGGAATGATGGTTAGCTGCCATGTGGGTGCTGGAACCCGAATCTCGGTCCTCTGCAAGAGCAGCCAGTGCTCTTAACTGCTGAGCCATCTCTCCAGTCTCAGGAGGCAGCTATAGGAATTTTGGCAATAAAACCAACCAGGTTTCACATGTGGGGCACATAAAGGAGGAACCTGGAGGCAGAAGCCCAGGACTTATGGTAGTGGAGACCAATAATTCTCCAAGCTGTGAAACTAAGATTGCCATGGTGATTTCAGTAGCAGCAGAGCTATGGCAGGGTCAGGAGGATGTGTGTGTGTGTGTGTGTGTGTGTGTGTGTGTGTGTGTGTGCAGGGATGCCTATTTGGGGATTTATGTGATCCATCAATAAATGTCTACTTCATAAAATCACTCACAGTAGGAATTCTGTGTCAGAGACTCTCAGGCTAAAGCTAACACTCCTTGAGGAGTGTGGTCCCACTTTCTGTGTCTCTCTTGTGTCTTACCCACAGGAGCTGGCTTCATAGGAGAATAACAACCATTTGGTTTGTTTTTTTTTAAAAAAGATGCATTTATTCACATCATGATCAGGCTATCACATTTAAGAAAAAGAAAAAGAAAAGAAAAAAAAGTGCAGTCCAACCCCTTTTGTGGGGAAAATTGTTATTGCTATTATTATTTTGGGGTTTTGAGACAGGATCTCCCTGTAGCCCCAGCTGCCCTGGGATTTGCTATCTAGAACAGGCTGGCCTTGTTCTCACAGAGATCTACCTACCTCTGCCTCCCAAGTGCGGGGATTAAAGGCGTGGCCCACCGCATATGGATTGTGGGGGGAATTCTTTAAACATCCCACAGCAGAAACCAAAACAAGGTACCATACAGTTAGTCTCCGCTTTCCTGCCGGCTAGGTCCTCCCCTCTGTGACTGGCTGAACCCACAAAGCCGCTGTTGTCAGTGTTCTTGCTGTGGGCAGTGGTCCCGGACGGCAGAGTCGGAGGCCATCCCTGCCCTGCCTTGTTGCAACCATCAGACTGAAATGCTTCAAGTCTAAGGAGAAAGGAGAGCAGAGGAGCTGATGTGGGTGTCTGTGCGCACCACCTGCCTGAGCCATTTGCCCAGTTGCTACTGGCCACACCTACCTGCCAGGGAGGGCGGATGGGAAGGCAGTCTGAGGAAAACGTCCAGTTCTCAGGATGCCTTGGGAAGTGTTTGCTCTCCCATGCCTGGTGTATAGTAAGCAAACACTTCAGTTTATTCCTTGCCCAGTCTTTATTCAGGGCCTAAAATAAACACGATCTTGGCTCTGTAGCTAGTGTTAGAAAATCTTTGTGATCTGACAAAAACTTTTGTTGTAATAGTTTCTTGCAATAAGCTGTAGTCTGATTGGAAAAGTCTTCTAAGAACGATCTGGAGTAGCTCTTGTACTGAGCTCACAGACCTGCTCACAGCTGACCCCACCTCCCACTTCCCCAGCCCCACTCCCAGCTCTGCTCCTCCGCTTTGAACACCCCACACCACCATCTCCGGAGGCTCTCCGCTCCTCACCAAGTCGTGGACTCTCCTTGCCTCTCTCCTTTGCTCCAGGACTCCAGCTGTCTGAGACGCTTGTCCCACCTCTTAAGCTGCTCACAACTTCACGTACTAGGGAAGCAAAAACCAAAAGGGACAGAGAGAAAGGGAGCCATTTTTTGCCCCTGTGAGCAGCACAGCCTGACTGGGGATTCGGCTTCTCTGCAAAGTCTGGTTCTGTTTCTTCTGTTACTACATTTTGCTCTTCTTTACAAAAAAGTTCTACTATAAGATCCAGTTTCTAACTGGGAAAATGTGCACACAATTAGGCTTATGGTTTTCAAACCTTTTGGCCTTGGGACATTCACGTGCTTAATAATTATTCATGAGAAAATCTTCACAACCAGGGGCTGTGAAGAGTTCTTAGGGTTGATGATAAAGGCATGATCCATCGAAAAATCAACAAATCAGATTTTTAAAAAGTCCTCAGACTGGAAGAAAATAGGTACAAATAATGTCTTTTGAAAAACTTGTATCCTGAATATAAAAGAACTCTTTGAACTAAAACAGTAAGGAAATGAATAAACAGTTCAATAAAAACATGGGCAGAGGACTAGAACAACGCTTGCTCAAAGGTAAATATGGAGGAGCGCATGGAAAGAAATGTAATGTCATTTACTTTTAGGGAAATTCGATACCATTACACACTCACTAGAATGGCCAAATTACAGGAAGCTGACAACAAAAATACTGAAGGGAGTATGAAGGAAGTGGCTCTTCCACTCAGTGCTGAGGGGAAGAAAATATTGTACAGCCACTCTGGAGACATCAGGTTGCTTCTTAGTTGGTTAAATATATCCCCCTACATGTCCCACCAGGTACGTGTTCTTGGCATTTGCCTAGAAAAATAAAAACTATGTGAACACAAAGATCTAGACATAAATATCCACAGTAGCTTTATTCAAAATAACCAAATACTGAAAATAGTACAGATGTCCTTAATGGGTAAATGAATTAGAATAAGCAAACTGGTACATTCATTCAGTGGAATGCTACTTAGCAAAGTAAAAGGAACAAACTATGTATCCATGTGACTGCGGGACTAGATCTTCCTAAGCAATTAGGTGTATATGTGTATGGGGTATGTGTGTACATGTGCAATGCCCATAGAGACCAGAAGATTGGGCTTATCTCCTGGAGCTGGAGTTATAGGCAGTTATGAGCTGCCTGATGTGTGTGTTGGGAACTGAACTCTGGTCCTCTGAAAGAGCAGCAAGAACTCTTTAACACCTGAGTAATCTCTCCAGGCCCCTGGTCTTGATTTTAATGCCATTATGCTAAATTAAAAAAAAAAAACTGACTTAGAACATTATATCCTTTGTGATTCTATTTGTATGTATCCTAAAAGTGGCAAAATCAAAAGGATGGAGAATAGAGAGACAGTTACTGGATTCGGAGTTGGGATGAGGGTGCAGCCCTAATGGGCACACCAGATTCATTGTGATGATGGAATAGTTGTGCATGCTGATCAGAGTAATAGCTCTGTGAGTCATTTGTTGAAATAAGACTATAGAACTATGCGCAAACAAAGAAATATATATACATATATATAAATATAATTCAAATGACCTGGGTGTGGTTGCACACGCCTGTAATCCCAGCACTCAGGAGGTTGAAGTAAAAAGGCCACAGGTTTGAGGCCAGCCTGGACTACATGGAGAGGTTCAGTCTCAACCAAACCAACCAACCAAACAAACAAAAGAACAAAGCACAGACAAATAAGATATGTGACTCAGGGACTGGAGAGATAGCTCAGTGGTTAAGAGCACTGCCTGTTCTTGCAGAGGACCTAGGTTTGAGTCCCAGAAGCCACATGGTAGCTAACCATCTGTAACTCCAGTTCCAGGGGATCTGATGCCCTCTTCAGACCTCCTTGGGCATTGCATGTCATGGGTACACCTACCTACATGCAGGTAATATACTCATACACATAAAATAAATAACAAATAAATGAATGATAGTTAAATAATATTGAACGCATGATAACTTGCATTTTTGGCACTGGACAGTCACCACACATCATAAAGAAGAGCTAGGTAAAGGACACATAGGTTCTTTCTGTGCTATTTTTGATGCTTCTTGACAATTATATACTATGTTGAAATTATTGAGATCCCAGAAGATCTTTTGTTTGTGTGTTCTCTTTACTGGTAGATAACGCTGCAGATATTTACTGTATTCAATATTAATGGTGAAAATTCTTTAATATAGTTACTTATCTGAAGATAAAAGCAAAGCAATCATCAATGACAAAATGATACATTTGGTGAAGAATAGCCATCTTCCAAGACACAGGTGCCAAGAGGGGCATCATGCAACATTTTGCCAGTTTCTTTGAATGCGTCTGGCTCCGTGGAGTGTAGTTGGATTGGCCCCTCTGTTTCTGCTTTCATCCGTGGTGGCTTAACACCCTCTCCCAGGATTCCACTGTGCGTTCAAGGGAGAAGGAAGATGGAAAAGCAGATGACATGTTCATTTTACTGTGAAAAGAGTTTGGACCTTGTGGCCTCTCTCAAAGGGTCTTGGAAATACCCCAGAGTCCCTGGTCCTACATTTAAGAACTTCGTTTCTACGTTAACACATATCCCACAATATTCTTGCTATTTGATTTCTTTGTGTCTGTCCTTTGTAAGACTGTTAGTTGCATCAAGAGCAAGGGTTCGGAGTTCACCTGCTTCCCTGGAGGCCAGTACTGTGCCAAGTATTTAGATGGAATTCGGTACTCTGGTCAAGAGAACAAAGAAAGAGTGAAGGAAACATTTGTTATTCTGGGCTTTTTCTTTTGTCTTTAAAGCTCTGTAGGTGAATACAGTTTTTGAAGTTTAAAGGGAAAATCTAAGTTTCAAGAGATGAGCTGCCTGCCTGTGGGAAGGTCAGCTGATTCAGGACGCAGTGGACAGCCTCTGAGGGACTCAACAGCAAGCCAAGTTATTTGCATTCAGAGTGTTCCAACTGACTTTTCCCTCCCCTTGTCTCCTGCCATCTCCGATTTTTATGTTCCTTTTCAGGACACAGGAGAACATACAGGATATATAGCACATGTTGCAAGGTCTGCGAGGGCTCGTTATAGGACCAGGCACAGCCAGGATCAATTAAGAAACAAGGAAGGTAGAAAATATAGCGGCAGCTGGAACAAATCAGTTAGTCAGGCACGCGGGCTGCAGCCCATAAAAGGTCAGCAGGCAAGGGGTGTGAGTGGCTGCCAGTGAAGCTTTCCACCCAAGGAGTCAGGAGGAGCTTCGAGATCCAACATCCTGGAACCCTGATTTCCAGTCGAGTGCATGAACCGCCCACGGTAAGATTGTGCTGCGACTCTTGCAAACAAAGGACCAAGTCGACCTGATTATCCTTCTCATCTGGTTCTCTGGTTGATGGCTGCCCACCCCCACTCCTGTGGATGAGTTATTCCACAGTGACAGGGTGGTTTTACGTGCTGGAGGCAGGCCTTAACTACTAAATTTCCATGTGTGAAAGGATCAGAACCTGTGTTTGAATGAAGGGGTCTTCTTGGAAGGAGGGGCAGCAGCAGCCCTGACACAAAGCACAAGTTCACACTTCATCTGCCCACAAGGGTATTATGAAGATCATATTGCAGGTTAATTCTTACCACAGAGAGCTTCTTGGCAAAGTGCTTAGCTACCAGCTCTCTGCTAGTTCAATAGCAAGGGATCATTACATTCAGTATGGCACCCTGTTTTTCTCAGGATAATTATTCCATATTCATACAGGTACATATCTACGCACATACAGGTTTATAGTTAGTTGACTTTCGGTGCAAAAATCTAAGTAGATATGTAGAAATCTTGGTTGAGTTTTCTTATATTAAGCACACTTTTCCACGTTGACTAGGGAAAGACACCCTAATTCAGAAAGGATTTTCACCAAAAACAGGAGTGTAAGCCAAAATCCAAATGACCAGATCTGCTAAAAGTTTGTTCCCATTGAACCAGTAATGATCGTACACTTCACCTCCTGAGAAAGAGAGACAACAGGCATCAATAATATTAGTTGGTATCATTCAAAGGTGTCCACTGGGAAATAAGGTAACACTTGGCAGTATCTCTAGGAAAAAGTTGTCACCTCTGACAGGTATCTTGATGAAGGGTGGAACCCTACAGGAGACCTTTGTTTTACAGTGCACTTTTATGCACAGGGTATACATTTTACGTTTTTCAATATCCGGTGAGTTATTATCTTTTGGATTCAATTCAAAGACATCAGGCTGTATATTCATGATCATAAGCTAGTAGGGAATAAAAATGAGACTCAGATTTAGATCTTGGCTGTAGAAATTTTCTTAAACTACTTTGGGATGAGAATGAATGAGATGGTATATGTGAAGGATATTGAAAAGTTGCACACAGAGGTGAGGTACTGCCATCGTTAACATTAAAGTGTCTTCTATGCAGTAAGAACTGTGGTAAGGTGGGAAGGGTGTGCCCCCGGCCTCTTCACCCTTTCAAACAACTTCATGCCTAAATGCCTTCCTCCTGCTTCAGGGTTTACGGAGTGCTCAGCATGCCAGCTTGTAGTTTGCACATTAAAAGTGTATGGGAATAAACACAACAGCATAGTTGAAATGGACACCTTGGGAATTTTACAGCAAGCAGTCTAGGTAGGGGGACATGTGTATGACAGAAGCTGGTTTGTTCCAGTGGGGAAACAGGCAGAGGGGGCAGGATATTCTTTGGAAGGAAATACTCAGGGCACATCTCGTAGGAGGGCATTGGAGCTGGGGCAAAGAGGTCTGCAGGATAGATGAGGAGGCGCCATCACCAAAGAGTCGGGGAGAGCAAATCTGCTATTAAGACAACTTCAGCTAATGTGAAGATGTGGGTTCTTGTGAGGGAGAAGACCAGAACATGTTCCAAAGCACTTTTGCTTATCTGCCGGGCCATGACTTCTCAGAAGTGGGTGTGGGGGTGTTTCTGGAAAGAAAGATGCATCAGAGGTAGCATTCCATTGAGTTCACCTCAGGACCCTGACACACTGGGCCAGCTCAGTCATCAGTTCAGTCATTCTTTCTCCTTGTATGATGGGAAGATGGAGACAAATCATAGTCCCTGTGGACCCTGCTGTGTGACTTCCGCAACATGGGTGCCTGGAGGTCCAAAGCAGTTCTCCCAATTTGGCTGAGTGGTTAGAGAGGAAGTAAGGCTACCACTTTCACTTTCACTCATAGCCGGTGAGCAACAAGTATGCTGCAGGAGCCGGGGCTTTCAACTGACTGGTCAGGGGTCCTGGAAAAATGGTGGGTTTAGCTCAGGCTCTCCATCAAGGGATCTTTAATATGGAAAGATCTTGGCCAATTACACACACGCACTCACTCTTCAGGAGCGTACCCTCAGGTCCAGGCCATCTGATTCATCCCAGAGATGGAATCACAAATCCCTGGACCCAAACGATCCACTTTCATAGCTCACTTTGCTGACAGAACCCACCATGGTGCTCCCTGCCTAACACTGGCTTTCCATCTCCCTGGATTTCCAGACTTCAGGGCATATTTGCTCTGATACACTGTACAAATTAATTTTGTTTCTAAAATAGGGGTGGTAAATAAGAATGACTAGAGGCAGTCCGGAGTTTTCATGTGGCAGACATTTCTGAAAGTATTTACAGAGCTAGTCGAGGGTGGCAGGGTTTGCAGAAGCTCAGTAGGATAGGGAGCATGGATTTGCCATAGCAACGGCAGTGGGAAGGAGGCACGAGGCGTTTCCCTTTCTTTGAGTCCCTGGCGTCACTTTTCCAGGGTCCCTCAGAGTAGAGGTCTGCAGCAGTGGCCGGTGTGACCATTTCTCTTCTCCATTGTTCCTCTTCATTGTTTTTTTCTTGTTGCTGTTCATTTGATTGTCTGTAGCATCATTAGGGATTCAATCTAGGTCCTCCCAGATGCCAAGCAAATGTCCTACCACTGAGCCACATCCCTCTGCTCCTTTTTTGAAAATGTTTAAATTCTAGGGCCAGGAGAGAGGGCTCAGTGGTTAAGAGTACTGGCTGCTCTTGCATTATGACCCAGGGTCAGGTTCTAGCACCCATATGGTAGCTAGCAGCTGTTCATAACTCCAGTTCCAGGAGATCGAAAGCCCTCTTCTGGCCCTTCATGGGCACTGCACAACACAGGTGCACTCACATTCCTGTTGGCAAATAGTCATACCCATAAGTATAAATAAACATTTTAAACATATGTTTAAATTCTTTTGGATCTTTTAAAAAATGTGTATGTGCATGTGTGTCTGTGTGTATGGGGGACTACATGCATTTGAATAAGGTGACCTTGGGGATCAGAAGACAGTATCAGATCTCCTGGAGCTGGAATTATCAGTTGTGAGCACTCCAGAATTTGTGCTGGAAACTGAGCTCAGGTTTTCTGCAAGAATAGTGTGCATTCTGGATCTCTGAGCCATCTCCTCAGCCACACAGAATCTCGTTAAATTACTCAGGTTGTCCTGGAACTCACTTATAGCGTGGGCAGGCCTGGAAATGGAAGTCCTCCTGCCTCAGTTCCCCAAGTATCTGGGATTACAGGGCTGAGTCACCAGGCCCACCTTGGCCTGACATTTCCTCTACACGCCCTGTTCCCTACCTTGAAAACTCAGAACTCTGACCGTGGTTGCATGAGAGCCTGGTGAGGTACAGACAGAACCACATCTAGGAGAACTGATGTGCTGCTGTAAAGATGTACCATAAACACAATGGCTTAGACTACAGAAATCTGTTCTTTCATAGATCTGGAGACTAGAGGTCTGAGTCAAGCTGTTGACAAAGCTATGCGCCCTCTGAATGTAGCTTTTTCCTGCTTCTGCTGGCTGTTAACAAGCCTTGATGTTCTTGGCATATGTCGATGAATCTCTCCAACTCTGCCCTCATCATCACAGGGTCTTACTTCCTTTACTGTCTTTGTGTATATTTCCTTCTAATGAAGACAACAGACCTTTTAGACTTTAGGCCCATACACCCATCTTATGCAGAAAGAGTCTGGTCCTGGAATGTTAACCAAACCATATTAATGGTGGATACAGTGTTAGCAGGAGGCCATAAGTAGGTTGAATGATGATCTCCTCTCCTCTCCTCTCCTCCCCTCCCAACCCCTCCCCTCCCCCCTCAGTATTTGAGATAAAATATTACCCGGACTCTCATGTCCTCAGCTCTGTTCGCCCTCCTTCACTGGTCCCTTAGACAGTGAAACAGGAGCCAAGGGAAGCCACATGTTCCCGGGTCCTCCAGAGAAACAAGGCCCATGTCAATATACACAAGGACATTCTTCATGAGGGATTGGCTCACACAGCTATGTAGACCCAGAAGTCCAAGGTCTGCCCTCTGTACACTAGGGCCCAGGAGGCCTGTTCTAGTCTGAAGACTGAAGAACTCCAGGGTGTTAATCATGTAAGTTCTAGTCTGAGTCTGAAGACAAAGCCCAGGGATGTGGAAGGTAAACTCGGCAGATGTCTCAGCTCAAAAGGAGGAAAATGCTCCCTTCTTCTGCCTTTTGCTTCTTTTGAGGATCTTCAGTGACCTGGATGATGCCAGCCTACATTGGAGAGGGTGATCTTCAAGATGGCACAGATTCAATTGTTAATTTCCCTAGAAACACATAACCCACCCAGAAATAATGCTTCACCAATTATCTGGACCTTCCTTGGCTCAGTCACCTGATACAGGCAATTAACAATCACAGAGGTCAAAGAAACAGAGATCCAGGAAGGTCTGTCACCTAGGCTAGGATGCTCTCCAATTGTGAGCTGGGCTCTTTGCTGTCCTGAGTGTTATTTACAAACTTTGGGTGGGGTTATATGAATTCTGTTAATGGGATTTGAATAGATGTGGTGCATACAGATTCTTGGAAATGTACTCAAAGGAAAGCAATACGTCTTCTATTGACAGGTGCATGGATTTCAGATGTGGTGGCTGAGTTTTAGATCCTAAAGGAGGAAAAAACCCTCAAGGTTGCTGGGGAGTTGCTGCATCAGCCTTTTACTGCTCATTTCTGGGATTAAAAAAATCACTTTATTGTAATGAGCTCACAGATAAAAACGTCACACAGCTAGATTAATGTAGCCACTGGAGCAAACACTTGCTCAGTCCTAAGCTGTATACAGTGAGCTTCTGTACAGTTACAGTAGCCATTTGACGTCATGGAGCTTCACTTAGGATTTATTTTTTTGTGAGAATGGACGTGTGGAACAGTGCATTGCTGCTCCACTGTTGTCGGGGAGCAGCACCTGGTTCACAGGCATAGCTGACTTTACTTTTCCTTCTTCTGTCTTTTCTTATTTTAAATTATTTTTATTGTTTGGGAATTTCATACATACATATAACTTGTTTTGACCAAATCTGAGAGCCTCTGTCCCAACAACTGTCACTTGCCAAGAACAACTCAATGAATGGGGGACAGGGTGGGGAGCTTTCTTACCTCCTCCCATCCATACTGGGATTTGTCTGGATTGATCTTGCTCAGGTCTTGTGTATGCTGTCACAGCTGTTGTGAGTTCATATGTGTTACAGCCTTGTTGTGTCCAGAAAACAACATTTCTCTAACCTTCCACTACCTCTGGCTCTTACAGTTTTTCTTCCCCCTCTTCCCTTCAGAAGAGGGAGTGTGATATGGGTGTCCCATTTAGGGTGGAGCTTTCCATATTCTCTTATTCTATGCACATCGACCAACTGTAAAAAGACACTTTTCTGAAGAGGGCTGAGTTGTGGATCAATTGGGGTCCCCTGCACCCCCCAAACATGACAGGCTGTTGTCATTGCTCCTGGTTACCCCCTAGCACTCCATAGTAAGACCCTCTTGCTGAAGTCCCCATATACTCGAGTCATAGAACATGGTGCTGGCCTTGAAGCTTCATTCCTACTGGCTGACTTTCATAGTACTGGACGGTGTTATGCATGCTATGGGGTCAAGAACTCATGGCTGGGTAGGTTATAGGCCCTAGAGGAGAGCCCATTACTATTATTCTGCTGAATGGACATAGTATTGAATCACATCCTAAATCCTTATCTTTGTATACATAGATTAGTGCATCTGTCCACACACCTGAGTTCTGAAGATTAAAGATTCAGCTGTCAGAACTGGGCATGGTGGTGCACACCTTTAATCCCAGCACTCAGAAGGCAGAGACAGGTGGATCTCTGTGAGACTGAGGCCAGCCTATTGTACATAGCAAGTTCCATTCCTGCTGATGCTACAGGGAGACCCTATATCAAAAAAGCAAAAACAAACAAACAAACAAAAAAGCAAGATTCAGCTGTCAACAAGCCACCTTCTGAACCAACTCTCCAGTGTGACTATAGGAGCTTGCAATGGGTAATGATGGACAGACTGAGGACTTGGAGTCCTAGGTTCTTTATGTAAAGGAAGCTCTTGACTTACCTTTGAGTGATCCTATGCTAGGTCCTGACTGAATCTAACTCAATATTTCTCTAATGGTTTTTCATTGTTCTTGGAGGAACTTCTTGATATGGTTCGCCCTAATCACTCCTTCGGCATCAAACATTAAAAAAATTACAGATATGCTAAATATTTATGTACTCTGTGTGTACTTGTGCTTTACACAAGAAAAGTTTAACAATTTTTTTTTGTGCTCATCTAGGAATGATATTGCCCTCATGGGGCTTACCTTGCCTAACTGGAGATTCTTTGTTGACCAAGGAATAATGAGCCTTGTTTAAAACACTCTCCACAAGCCTATAGGCCTGCCATGTTTGTCTTAGTTTTTGGAATTGCTATAATAAAATACCAAAGGCTGAACATCTTAAATAGAAAACATTCCTCTCTCAGAATCCTGGAGGCTGAGACGAGTGCTCGAATTGTCAGTCCTGATGAGAGCTTTCTTGCTGGGGTTACCAAGGATCTTCGAGTGACTCATTCCTTTTTTGCCCCCAGACCTCAGCACCACTTTGGGGACTTTCTGTTCAGTCCCCCTCACCCCTTGGCCCTGTCATCTTGTGTTGTTTTCTGTTTTCCTTCACACTCTTTTCTGCAGTTATCCTGCTTATTGTTTTCTTATGTCATCTCTACCCATGAGAAGATAAAGTGTCGTGAAAGAGTTCGTTTATTGTATCATTGCTGTGGATCACAAGTACCTAAAATGGAACCTGTACACAGCAAGCACTCAGTAAACATGACTTCTACTGGACACTGTTGTACACCTCTGTAAGGAGGAAGATCTTGACCACTCACATGTGCACAGCACTCTAAAGTTACAAAGGATGCCCCTCCTCCCTCCCAAGCCTCCAGCCTTCCAGGTAGGGCAGATGACCTTAGCCCCACTGTGCTGGAAGACCTCCTCAGCCTCCCTTATCCAGCTGGTGGAACTGAGGCGTCCTGACTCAGGTCAGCCTCTCCCATTACAGAGCCCCGGCCTCTAGACTTGGATAAAGAAGATAGCTTAGCGCCTCTGAAAATCAGGCTCTGGGTCAGGTACTGATCTGACTGATGGCCACAAGGCCTTGGGCTGTGCTTAGGAGTATCTGGAAGACATCTCCTCATTTCCTTGGGCTGGTCTCAGCCTTCTTCCAGGTATTAGAAGCTGCCTGCCTCCTTAGGCTCGAAAGACTAGTCTGCACCAGTGGTTGGGCAGGAATCATCCTCATGGTGTGTCTGTAGTAAGGAGGAAGCCTGGTAAAAGACAGCTTGAGCATGGGGGGGGCAGTGGCCGCTTTCATCCAGCAGCAGCAGTCCCTGGCCTTGGGAAGGGGCTTTCCTTAGAGACACAATGGGTCTTCTCCTAGGGGCTTCTCAGAAGGCAACCGAGTACAGTCCACAGTGACCCACAGGGTTTGTTTTGAATAATGGGACACAGCCTGCATGTCTCACAGTATGAGAATGGTCAACTAAAGAAAAGCAATAAATCCATGGAATGTTATCTGTTATGAATATTACATGTAAATAATTAGCAGTGACTTTGGAAAATTCAGCACCAACAAAATAGGTGATAAAAGCAAGATGCAGAGACAAGTGTGTCCTCTGATTGCTGAAATGCAAAGGGAAACATTAGGTAGAGATGGAGGGCGAAGAAGACATTCAGTTGAGAGGATGTGAGGCTCGCTTCCTGTTTTTCTAATTTTTCTATATTGCAATATTTAACAGATTGGCAACATTATTTGATGTTGATCATTGATTAATAGTATTAATTAAATAAAAACATTAGATTTTTTAAATTCAAGGTAAACATTTAAAAATGTAATCAAAAAGGAGAAACTTAAAAACTTACTAGTACTGAGACTGAGGAGATGGCTCAGTGGATAAAGTGATTGGCAACACCCTGGGGTCAGATCCCCACAACTGACATGAATGTCAGGTGGGCATGGTGGTGCTCTGCCTGTGATTTTAGTGCTTGGAAGCTAGAGACGGGGCTATGCTGGAGCAAGCTGACTAGCTATACTAGTCCCTATGGGTGATTTCTCAATTGAGAGACCTTGCCCTAATGAATAAGGTACAGAGTGATCGAGGAAGACCCCAACATTGGCCTTGACCTCTATACATATATGCATGCTGTGTGCCCACACAAACACATGCACTAACACACATACATACTCACACGTACACACATACACCTCAGTAACACACATGTGAATATGCATGTACACATGCATGAATGCCACGCACATATACACATGAAGTAAAAAATGTATTAATATTTTTACCCTGGTAATATTTCCTCATGTCGTGGGCAAAAGACTGGAGATAAATAATCAAAAGATTGGTGATAAAAGTGATGATTTTTACAACCCTGTTCATTTAGTGTCCCTGGAACGCTTTGTTAAATGGTTTCCTAATGAAGTTGTAAATTTTATCTATTTATCTATCTATCTATCATCTATCTATCTATCTATCTATCTATCTATCTATCTATCTATCTATTTATTTATTTATTGTGAATTTCACATAAGTGAGGCCGAGTCTCCCCTTCCCACCAGTCATCGTTTGCCAGTAGTTCCTCAGTTAGGGGTTTCTTACCATCTTCCACAAGTCTATGTTGGGGAGATTCCTTTATACAGTAGATGGTGATTAACACAGAGAATCACAACTGGCCAAGGTGCCGAGAATAAGACAGTTAAGAGACTGCAGAGTGCTTACCCGTGAGCAAGTCACCTGTATAAGACCTCCGCCTCCCAGGTTTCAGGGATCATTGTGAAAGAAGGCATAGAAGAGGGCAAAGAGCCAGAGGATGACCACAAGGAAGCAGTTTTCCAGACAGCTGGTCAGTTACTCCATGAAACACAGCAATGGTGGTAGCATGCACAAGTCCCAAGTAAGCTCAGGCCAGTCAATGCAGTCTTTAAAAACCTGTTCAAATACCTTGAGAAGAAGCAAGCAGAGGATGGGACGGAAGGGAGAATTGTCTCCATGGTTGCAAAGTCCTATGGTTTAAAATGGTTTGGTTTAGGTTAAAAACTTTCCTAGGATCATTTCTGGACCTTGCCTCTTCTGAGGAGAATCTCTCCTGTGTCATGTCATCTCCATGTCCAATGTGGCTCTCCTTCTCCAGGGGCAGCTGTTTTGAACCAGTGGTCCCAGAGAGCAGAGCAGAGAGTGAAAGAACAGAATCTCAGGTGGCCCCGAGGGCAACTCGGGAAAGAACACCATCTCTAGACAGCTCATTTTTTGAAATCAAGGCAGGTGTTTATATAGGGAGGCCTGTCTGGCCCTGATGGGGGAAAGTTTAGGGTGGGGTTTTTCTTAGGCAGGAAGATTGAAAGGCTGATGTATCTTACAGGGTAGGGAAAGGGAAACTTAAGCAAGAATTAAGGAATGAGGAAATGAAACCTAAGACCTGGCTTTGGTCTGAGTGGTCTTTCTGGGGCCTGGGTCATAGCCTCAAGGCAGAGCAGGCCAGACACCTACCATCCCTTCAGGGTCTCTGGGGTCACGCTGCCCGCCCAATGCATTTATGTCATTTATGTCCAGGCCCACAGTCCAGGGCAGAGAAATGAGTGTATAATGAGACTGTTGCCTTGGCTAAAAAGAAAGTACATTCAGCCCAGTGAACCCAGAAGTGGCCAGTGATGAACCCTAGCACATGCTCCTCCTCTAGGACCCAGGGCCAGAATTAGGGTGCCATGAATGTTGTGGGTGACAAGGAAGGGGAAGGAAACTTTCTCAAAGCCAATCCATGGTGTAGCTGCCAGCAAGAAGAGGAAATGGGCACTGGGTGGTTGAAGGTAACAGACCATAAAGGATGGTTGCCATTTGAAAGTATGATCCAAGTCATCCCAGTGCTTGGGAAGTAGAGGCTGGAGAAGTGGTAGTTCAAGGACAGTCTTATCCATGCCATATGGTGAGTTAGAGGCCAGCCAGAGACTTCATGGGACCCTGCTTCACAAAGAAATCAAACACAAACAAACAAACAAACAAAAAGTAACATCAAATCATGTCATTGTGTCATTTTGTTTCTAGGCAGAGTCTGGGTATGTAGCCCAGGCTGATCTCAAACTTGGAATCTTCCTCCCTTAGACTCTCAAATACTAGGGTTAAGGTAAACTACGACGCCTGGTAATCTCTCTGTCTGTCTCTGGTCTGTGTGTGTGTGTGTGTGTGTGTGTGTGTGTGTGTGTGTGTGTGTTGGGAGGGGTGCACGCATGCCACAGCATATGTGTAGAGTTCAGAGGACAAGTCAATTCTCTCCTTCCATCTTGTACCCAAGCCCTTTTATCCACTGAGCCATCTTACCAGCTCAGTTTGTGTGTTATTAAAAGAATATCATGGTTTTAGATTGCATAGACAAGGTCTGCAATGATTGACTCTCTTTCTATTCTCTCTCTACCCCAGCTTTTAAAAAATATATAGCCTTGCATGAACAATACTTCCCTTTAATCTTGGACAAGCCTTAATCTCTAAGTATCAGTTTATCATCTGTAAAGTAGAATTATTAACTATAACTTTAGTCAACTGGCAGGACAGCATTAGGAAACAGTGATAGGAAAGGAACCTAATTATGTGACAATAATTTCTTTCTTTGTTAGCAAATATGGCTAAGAATTCCTCACTTCAAATATATACATTTAAGGTAAAGAAGAAAGCCTTCACAAATACGAGGTAGATTAGGCCCTTCACCTATGATCTCATTGGTCTGTGAGGTCTTCATTGGCCTGTGATGTCCTTATTTGTGAATAGACCCTGGTTTATTTAATGTCCATCTTGTAGGGGCTGTTGTTTCTCAGTCTCTGGCCAGCATCTGAAGGATGCTTTCTTATGAGTTTATCCAACAAAGGACCATGAAGATGAAACTTGAAAAGAGGAGTTAATTATCTGTGGACCCCCCAGCAGGTTGAGCTTACACACCAGTTTCTCATTGAAATGAATTCGTTTTTTTCTCAATTTTTTAAAATAATGTTTTTTTTTAGAATTTTAGACATGAGTATTGTATTTACATCATATCCATCCCTCCTACCCCCCAACTCCTCTCCTACCCCCAACTCCTCTCCTAGCCCCAACTCCTCTCCTACCCCCAACTCCTCTCCTATTCCCCCAACTCCTCTCCTACCCCCAACTCCTCTCCTACCCCCAAGTCCTCTCCTACCCCCAACTCCCCCCAGCCCCCCAACAACTCTCCTACCCCCAACTCCTCTCCTACCCCCAACTTCTCTCCTACCCCCAACTCCTCTTCTACCCCCAACTCCTCTCCTGCCCCCCCAACTCCTCTCCTACCCCCAACTCCTCTCCTACCCTCCCAACTTCTCTCCTACCCCCCAACTCCTCTCCTACCCCCAACTCCTCTCCTACCCACCCCCAACTCCTCTCCTACCCCCAACTCCTCTCCTACCCCCAAGTCCTCTCATGCCCCCCCACTCTCTCTCAATTTCTTGTCCTCTTCTTTATTATATACATTAATGTACTTATAGATGTAGTGTAATAAAATCATTTGGTGGTGCTCATGTCTACATGTGTTTAGGGGTTGCCCACTTGGGATGAGATAACCTATGCAGGGTTTGTCCTTGGAGAAAATGAATTCCCCTTCCCTCAGCATGCATTGTTTGCCTATAGCTCTTCATCGAGGTGGGACCCTGTGTCATTACCCCCATCCACACTGACATGTCAACTGGTGTTGTCATTATGCACAACACTGTTAAGCAACAATGTTGTGAAAATTTCATGTCTAGAATGTCATGGTTTGTAGGCTTTACAGTTGGGAGGGACCATTGATTGGATTTCTCCCTTGGAAGCTAGCACAGCACCTTCTGATACTATGAGAGCTGGTTCAGGGAGGAGGCTTCCAGGTCAGTTAGTCCAAGTCCTGTGACCTAAGTATGTGGTGTTCTTATTAACAGGATAATGTGCCTGCAAGTCTTCATGCCCTGCCTTTCCTTGCAGGGGACTGTCTTACCTTGACTGGGCTAGCTCATTGGTCTATGTTGCTAGGTCTTTGATTAATTACAGGAATATCTTATGCTTGGCGATTGCTTATATTCTTGTAAGATCATCTTTCATGCTCTAAAATTCCTGAGCAGAAAGTGGAAGATTTTCCCCAAGCTTTAACTTGAAACCTTGCAGTGAGTATAGGAGGTCAACACTATTACACTGTCAGTATCACCATTTAAAAAAATGAGAAGTCTTGCCAGGTATGGTGACACATACCTCTAATCCCAGCTTGGGGGATTAAGCAGAGGCAGGTGGATCTGTGTGAGTTCAAGGATAGCCTGGTCTTCATAGTGAGTTCCAGGCCAGCTGGGGCTACAGGGAGACCCTTTCTCAAAAAGGCCAAAAAAACCAACCAACCAAATAAATAAATAAATATAGAGAAGTCTGGCTCAAAGTTTAAGATCCCACACAGCTTGGAAATTGTGGAGATGCAATAGAACCAAAGTCTTGTAATCATTGTGCATAAAGTCTTCCTATATATACCCTTTGGGAGAAACTATCTTTTTGAATGGTTATATTATATGTTCAATGGGGATGAAGTTGAACAGAAAAAAATCAAAGAAGGGTCATTCATCGACGGCATTGAATGCCAGGTGAGGAACTGTGGCCTTTGGGTTGCAGTCAGATTCCTGTCCAGAGCCACTTGTCACTTAAGGACATTTGTCCTCTGGAGAGATGGCGCATAGGTTAAGAGCACTGGCTGTTCTTGTAAAGGACCCAGGTTCAATTCCCGGCACCCACATGGAAGCTAACATCTGTAACTCCAGTTCCAGGGGATCCAGTGTTGTCTTCTGACCTCCAAGTGTATTGCATGACACAAATGAACCTACCTACATCCAGGCATTACCTTCATACATATAAGATAAAATTAATAAATTAAATATTTTTTTAAAAAGAACATTTGTCTTCTAGGAAGAATAATGTGACATTAGTGTGAAGGGTGTAGCAGAAAAGCCACAGCTAGGACTGGCGAGATGGCCCAGCAGGTAAAGATGCTTGCTTCAGGCCTGACAACCTGAGCTTGACTCCTGTGACCCACATGGGAGAAGGAGAGGGCTGATTCTAGAAAGTTGACCTCTGGCCTCTACATATGTTCTGTGGCCTGTGTACACACACACTCATAATAAATAAATACATTTTTTAATGCAATAAAATTTTAAAGATCAAGACTGCAAGAACTTGAACTCGGCAGCTGTGGTTACGTTTCTGAATCATGTAGAACAGGAACATCAACAGGACTTGATATGAGGCTAGAGGGCAGACTGTATATATCCAGTTTATGCTTTTAAGAAAATGAATTGATTTGATTCAGAAGGAGGAGAGGGATCTGCTTTGGTATCACACCTGACAACTATCACACCTGACTAACATAAACAACTTGTGGGAGGAAAGATTTGTTGTGCTTATGGGTTTAGTCAGTTTGGTCCATGGTCACTGTTTATTCATGGAAGACGAGAAAGGGATGGGGACAAAATATCCCTATGAGCTTGCTGCCGGTGACCTATTTCTTCCAACTAAGCCCTACTTCCCAAAGTTTCTAGAACTTTCTAAAATAGTGCCACCATCTGGGAACCAAGCATTTAACACATGAGCCTTGGTCAAACTATAACACAAAGGTGGGTTGATAATGAACTTGATTTCAGACACATTTTTCTGGGACTGTTCAGTTCAGAGAGACTTTCCTGGGAATGGGAACCCAGGACACAAGATCAGTTACTGGCCAGCCCACACACGATGAGCATCTTTCAGACAGTCTTTGACATCCTGATGCTGCAGCCCAGGTTCCCCAGCATTTGGGAAACTCCAGTCAACAGCTGGAAGGGGGAATTTTGAGGAATTCTAATGTAGCTTGCAAGAGAAAAAAAAGCAGTCCTTCCCAGCTCATTCCTGCTGTAGCTCATCATGCAATAACAACTTGAAATTTATGGCTGAGGCATTTAACGTGCTTCAAGGAGAACATTATCATTTGAAAACCTTGTACAGAGAAATGTGTCTGTACAGAGAAGTGACGCTGTCTTCCCTTTGTGGAGAGACCCCAATCATTTACATTTTTACTTTTTCTTCCTGTCTTATGCTAAATAATTCTGACATTTTCTTCAAATGCAAATGATGTTTCTGAAATTTTCTTAAATGTGATGTTTTATTTTTCAAAGAAAGAAGGAGGGGTCTTTCATGTGTTGAACTCTGGCCATCTCCTAGATCTCTAACCCTACCCAGTTCACTAAAAAAAAGACACTCTTTCCCTCTGTTTCTTTATCTGGCAATGCAAATTTACTGAGAGCATGGCTCCTTGAATTTTAAAGAGGAGGTGCTAGCTCTTTTGGATAGCATTCAAACTATCCAATAATAAGTCTGAAACCTTAAACTTGGGGTTGAGAAGAACTTGAAGGTCAGTAGATGCGAAATGCTTCCCCCTTCATCTCTGAATTCCCATGAAATCTTTCCACCAATTGGATATTCACCATGGGCTTGTGTATTTCCAGTGGCTGGTAGAGAAGATGTCCTTAAACAAAGACAATAAAGCTAAACCTCATTTCATTTGAGGTTTCCTTGCAGTAGGCTGGTTTGCTACCGTAGTCTTACCCAAGAAAGGAGACTCAGGACATTAGTTGTTTGTACTTGGGTCATGAACAGACACATTTGGACTCAAATCCTTTACCAGATGTATAAATCATATTTTGAGTGTCATCTCAAAGCTCGTCACAAGGCCCATTGAACGATAATCTGTATTTTAATAAGTCCCCTCAATGTTTCTCAACCAAAGAAAAGGCTACAAATTACAGGAAGAAAAACTCAGCTAGTTGTCCATAAATGGGATTTCTTTTCTGAAAATTGAGATGATTGCACTTAATAATTTCAAAAAGCTCCTTTTACTTATGAAACACACAAAAAAACCATAAAGACTGAGTTTGTAAAACATCTATTAGTAGCCCCATTTTAATAACAGAAAGCTGAGAGATGTCTAGTGTTTAGCCATTTAGTTAAACTACTTAAAGTGAGTTTGAGCAAAGTTTTATAAAATGAAAATTATAGAGAGATGATTAAAAAAGATCAGGCTCTAAAACTTCATGTAGATATGGGGGGGGTGAGGAAGTGTCCACATGACTGCGTGGACTTGCAGGTGGGAATGACCGTGTCTCCAGTCTCCTTGCCCCAATTTTTTAAGTTCTCATGACTTTGTGGTAGGAGAAAAACAAACAAGCATCCTTATTTTTTGATTGGCAAAGATAAAATAGAAGATCTAAAAACTTCAAGTTTCAGAGGCAGCCACATAATTCATGGTATAATGAATGCATTAAACCTATTGTTTATGATACAAAATGAGACCTTCAGCTTTTGTCTCTCAAGGCCCAGCTCCAGCCTCTCTTCTTAGGCACTCTGAGGTCAGGGACCTTGTTTGAATCAGCCCTGTATCTTCTGCTGACAAAGGAATGGACTTGGATTAGGTACAAAGTAAATGTGAAATGAAGGAAAGAAAGAGAGGAAAGTCAGGGGGTGGGAAGGCAAGAAGGAGCCCCAATACAGCCTGAACTCCAGCCTCTTCGGAATCCTGCAGTTTCTCTAGGCAGACCCAGCTATGAATAACAAATGGCCTTGCTTTGCTAGTCAGTGTCATGGTCTTGCTTCTCCAATGAGATTTCAAGTGCCATAAAAGAAGAAAACAAGCTGCCTTTAAAAAAATGCATTTTCTTATTCTTTCAGAAGCAATTTGGTTTGGGAATCTTTGTTCCTAGTTTTGTAAGACCTCAGGATTGTGTCTGCTGTAGGATGTGAAGCAGGGCCAAACAATTCTGTTGCTCTGCTAAGTTACAAATACAGCAGCGTCTCTTGACTACATGCACATAAGTTTCAAAATATTTTTTGATTTTTATAATATATATTTGTCTTGAATTTTTGTGCCTTTAATGCAATGCATCTTGATTGTATTTAGACCCCTCCCCATCCACGCCTTCCATAGCCCCCTCCGGAAAATTTCATGCATTCTGTCATATATGTTAAGGACTATTGTGTCAACTTTGTATCCCCTGATGTCCTTCAGTGTGAATTCATCCACTGGAGCCTGACCAGCCTATCTAGTGTCATTCCCTTAAGGAAGATCAGCTCTCCCTCATCCACAGTGATCAGCTGCCAGTAGTTCCTCAGAAGCTCCTCCTTAGAGCTTCTTACCCGTTTCTCCGGTTCTATGCTGGGTTTTGTCTGACTGAGTGTTCGTGGGTCTTTGTCATCACCATTGCTGTAAATTCCTCTGAGCAAGTTCCCAGAAGCCTGCAAAACTCCGTTTCCTTGTGGTCCTCCATCTGTCCTGGCTCTTACAGTCTTTCTGCTACCTCTTCTGACATGGTTCCTGAGCTGTGGGTAGGTGAGGTTTAATAGAAGAGTCCTATCTAGGAACACACATTTTGCAGTCTCTTATTCTCTACATTTTGGTCAGGTGTGGCTTTATGTGAGACTAAACCTAATAGAATTCTACATATCCACAACTGAATTTTTAACTTCGGTTTCTCAATAATTAACACACTCTGTACATAAAATTAAAAATGTAGATGCTGAATAATCCTGAGAGCTAGTTTGACTTAACTGGTCTTTACAGAGTACTCTTGCACTAATGACAGTACTGACATTCCTTTCAAATGTACCTGATGTTTACAACTGAATAGGTTAGACATATGTTCCTCAGGGGTCTGTGTGGTGGAAGCTTGGTCCCAGTGTAGAAATGGCAGATGATAGAGGATTTAAGGGCCAGGAAGTAAATAGGTCATAGGAAGAACTCTTCAGAAAGGATTGATAGTAGTCTCATGGAGTGACTTGATGAATTTTCATAGAAAGAGTCAGAGTAGTGTTTGGTGTTCATTGTCACTGTGTGGTCTCTCCATCTTGCATAAACTCACAGCATGCTGCCATTCACATTGCTGCAGTATCATCATCAACTGGGCCCTCACCAGAGACCAACATTAGCCTCTTTTCTTTGTGAAGTACCCAACTGCAGGTATTTTGTTATAGGAACAGAAAGCAGACAAGTACAAAAGGATATCAAAATGTATAAGATTCAACTTAACATCACTTTAATGGAAATTTATAGCCCTAAACACCCTTACAGAAGAAGAAAGCTTCCAATTCTTCTAACTTTGAGACACTAAAAATAAAAGAGAAAATGAAACTCAAAGTAAAAATAAAATAAAAAGGAAAGAGCAATGATTAGAATGGAAATGAACGAAATAGGAGACGGATTTTTAAAAAATGCTATCAAAAGTTCTTGCATAGTGTAGGGCACAATGCAGAATGGGCCTTAACCAGGTCGCCTTCTATGAGGAATAGAGGAATGACTCCCATGGGCATGGCTAGCTCTGGCTAGTCATGACACCAGCCTCTGCCCCACACCTGGACGACCTGCCTAAGAGGTGGAGCATGAGTGGCCGCAGTCGGGACCCCATCCCATAATGCGATTGTCTAACCACACCTATAGGACCCCTTGCTCCTATAAATAAACGAGCTTGCAGCAGCTTGCCACCGCCTGCTTATCACCCATCTTGCAGGGTCTGTGTGGTTTTGACTCTGCTCTTACTCACCCCCTTTCGGTGGAGACCCTTTGTCCTGCTCAGGCTGGCAAGAAGCACAGGGACCCCCAACAGCATGAAGAAAAGAAGCACAGGGACCCCCAACAGCATGAAGAAAAAGTAACTGGTCTGGAAAGACTAGATATAAAAATAGTAATTATTGATATTAAGAGTGAGAAAAATGGTGTTAGAACGGGCTTACTAACAAGGGAATATTATAACTCAATTTAGTAACATAAAAGAAATATACAAATTCCTAAAAAGATACAAAATATCAAAATCAGTCCTGAAGAGATAGATAGCCTGAATATCTTTATATTTGTGAATAAAATTAAATGTAGAGCTAAAACCCTTCCCAGAAAAGTAAAACAAAACCCATAAGGCTTCAATATCAAATTCTACCAACACTTTAATATTCCAAATTCAGCTTGAACTCTTACAGAAAAACAGATGACATAATCAAATACATAGAAAATCTAAAGAAATCTTTGAAAAATGTATAAGAATTAATAAATTACTAATTAGAGTTGTAAGACACAAGATCAACCTATAAAAATCAACTGCTCAGGCATATTTGTAATGAAAAATGGGAAGTTCAAATTAAAAACATTAGCATAAAAACATGGGTTACTTAGGGTTAAGATGAGGATGAGCTAAAAGAAACATTCACCTTGAGGGCTTTGGAGATGAGCCAGGGAATGTGTGAAGGCTCGAATGTGAATGTGAATGTGTGGGGTAGCCCACCTGTAATCTCAGAGCTTGGGAGGTAGAGATAGGATCAGTAGAGCAGGCTGACAAGCTAACTACCAGAATTGGTCAGCTCTGGGTTCAAGTGAGAGACTCTGCCTCAATATATAAGTTAGAAAGTGATCAAGAAGAGGTATGATATCAACTTCTGGTTCCCGTATGCATGTACACAAATATACATATCACAAACATACACATGCAAAAATAAAGATTAGACAAAGAAAAAAATTCACCTTTGACTAAATTCAAAGAAACACCAAAAATTCAGTAGTAATTGATCCTCTAATGAAATATATAAATTATCTAAATTAATGCAAAAATCCATGGTGCACAAAATATCAAATTTTTTAAGTTAAAACAGAGTATGGTGTTTGTGTCTCTGTGTTGCTGGGCAAAGAGGAAAACTGCTCCTCATTGCCCAGCAATTGGAAGACACTGAGGGTTCCAGACCATTATGGAAAGAAACTGAATAGCTGAACGAAAAATGGTTCAAAGGGCTCTGTACTATTGAGATGTCAGTTTTCCCCACGTTGGTCTAATGCTTTAGTAATACCCATCATGTTTCCTTTTTCAGGAGAAAGCGACAGGTTGATTCTGAGAATCAAATGGTAATGCAGAAAGACCTAGAATAGCTAAATCAGATTTTTTTTTTTAAAGAAGGAGTACAATATTGAGGGTCTTTCTACTGGTGGCTAGTGTTAACTGTCCACTTGAGAGAATCTCGAATCATCTGGGAGACAGACCTCTGGGTGTGCCTGCTGGGGATTTTCTTGACTGCGTTAACTGAGGCAGGAAGACTTGCCCACAGTGGGTGGCACTATTCCCTGGTTGGGTGCTGGACAGTGTAATGAGGAAAGGGGGTTGCGCAGTAGGTGTTCATCCCTTGCTCTCTGATTCCTATCTGCAGTCGGAGCTGCCTCGGGCTCACCACTCCCAACCCCACAATGACGGTCTGTAACCTTGAACTGTGAGTTAAAACACCTTCCCCATGTTGTTCTTGTCAGAGTATTTTATTGCAACAACCAGAAGAGAAGGTAAGATATGACCTGACTTCAGAACCTATCATAAATTCATAGTAATAGTTAATGTGATATTGGCAACAAGATGGACAAAGATGAAACAGAGCAGGGAATTCAGAGCTGATCTTCACAAAACACGGTCAATAGATTTTTGGCAAAGATGCAAAGACAGGTCAAGAACAAAAGGATGACATTTCCAATTTCCAATAAATCTTTTCAGAACATTTGATACCCATACAGAAAGGTTTTTTTTTTTTTTTAAGATTTTTATCTTTTTTTTAGAAATTTTTAAAAATAGTTTTAGGTAAAGCTATAAAACTCATAGAAGAAAGTGTTATAACCTTGGGTAAAGATTTATTAACATGATACCTAAAGAATAATATATCAAATAAAAAGTACAAATTGACTTTCATTAATATAGAAATTATCTCGACTCTCTGAAAGACTGTGGGAGAAAGAAAAGACAAGCTATAGACTAGGAGAAAACATTGGTGATCTCATACCCAAAATAAGTGAAAAACTCTCAGGACTCCATAATAATAATAAAATATATCATCCTATTAATTCCAAAAATATATTTGAATAGATTTTACTTAAAGAGACTAAGTGTGCTAGTTACTTTCCTGTTGCTGTGGAAGACACCATGACTAAGGCAACTTATAGAAGGAAGAAGTTATTCGGCTTATTCCAGACAGATTAGAGACCTTAATGGTGGGAGAGGGATGGTGGCAGAAGGTGACTGGAGCAGAAAGCTGAGGACTCACATCTTCAAGCAGGCACAGGAAGCAGACAGAGACTGGAAATCTGGCAAAGCCTAAGCATTCTCAACCCTCCCCACTCCTGGCCCCGCCCAGTGTCCTGCTTCCTCCAGCACGGCCTCAACTTCTAAGATCTCCCAACAAAACAGCGCCACCAACTGGGAACACAGTGTCTAAATACTTGGAGCCTACAGGAGGCACTCTCACTCAAACCAGCACACTCAGGATCACTGTCATCAGGGAAACAGTTTATGGTCACAACGAGATCCCTCTATCCACCAATCAGAATGGCTGAAATGTGGCAGAAGGAACACATTAAGTTCTGGAAAGCCTGCAGAGCAACTGTGTCTCTCATGTAGTGCTGGCAGCAATGGAAAATGGCGTAATCGTTCTTAAAATAGCTTAAGCCTCTCCATGAAAATCTAAACAGAGATTTAGCTTTAGGTCCAGTATGCCGAGGAATTTACACAGGAACAAGGGTCAGGGAATCCTGAAGAAAATGCGTTAAGCTTTGTGACAAGATGTTATCCTGAGTACAACCAGCAATAGACAACCAATGAAGTAAAAGCACAGTCTCCCATGTGTAAAGGCGGAAAAAACAGGCTGTACTCTGCCCACCAGCACCACACAAAGATGTGTGTGTATAGATGTTCACAATCTACTTATTTGTTATAGTGCAAAACTGGAAATTTCCTCAATTTCCATAGTCCTGTCCGTTTCCATCATATCTCACCACTTGGGGCCAGCCCGAGGGGTGGGGGTGAGTAGACGCAGAGTCAAGCCGCAGACTCCGGGAGTTGGATGGGCAGCAGCCCAAGCGCGTGGCACTGCGAACTCTTTTGTTGAATAGATACACAAGCCCTCATAGGTCCAGACAGCCAATGATCTTATGGGGTGAATATGAGGTCTCAAACACAGCCAATAGTAAGTCTGTCCCCAGGTAGGCGGGTTCTTTCCAGGTGGTGGTCTCACAATTAGCCAGAGCAGAACGCCACACCCACAGGAGCCATTTCTCTCTTCCTCCCAGTGGGTGGCCTTAGGCCAATTATGTCCAACAATTTCTACTAACAGATGAATATATAAACAAACTATGGTATATCCATTCATCAGAACAAACTTAGGCATAAACATTATCAATACCTGAAGCAGGGCATGATGGCACACACCTTTAGTCCCAGCACTCTAGAGGCAATGGCAGGCGGGCCTCTATGAGATCAACCAGCTTGATCTACATAGTGAGTTCCATGCTATCTGGAGCTACAAGGAGACCCCGTCTCAAAAAGAAAAATAAATATGGATATGTTTTATATATATATTTATATATATATATTATATTTATATAAATATGTTATATATATATATTATATTTATAAAAATATATTTATATATAAATATAATGTAAAATAAAAAATATATAAATATATATATAAATAAATATATATGAAAAGCACACTAGATTTCCATACACTTATTCTGTACCAAAGAAAGTGGATTGGGATTGCTAAAATGGCTTAGCAGGTAAAGGTGCTTGCCACCAAGCCTGAGAATCTGAGTTAATTCTCAGATGGGAAAAAAGAGAACTGATTCCCACGAGTTGCCCTCTGGCCTCTGAGTGCATATACATACACGCACACATGTAAACACAGAATAAAGAAATATAATTTTAAAATTAAAAGTTTCACAACTGCTGAAATGCAGAGAACAAGAGAGACTGTGAGGTACCTAACACATCTACATTGCAACCTCCACATGAAAGGTTCAGAGAACATGGCGGGAGAGGGGTGGAAAGAATGTAAGCGCCAGAGGGACAAGAAGCTGCTAGTCAGCATATTCTAAAGATGTTAGGGACGCTACACCTTTCAGATCTCTACAGTACGGTAGTCTAGCGAGATCTGTGTAATGATAAAACAAGTTGATATGCCAAAGTGGATGGAGAGGGGTCACAGGGTCCCACCTCAAAATAAAGACCTACAGGCAATCAGTAGATACTGGGGGGGGGATCAGTTTTTTCCAGGGAGCAGCTCCCTGAGAGACTAACCCCAAAGGACAGTCCTAAATTCAGGTACACATGTGCACCACTAAATGGATTCAGTACATTATGTATATGTGTGCATATATGGATATATAGAAATGTGTGTATATGCAACAATAATAGTAATCAAAGAGCAGAAGAAACTGAGGAAGCAGGGACATAGCAGAAGAGTGGGGGGTGAGAGAGATGGAAGTAATGCAAAGACAAGTCTCAAACATAAAATAAATGATATTCAACCAAAAAATTAAAGTACCTCAAGGAGCCAGGTCTGGTGGTGCACCTTGTGGACTTTGGAGGAAGATGAAAGCCTGAGGACTGCTGAGCTTCAGGCTGGTCTGGGTACTTAGTGTGGACAGGGGATGGAGCTCAGTGGTAGAGTGCTTGCCTAGCATGAGCAAGACCCTGGAGTTGCTCTCCAGCTCTGCAGAACAATACAAAACTCTTCATGGCATTATGTTTGACTAAGCTGCTGGGCACTGGAGCTTCATTAAGGTAACAACACATCACTCCAGTGCTTCAGCTGCTTAAAGAAGAGGGTTTTAATGGCAGGCACTTTCTCTCCCAGTGCTGAATCTGTTCTTAGTCTCCTAGTCTGCCTTTTGGCATCCAGATATCTTGTATCTTTCTTTCCAATGACTTAGGATATTTTCCCCCATGATATTCGACCCAAACTCTTACATTCATGAATTTCATCTCCTTTGCATCTCAAAGCAGCCTATTCCTAGAGTCCCAGTGATCCCATCTTTTAAAGAACTTTAACTTGGCGTGAAGTATCTACAGGTTTTAAAGACACAAAACCTTCCCTTCCATTAAGGCCAGGCAATTTTATGACACTCAGAAAACACAAGATGAGCCCTCAGGCTTCAGCTATGGGCCATTTGCCCTAAACCGGACTGCATCAGAGCAAAAGAATTTTAATTCCTTTGCAGTCAGGTTTGTTGCTGCTTGTAAGGCTGTGACTGGGCTGGGACTTGAAATGTCTTCAGAGAGGTAAACAGGTTGCAGTTTCATTGCTTCCAAACACGTGATGGCCCTGGAGGCTTCTGATTTATTTATTTATTTGTTTAATGGAGTGTGAGCCTATAAACCCTTCCTGCTGGCAGGCTGGTAGACTGCGGGCAGCTTTAAAGGTGCACGGACTAGAGCAAGGGCCGGGGAGGGAAAGCTGGCTGAGTCCTGTAATTAAAACCATGCTTAGCAAATGCTCCTAATGCCAGGGGTCACATCTGATTTCATCTAAAACATTCCTTCTGGTCCCCTCTTAACCCAGTCTTGACTTTGGAACATTCACATCATTACAGAGAAATGGATGGGGAAAGCATGCCAGGACCGCAGAGAGGAGAGAAGTGGTACCTGGAGAGGGTCATGCACAGAAGACTCAAAATGGTTTTGTCTGTAACTTGATACCAGTTGAACACTTGTGGGGCAAATGTTATGTATTTTGTTTATCTCCCAAATACTTTCCTTAATATTTTCTTTTTAACAGACTACTTCCAGGAAGGTAAAACTGAACGTGAGCAATTTAGTAATGGTACTCCTTATTATTCAAGTCTCACATCCAGCTCTATCAATTTATGATGAAAACCCCATACTTTTGTTATTATTCACCGAAGGCAGTACTCATTTCCAAATGTCAGCAGATTTTAAGAAATGTTTTAATGTGGTTATCATCTGCTAAAACTGTGTTTGGCCTTTACCTGTTTGGCTGTCTAGAACATTGCTTTTCCTCCAGAGCACTGTACTTTCTTGGGTCTGAGTAGTGAGTGAAAATTTTTGTTCAAAATTGGGAGCTTTATCCAAAATGGCTTTGTAGGCGCTGGGCTGCTCTTTGGAGATTTCCAAGAGATTTTTATACAGGTGTCTAATTTGATCGGTGAGCTAGGTATTGGACTTTGTTGGGGGAGTATTCACCAAGCTTGACAAGATCCTGGATTCCTTCTCTAGCACTGCACAAACAAAAGCAAAACATTCGCGAAAGCTTACCGTGTTAGCTGTCTTTTCCTACAGCTCAGCTCACGCACCCAACAAAAAGCAACTTAAAGGAGGAAGGTTTATTTTGGCTCATGGATCATCGGAATGCAGTCTATCCCATTGGAGAATGGATGAAAGCAGAACAGTGCTGTCCTTAGCATAAACCAGGAGCAGAGGGAGTGGACTTCCACTTCTCCCTTCTCTCAATCCAGGACTCCAGACTGTGGGACAGACCACTCATTCAGCATGAGTCTCCTTCTTCAGTGCGTCCTCTCCAGAAAGCCTTCACAGACTCACTCGGAGATGCCTTATTAAGGCCCTAGGAGGTTCTTTATCCAATTTGACAACTGAAATTAACCATCACCCTTACTCTATCAAAAGACTGCTTGCCAGTGAGGGTGGGTTCTGAGAAGCTTGTCCTTAGACAATCTTATTCTTGTGTGAATACCATACAGTGGACTTACAGAAATCTGGATGTTGGCACCTACTACACACCTTAGATGTGTGGCATAAGCTATTGATCCCAGGGTAGGTATAAATATGTATACCAGTAGACTTGATCCTGTAGACAGATACAGTATGATGATCATTGCAGACTGAATGTGAAATGTTCCCCATAGGCTCATGTGTTAGGACATGTGGCCTCTAACTGATAAAGCTGTTTCTGAAAATTGTGGAGCCTTTAAGGAGTCCAGCCTTGCTTAGGCAGTGAGTCACTTAGGAAAAGCCTTGAAACCTCATAACCTGGCTCTACTTCCTGTCCTGTTCATTATCTCTGTTTCCTGAGTGTGAATGCAGTGTGATCAGCCCCCCCTGCTCCTGTCACTACGCTGTGATGGGCTTCATCCCTTCCTGACTGAGAGCCAAAATAACCCTATCTTCAGTAAGTTGCTAGTGACAGGTACCGATCTAGTTTGCTTCCTTGTTGTTGTGATAAAAACCATGGGCTAGAGCAACTTGCAGAAGAAAATGTTTATTTCCGTTTAAACTTCCAGGTAACCGTCCATCACCAAATAAGTCAGGGCGAGAACTCAAGCAGAAACTGAAGCAGAAACCATGAAGAAATGCTCATTACTGGGCTTACTCCTTGGCTCACTCAGCTAGCTTTCATTATTTTTTAATTTAAAATATTTTAAATTTATTTTTATTTTTATGTGTATGAGTGATTAGCCTGCATTTATGTCAGTGCACCACCTGCATGCAAACCTGTCAAGGCCAGAAGAGGGTATTGGATATCCCAGAAATGGAGTTGTAGATGGTTGTTAGCCACTACGTGGGTGCTGAGAGTCCAACCTGGTTCCTCTGGAAGAGCAGCCTGTGCTCTTAACCACTGAACCATCTCTCCAGCCACATAGGCTAGCTTTCTTACATAGCCCAGGCCCACCTGCCTAGGAATGATGTCACACCTAGTGGGCTAGACCCGCCTACATCAATCATCAGTCCAGATAATCTCTCACATACATGGCCACAGGCCAATCTGATATGGATACTATTTTGGAAGATTCTAAGCTGGGACAACTGTCATATATATAGTCTGTCATCACCTAAAACATTAAGCTGTGCAGTGCTCCACATTAGCAACTTATTTTCTTGGCAACACCAGTCCTGAGTTCTCTAAGGCTTTAGTATCTGTTTCTACAGCTACATTTTAGTTTAGGATAATTTCATTATCCTTTACACTTATCAAGGAATAAGGAGGAAGAGGAATGTATTTGGAAGTTCTCAGTTTTGCCAGTCAACAAATATGTATTGAGCATCTATGCCAGTCAGCTAGTGTGCTGGAGATGAAGGACAAGACACCATTTTATTCTGTATCTCAGTTTTTCATTTGAAAGATAGGTCAAGCCAGTGAAATGCTGGTAATCCTGCTTTGTGGTTTGAATATCTCCAAAAGGCTCATGTGTTTGAATACTCTGTCCTCAGCAGGTGGCTCTGTTTTGAGAGGCAATGGTTTCATTGGGACATGGTGCCTAACAGGCTGGGCCCAGTCTAACCCCTGCTTCTTGTTCAGCCACGATGATAGGCATTCTGCCACAGTCTCCTGCCACTGCACACTACAGGAGGCTCAAGCATGCCTGTCACACAATACCTTCTCTGCACTGATGGGAGGAATCACCTGAAACCATGAGCCAAAACAAATCCTTCCCCAAAGTTACTTCTGTCAAATATTTTGTCATACCCATGAGCAATAGAAGTTATGCTGGCCCTCCAAAAGGAAGCAGAAGAAGTCTTGAAGGCAGTGTCTGCCAATTTCCAGGGTGTAAATAATCCCACCATGGCCTGTTTCAAGCTACAAACAAAATGTAATTACACTAGGTTGGGCTGTCTATGGCATCCTACCCCATCTGACCCAACCCAAGCGGGTCTCGGTTTGGGGGTGAAAGCAACACACAAGCACATCCCACTCTCACTTTCTTCCCTTTCTCCCCTGCATATGTCAGAGTTCCTAGCACACTGGGGGCAACAAAATTTTTGGCAGAATAGATGACTATTAAGTAGGAAATGTGCTCTTTGAATTGCAAATATTACCTGATGGCTATGAGCAAACACACCCCCATCTATCAACATTGTAAGTTCTTTGAATCTCCATAGAAAGAGTAGGTATTTCCTTTTCTTTTTGGTTCATGGACTTCAAAAGAGATGACAGCTCCATCATTATTTTCCCTTCCTCTGCTCCAGAACTGTCCCATCATGGATAGCAGTGTGGCCTGTGGCTTTAAGGCTTGCTTTGTGGTTTCCTTAACGTAAAACCTTAAACCAAGCTCTTGAAAGAAGCTACATGAAAAGTAATGATCTTCACAAATGAACGCACCATAACGGTGAAGAGGAAATTTAATTAGCCGCCATAAGAACATCCTTTGGGCTTCTTTCCTTTCCAGCCTTTTCGGAGGAAGACAGGAACTGCAGATGGTGGGTTTCCCTCTTTTGGCCCCTTGAACTCCCTTGAATTCTGTACCTGGGATATAATGTATGGGGCATTCACTCTCTGCACTTTTACGTTCCAACAGCCTTTTCTGACTTAAAACTATAACGATACATTTGGAAAACTTTATTGAATTTTTATCATTATGTATTTTTGTTCATTTCAAAATGCTCTATATGACATGCACTATATATTATATATATATATATATATATATATATATATATATATATATATATATAGGTATAGGTATATAGTTGACATCCAACCCGGCCTCCACCTCTATTCCCAGATCCCCCACATCCTCCTCCCAGCTTCATTTCTGTTTCTGCTTCTTCCCCTTCCTCCTCCTCCTTCTCCTCTTTCTCCTCCTCCTCTTCTCCCAGCGGCCACATTTATGAAGAAAGCTGACTCTCCCTGAAGCCATCATTGGCAAAAGCTCCAGGTCTGTGAGTGCCTCTGTCATGTTCGTGTTGATGGACTTGATACTGTGCAGGTGCTGTGCACGCAGCCAGAGCTGCTGTGAGATCTTGAGTGCAATGTCGTGCCCAGAAGACACTGTTTTGTAGTCATTCCCTCCATCTGCTGGCTGTGTTACAAAACTATGCATCTTTGTGGGGTACCATGTGATGTTTCAATGCAGGTGTGCCATGCGCAATATTCAAGGCAGGGTGCGCATTTATCTTCTTAAGCATTTCTTTGGGGTGAAAACATTCAAAGTCATGTCTTCCACCTTGGAAAATGTATACATTATCACATAGATGCTGTACTGTGCAACAGAAAACTGGAACTTATTTATTCTAGCTAAAACTCAACACCCAGCAATCAATTTGTTCTCACCACCTATCCTTTTCGTATCCCCAAGCCTTGGGAGCAGTCATTCTACCCTTGGCTTCTGGGAGATCAACCTTTAGATTCCACATATGCGTGATAATGTGATATTTTTCTTTCTGTGCTTGGTCTACTTTTCTTAATCTTCAGTTCCATTATACCCTTCCAAGCGACACAATTTCATGGTCAAATAGTCTCCATTGTGTGTTACCACATTCTTATACTTATTTGGCAGTTGTTTCCATTTCCTGACTATTGTGAATAGCGCTACAGCAAGCATGGAGATGCCTTTGACCTACCCATTTCATTCCCTTGGCTGAACCCTCTGCACCCATGAGCCCAAGTACACCTGCCCCCATCTAGGTCATTTCTGCGGAGTATTTTGGCTACAGCAGTGAAAAAAAACAGCAAATACACCCTCTCAGAAAGGAGAGAGTTGTGAAACGCACACACAAATAGTCTGGTCGGGAGTCGGGGCGGTCTCACTAACCGTCAGTGTCTCAGCACCTTTGAGTCTTATTCTCCCCTTCCAGAGCCATATCGGGTGGAGTAGGGATGAGTCTGGCCAGTTCTCTGGCTAAGAACAAGGATACAAGGCAGAGGATTGTGTTTTGTATTGGAGTCTATGTGGCCTAGAGTGGGTTGTGGAGTCGCTGATGGCTAACACTGGAAACAGCCCGAGGCTCACCCCTCCAGATGCTGTGCTGTTCTTTCCTTCCTCCCACACATCTCAGTCTCCTCTGTTCTGACTCCTCTTCCTTCCAAACTGCTTTCGATGTCCTTTGGTGATAATCTGTACTACTGGTATTTCGAAAAACTTGGTTATGCAGCTGGGGATATTTGGTTATACAGTGGGTACAGTGTGTGCCTAGCTAACATGTGTGGGTGGGTCTCCATCTCTAGCAGGCCATTGTGCTCCAGCTGACCCAGAGAACAGAGGGTGGTCGAACAGGTCCTCAGGCGGCCCAGAGTGCAACAGGAAGAATTCTCAGGAGACTGTGTCGATGGACAGATCATTTATTGAAACCAAGGCAGGGGTTTATACAGGGAGGCCTTACTGAAGGTGGGAAAGTTAAAGGTGAGGTCTTTAGGTAAATGTGGGAAGGTTGAAGGGCTGACGTGCAAATTAGGAACAAGGAAACAAATCCCCCAAATCTGGCTTTGGCCTGGGGTGATCTTTGTGGGGGGAAAAGAAGATTAAGCAACTCCTGAGGAACGAAGATGTCGTATCTGCAGTGGCTTCCTGGGACCTAGGTTATAGCTTCAGGCAGAGCAGGCCAGGACACCTGCCATCCCTTCAGGATCTCTGGGGTCTCCAGCACAGCATAAAGTGGGAGTGGTGACCTACACTCCCAGTAATTCCCATGCTAGAAAGATGGAGGTAGGAGGATTAGAAGTTCAAAGTCATAACTAGGGAAGTTTAAAGTCAGCTACATAGGAGTTCAAGGCCAGCTAGGGATACATGAGACTGTTCAAAAAAAGTGAAACAACAGAAAGGAAAGCATCTTTTGGCTGTTGTGACTGTGGGTGTGCTCTTCTTGCTGGTGGAGACCAGATTCCTCACCTGTAACATGGCAGTGTTGTAGTATGAACTTCACAGGTAGTCTGGGCTCTTAAATGAAATGAACTGTGAAGTGCTCAGTGCAGAGGCAGATTTGTATATTTTCATTGAGAAGTAGTGAGGAAACTTACAGATATAAGTAAAGAGCAGGGCTCTGAAGGTCAAGTTTGAGAATCATTTGTAAGATGCAAGTAAGGCGAAAAGAGGGAGATTGACCAGCACATGGAAATTGGGGCAGCCTTGTCAGCCAACACTAACCTCTTTTCTTTATAAGTAACCCAGACTCAGATATCCTGTGATAATAACAGAAAATAGATTAAGATACCTACTTTAAATTTTGGGTATAATTGATACACAAAAGTGTATATATTGAATGAGTACAATGTGACATTTATTTTCATATGTAATATATATTACGCATACTTATATATATGAGTGATTACCACAATCAAGGTGATTAGCATAATTACTTTTTTAGTATGTAGTATTTAAGATGTCCTTTCTTAGCAAAATTTTTACTATTAACCATGATCATGTTGTACATTGATTCTATAAAATGCAAGTGAGGTGATTTAGCCTGGAATCCTAGCCCAAGCAGGATAACCACAAGTGATAGTCCAGCTTGAACTACATAGTAGTTCTAGAGCAGTGTGACACCCTGACTCTAATAACAACAATAATAATAATTGAAACTATGCGTCTTTTGATCAAGACTTTCTCACAACCTGGCCAGTAGTCTGCATTCTGTTTCTGAGTTAGATTTCTTGGAAGTGAGGTCATGCAGATAAACCAGGCAGTCAGGGCAGCCTGGACATCTAAGGCTGGTGGCAGCAGCCCTCTCCTGATTGCCTTTGCCTAAGGGGAGGATGTACCCATGACTACCCTCTCTCCCTAGTACAAAGCTAAAGTTACTCCCAAAGGGGCTACCTCTCTTTCTTTCTGCCTTCCTTCTATTTGCAAAACCAGCTAGACCCAGACTAACTGTTTCGTGGAGTCATTTCTGCATGAGCAGAACGGATGATTGATTTTAAAACTAGAATTAGAAAGATACGGTACACAATTGATTAGACAAGTTTAAACAAAAAAAAAACAAAATGAAACCCAATGAAAACTCTTTCTTTAACCCTAGTCCTTCCTAAACCACATCTCAGAGGAAATTCCAAAAGCCAGTCTTGTGTGTGGTTCTGGATAATTTCTGTGCATATTCAATTATATTTATATATGTCCACCTAAAAAATGCTTTTGAAGCTAGAGACACGGCTCAGTGGTTAAGCGCACTTTCTGCTCTTTCAGAGGACCTGAGTTCAGTCCTAACACCTGTGTCAGGCAGCCCACAACCCCCTGTAACTACAGTTCCAGGGCATCTGATATCCTATTCTGGCCTTTGCAAACATTGCACTTACATGGCCTACATATATGCATATGCAGACAACATACATATACACGTACACATAAATAAAAAGAAATACAAATACATCTTTAGAAAATGTTCTACAATATGTTTCGTTTTTTAGCTCTTTGATCACTGTGTACTCTGTTTATAGAATATGCTACATTGCATGTAACTGAAAACCAAACTCAAACTGACCTTCATAAGAAACAGAATTTCTTGAGGTAAATCCCTGGAAGTCTGAAGAAAGACTTGATTTACTGTTGGTTACCCAGAATTCTTACTGTGTTTTCAGAGGTCTGGTATCTGTCTCATCCAGCTCTACCTTTTGTGGTGCCACTACTGAGAATACTTTCCATGTTGGCTGCAACAAGAAGCTCACTCACATCTCAGGCCACATGTCTACATGTACCTCTCAAGATAGAGTAAAAAGACGATTTAGGGGCTTAGCAGTTGAGAGCACATGCTCTTGCAGAGTTCCTGGGTTCAGTTCCAGAGCTCATTTGTTGGCTCACACCTGTCTGTAACTCCAGTTCCAGGAGATTAGATACCCTCTTCTGGCCTCTGCAGGTACTACACATATGCAGTGCACATACACACATGCAGGCAAAACATGCATACATGCAAAATATGAATAAAATATTTTTTAAAAGAGGATGATTCCTATAATGTGTCTCATAAAGGCCAGGAAGCTTTAATTTTAGTATTTCCCCCCAAATGCTCAAGCTAACCATTTTCCACAACTCATTGACATAAGCCAGACTGTGTGTCCCCACCAGAACAATCCTCCATACGGAGAGATGGAGCTTCATAGATGAGTCAGGTTTGAACCAAGAACAGAACTAGACATACAGTTATCATAGTCCAAGTGTGTGAACTGTGAATGGTAGGTGTAACTACCTAAGCAAAAGTTAAGTATTTGACATTAACTAATATCTTCCCATAACAGGATAGCTCCATTTATTTGTTTAAAGAAAAAATGTCACCATTGGCTTTAGTTGTGTCAATACAACATAATTTATTTTTCCAGTTCCCTGCTAGTGAATGGTTAGGTGGCTTCCAAGTCTTTCTTGATACAAAACATTGCTTCAGTGAACTCTGTGTATGCATCACTGCATACCTATGGTATATAGGTAGATCTATTGACTAATTTCCCAGGAGATTGGTTCAAGAATTTAATCAGAGATCAGAGAATCAAATCCACTCCAGAGAGTTAAGACTTCAGTCTGAACTTTGGGGAGTAATGATCAAAATTCACACTGTTGGCTTGGTCCCCTCTGATGGGCAATCTTCATTGTCAACCTGACTGGATTAGGAAATGTTTAGAGCATCAGTGAGGCTTGCCTTTGGGTGTGTCTGTGAAGGTGCTTCCAAGAGAGGATTAACTCAGGGGAAAGACCTGCCCTAATATGAGTGTACCATCCCATGAGCTGGGGGCCTGGACAGTATTAAAGGAGAAGAAAGAAAGAAAACTAGGTGTACATTGGCATTCTCCTTTCTCTGCCTTTGTGATGAATCAAATACTGACGCTAAGATGGTTATATTGCCTGGCATAGCTTAATAAAGACTCTGCTTTCAAATCACATTAAGACACACTCCAACATTGTGGACCATCTTTTCTGGGAACAAAATTAAGATATGATTTTATGACACATGATCCAGCACAGCTAGGTAGGCAACTGATATAAAAATACAGGAATGAGACCCCTTTCCTCATTACAAACCCACTTCTCCACAGCCTCACTTCTGCCCTTGAGCCCTGTGTGTTACACTCACCTCTAAATAACCTCATCATTGCCTAGACTCATCAGTTAGATGCCCCTTTCCTCCAGGATGTGATGTTTCAATGCCAGTTTGTAAAGACTTCTCTACAAGAGAATCTTTCTGACATCCTCAGAGTTATTTACTTCCTCTTACTCTGTAACTATATCTTTGTTCTAGTCCTATATAAAAATAGAATCTGATTTTCTTGTCTCCCATTGAACAGTAATTTCTTAAAAATTATATCATACTCATCTTTGGCCTCCTTGGTTCCTGGCATATAATACATACATGTAGAACGTATGTGCTGGTTGCTTTGTTTTTCCAAGTGGAAGGCAAGATGGTTCTTTGTGCTATCTATTTCCTCCACAATAACCCAATATATAAAAACTGATATATTGCCAACTATTCTAGAATCTTAAGTAGTTTCTTTTCATAGAGCAGAGGAAGTAATGAAGTGTGTAATAGAGAATAAACCCAGGAGTGAGGCACCGCTGGATTTGAATCTCAGCTTGACCACGTGCCGCTTTCATGATGCGAGGGCCATACTTTCCTTCACTTGCAGAATCTGCCTTCGCCGAGGAACTGGGGGTGATAAGAGCACTTATCCCACAGACTGTTGTGAGGCATCATGACATGAGTCACATAAGACACCTACTACTGCTGAGCCTAGTGTATTATCTAGCTGTGAGAGTAGAAATACTGTAAGAGGACGCTCAGTAGCATCTTAACCTGAATGTGGCATTTTCACACTTCTCTCTCAAGAAGAAAGCTTTAGGATTGTTTTCCAAATGTCATTTATGCTAAAATGACAGAATTCAAGAATTTTTCTTAATGGTCAAAAATGAGTTTGCTCCTAAGTTTAGAGTAGTCATTAGAGACAATCTATGTGCGGGCACCAGCCACTGTCTGTGGTGCACAGGGGAGCTAGGCCTGGGGAAATGGACAGGGGCTTTCTCTCCTAGACACTATTGTTTATTGCTTGTGAGGTTAACATCTCGATCCTGGAATGAAATAGAGACACAAGTCTTAAGAAACAGGAGCTCAAATTCAAATACAGCAAGTTGAGAGCCACAAGGGAAAACCTGACAACTGGAGATAGACTCAGAGGTCCCATGGAACTTTGCAGGCTCTTAGTAGGCTGGCGGGTACAGGGTACTAGCAGCTGCGTTAATTGGCGAGTTTGAGGAAGGCACATTTCCCCTCCCATGCTTTGTAGCTTACCATGGAGAGGGCATGCTGGGGAAGGAAAGTATTTTCTTTAATCCTCATAATTTCTTATTTGGAATAGACCCCTGTGACTGAAGACAGATTAACAAAATAAAAGCAATGTTTATTATCACATACATTTCATACATACACAGGGGAAATCTGGAGATGAATAACTCTCAAAGATATAGCTTTGTTTTTTTATTGTTTTCTACATATTTGGTGGTTTCTCATGTACTCCAGGCTGGCATCAAACTTGCTAGGAAGACAAGGTCGGCCCTGGAGTCCTGACCCTCCTTCCTCTACCCTCCAAATGCTGGGATTATAGGTGTCTGTCATCATGCCTAGATAAAAAGACAACTTTGAATTCCAGATAATATACCCTCTTCAGCAAGAGGCAGAAAAATATCAGGAAGACAGAAAGAAAAAGGGAAACGACTCTGCGGCGCCAAGGGCAGCAGTGAGTGGGAAGGTGAGTGATGGGCAGGTGAGGGTGAGTTCCTGCGTCCTCTGCTGCCCTCTCTAGCATCTAAAGCTGTCTTTAGCGCGTAGACTGTGTCTGCTCCGACAGAGAGCAGGGGTGGAAGCTTTGTCTTTATAAACCTATGTCCGTCTTTTAGGGAGCTAAGAACATTGCATTCATTACTTTTCTCCTTGCTGCAACAAAAGATCTGACAACATCAGCTTGAGGAAGGGTCTAATTTGGCTCGGAGTCGGGGCATCCAGTCTATCACAGAGAGAAGACGGGGCATAAGGACTACGAAGCAGCTGGTCACATTACATTCACACCCAGGAAACAAATACATCCCAGTGCTTGGCTTGCTTTCTCCTTCTTATTAGATCCAGGACCCCAGCCATGGGTGAGTCTTCCCTCCTCCATTAACCCAATATAGAAACTCTCTTTCAGACATGCCCAGAAGTTTGTCTCTTAGGTGATTCTAGAGTCCATCAAGTTGACGCGATTAATTGTCGGAAACATCTTTTTCTTCTGAATTGCTCTCAGCCCAGTAATTCATCATATTAGGGGATGGCATTTTCTGGTCTTTCCCAAGGGATTAAATTTTCCATGTGTTGTATCACACATTTGTTCACATAGCATCACTCAGACACAAGGAATTTGACACAGCGGGCTAAAGGGAACTACCACCCACCTTCAGTTCGTCCATGGTGTCCTGACCTGAGTGCTGCCCTGCCCCGGAAGTAGAACCGAAAAGCCGACATGAGCTTCCTGCCCAGGAACAGGAAGTAGACACAGCTGAAACATACATTTGAAATTCTACACTTTATTTTTCTCAATTTCTATGTGCTTGTTCTGAAGTTTTAAAATGTTTTCTAAAATGCAACACTTTTAGAAACCTCAAGTTTATTAAAATATTTTTAGGGGACATGTACCATGGCGTTGTGTGTAGAGGCTAGAGGACAGTTTGCAGCAACCAGTTCTCTCCTCCCACCGTGTGCATTCTGGGAATCAAACCCCAGTTGTCAGCTTGGTGGCAGGTGCCTGTGCCCTCTGAGTCATCTTGCCAGCCCAGAAACTGCAAGTTTAAAAACAAGTGGTGTGTGTTTGATTTCTTAATGTACCTCTAGTAGTCATCATTGTAACTTTCCTTTCGACTCTCCTTCCTTTCTTCTTTCCTTTCTTTTTATTCCTCCCTTCCCCCCCCCTTCTGTCCTTCCTTCCTCTTTCCCTCCTTCCTTCCATTTCCGTGTATCTTTGTGTAGGTGTGTGATTAAGATACCAGGGGTTCTTAACTTCATTTAAGGGCCTGGAAAGATGGCTCAGCAGCTCAGAGCAGTGGCTGTACTCCCAGAGGGGTTCAGTTCCTAGTAATCGACAAGGTGGTCTGACCACCATCTGTAACTACAGTTCCAGGGAATCCAGCACCCTCTTTAGGCCTCTGTGGGTATTACATGCATGGGTTGTGCTTACATACATACAGGCAAAATACTCATACACTACTACTACTACTACTACTACTACTAATAATAATAATAATAATAATAATAATGAAAAGAATTTAAGAATGGACCTAAACAGAAGTTTAAGGACAAGTTTATTAGAATTTGAAAAAAAAAAAATCCCAGGGCAGGCAAGCTGTAAATCTTAGCAGTAACCTGGAGAAGAGAATGGAGGGAGGAAGGAAAAGAAAAGTCCATAATCATGAAGTCTGAGTTTAACTGGCATAAAGGTCGATGTCCGGGAGAGGAGCTTTAAAAAAAGAGTAAAGAAACCCAAAGTACCAGAGGAAGCGCACTTAGGTTCTGGACTGAGTCTGAAGGAAGAGACAAAAAAAAGGAAAAGGAAATATTTCCATCTTACTGAGTCAGAACTGAGAACGGACAGACCCAGCCAACATTTCTGTGGCTCTTGGGACTATGTTAGAGGCAGAAATTATGGGAAAGAAAAATACAGTATCTCTTTAAAGGGCTAATTACTCCACTTATCTTTTAGCATGGCTTAAGATGAAGGCACCTTCCTAGGGGTGGTCCCCTGGATAGGTGATCAACTGGTCCAACTGGATTGACTTTTATGTTTGGGTAGTCTGGAATGTTTAGGTCTCCACCCAGATCAGAGAAATAGCTTTCCATAATGGGCCCCCACAGATCCCCAATCAAGGCCCTTTTAATACCACTGAAGAAAAAGGCCTTTGTGGTCTGAGGCAGGATGCATACACTTCTGGATTCTTGGCTGGCTCATTTTGTCCTCATCATGATGTTGCAGTGTGGGCACTGTAGCCCCCTTTCAGTGTGAAATAATCAAGAACCAAAGAGTTGGTATAATTTGCCTACCTCTAAGCTGGGCATTGACAGAGTCAGAGTCCAAATCCTAAATGTAAATCTGAGCACAACTCTCAGATCAGGATGAGGCAGGAACTTAACGAAGTGGAAGCTTTTCCCATAGACACAGTGTGCCTAGAGAAAGACAGAAGATCTTTGCAGATGAGCTGGTATTAAGTAGAACTGACCTCTGACAGACAGACACTGTCTTCCCAAGCTTGGTTGCACCTGTTTGCCCAGGATCATCATAGCTGGGCTTGCTAATTGTTATGCCCCACAAGAAAGGAGGGGGCAGGGAGGTCACAGGACCCTTGCCTTAGAGTCCAGCCTCACCTCTCGACTAACCAGTCTTTCCTAGTTGCATGTGGTCTGGGGGAGGGGAGAAAGGTACACAGGCTTGGGAAGCCTAGGGAGGATTTCTCTTGGCGTTTTATGAAGCTATGGGGAAGGCATTATCCATGCTTGGTTGAAGACTTTCCATTGTGGCCTTAGGAGGGAGCACCCACATTTCTGTAAGTAGACCCTCACTCATTGCTCTGTAAGTCAGCCCAATAAACTTGCTAATTTTCCAGACTGCAGTTTGGTGAAGTCATGCCTGTTCATTGTTGGGACCAGGAGAGGAGGGGAAGATGTTGTTTATACCCTTCCCCCAGAAGGATTTTTTAGCAACTTCTGGGCTTCGTACTCAAATGCTAGTGAGGCTCATATTCACACTTGACCATTTTGATGTTGGAGATGAGACAGAACTGGACTTTGTGATTAGATTCGGTAACTTTAGGCAAGAAAGGATGGGCCAGGAGAAAGAATGTGTGGTGCCAGGTGAGAAACCTGGACAAAAGCCCAGACAAATGCCCCCCTGAATACTCATCTCATTTCAGCCCTTTAACTTGAACTTCAATGTTTCTGTTGTAGATGAAACAGTTGGGCCATTTAAGGATACCTGGGCCTGGACAGAACTGCATGTTTGCAGATGGATTGTTAAGAAGTATGGAATTTTTTTATGTGTATGAGTGTATTGTTTGCATGCATGTGAGTGTACCTGTGTATTGTTTGCATGCATGTGAGTGCACCTGTGTTTTTATGTGTATGAGTGTATTGTTTGCATGCATGTGAGTGTACCTGTGTCCTGCAGTGCCCACAGAGATCAGAAGAGGGCATCAGATTCCTTTGAACTGGAGTTACAGACAGTTATTAGCTGTCATGTTGTTGGGAATTGAACTGGGGTCCTTTGCAAGAACAGTTAGTGCCTTAACCTCTGAGCCACCTCTCCAGCCCTATAGAAGTATGGGGATTTTTAAAGACAGGGTCTCATGTAGTCCTGGATGACCTGGAACTAGTTATGCAGACCAAGCTCGTCTTGAACTCTCTGCCTTCTGAGTTGAGTGCTGGGATTTAAGGCATGCACTACCATCCCCAACTAAATCTTTCATTCTTGTATTCTTTTTCTTTTTCTTCACAAAGAAAAAGAATAATTCCTTCTTTTCCACCAAAAAACATCACCCAAAAGTGAGCATCCCCTGATACAGATGTTAGTGTATCAGATAGATACAGACTATGTTTGGGAAACAAGACTTGTCTAAGATCTTTAAGATTATAGTATTTGAGAATATCACAAATCTTGACTGGTGGAATATTGGTTCCTACAGATCAAGACTCAAAATGTTTGCCTTTCATAGAAAATGAGACAGTTCCATCTGATTGTCTACGAGCTGTTTTTCCTTCCTGCTTCCAAAGACTGGGAAACATACCTTTTGTTCTTTGGTTAGGAGATATTTATTATTTAATTAACAATATTGTTACACAGACACTCCTTAGGGAGAAAGTTATTTTCTAGTTTCCCAAATGTCAGAATATATCATCAATTGTGCTCAGGATAAATCCTCACAATCACTGCAAATGGCTGCAACCAGAAAGCATGCTCTCTTGGTCGAAGCACAGCTTAAGTTGTTCTTGATGCCTGATCTGAAAAAGACCCATGACTCTAATGCTTGCTTTGGTTCCAGTACAATAAAGGACTCTTGGGAAATTAAATTATTTATCCTAAGAGAATGTAAGTGGTCCTTTTTCAAGCTTGCTTGTTCCAAACACCACCTATAACAGAGACTCTTAGTGTGCAGTTCTGAGAGCTTCTGAGAAGTCATGTATACATGCCTAGTGCATGTATGTGTAACTAAGTATTTTTCTAGGGATCAGGACCATATTTTTCAGCAGATTCTTACAAGGAACTTCTTGCCCTAAATATTTTATACTAATGATGTAAGATACTACTGAAAAGAGTTTCTTAGAATAAATTTGACCTGTTCCATGTATCTATGAGACCTGGGAAAAAGGGAGGGCCCAGTAGGGCCTCCTTTAATGATCTGCCTTCATGTGATTCAGTCAGTCAGTCAACAAATATTCAGAAAAGATCCCCTTAGAGAAAGGCATGACATCTGACTGTCTCTCTTGTAGGAGTTACAACCACAAATGAAATTGTTACTGCAAATTACCCAGCCCCTTACAGGTGGCTGACTACAGGACTGAAGCCTAGAACCTGTAGTCCCTGGGGGAGAAAACATACCCTGTGATGAAGTGTTCATTAGTTGATTTGTATAAAGGGTTTTGAAGATTCAAGCACCAGATCTCAGCACCAGCTCCTCAAACTTCTTGGTCTTTCTTTCACCTAAAGGCAACTTGGCAGTCCTACTAGAAAGCCCAAAGTAGGTCTGTTGGAAGGTCCTTGTCATCACTAGTGACTCTCCTGAACGAGAGTGGGTTCGTTTTCTTGGAAAGGGGTGATAATTTGCTAAGAGACTGGTTTTGAATAGAGAGTATCCTCTGATTGAACAGAGTGACATCTTTTATATGGAAGTGTTTCATGCTAAAGCCAAGAATGTTTGGTTGTAAATGAAATAAGAGGCTCTGAAGACTGGATGCTACATACTTTGAGGCCAGCTCCTAGCAGGAGTATCCTAGTGTGAGACAAAGGGGCCTCCCAGGGGACCAGAAGGCCCGGATTTACAATCTAGTAAAGTTGGTAGATTAACTCACAGATAACTGCAACTCAAATCAGGATGCTGTTCTCTGGGAACGGCTGGAGACAGGTACATGGAAGACTAGAAGAGCAAGAACGAGGCTAGAAAATGGGACTGTCACCTTTCCTGGATTGGGTAGAGAGAAGTTTTAAGAGGAGGGTGGCATTGGGAAGAGTCACAACAAATTACAAGCACCGTTCAGTTCATTGTGTCCTCTCCGGGTGCTCATTGAACTAAACGCCTTCCCTACATCATTTCATTTAATGGACCTTGACTGATAGGCAGGGTTGTGTCAGGTGATTATGACTGGGGACATGGCCTTGCTGAAGGGGAAGAACAAGGACGAGAGCCACAGGCTTTGCAGAGGTTCTGTGGGAAGTGTTTATCCCCTGGGAATCTACCTCTCCCTTCCTGGATCCTTACATGTGAAGGGCAGTTCTTTTCTCTCTGCAGTAGCTTCTACTAACATGATTCACCCAAAATCACAACAGTTGTCGTCAGTCCTTCTGCTCAGCTTTGCTTTGTGTGGTTTCAGTTACCCGCTGTCTAAAAATAGTATATGGTAAATTCCAGAAATAAATAACTCTTAAGCTTTACAGTGCCTTACATTTACATCTTCCAAGTGTGGGATCTCTTACTTTTCCACTTTGTCTTGCCTCCATATGAAGGTCCCTGTGTCACACAAAACTTTAATAAATATAGATTCAGGACAGGAAGGAATCCATCCTATCACTGAGACTCATATTTTACAACTGATTACTCTTTATCCCTCTTCCAGAGAATACCGTATTACCGTTTCGATTAGCAGAGCCACTCTGGTAATGTCTTATATTCCAACAAGATTCACATGGCAAAAGAAGGAAAGACTGGACAGACTGGAGTTTAAATCTGAGCTCTTTCCCTTCCTGACTATGCCGTCTCAGTCTCAACGCTGGTAATGCTCATCTCTACCCTCTAGTGCAGGGGTCAGCATCAAGTAAAGCATGTGTGTAGAAGCACCAAGAGTGTCAGACAACACAGTGAGAGTCACATGCTAAGCTGCTCCATGGAGCCACCTGCATGAAAGCCCCAATCTCATCCCCTAGTACTTGTCTCCCTTCTAGCCTCTAAACTCTAACCATCTTGCGTGCCCCTCTCGTCCTTGCCTAGCATGGGATGCACTGGCTCCTTTGACTTAATTTTTAAAATTTTTAAAATTTTTTAAATTTATTTGTTTTTATTTTATGCATGTGAGTGTTTTGTGAGTGTGGGTGGAAGTACAACACCAGCATGCAATGCCCTCAGAGGCCAGAAGAGGGTGTCAGATTCCCTGAAATTGGAGTTACAGATGCCATGCAGATGCTGAGTCCTCTGGAAGAGCAGCCAGTGTTCTTAATCACTGAGCCATCTCTCCAGCCCCCAAATCTTCTATTCTTAATGGCCCAGTGGATTCTTACTATTGTAAAAAGAGGAATGTCCTTCCTCACCCACCACTAGCTTCATAGCTGGGTTCTCCCAGAGCAGAAAGATAAGCAAGACAAAAATATATCAATGTAGTTAGTAGGTTTTATACCACACAGGAAACTTTAGACAGGAAGGCTCAAATAAAATGAAACTCGTGTCTTTATGCTAAGTTCAATGAAAAGAGAATAGATATGGAGATACATGATTGCTCAAAGGGGACTAATCTACTAGCAGTAAACGAGGGTGAGGTGGACCTCAGTAAGAACTGCCTATTCAGGCTCCTCTGTGCAACCACAGCTTCAGATGTAAGGGTCTCCATGTCCTCTACACAAAGGGAAAGCACCCCTAGAATGAGAGTCTTACAACTACTTTAGAGAAGGCCAGGGAATTCTTCAATGGTTTGCTTTGTGGGAGACAAGCAGGAGAAGATCAGAAACATTGTCCTGCTTTGGCTGTGTTTTCCAATGTCAAGGTTGGTGGGCACTCCCTCCAGTTCTAAGCACTCAGTTCTGTGTAGAATTATTCATGGTTGATGCAACCTTTCATGGGTCTTCCTTCATTGGAGGTGACATGATGTGTACAATGTCGGAAAATCACACACTGATAGAACAAGGTCCACAGCCCACGACTCTGTGTCTCTTAAACTAGGCAGGGAGTTGTAGTTCTACATTTCCAGTCTATCTGGGGTCTTGGTACTGTTCTTTAGCCTTTAGGGTCTGTGTGAGCTGTGGTGACTCGACTCCTTGACCCTACACATGACTTCGAAACTTGCTGAGTGTGGGTTTCAGCTCAGAGTCCCCTGGGACTGGATGTGCCTTCCTTTTGGGAGAGAGGGGAGCTTTGGTTTTGTGTTTTGCTCTTCTTGTCTTTAAGTCAGTGTTGTGCTTCTTAGGGACAGCATGTCAGCAGTCACCTGGACCTTGTATCTTTACATTTATTTGTTCTGATCTATGCTTTGAGAGATTGGAGAAAACGCCAGTTCCTGCACTGTAGTGCTTCTTCTGAGATCCCACAAGCTTCATATCACCATAGAAAAAACACTGGCATAGCAAGATTTTTTTTCTCCAAATTTCCCTGGAGACGGAATTGAATTTCTGTTGGTTGCTTTTACAGCAACATTGTCTCATCAAAGATGGAAGAAGGGAGAAAAAAAGGAGGGAGGGACTGCATGTTTATGAACTGAGGGGGTCTCCATGCACACATGCTTTAAGAAATCTACTAATATATGAATATAGACTAGCCTCAGAATGATGGGAAAGCACTGAACTCGACTCGGGACTTAGGAAAAGGAAACTACAGTTTCGGACTCTGGATCTAGGCAGTTTCAGAATTGGGAACTGGACCATTCTGGATCTAGGCAGGGTATCAGTTAGGTGTTGCCTATGTAATTTTCTTGACTCCAGTATTTTTGTTTTGCTCTCCACATTCTAGCCTAGGATGACTTCAGCAGGGCTGATGGCCCAAGGTAGCCTGACACAGGTCTAGTGGAAGGAATGATGATGTCACTGTGGTGCCTTGGCAGGATGTCACTTATCACCTCGAAGCCAGTCCCAGCTCATCCCCATGGGGATGATCATGTCACTGCCAAGAACACTTTGCAAGATTCAGCTGAATTACATTTGCTGATGTCCTATGAGGCCAAATTAAGTCACACAGCTGAAGTCATACTCAAAGTGCTGCATTACAGACTCCTGGTCTTGCTCAGTCTTGCAGTATCACATTTTGAAGGGGGCAGTATATAAAATCTCCTACAGCATGCAGACTATTCTCTGTGATCAGTTTAAAATGGACGTGCCCTGTATGCCTAATTATAACTATTATGCCAATAATGACAAATTTGAACTCTTGTCCCAGTGTGGACCCAAAGCACCAGGCCACCCCACCTGTTCCCATTCTTTGAACCTTGCTAAGTGGCCCATTTTCTGCCTAGCTGGATACACAAACTTTGGAAGAGTCTTTGGACCCACTTTCTCCCTGGTGTCCATCAGCACAATGGATTTGTAGACGTCATGTCTGAAAAGGACCGTGGACCTGTGCATTTCTTCCCTGCTTCAGTCCTTTCTTCCTGGGCAAGACTGACCTGTGTTCTTGGGACAGTTTCCATGCAGACATTCCCATGAGTTCCTTCTGGTCTTGGCTCATGCTGAAAGTGAGTTAACCAGATGTGAATTGTCCTTTCGCACCTGAAAGTCCATGTTTACTCCTTACTTTATTTTTCTTCTTTATTCCCATTATCACATCCCTTATTTTTTCTAATGATTAGATTTATTTATTTATCTCCCCAGTTATGTCACTTATTTTCTAAACATGTGTCTGCCTCACCAGAAATTCAACACCTTTAAATCTGAACATACCTATTTTTAAAGTTCACTATTGAATTTTCAGTGCATAGAGTATAATTAGAAATGCCAATTTCTATCTTTCATTTTTTTTTGCCTTGAAGCCTTTAGAATCTTCATTTGAAAAATGACATAACTATTATCCCATTTGAAATAGTAAATTCAAGATTTCTAATATTCATTTTTGTTTGTTTTAAGAAAGGACCTTGATATATACCAGGCTGACCTTGAACTTGTAATCTCCCTGCCTCAGCATTCTGAGTACTGGAATTACAGGTATGCACTACTATGCCAGACAAGTAATAGCAATGTATTGAACAGATGAATTATTCATCCAAAGATGAATAGAGTGATTTCTAAGGAGTGTCTTTAGCACTGTCGTCTATGTTAGAAAATGCCTTTGTTATTGCTCAGAAATCCTAAGACGTAACTCATTCCTAAAATAGCAGAGACTTTGCCAAAGAAGTGACAGCAAGGACCTGTAAATAATACAGAAAGCAATGAATGGAAAGATAGCTCAGCAAGAAAGGAAACAGAGGGAGGTCTCAAACACAGGGTGGGATGTCCCAGTGGAAAGACGCAGGCTCTACCACAGAATAGCTTGCCAAGGCTCTCAGTTAGGTGCTTTTTTTATTATATCCTGACACACTGGAGGTATCCGGTGCTCAGTTGAATGATGGCTATTTTAACTGGCTTTAATTAAGTTAATCTGCACAAAATGGACAAGCCACTTGGAAAAGAATTCCGCCAAGAAGAGGACTTGTACTGAAGACACTATTATTAGACAAACAAAAGAAGCCAGAAAACAGAGCTGGTAGTTCACATCCTAAAAACAGTGAGACTCAAGTAAGATCACATCAAAGGGGAAGAGCGAAGATAAAAATTACAGTTTGCAAAACAGATTGAAAAGTAAATCTTCATCAATTAGTGTGGTCCATCTGAAAAGGATTTTTATGTTGAAACTCTTAGCAAACTAATGATGTGCAGCATCATGTTAGAAAATAAATAAAATGTTCATTGAAGATTCTATCTTATTTCAGCTTTGTTTTTATTGAAACATCATTTACAGACAATAAATTGCACTTATCTTAAGTGTTTGGTTTAATTATTTTTTGAGTAACTACACATAATTGTGAAATAAAACTCCATGTAGGATCTAGGATATATTCATCAATCATTAAAATATCCTTATTTATGCCCATTTTGAGTCAATTCCAAAGACCTTGAATCAACCACCTTCTGATTTTTATCACCATAGATTACTTTTGCTTATAATTTATATAAAGTAATTATTCACTATCCCTCTTTCTCTACTTATGTACCTGGCTTTTTTGTTTAACACAATGCCTCTGAAATTCATCTATGCTGTTTTCTAGTGATAGTTTATTCTTTCCTATTTAATTTTAAATCATGTTCATTGTATAGTCTTCCACAGTGTTTTGTTGTTGTTGTATTGTTGTTGTTTTTTGTTTTTAAAAGACAGGTTCTCATGTATCCCAGGCTGGCCTTCAACTCCCTATGTAGCTAAGGATGACCTTGAATTTCTGATCCTCCCATCCTTTGCCTCTCTCATGCTCAGATGATAGGACTGTCAGCTCTCATTTCAGTTCACCACGTTCTTAACAGTTTTAAATATTGCTGCTCTAAACATTCTTCCACAAGCCTTGGTGAGCACTTTTTGTTTTCTCTTGGAAAGGCTGGATCAGTAGAGAAGTGAACTTTTGTTTGTTTGTTTATTTTGAGACAGGGTTTCTCTGTAGCCCCAGCTGGCCTGTAGTCCAGGCTGGCCTTGATCCCACAGAGTTCTACGCCCCTGCCTCCCTACTGCTGGGATTAAAGGAGTGTACCACCTTGCCCAACTCCTGAATTTGTGATTTGGGAGCCTATGAATTTTCTGTTGTCAGGAGGAGTGTAGGATTGCACTAGCTGCTGTGACAGTATGGATCTAGAATGTCTCCAAAGGCCCATGTTGTTATAGGCCTCGCCCCTAGTTTGGCCCTATTATGAGTGAAGCCTAATGTGAGGCTTTATGATCTTGCTCTCAAAAAAGACTATGGGATTTCAGCTTCACATGCTTCTGCCCTGAGGTACTGACTTGCCACAGATTTGAAAGCCGCAGAGCCAACCAAAGATGGTCAAGAAAGGAACCTCTAGAACTGCAAGTCAAAGCAGAACTTTTCTCTCTATACGTTGATCATCTCAGGCATTTGTTACGGTAACAGCAAGGGGATGGCCACAGCTGTTCTTTAGCCTCACTTTTACTTTCTCTCTTTTCTGTTACCAGTCAATTTAATTTTATTCATTTTACACGCTGGTGTCAACATACTTTCAATTATCATTTACATATTTCCTAATTAACCATTTCTTCACATCTCTTTGTCGCTCCTGTATCCTTTTTTAAGTGATCTGTTCACACCATTTGCCCATTGCTTTTCTTCCTATCATGGCATATATATTTTTTGAATAGTATTCCTTTTAAGTTCCTTCTTACATACACCTATGGACAGGTATTCACAGTCTGTCTTGACCTTCCTAATTATATCTCCATGATTTCATCAGAAGATTTTTACTTTGGTGAAATAAAATTTTATGGTTCCAGATATCTGTTTCTTCTCCAGGATATTAAAATCTTTGCTTATCACAGATTGGAAAGATGTCCCTCTCATGTTTTCTATTAGAAAGCTCAACCTGGGTAGCTTTGATGTTTAGCACTATGATGCCATGATCCGCCTCCAGTCTGTGGGCAGAATGAGGGAAGAATCCCTGTTTTTCTTATGTAGATATCTGTTAGCTCCAGCTCGATTTGTTGAATGACTTCTATTGAGCTGCTTTATACCTGCAGTGAAAATCCATTGGCCACATGAAAGGCTTAGTGTGTGAATTGCACAGTTGTTCTGTCCCTGGATTTGTCTGTCCTTAGGCAGTAACACCCACTTTTAATGCCTGAGCTTTCCCATAGAACTTATACCCACCCTGTGCTCGTCCACTTATTTTCTGGTTTCTGTTTGCTTCTTCCAGACACTATCTTGCTGTGTAGCTTAAACTGTCTTTGAATCAGCAATCCTTCTGTCTCACCCTTGTAAATTCTGGGATTACAGTGTGTGTCACCATGCCCAGCTTCTAGGCTCTGAAGACTGATTTTTTTCCCCTAGGTCCTATACATTAGTGTGTACATCTTAGACACGTCACACAAATTTTTATTTTAAAATTCAGCCAGAATTATGGTGTGGTATGAGTTCAACAGAGGAATTCTAATATCTTTGTAATAGTCTTTTTAACTATAAAGAGGGCTTAGACCAGGCTGACTTCTATCACCAAGAGATTCACCTGCCTCTGCCTCCCCAGGCTGGAGTTAAAGGTACATGCCACCCCATCTAGTGTTGAAAAGTATTCTCAATAACAATTCAGCTACATAGAAAATATAAGTGCACCAGAGTTTTAGGCTATCCTTTGTTGTTCTGTTAAGTTGTGTTTTAAGTAATTAATCTCTTTTATATGTATCCAACCATCTTATGGACACACTGTTGTCCCAATAATCTTCTACTACATTTTCATGTGTACACAATCTTCAGTGATCCTTTCACTTTCCTAACATATTGGTAACACATTTTTTAATTGATCAATGTTTTAGGAGTTTTACTTTTTACAGAGATAATTTTTATTTTATTGAATTTTTGCTTATCTCATACAATCTATTTTGATTATATTTAGGCCCCTACCCCTATTTTTTGCATGCCCATTACTACCCTCAACCTGATTTCATGAACTCTATTATATATAATGCATTATATTATAATCACACATATGCACACACACATATGTATGTATGTATGTATGTATATAGAGAATTACTGAGTCAAATTTGTGTCCAAGAATGTCCTTCAGTGTGAGTACATCCACTGAAGCCTGGTTACCTACCCCCTGTCACACCCTTTAAAAACTGACTCTTGCTCTTCCTGAAGCTATCAATCACCGATAGTTCCTTAGGTGGGTAGGAGGGGCTTCCCCCCCACTTCCCCATTCCTCATTTCTATGATGGCATTTTGTCTGACTTGAGCTTATGTGTGTCTTGGGCATACTGTCCGTGTTGCTGTGAGTAACTTCCCTGCCTTCTGCAAAGCTCTGTTTCCTCGTGGTCATCCAGCACCTCTGCCTCTTAGAATCACCCCACCCCACTTCTGCAATGATCCCTGAGCCTTGGGAGGCAGAAGTTTGATTCAGGTGTCCTCTTCAGGGATAAGCACTCTGCAGTCTCTTTTTCTCTGCACATTGGCCAATTGTAGGTCTCTGTGTTAATATCTATTTGATTGATACAAGAAGAAGCTTCTCTAGTGGGATTGAGTGGTGTTAATCTTAGTGTATGCTAATAAGTGCTAGGCTGTGCTTTAGTACTATGTCCATTCAGCAGAACAGTCGTAGTAGGCTTTTCTCTATGGCCAGTGACCTGTGTAGACATAGGTTCCTAGCCTGATATTGGTGTCAGATATGGACTCCATCTTGTGAAACAGATCTTAAATCCAATTAGAAAGTGCTTGGTTACTCCCATATCATTAATGCCCTTTATTGGACCAGTAGGCATAGCTTGCCAGACCAGTTGTAGGATTCACAGCTGGGGCAAGGATGATGATTAATTTTCTCTTTCTGTGGCATGCATAGCACTTTCCAGCAGTGTGATAGCTAGTCAGTAGAGATGAAGCCTTGAGGTCAATACCTGCTTGATTTACCTTGTTGTTCTACAATTCATGTACGTAGTCTCTTCAGCAGGAGGGCCTTACTGTCACATTCCTGTGGTTAACCAAAAGCAGGGGCAATGGCCAGTATTGTTTGAAGGTCTCTGGAGCCCTGGCCAGCAACTTCAAAAGAGGGAGTCCGTTCCTGGCACTGGGATTCTGCTTTGCTAAGTAAGCTACGGTATCTTGTAAAGGCAATGCCTCCCTCTTATATGGTAACTCCTTGTAATCTCTCCCTGTCTTCTTTAAGAAGCTTCTATATCTGTACACTTCTAAATGACTTTTTCTAAAGGCCTTTAGTGTTAGTTGTCATTCACCACATGCTCTGTGTCTGCCCTGGCCTCCTGTTCCCCACCTCATTTTACCCTTCCTGCTCCCAGAGTCCCCTCTCCCCTTTATGTCACTACATTCTATATCCTCGCCCATGAAGCCTCCCCTTCACCAAGGCTGTTTACTAGTTTCCTGACCTCTGTGGAGTTTCCCACTGAAAAACACAGAAGGATTCAAAGCTAGTATCTACTTACACGAGTTTGTCTTTCTGGCTCTGGGTTATCTCACTCGGGATAACTGTTTCCAGTCCCATGTATTTACTTGCAAATTTCATAATTTTTTTTCTTAATAGCTGAATAATATTCCATTGTGTATATGGACAATGGTTTCATTATCTATTCCTCAGCTGATAGACACCTAGGTTGTTTCCATCTCCTGCCTGTTGTGAATAGAGCAGTGAACATGGTTGAAGAGGGGTCTCTAGTATGATATAGTCCTTTGGGTATGTGCCCAAGAGTGGTGTGGCTGGATCATGTGGCAGGTCTGTTTCTAGCTTTTTGGGAAACCTCCACACTGATATCCATAGTGGCTGCAGTTCGCATTCCCACCAGCAGTGAATAACTATCCCGCTTACCCCACATCCTGGCCAGCATTTGTCACTGTGTTTTGGATTTTCCCTATTCCCACTGGGGTAAGATGAATGTCAAAGTCATTTTAATCTGAATTTCCCTATGATTGAAGATGTTGAACATTTAAAAAAGTTATTTCTGAGCCATTTGCATTTCATCTTTTTGAGAACTGGTGTTAGTTGTTGACTGTGAGGTATGTTTTTGGAGGAAGCAAAAGATGGATCCAATTTTCTCCTTTTTAAAATTTTATTTATTATTTTTATTTTATGTGAATTAGGATCTTACCTGCATGTATGCAACTGCTTCACATGCATGCAATGCCTGTAGAGACTAGAACAGGGTATTGGCTCCTCTAGAACTGGAGTTATGAATGGTTGTTAGTCACCATATTGGTGCTAGGAGCCAGGCACAGGTCCTCTGGAAGGGTGAAAGTATTCTTAACTACTAGGCCATCTCTCCAGCCTGGATTCAGTTTTCTGAGTCTTTCTAGTGGAGGAATTCAGATCTAATATTTAGAGTTATTACTGGCCAATGTTTATTAATACTTGCCATTTTCTTGTGGTGATATTGATTTCTTTTGGTTAACTTTTCTGGAATGGTTTAGTTTTTCTAATTGTCTTGGTTGTGTTAAATATTCTCTTCAAAGGGAAATATTCCTTCTGGTATGCTCTGTGAACTGGTCATAAATATCTTTATATCTGTTTTTATTGAGGCAAGATTTTCTTTCTCCTTCCATTATGACTGATAGTTTCGCTGGGTAGAATAGCCTGAGTTGGTATCTGTAGTCTTTAAGAATTTGTAGAACATCAGTCCATGCCCAGGCTTTCAGCAACTGCACTGAAAATCAGGCTTTATTCTGATAGGCCAGCCCTTCTCTGTGGTTTGTTCTTTCTCTCTTGTGGCATTCAGTGTCCTTTCTTTGTTCTGTATATTTAGTGTGTTGATTACTACTTGACATCAGGAGTTTCTTTTCTGGTTCTGTTTGCTTGGCATTCTGTATGCTACTTAGACCTTGATAGGCATCTCCTTCCTTAGATTTGGGAAGTTTTATTCTATGATTTTGTTGAAAGTATGTTCTGTGCCATTGACCTGGATTGTTTTTTTTTTGTTTTGTTTTTTGGTTTTTGTTTTTTTAAATTTATACCTGTGATTCCAGATTTGGTCTTTTTACAGTCTCCCAAATTCCCTGTGTATTCTGTTACTGGGTTTTTTAGACTTAATATTTTCTTTGAATGGTTCAGTTCAGCTACCTTGTCTTCAAGGCTTGATATTCTTTCTTCTATGTGATTCATTCTATTGGCGAGAATTTTTATTTTTTTATTTCACAGAGTTTCTCATTTCAAGTTTTATTTCAGTTTGGATTTTCTTCAGAAATTCTATTTATTAAATTCTATTTTCATTTCTTGAGTTGTTTCTTTATTTCACTCAGCTGTTTGTGTTTTTACAGTCTTCATTCTGGAGTTGACACATGCCCTCTCTGAGTTCACTGAGCATATTTATAATCACTACTTTGATGTCACTGTGTTGCTTCTCAAGTAAGGTGCTCTTCTTAGGAGACATTGTGGTGAGTTTACTGATTTTTGGAGATGTGTTGCTTGGTTGTTCATCTTGTTTATGTTTTTGAGATTGGACCTGGGGCCCTGGAGTTGGGTCATTGGTAGTGTTGCCTGATGGTCTCACCTTTGTTGAGTGCATATTTGGATCTTTGTTAGCTATTACCTCATGTGTGGACCAGCTGAACAGTGCTTAGTGTTCAATCTTGCGGTAATTCTGTGTTGATATATAGATGGGATATCAAATGTGTCCCCTGGCCCACTTACCCCACACAGCTGGGAATTTGTGAACTTCTGAGCCCAGAAGCAAACCTTATGTGGAGTTAGTAGATTCTCATTGTCAGTGCTCATTGTCTGGGTCTCCGGGCTACACGGATGAATGGAGAATCCCTGGTGTAGCCACCTGTGGCTAAGCAATCTCCAAAGGGAGGGAGCCACGGAGAACTTTTAACCAATATCTTACTGCTGTCTGTCTGTAGCGTGTTTTCTGTTTTATTACCTCTATGACAATCCTTCCATTCTGTCTTCTTAGAGTTTAATTTGGTCCACTTTTCAGGAATTTTAAGTTTGAAATACTGATAACTGAGTTTTTGATTTTCTTGTTATTCTTGTTATATCTTGATATTCTCAGATATAATTTCATTGAAATTGCCTCCCATATTGTTTATTCCACCTTCACTCAATGAAGCTTGCTTATCATCTTCACTTTGATTTACTTATTGACACCTGGAATCTTTAGAAAGGCAGTACTTGATTTCTAATAAGTTATGTTTTCTTATTGTCTCATTGGATTTAATTTTGATATTTAATTCAATGAATTATTAGTGTAGCCAAAGAAAAATCTATATATCAGGGCTGGAGAAATGACTCAGTGACTTAAGAACACTGGCTACTCTTACAGAGGACCTGGGTTCAGTTCCCAGCACCCATATGACAGCTAACAACTGTCCATAATTCCAATTCCAGGGGATCTGACACCCTCTTCTTCCTCCACAGGCACTGGATGATACAGCTGCACTTATAAACATACAGGCAATGCACTCATTCACATAAAATAAAAATAATAAAATATTTTCAAGAAAGAAAATATCATCTAATTATCTTTCATTTATTGACTGTCTAACTTTATCATTTATCATATTTTAAAATATTCTTAACTTACAGTGGATTTTTAGAATGCTAAGAATTTGGCCTAGATTATTTATTTATTTACTAAGTTATTATTCTGTGGTTTTATCCTAGGGTTTTATCCATACCAACCACATGTTCTACCACTGAATTATGTCTTGCTTAACTTTGATAGTTGTCATATAAAGGAGAATTCTCCAATTAAATTTTCCATATGTCTTTCTTACTGGTCACTGTACAAAAACTCTAGCAACACTGTTGAGAAAAGCACATATTGACTATCTCAGAATTTCTTGGTGTCAGGAGTCTAGCATGGCCTGCCTGTGTCCTCTGCCTGAGGATCCAAATGCTGTGACTGAGGAGTTGGTTTATGTATCTTCTTTTCTGAAATGTAGCTATTGGTAGAGTTCAGCTCCTGAAGGCTGTAAGGTCCAAGGCCCCAATTTTCTACAGACCACTGACTGTTTTCAATCAGATAATACTCTCTGTAGACATTTCCTCACATGAAAGTTTGATTCTTCAAGGCTAGCAGTGGAGGCTTTGTTGTGTATGCTAGAAAGTGTGTGTGTGTGTGTGTGTGTGTGTGTGTGTGTGTGTGTATGTGTGTGTTTATGCATGTATATGCACATATACACACAAACAGCAGCCTCATTTTAGGAGTGACAGTCTTCAAACTTTCTCATACTGATTGGTACAAAGCAAATTATGGTTCTCCCGCATCTAACACTCAAGGGTGAGGGGTTCCCAGATTCTAACACTAGACAGAGATTATGTAGGGTCATTATAGAATTCCTAAGAGAATATCTTTTCCTGAAGGCAAGACTCTGCTTTTCTTTCCAAAATACACTTTTGCTAAGTTACTAGATTCTTTTTCTCCTTCAACACATAAAAGATATCATTCTGTTGTCTTTAAACTTTATTGTGACTCTTGTGAAAGATTCCTCATGTTTCACGTTTATAATCAAACCCAGACCTCCTAGCCTATCCTCTTTATAACTCTTGATAGTCACTTATCTGATCTCCATTGGTATAATTAGGTATTTCAAGAACATTGTACAAACAACATCACAAAGTGTAACTTTGGGGATTGTTTCGCTCATCGTCGTTTTCTGTATGTTAGTAAGCTGTGACTTTTTACTGCAGAGTAGCACTTCACCAAGCAAATGAACCACTCCGTGTTTAACCATTCACCAACTGAAGACCTCTGCGTTTCACCTTTGGGGGCATTATGAGTATGCCACTGTAAACATTCATGCACGGGATTTTGTGCGACTGTAAGTCTTCACTGCTCTGGGAGAAATGCCAAGAGAACAGGAACCGGACTGTGTCATAGTTACAAGTTTAGCTTTTTAACAATTTTCTGGAATGATTATATAGTTTTACATTCCCACTGGGAATGTCAGTGATTCTGTCCTCTTCAGCTCTTCCCATCTGAAGTGCTGTAACTATTTCTTAATTGTCACAAGGTTTTCCTGTGCACTGCCCCACTGGTGGGTGATGCTGAGCCCCTTTTCCTGTACTTGCTGCTACATGCATGTCTTTGTCAGTGGGGTGTCTCTGTGTACTTTGCACATGTCTCAGGGGGTTGTATGATTTTCTGCTGTTGAACTTTAACTGTTCTTTATGTATTCTCAGTGCTGTTCCTTCATCTTATATGTGGTTTATAAATCTATTCTCTCATTATTTATTCATTATTCATCTACCAAACATAGTTTTTAATAGAGCAAAAGCCTTTAATTTTAACAAAGTCAAATTAACCAGTATTTCATTTTATGGATTGTACTTTAGTATCAAGTCTAAGAACTCTTCTCCAAATCTTACATCCCCCAAATTTTCTCTGAAGAGGATTTTCCTAAGAGTTGTATGAATCTTCATTTCATTCTCAAATCAATAACAAATTTTGCTTAAGAAGTGCCACATGGGTGGGGATAGTTTCGTGACTATCCGTGAATGTCCCATCAAATTGGGAAGTTCCTTCCTTTTCCTATTTTTATGAATGTTATCATAAATGAATCGTGGCTTTTGTCTTATATATTTTCTATATCAATTGATAAAAAAGAAATTTTCTCTTTTACCCTGTTAATTTGGTATATTATAATAATTAATTTTCTAAAATCAATCTAAGCTACCATAATTAGAATAAACACCACTTAGTCATAGTATATAGTTTCTTATATGGTTTAATCCTATTTGCTAACATTTTGCTAGGACTTCTAATTTTTGTTATTTTCTCTGTTGAGCATCAAGCCAAGTGTCTTATGCATGTTAGTTAAGAGCTCTGTCACTGAGCTATAACACTAGGCTTTGGTTAATATTTTTTGTGTTTATAGGAATGAAGAGAATTACTATTTGGATTTTAGTTTTATATTCCTTTCATCTGGTTCCAGTAGTACTGATTTTGTAACAATAAGTTGAATATTATTTTCCCTCTTCTATCTCTGAAGGAGGCATCCACTCTTCTTTAACATTTGAGGAATTCTACAGTGAGACAATTTGAACCTGGGTATTTTCTGGAGGATTTCACATTGAAAATCCGAATTCTTTACATGTTATAAAGACATTTAGCTTATCTGTTTCATGCAGTTTCACTTGTATGTCTTTCTATGTTTTCAAGGGCTTGGTCAATGTGATGTAAGCTTTTCTTATATGCATACATATTGATAATATTCCCTCATTCTTTTTTTTTAAATTGAAATGTTTTTAATTATTTTATGTGTGTGAGTGAGTACATTGCCTGCATGTATGTTAGTGCACCCATGTTGTGCAATGCCTGTAGAGGTATTAAAGGTCATTGGATCCTTAGAATTGGAGTTACAGACGGTTGTTAGCCAATGTAAAATATGGTCGGTCACATCCTGGTCATTGCCATAGACCACTAGATATCTGTCTCTAATTGTTCTCTGACTTCCCATCTTTCAAGTTATCAATTTAAATGAAATTTGATTTCATTATAGGTCCATTGCCCTTATTATTCTCTTCTTTCACATAATACAGAATGCCCTAAGCCAAAAATGACAATCCATTCTTTTTTTTTTTTTTGTCAGTCACTGATTGCAACCCAAGATCAGGATGTAGTTTATCTACACAGATTTCTCCACATTTAAGGAAAATACTTCAAGAAGAAAAATGGTTTTCATTGTTTCTAGAAGATGGCTATATAATACATATATATTTACCTAAATATACAGCCACCCGTAAATTACCTAAAAATGACAGCCACCTTGACACCATTTATAGATAACTGAACATGTTGAAAATGGAGGTGCTGAGATAGAGAGAATTGTGTCCTTCAGGGTATTGATAAGCCACTGCTAAATCAACCACCGTTACTTTGTCTTTGAACTAAGAAAATGTTTCCTTTTGTTTAACCCAGTTAAATAAAAAAAAAATGTCCTTTCACACCATTTTCTTTTTTGTGACTGAAGGTTCACTTCTCCATGGAACTCCTGGACAAATCTACCTGTCTTTTACCTGGGTTTTTCTCTTCATCAAGACCATTCCCAGTCTACTGATTCTCCTTCTTCATCCACCATCCAAACCCACTGACCTCATTTTCCAAAGACAGCTACAGTAATATCGCCTATGTAATATACTCTTCTGGGATCTTGTTACTCTCTTATCAAGTACATATCTTTTCTCCCTTGAAACTTTTTTGGCTGGTTGGTTTTCTGAAGAATAGTGACTTTCAAGCCTGGACCATAAAAGGCAATTTACCATTTGTCTTTCTAATCAGAATATTTACTCCTGGAATCTTTCCTTTTGGAAGCCTTCTACTGCCAGGAAGTTGTACAATTGTGCTGAGACTGACATGCTGTAGGGAAGCCCAAAGCAGCTTATCCATGGGTCCCACACAGAGATTTCCTGAGACCATGTTATGGATGGCTTGTTGCATCACCCAGAAATAACCAGAAAAATTGTCTTTGCAGGATCTACCAGTAAGGCTCTGTGAGGATGTCAGTTTCCCTTCATGCTAGATCTGCTTTGTAAGTGGATGGACTCAGCATTTTGACTTTTAGAAAACCTAATGGTATGTGTGGGAATAGAGATCCAGTCAGAGCAGTGATTAAACCGTGTCATCTCTACTAGAAGGTTCTGCTGTACCTCTCAGCCAGCTATCTCCCCTTGATCCTCAGAGACTTCCTTCCAGAGACTGCCAAGGGTATCTGTGAAGTTGCCTCTTGGTGACTCATCACCACAGTCTGTTTGATTATTGCCTTCACTGAATTCATCTCAGTCTGGAGTTCTGTTCTAATAGTCTTTCTCTTGTGGCCTGTCTCCTTGCTACAAATCAAGGGGACAAAAACAATATTTTTCTTTACCTCCCTATCTAATACCTAACTCAAAGCTGCCAGCCACTCAGTAAAGAGTTTTAATAAATAAATAAAAAAATTTAAATTTACTTGGGGTCCTTAAACTGAAATCCAAGCACATGTCCCCAGTTTGAGGCCTCAGTAATAACCCAGACTGTCTTCCTATAGCTTTCATCAGATTCTAATAAGCAATTCAAGGGACTCAAAGTATCAACATCCATTTGCTTTGTGTCACAGCATCAGCTGGATACCGGAAAGGTACATACAGGAACATTCTGAGAAAATAAAGATACTGAATATCTTCCTAGGGATGATAGTGGGTATATGAACCTATAAAACTCATCAAATTCAATAAGCTTGTTTGAAACTTAAAATTGTGCTTATTAATAATACTGGTGGGAAAAATTAATTGATCTTGCTTCATTGTAGCCTTTTCAAACGGAAACAAAAACCATTCCTATTATCTACAGATTATCCATTAGTATATTACCTCTATGGTTCTCTGGGAAGTATGTGGAGTCACTGAGTTCTGAATTCTGTCCACATCCCTTCCTGCCGTCCTCTTGTTATTTCTTGCCAGTTCTCCCTTTCTTCTTTTTTCTTCTGTACATATACAAGAGAAGCCAGGTTTTTACTTCTAAAATATTCATGAGCACAAAGAAACAAGACAATTTATGCTTCAAAATTATACCTGGCAACAGGAAGTTGTCAATAAACATCTAAAACCTCTGGGTGGGATAGGGATAGTATTTTTCAGGTCAATAAGGAATTGGGGCTTGTCTTACTTTTGGTATTGCTATAACGAAGTACCTGGCCTTGAGTGATTTATAAAGAAAAGAAACTATTTCTCACAGTTCTAGTACTTAACAAGTCAAAAATCAGAGTGCTGGTAGAGTCTGTGTCTGGTAAGCAGTCCGGTCAGTTCCACAGATGGCATTCTCCTGATGTGTCTCACCAAGGGGAGGTGAGGGGGGGATGGGGCAGGGTGCATAGAAGAGTGAAAGACCCAGTCAGTCTCCTGAAGTCTCTAACGCAGGATACTAACCCTATTCATGTGGCCTTTCTAAATTCCCCAAAGATCCTATGTCTTAAATCCTGTCACTTAAATTCTATCTCTTAGAAGGATTGCATTGGTGGCTAAGTTTTAACCTGAATTTCAGAAGAAAGCAAAGACTCAAACCATAGCAGAATTTTACTCTCCAAGTCTGTGAAAGACACAAGTAAAAGAACCAAAATAGGTTGAACATTCCTAACCCAAAAATCTACCAAGCAAGATATGCCAAAAAGAGAAACATTCTTAACATTGTACCACAAGTGGAAAACCCCACTCTCAACCTCCCTGGACAGATTGCACTCAAAATCCAGTGACAATAAAACTACTATATGAACTTACTTTCACGCTCCGTGTGTAATATATAGTCAAACATAGATGAGCTTTGTGTTTAGTCATGGGTACTCTACCCAAGATATTCATTACGTCTATACAATATTTCTATCCAAATCAGAAACCCAAAGCACTTCTAGTCTCAAGTGCTTGGAAGAATGAACATTCAACGTGTAGATACCACTGCTACTCCTCAAACAAGACTCTTCGTGAGTGAGTTTACATGGGAGAGCCGCCCTGGTGAGGTAAATTGTCGCCATATCTTGAAATCTAAGACCAGAAATACCACATTTCCTGGTACGTGGGATTGCAAAATGGTTGTATGGTGTGGTGAAGACACCTCATAACAGGAGTTGTAAAGCCTCCAATTTCTACGTTAGGTCTGGAGCATCATTCATTCGTGTTAGGTCTGGAGCATCATTCATTCATGCACTCATTTAGTTTATAAATATTGGTGAAGACTTTCTCGTAAAGTGATCAATGCTAGGTTTGAGGTTTCACATTGAACAGGGGCATACACCTGCAACTGAGGAACCCTTAATCTAGTAATGAGAACCTAACAAAGAATAGTGAGATCTGTGAGTGTTTGATAGTAGTCTGTATCTCTTGTAATGGAACTGTAGCAGAGAAGAGACACTGGCTGAATAAGAAGTTAAACTTGTAGAGCAGGAGACATGACTTTAGCTAAATTTTCAATTATTTGATTGACATTTTAGATTTTTTGACTGATTTTTATGTGTATGAGTGTTTTGTGTGCATGTATGTATGTGCACCCATATATGCAATGCCTATAGATGTCAGAAGATGGGCATTAGATTCCCTGAAACTAGAGTAAAAGACAGTTGTCAGCCACCATATATATGTTGGGAATTGAACCCAGGTACTCTGTAAGAACAATCAGTGCTCTTAACTACTGAACCACCTCTCCAGCCCCTTCATTGACATTTCATGTTCCCTATCTATCATCTATCTATCTATCTATCTATCTATCTATCTATCTATCTATCTATCTATCTATCTCTGCTGTCAATCTATCATCTATCTGCTATCAATCTATCATCTATAGTATATCAATCTATCATCTATCAATCATTTATCAATCTACCATCTATATACAATTCATACTCATTCAGCTTATATATGCATATATCCAATGCAACTCAATATACATTCTGTTGGTCAGTCCTATGACTTAATATATTGGGAAAGTGGTAATCTCCTTGTCTCTTGGAGAAGAAACTTAGCTGAGGCAATTTTGTGTAAGTAACACAGGTATTGAGTGGAAGAGGTAGGAACTGAATGCAGATTTTTAATTGCAAATACAGACATTGTTTCCTCTTTCCTTCCTTTCTTTTTCCTTCTACTATAATGTCATTCATTCTCCACCAACTCTGTTTAACGCAATTGCCATGCTGAGATTTCAGGTCTGGCAATACCCGTTCAAAGTTAACAAATACTTGTAGTTCCTTGTTTTTGAAAAATGAGGCTCTATAATATGATAGCTCACAAATTTGGAATGATAAATACAATTTCTCTTCTTCTAAAAGCTCAAATATTGAATTAACTGTTGAGATAGCCACAGTAATAATGTTGAACAGGCTCCAGTGAATGAACTCCACCGAGGGACATCTGGGTACACAAACTCAATGTGTTAGGCCTTAATGTATATGACAGGATTCATGGAGTCTTGTGGGCAGGCTACAAGAGCTGCAGGTAGGGGAGGGGCCTAAATATAACCAAGGTATATTGTATTAAATTCAAAAATTCTATAAAAATATATATTGTGAAAAAGATTGAGGATCTCCAAAGAACAGAAAATGATGTCCAGGAGAGAGGCCATACCTGGGACTTGCTTGAATGAAAAACAGAAGGTAAGTCTCATGAGACAGCAGAGAAGAACCCCTCCCCAAGATAACTGAACCAAGACCTTCTCAAACACTCCAAAAGCCCACATCTCTCTTCAGGTCTTGGTGAGAAGCTGATCCCATTGTATAATGTCTGTATTAGATAAACCAGGGAAACACTGAGAGATGGACAAGCTCATTTTATTCAATCCAGGCTTATTCAGTACCTTCTAATTAAGGTCTGGCTCCTTTAATAAGTTGATCTGTGGTCAGAGAGGGCCTTGGCCCAATAGATGTATCCCAGTGAAAATTCACATATCAATGTCTGTGTTAGAAAATAATTTTGGAGGAAACAAATCTCTTACTGATCTGAGGCCTTAGTCATCACAGTCATCACCAAATGATGGTTCTTCCTGTTCACAGGCAGCAAATGGATTCAAGAAATCAGATGTTGGTATTCTTCTTTTTAGAAGGTAGAACCTGCCATCGAAGGAGGCAAATGTTACCCTCACAACATTGTTTCTGAGCATTGTTTCCCCAAGTTTCTTTTTGCTTATTCTCTGTGCTTCTATCACTGAACTGAGAGAAACTGACCCCTCTATATCCTGTGGAAGACACAGAAGAGGGCTATGACTGAATGTAGCACAGTTTAGTCATGTTTCTTCTTTTGAGAGAAAAATCTAAAAATCAAAATCACGGAGAGGGCTTTCCCACCATGCCTGCAACAATCTCAGGCTAGTTACACACATGAACCCACAGTACTTTTAAAGATACATTATGACTTAGTAAGCAATGATCTGAACCAAACTCTATGACAAGGACTTAATGTGGTCTCTAGTCCTTCCAACAAATGTGACATGTAGTTGTGGTACACACACAGTCTACATGTCAGATATAAGAAACTGAGGTGCAGATTTCTCAAGTAACTTATCAACATTCATCTAGCTAGTGGGCAGAAAAGCTGAGGTTCCAGCTTGAAGCCTCTCACCTTGGTGGAGAACCTTGCATGCATCTCAGCCCAACGTTTCATGATACTATGTTTTTACTATGTTAGAATATGCTGCTTTCCTCAGTAAACATGACTTTGTATATTGTGGCCTAGATGTCAACCATTTCTTAGAGGTCAAGTTGAAAAAGTTTTCTCCTTGGAAACATAAAGAACTCTATTATTTGATAAACAAATGTGTTTCCCACGTTGTCTTTTATATAAAAAATGCAACCATCTTTTGTGTATAAACTTTTTGAAGTCTTCGTTTCTAGTTCAGAATATGTGAATTCCATACTAATATGTTGTGGCAGGCTAAAGAATGCCCCCAAAGTTGTCTGTGTGCTGATCCCTGTGCGGAATGAATAGCTGGCAAGGGTTATCTCCTACTTTGTGAGCTTCCCCGTCAGTCAGTTTATTGTTTTCTTGGCTATGCAGAAGCTTTTTAGTTTCATGAGATCCATGTTGCTATTTTAAAAATTTTTTTCTGAACATCATCCATGAGTGTAGTCTCTGCTCCATTTCCCTCACTCCCAGTCCCCCCGCCAACTCCTCCTATGTCTCTTCCAATCCCTCTCAATTTCTTGTCCCCTTCCTCGATTATTATTTTTGCATATTCGTATGTCTATATAAAGCATTCTGAGTCTGTTCAGTGGTGGTCCTCTACACCTGTGTTTAGGGCTACACATTTACAGTTAGATAACCTCTCCAGGATAAAACATTCTCCTCCTTCATCATTCATGGATTTCCTATAGCTCTTCATCTTCAGCTGGGACCCCTTGAAATTTAAATTCTCCCCTTCCACATTGATATGTCACTGGTTTTGTTATCAGCAGAACTTGTTAGACGACCACACTGTGCAGAATTCATTGGTACAGCTTCTCTGTCATGTCTAGTAGCTTTTTTTTTTTTTTTTTTAATCTTTTTGGCACTGGGCCTCCTTGTAGCCCCAGCTGGCCTGGAACTAATTATGTAGACCAGTCTGGCCTTGAACTCACGGAGATCCTGCCTCTGCCTCCTAAGTGCTGAGATTAAAGGTGTACACCATCATGCCTGATGAAAATGTGTAGCCCAGACTGGCCTCAGGATCCTCCTGCCTTTGCCTGTTCAGCAGATCCTACTGGTGTGCGCCACCACAGCTGACTAGAATGCTTTAAGCAGCAGCAGATGTCACTGGCTCTCATGTTCTTTCTATCCCCTCTTCCCTGATGTTCCCTGAGCTTAGGGGTACTGGTTGAACTGTGGATGTGTCACTTAGTGCTGGGCACCTCACGGATGCTTATTCTCTGTGTTTGACCAGATGTAGAACTTTGTAATAGTCTCCACTGTTGCAAAAGAAACTTCTTTGATGAGTGGTGAGAGGTGCACTTGTCTGTAAATATAAGAATGCATATTTAGAACATGGTAAGAAATTACATTGGTTTAGGGATGGAACAAAAATAGGATTTCCCTCGAATCTATCCATTTCCAGCCATGTGTACTTGACTATGCTGACAATACCACACATAAGTCACCTCCCACTGAGTGGGCCTTAGATCCGGTTAGACTGCTGTTGAGTACCCCAGATGAAAGTGCCACTACTGCAGCAATACAGGTTACTTTCTGGGTCAGTGGTTGCTGTGGTCCAGAGGCTTTACAGATGGGCGAGATCACTGATTGGTTTTCTTCTTTGGCAGCTTGCATAGTATCTTCTGATACCATGGTAGCTAGTCTACAGGGAGGAGTCTTCCAGGTCAGTTCCAGCTCAATTGCTCCAAGTCCTTTGTCCAAAACATGTCCTGTGTTCATCAATAAGGTCTTGCCTTCAAGTTCTGGGAGGCAATCAAAACCCCCCAGCACTTATGATAGCATGCATAAGACCTGTGCAAACCCAAGCCAGACAGGAGCCCAGCATAGATCGGGGGAGGTGGGTGGGAAGTTCTCTTGGCAGTTGATAGATGCTGGGAGAGGAAGAGTCAGTATTCCTTAGGGCTGTGATGCCTCAGGAGTTAACTGTATTCCAAGGGATAGACTCCTACCCAAGAATACTTGGGAAACAAGGATTAGATATGACAGGTCTTTTAAAGAAGGTAAATAGTAAGAGAGGACCTGAAGTCAGGGAGGGAATAAGTGAGGCTGGAGTAGAAGGGGTCTGAACATGATCAAGACGCATCGTATGAAGTTATTGAATCAATAGAACTGTTTTTCAAAACGATCTGGTATTCTGGTCATCTTTTGTCACTGTAACACAAACTAGAGTCCTGTAGGAAGAGGAACTGAACTGCAGCTGAGGAATGCTCTCCATCAGACTATCCTGTGAGCATGTTTGGGAGGCATTTTCTTGCTTACTAATTGATGTGGTGCCACAGGAACTAAGCTGTATAAGAAGGTACCTGAGAAAGCAGGGAGCAGACCAGTACACAGTATTCCTCTGGTTTCTGCTTCAAGCTCCACCTTGAGTATCTGCCTTGGCTTTCCTCAATGATGAACTGTAACTTGTAAGCTAAATAAACCCTTTCCTTCTCTAATTTGGTTTTGGTCAGTGTTTTAATGCAGCACCAGAAAACCAACTAACTAGGTTACCTCGTTACAACACACGGACACCCCTTTTCATGTGTGTCTGAGCGTATCAAATGGTAAGTTTTTAGCTCAGGAAGTAGAATTATTTGCGATGGTTAAGAAGTCTCACTTAAAATCCGTGATGATTAGTGGCCGAACATCTGAAGAGGTAATGCTTGATGTGGAGGAACTGCCCTCCAAACATTGGTGGACTGACACATGCTTACGCTTAATTGCTTTTTCTCAGTTTTACCGTCCGCGCAGGCAGTCGGTTCTCTGTCATTCACCCTCTCTGGCTGGCTCATCCCTGCCTGCCCGTTGTGCACTCCTTAAGTCCCACATTTTGTGCTTCGTATCCTTGTTGTCAGTGTGCTGCCTAGCAGATGTCAGGTGGTCTAATGATCCCATTGCTGCAGACAGGTCATTAAGGGGTTCCTAGGTAGCATCTGTAATAAATCTCTTGTGTGCTTTTCAATATTTAATGCACAGAGGCATCATACAGTTGGCACACAATAAATGTTGCTGCCTGTGACACTGATGGACTGAGAAGGGGAAAACTGCTTTTCTTGAGATTCTGAGCCAGTATCTATCTGGACTGAGGTAATTACACAGATAATTAAAGCTAAAAGAAACTTGCTGTTTTCATTTTCACCAAACTACCAGGAGTCTAGGTCTGCAATCCTCAGATTTTCTACTTGAAGTTTTAACTCTTTGTTTCCCCAACCTTTATAGACAAAGGAGAGCACCAAGAAATCCAGAAATCCAAAGAGAGCCAGAGTTGTAAATGTTCACCATCTATAAAGACAGAGAGAGTGAGGAGAGAGAGGAAAAAGAATATAGAGGTGTTATTTTTATCTTTAGAAAAAGAGTCACCCACGTATTGCATTTTGACAAATGGTAGGTAGGTGCCTACTAAGATAATGATGGAAAAGCTGGATGAAACTGCTGAAGGAGGTCAAGCTGACTGTGGTATTAAGATAAAGGATGGTTCTCACTTCCACTTCCCCTTGATTTCTCCATTTATCACTTCCTATGAAGTATTTTCTCCTTGTCTTTGTTAGGAAGACCCTGAGTACTGAGCACTCAAAGAAAGATTGGAATCTGGGAGGGAAGGGAGAATGTCAGCTTTGCCTGGCACTCCAAAAGGAGGGGAACTTCTAAGTTCCATGCAATTATGAGGAACAAAAACTGATCACTGATGGACGGCTTGGGTGGGCACTATCTTTTGAATGCTGAGACTATTCATCCCATATAGGCACCAGACAAAGCATGTGTTGGTTTATGCTCTGTTTCTTCTTTCTTTCTTTTTATACTCAGTCACCAACTAAAGCATTTATTAAGCATTTTAGTAGCATGTCTATACATATATAGTTTCACTGCACATGTGGCGTATGGTTACATATATCTTATATCCGTACACACACTGTTATACTAAATTTAAAACTACAGTGGATGCGGTTAAGGAAGCATGGAGAAATGTCAGATAATTTCTGTGGAGAATAATGTTATGTAACTTAATACGGTAGTCTTAGTACTAATCTTACCCTGCGTTTTAACAAAGGCATGACTGCTGAAAACAACAGGGTGGAATCTTGTCCACTACTATTAATTATTGCTTACCGTTATAGGGGTTATCTTCTAAGTGTGTGTGTGTGCACATGTGTGTGTGAGTGTGGAGATTAGAGGTTAATGATGAATATTAATTCACTAGCTTACCATCTTATTTTTTTTGACACAGGATCTCTTGCTGAACCAAGATCTCATTGGTTCAGCTAGAATGGCTTGCCAAGGATTTCCTTGTCTCTGTCTCCCCAGACCTAGCTGCATCCAGCTTTTTATGTTGACACTGGGGCTCTGAACTCAAGTCCTCATCCTTGCACAGGAAGCCATCTCCCAGCCTATAATACTTCTTTTCTCAAATTTATTCAGGAATCATTTTTGCAGGGTAAATTTCATGCATTTAAAATATGCAGTACAGTGAGTCTTGACAGGGGCCTGCATCGGCGAACCCAGCAGCTCAGTCATCTAGAGGATGTCCATTATCCCAAGGGATTTTTCAAGCCCCTTTACAATGTTTCTCTCCACTCCTGCCCTTAGTTTAGGTAGCCATTGAACTTTTGATGTCTCCATGGACTAGATTATATTTATATAAACAGAATCTAATGTGCATCTGGCTTATTTCACGAACATAGTACCCCCTGAACTCCATTCATATTCCTGTATGTGTGGATGGCATGCTCCTTTGATAGTTGTATAGTTCTCCATTGCATGGGTTACACCATAGCTGGCTCATCCAGTCATCTGTAATAGACACTTTCCCCTGTAGTGTTCAGGTATTGTGAAAGAAGCTGCTTTGACTTTATATCCATGTCATTGTGTGGATATACCTTTCATGATAATCAAGGTCAGAACAGCTGTCACAGGTTCTCTCAGAAGGTGAGGAAACTAATGGCTCTGAGAGACTATATAATTATCCCTAGGCCTCAAAGAACCAATGGAGTCTACATTAAGCTGCATGCACCCCTATATGCAAGTTCTTTCCTGGAATTAGACCCAGTCTGAAGTCATTCTCTGGAAAGGCTATGTATCTATGTTGATATATTAGTTCCCTCGGCTTAGTCCATTTTTAAATATGCTGGGTGAACCTTAGTTCATGATCCCACTGGGACACATGCTGATATTAGCTATGGAGATGACAAAAGCACTGTCCCTGGCTGAGGTGGGATGTGATGTTACCCAGTGGTATCCTCAGCAGAACATAGCTACGGTTAGAGTGAATGAATGAACGAGGCCCAGGTTCAGGGTGGAAAAGCATGGAGAACAGGAAGAACAAAATGAGAGGCCGGAAGTAGGGGGAATGACAGTTGGGGCTTGAGGAAATGTTGTCAAGAATCATAAATTTGAAGACCTCTGAGACAACCTGACAGGGAGCTTGAATGGCTGGCTGGAAGGGAAGGTGCAGACTGTGGAGACCAGGCAAGCTCCTGCCCATCCTCCGTGAGCACCATCTCTTAGCACTGGCTGATTGATCATTGGCCAACATAGCACAAACAATGCATTCACTGGTGAAACATCTTCTGTGTTATTTACTACATTTATCAGGGGAAAATTAGAGCATAAAGAGTAACTTCTGTTTTCTGGAAAAAAAAAAAAAAAGGAGAATTGTGTGCATTTTAACTTCTCAGGGCATGAAGAACCGAACCAAATCCAACCACGCTGAGTTCAGTGTGCCTTGTGGCTTGAGATCTTTGAGCTGGATCCTGTAGGCTTTCATATGCTGAAGGTGAGGAATTTTAACTCTGTCCTGAAGAAAAAAGAAGCTATAGAGTTCAAGCAGGGGCAGTGATCCCAACAGAAATTCTAGAAAGATCTCATTCTGCCATTTGGAGGCAAGAATCTGTAACACATCTCAAACCATTAGAGGCTAGTGAGTAAAACCAGGGACAAAGATTAGGGGAGGTACCACTTCCTGAATTGTGCAACAGTTCTTCTTTTCCAAGAAAAAGGAGAACTGGCCCCAGCTGAAGAAGACTTGGGAGTCAGATATAGGGCAGCACAAATAATATTAGAAATGAAGATGTTCCTAACTGTAGATCATGTGACTGCAGCCTGCTGTTAGAAGTACCTCTGTTTGCATTTGCTTCTGGATCTTCCATGTGCCCCAGGAGACCTAGGTCAGATCCCTTGAACTCTGAGTCTGGTGTGGATCTATAAGCAGAGGTGAGAATTTACCCCAAAGTTGGTATGAGTGCCAAAGGAAACAGAATCATATAATCTAGAGAGTCTGCAATGACCATAGATCAAGAAGCCTCCCTTTCTTGGAAGCAGAGTCAACAGATTCCCAGTCCCCAAGATCAGTGGTCCTCATTGCTGCCTGGCTGTGTGACTGAGTGTGACTCGTGGTCTCTCTGCATCCAACTCCTTCTGCAAAATGAAGGGTTAGTTTATGTAAAGTTCTTTCCAACTGTGGAAAAAAAAATGTGCATCTGTCATTGTATACAGATATAACAAAAAAAGCCAAACAGCTCCTGATTTAAGGCTGTAACAGTGCATCCACAGCGGACTTGTGTTCTTATTTTGCTGGGCATTGCATCCTTATTTGCTAGGATTTCCTGTCTCCTCCTATCGTGGTTGTGCCCTCTTGTTAGAGTCTGAGCTGAGTCTAAGGGTATAGTGTTGAGTCCAGGCCCTTCCTTTTCTTACAGATGCTGCCTCCTCACGTTTGCAGGTCAAGTCACTGATCTGGGGAAGCAAGGTCTCCCTTAGAAAATGGGAGAGTCCTTGGGTAAGTTTGTCCCCCAGATAAACTTCTGCTGCTTCCTCTCCTCTGACATCGCTGTTACTGATTCCTGACCAGCCGTGCCCAGGTTTTTTTCCATGATGGGTGGTGATTTGGCTCCTCTGAGAAACAGTGGCCTAGCTTCTAGATTCAGCAAGAGCCAGGTTCTCTGCAGAAATGGAGAGAGTGATTCATAGCATATTCTCCAACACCAAGAGGTCACAGCTTTCTTCTGAGAGTTAAGGCTGAAGTCAGACCTTATATAACAAAGCAGATACAAATATAGAGAAACAATAGCAGTTAGAAAAATGCTTCTGTCTCATGCGAATAAAAGCATTTTGAATTGCCACTAGAATTTTTAAGTGGGGCTTCAATTCTTTAAGGAGTTTCTTTCTGGCATCATGGAAGGGAAGGAAACCCTAAGGGTACGAATTTGCAGGAGAAAACAGGAGAGAAAAATTGTTCTACATTCAAAATGGAAGGAAAATTTGGGAAGTGGAACACAAAAACGAGGGAGTTGGTGTGGCAAGAAGCTGGCAGGCAAGTTCAAGTAAACTTGACAGTCAATAGCAGCAATCGTTCTAGCTAAAGATTTCTTTTGTACTATAGGTTTTGGGGTCCAGGGAGATGGTTTAACACCATCCCATTATCCCAGGAATAACTTCTGTCCTCATTGTACAGATGTAGAAGCCCCTGTCCCAAGGTCACAAAGTTAGTGACAAGAACAGATTCTGAAGAATGGTCCAGTATCCATTTGTGCTGTGTTTGCATGTGGTTATATTATATAATCCCTTCTATATTCTCAGACGTTCGGTCAATGGAATCTGCCCTCAGACCGCATTGTCCAAGGGTTTGCTGCATTCTGAAAGATTCTTAGAAAACCTAGACCCACATTGCTGGCTATGGCGGACAGGTACAATATAGCCATATCATAGCCAGGTGGTGCTCGCTCTAATTGTTGGAGTTAGGACTATTACAAGATTTCAATGTCTTTTTTTCTTTCTTTTTTGGTCATTTGGGCTTTTATTTCCAGGTAGAATTTTCCATGTGGTCTATTGCTATTTTAATTTTTTATTGAGTTTTATACACTTCATATGACAGTTCTTAATCAAATTTAGACCCCCTCTTCTATTAGAGACTGAATGCTACTGGCAGGGAGAGTATGCCTTACTTATGATCTCTAGGTAGCCTGACCAGACTCCAGTGGATGAATTTGCACTAAAGGACATCTGGCCACAAATGCTTGACTGGATAGCACTTAAAACGTATGGTGGACTACATGAGGTCTGATGGGGGCTGGGGGATGAATGAGGATAGAGGTCAAAATTTGATTAAGATTTCAATTTCTTAATCTTGCCTCCCACCCCCAAAGATCTTGCTGTTTGACAAACTTGTGAGTTTAGGTAAATGTTCCACATCTTTGCCTCCCAAACCTCTCAAACTAAAGTCTGCAAGCATGAAAAGTCTTTGACATTATGTCCTAGGATTTGCGGTCACTCCTGCTTGTCCCCACCCCACTGCACCACCTTGCACAAGGCTGTAGATGGTTAGACAGGTTATCTGTCCTAGAGTCCGGATAGGAGCAGCTGAGATGGAAACTAAGAAAAACCAACAACGCCTCTGTTCTAATAACAAAGGAGAGAGACAACAGGTCAATGAGTGATACGGCAGCTAGCAGAAAAAAAAGGGAGGTGGCCATCAAACAGGCTTCCTGATGAGACGACAATCCAATCAGAGAGCCGAAAGAAGTGTGTTAGACAGAGTCACTTATGAGAAGGGGGCTGAGGCGTGAGCTCCCTCGGGCACCCATTTCCTGAAGCAGGCATTTCCAGGTGTATATGTACCTTAATTTTTTTGTTATATTCCTACTTGTAGAACAGTGTCTTAGAGCATAATAGGTTTTCAATAAATATTTATTAGATGAATGATAGCACTCTAAATGGAAGGACAACTGGATGCAATAGAGATGATATTCAGACTTCTCTCTATGGTAAGAAGATAAAGTTGGCCTAAGAAAGGAAAGAACAGTGCACCTGCATAGATGTTTAGTGGCCTGGATATTGGGGACAGAACTTCACACGTAAAGTTTTAGGGCCATCTCACATTCACTTAGAAGATCAAATCTGAGCAGCAAAGCCATTGCCAGGAGAGCTTGTAGAAAAAGGAAAGGAGTTCCAGAAAGAACTTGGGGATCACTAACATGGGGGATCTTTGAGGAGGATCTGAGAAGTTAGTATCATCACCCAGGGAGGGTAGAAGGACATGTTTTTGCTATGGAGGGGTCAAGCTGAATAAGTGGGGGCAGCAGCAGGGAGCTGAGGAGCAGCAGGGACCTAACGGCATAGTTACCTGAAGGTCTCTTTTTCTTTGCAGTGGTGGCCAGGTGCTCTGCTGGCAGTGAGAGGCCGGGAGGGGCATGGAGAAAGAAGACATGGAACAGTGGAAATGGGCGCAGAATTAAGGGTGGGATCCGCCATCCTGGGAAGGTGGAGCTCTTCTTTTTTCACTTGGTTTATTCTTGAAGAGCACGCTGTGCTGTATTCTTAGTGATGGGTCTGTGGCTTCCTCAGCCAGGAGTTGCCTTCCTTAGACTCCGCGATGCCCAGCGAACTGCTGGCCCTTTCCTTGACTGGCTCATTTGTCTCGAGGAAAGCCTTCCCTCTCTAGCTTTCTGGACTGCACTTGTGATATCTACTCTTCATTAGCAATATACTGGATCGAGAACCACCCAGGACATTGGTCAGACATGCTTCTGCATCTGTAAAGATGCTTAACTAAGGGAGCAAGGTCTAGCCTGAATGCAGGTGGCATCAGACAGGATAAAGGGGTGGGACAGGAGAGTGCAAGCACCCTTTCTCTGTGATTCCAGGCAGCCTCCACATGAATAGTCCTCCTCATGCGCATGCCTCGCTGCCATGGTGATCCGTCCAAGCATGTGGGGCCAAGTGACCGTGGACTCTGAAACCATGAATCTAAACCCTTCCCCTCTTATTTCTGTCAGGCAGACACACATGAAGCTAGAGCCCAGCAGCATGACGACAAAGGATGTAGAGTTGAACAGATATGTCAGGGTGGCTGTTGTGTGTGAGAATACCTTGCTGTGGCTGTGACCTGGCGTATGATTCCAGGGTCACTCACAGACAAAATTAAGAGGTATTTGATACATTTTAGAAGCTCATTGATATGCATGGGAAAATAATGGAGTGAGTTAGGATAGAATGCCAGGAGGACAAAAGAGCCATGCCGCCTAGATACCGAATTCGTCGGTTTTCGTATGTTCTTCCTTTCCCTGGCCACCGTTCCATCTATTCCTATGTCTTCTGTGCTGGTGATGGGACTCTAAGTATTAGAATTGTGGCTGTGTGTAGGACGTAGCAGATGGATGGGAGCTTGGACCCATAGCCCTTGCTGTACTGGGGAGATGTAATGAGGGGGGTATCAGGAGGAGCAGCAAGTGCTCCTGGGAAGCTGAGGAGAATACACACAGACACAGAGGGATCCTAAGGAAGGCTACAGGTGGAGGTGCAATGCAGCAGCCTACAGCTGGTGCGACTGTGCTCTATGAGTGGAGCTTTTCTTCCCTTACTGTCCAAACACACTTGATTCTTTCATTTATTTTGTATATGCTTAATCAAAGCATGTAGTCAGCTATCCCTTGGTGTGTATGGGAACATTGGTTCCAAGACTTTCAGGACATCTAAACCCTCAGGGTCTTCGGACCTTTCTGCAAAATTATGCAGCATTTGCATATAACCTACACACATATTCCTGTATACTTTATTTATTTAGCAGTGATGGTGAAGCAAGTCCAGGGCCTTTGCATGGGAGACAATTCTCTGCCACTGAGCATTGTCTCCCCTGCCCGACCCTGCCACCCTCGCTTTGTTTATTTAATTGACTGCATCTTGCTATGCAACCCAGGATGGCCTTGATCTTATGGTCCTCCTCCCTCTGCCTTGTGAGTGGTGGTAATGCAGTCATTTACTACCATGTCCAGGCCTCCTATATACATCTAATTATCTCAAGATTACTTATGATATAGAATAAAATATAAATGCTACGTAAGTAGTTGTTATGAAAGAATGTTTATTTCCACTTAGGGAATACTGTCAAGAGAATGTGTATACCTCTTTGATATTTTTCACATGGTTGTGATTTACAGTGGCTCCATAGACCACGGAAGGCCATCTGTGTTCATGGTCTTTATGACTTTATGTCTAGAGTACCTCATAAGCTTCATGCTTCTATATTTAGTGTCTATTTCCTATAGCAGAGCTGAAAACTATTGTTAAATATAAATTAAGCATGTGTACATAACACTGCATCAGTTACTTAGGTTTTCTGAATCACAGAATTGCTGAGAAGAACCAAGGAGACTGCAGACATAAAATATTCCAGGAAAAACAAAAGGGCTGTGTGGGTTCTGATCTCTAGAGATGAGACACAATGAAACATGGGACCCTAGACAAGTCACCCAAATATTTCTGGTCTCAGTTCCACCATCTGTAAAATATACATAGCAATAACTGTTTCACAGACTATGAGCATTAAATTCAATAATTGTTGGGGAGCTTCAAATCTATTGAGAGGTGATTAGGAAATGTTAATGTTCTTGCCTTCCTGTTCCATAATTGTCATTTACAGTTAAATCATGGGGGTAAAGTTGAGAACAAAACTTTCCTGCCATTACAAACAAAACAAAACATCAGCTCTGTTCTTTGGAGAGGAGTTGACGTTAATTTGCAAACCCACACACTTCTATTGTGCTTTTACTCTGTGCCACTTAATGAGTCTGAAATCTACTGGGACTCCAGGATTTAGCTGCAAGGAAAGGGAGATGTTTGGTTTGCAGTTGCAATGCCAGCACCATTCATTTATTCAACAAACAAATTTTGAGTTTTGTATTACTTTGCTATAGTTCCCATGACAAAGTACCAGAGACTGGTGCCTTAAACAAGAGAAGTCCTAGATCAAAGTGTGAGCAGGCTTAGTTCCTACTTGATTTATAGACAGCATCTTCTTCATGGTCACAGGCTCATCCCTCTTCAACTCTGACTAATCTCCTCTTATAACAGTGCTTGTATCGGATGAGGACCTACCCTAAGAACTCACTTTAATTTACCTCTTTAAAATATAGTCATCTTCTGAGATACTGTCAATATAAATTTTGAGATGGAGTTCAGCCCATAATAAGCATATACTATGTGGGAATACTGTCAAGAAAATGTGTATACCTCTTTGCTTTAAGATGCTTTAAGATGCAACAATGGGAAAGAAAGGGGGAGGCAGCTAAGTATCACCAAAAATAAATGGTAATAAGACAGAGAGCAAGCTAGATGCGTGGTCAGAGTTTCCTTGAGAAGGTCGGAGGCTTTTGGAAAGTCTTGCCCTTTGAGCTGAGTGACAGCGTCTCCTTTCTAGAACTTTCTTTCTTATTTCCCCTCCCACTCTTACACAGGGCTACCTGTCCTCTCTTTTCTACTTCCAATAAGACTCACGTTTTCTTCCTTGTATTATGCTGACTGGCATGTGTGTGTGTGTGTGTGTGTGTGTGTGTGTGTGTGTGTGTGTACTTCTCCTAAACTGAGCTCACCAGGAATAGAAACGTTACCTTCTTCAGCCTGCTGGTGCAGGGCCTGATGCCGGGCCCGTCGTGTAGGACATTAAATGTTTGATGAATAAATGAATCAAATCTGAACAGGCTCCGCGCTGTAGGAGCTGCAGCCAGGGGCCTGTGGGATCAGGGGATGGGTAAGATGGAATTTTAATAAGAGGTGGAAAATTCAAGAATCCAAGACATCTAAAGGCTGCTTTCCTCTGCCTTCCCTGCCGTCAGCTGCAGGGTTTCTGTTTCTGAAAGGCAAAGGCAGCCAAAAAAATTTTGTGGGCAGGTTAAAATAAAAACCCAAAGAGTGACATTTTATTTTAGTTTTTAATTATGAGCCTTTCTGCGAGAATGGCGGGGAGAGTGCTCTGCTCACCTGCTAAGGTGAGCCTGAAACTAACTCGCAGTTCCTTTAATCTTAAAAGAATAGAAAGGTGGAGAGGGGATCGGGAAGCTGAGATATTATGGAGAATAATAAAATTGATTTACGGTGTAGTGTTGCTCACATGCCTGACACTATGTCACCCTCCTGGCCTTGAACTCACTATGTAGAAAAGATCGTCCTGGAATCTGCAGCCATCCCCTGCTTCCCCACTGCCAATATTGCAGATATGAGCCACAATGGCTGGCTCAAAAAACACTTTACATACAGGATCCCGCCTAATCCTCATATCAACACAGTGAATCTGAGCATCTTCCTTTTGAATGTGAGTGAAACTGCTTTCAGTGTTTGAGTAGGGTGACCAGCTTCCAGCTCTTTGGGTCAGGTTTTCTTCTAGGCCTACGTGACTTCAAAGACCCTGAGCTTACCTCTTCCCTCGCATCTTGTTTCTCCCGAAGATGATATGTGGTCTTCTCTCGGCCTTTCGCCACTCCCTCCTGACAGTTCTGCTCTTGCACAGGTGTGGAGTCTACATGCATTCTGCACCTGCGCTCTGGGATCAGCACATTCTGAGCCAAAAGACCGATGGCCTGGGGATGTGGCTCAGTTAGGCTTAGCAAGTTCCACCCCCAGGCCATACAAACTAGGCATGGTGGCTCATGCCTGTAATCCAGCACTTGAGAGGTAGAGGCAGGGAGATTAGAAGTTTAAGGCCACCTTAAACTACACGAAACCCTGTTCAAAGATAAAGAAGGAAAGAAAAAGAAAGGAAGAAGAAAAGAAGCAAGCTACTCAAAGGGGAGACATGGACAGGGCCACATTCATTTGTTCTCCACTATTTGCTTTTTTCAGAGTGTGTGTTCATACAGAACTCAACTCCCCAAAAATCACATCAGTATACTTGCTGTGAGAGAGTCCATGGTCGATGGGCGAATGTTTGTCTGGAGGCGTGATCCTCTTGGCTGCTTTCAATGCTTTGAACTGGCTCCTTGTTTATTGTAAAGACACTTGTGACTTCAGAAAGTAAGCTCAGTGAAGGTGAGGGAGGTGCCAGGCCTGCTACACCTGCATGGAGACTGAAAGCTCTTTTGATGTGTTTGTGATCTAGTAGGACAGAACTCTGAGGTGATTATTCGCTGGTCTCTCCTTCAACAGCCTGTCCTACATTGATAACCTCACCAGCATCATTCTTCTCTCACATTATTTGTGATGAAGATGAAAAAGTAAATATTTGCAGGAAGAGACTCATTTGCCCACCTTAGGATGCCGAGGTGATTTCTCTTCCTGATAGGCTCTCTGGCTTCTTAGTGAATGTAATCACAGTTGGAATGCTTACCAAGGTTAGAGCAACTATCTATAACAATGTGACCAATACCATCATCCCACATGCCTGTCCTAGTCATGAAAATATGAACATTAAGAAAAGTCAGAAAATGTTAACAGACAAAGGCAATTCTAACCTAAAAAAACACAGAGCTGTTTTCTAGGCAAAGAGGAAAAACAGTTTGTTCATTTTTCATTTGTCTTAAAAGTTTGCTTTCTTTACAGAGACCTTCCCCATGGTCTCTGTCTCCCAATATTGGACTGTATTTCTTTGACAGATCCAATGTGATGTGGTTAAGAGACAGCTTTGACTGGGCCATCAAGTGGGGCCTAGAGGGAGTGAGAGAAACACAGACAGAAAGCAACCTCTTGAGAGGTTTAAGTAGCGTGGATTCTGGAGTTAGAGTGCAGGTCACTGTACTCTAGCCAAGACCCAGGATGACATACATAGTCTAATACATAAATACATTTTAGAAAAGGAGCTCATTGTATAGGGCAATCCGGCCTTTCTGTTCCTACAAGAGGACATATTACCACATCATGTGCACTAAAAGGTGAGGTTTTCAGCCCAGTGACCTTTGTAGCAAGTTTCCATTTTTAATGTTCAGAATTTTGGACTTCTGAGTTCTGGAGAAGGGACTGTAGAATTGTAGCATATATTTAGAGAAGGGACAGACTCTGATTTGATTTTTGCAAATCAAATACCTGAGAGAGACGTCTTAAGGGACCTTCTTAAGAAGGTCCTTCTTAAACCTTCTTTACCACACTCCTCAGCTAAGCGCACTGGGAACCTAGATCCATCAGTGGAGTCCTTCACTACCTACCCTGCTCTCTCTTAGCTGGAAATAGGGGGATGTTTCCCGTGTCAGAAGGCATGGGCTGTTGGTTGTTTAGCTTATTGTTCTTTTCACAGAAATCATAGTAATCCATGGAAACGTCAGACACAACAACAGAAAGGGTTTTCAGCCCCTGACCATCCAAAGATAAGGTCACTAATTTCCTAGATGTTTACTTTCATAATGTGATATGTACTCATCAGACTTCTGTCGGTGTGATCAAACACTCCAGGGAGCAACTTAAGATTTGGCCTCTTGGTTTCCAAGATTTCAGTCCATGGTTGGGGAGTACCCAGTGGCAGAAGCACCTGGTCGAGGAATGCTGCTCACCTGTGATGGCCAGGAAGCTGAGAGAGAGCTAGAGGAAAGAAAGGGATTGCACATGATTGTGCAGAAGAGTACTTTTAGAAAAGCAACACTTCCTAAAGGAAGGGTCTATATTTTTAAGCATGCTGGCATAAATTATGAACAGGGGCCTGGCAGGCATGGAGGTGTACACCTTTAATCCCAATACTCAGGAAGCAGATGAAGGTGGATCTCTGTGTGTGAGATTGAGGCTAGCCTGGTCTAGGTAGTAGCAAGTCCAGGCCAGTTGGGGTTACACAGAGACCCTGTCTCAAAGATAAAAATAAAAACAAAGAGAAAGAGAAGAGACCAAGGAGATGATTCAGCAGGGGAAAGTGCTTGTCACACTATATATATATATATATATATATATATATATATATATATATATACACACACATATATACACATATACACATATATATACATATATATATATAGAGAGAGAGAGAGAGAGAAAGAAGAGAGTCCTATAGAATCTAATTTGTATCCCCAAATGTCCTTTGGTGTGGGTCATCCTCTGGAGCCTGGTTAACCTATCAAGAGTCACATCCTAAAGGAGACTGCCTCTCCCCCTCCCAGCAGCCATTGGTTGCCAATAGCTCCTCAGGTGGGACTTGGGTTTCTTCCCACCTCCCGACTTCCATGCTGGGATTCTTTCTGGCTTAAGCTTACATGGGTCTTGTGCATTCTGACACCATCACTGTGAGTTCATATGAGTAAGTGACTAGACGTCTGGAAGATTCTGTTTCCTTGTGGCCATTCACCACCTGTGGCTCTTACAATCTTTGTGCCCCCTTTTCTGCAATGATCCTGGAGGCAGAAGTTTGATACAGGTGTCCTATTCAGGGATAACCACTCTGCAGCCTCTTATTCTCTACACATTGGGCCAATTGTGGGTCTCTGTATTAATCATCATCTGCTGTATAATGAAGTTTCTCTGCTGAGAGTTGGGTAATTCATTAATCTCGGGAAATAATAATAGATATAATATTAAACTGATTCCTGATGGCTTATTGTCATACTCATATCTAAATTTTTTAAAGGAACAAAAAATAAGTCTCATTATTAACTTTACAACTGGGAATATGCACATAATGCTTTGAAGGCAAATTTTGTTTATGATTTGTGTTAACTTCACAAATCTGCTTGACAGTGGAGGCACGCCCACCATGAATCCTGCAGCAGCATCTCAGTGTGGATATGTACTTTCCAAACAGTGTCAAGGTTTTGGATTAGAGAAAGAGATAGAAAATGCCATAGATTATCACATCTGGAAGGAAATGTAGAAGTCTATTCAACATTGGACCCACTGCCTTGGTTCTAATTCCTCTACTGGGAAGATCATTCAACATTTCTGGACCCCTATTGTGCACTCTGAAGTGAATTAACAACTATGGCCAACAGACCATATGTTCACTATCTGAAGATTTGATCAACCTTGAAAATTGTGGGAAAGAACTGTACTTGTGCAAGAGACATGCAAACATTTTCCTAGTCATTATTACCAAAGATGCAGTAAAATGTATATTAATGGAGCACTGACTGCATTTGGCATTGTAAATAATCTAGAGGTGATTTAATGTATATTGGAGGGTATGCATATGTTCTGTGCATATAGGGTGCGGTGTGTATTTGTATGTGTATGTATGTGCATGTTTGTGTGTGCATCTGTGGGGGGGTGCTAGCCTTGTGGCAGAGGTTGATGTCTGCAGTCTCCTGTTACACTCCATATCACTTTTTGAGATAGGGTCTCTTAGCTAGAATGGCTGGCTGTCGAGACTACAGCATCCACCTATCTCCACTCGCTGGGTCCTGGGTTGCCGTGGGCAGCATCACACCTGGCTTTGCTGTGCTGTTTTATGCAGAGGACTGGAGTCTCTGAAGCTTGCTGTGCCTTGAGGTCCTGGCACCAATCCTCTGCAGACACCAAGGAACAGCTAGACCTGCCTTCCAGGGCGTGGAAGGGGACCAGCACACATGGAGCTAACACTCCATACACTGAAGTGACCGGTCACTTTAACCTGTCCTGGCAGTGGCAGATCTGGACGTGGGAGCCCAGCCCCCCTTTGTTCCAGTTCCCGCCTCTTCTGTGACATCACCCAAGAAGGGCTGGGGGTGGGGCGCTGGCATACATGAGAGACAGACTTTCAGGACAGCCAGGTGGTGGGGAAGGGGCAAAGACAGAGGATGAGCTCCATTATGCTAACCTCTCCTTCCTTCGAAATAATCACTGTAAGGGCCAAACTGTAGACACTGATTACTGTTTAGATTTTAAAACCCGAACTCTCAGTGGAGGGTCTTGTTTCTCAGGACTGTGACACAAGATGGTTCTAAGAGAGACACTGTGGACACCAGGTGGAGTGTTCGTGGTTCTGGGGGAGTCACTGTGGACACAGGGTGGAGTGTGGATGGTTCTGGGGGAGTCACTGTGGACACAGGGTGGAGTGTGGATGGTTCTGGGGGAGACACTATGGACACCGGGTGGAGTGTGGATGGTTCTGGGGGAGTCACTGTGGACACAGGGTGGAGTGTGGATGGTTCTGGGGGAGACACTATGGACACAGGGTGGAGTGTGGATGGTTCTGGGGGAGTCACTGTGGACACAGGGTGGAGTGTGGATGGTTCTGGGGGAGACACTATGGACACCGGGTGGAGTGTGGATGGTTCTGGGGTGTCACTGTGGACACAGGGTGGAGTGTGGATGGTTCTGGGGGAGTCACTGTGGACACAGGGTGGAGTGTGGATGGTTCTGGGGGAGTCACTGTGGACACAGGGTGGAGTGTGGATGGTTCTGGGGTGTCACTGTGGACACAGGGTGGAGTGTGGATGGTTCTGGGGGAGACACTATGGACACCGGGTGGAGTGTGGATGGTTCTGGGGGAGTCACTGTGGACACAGGGTGGAGTGTGGATGGTTCTGGGGGAGACACTATGGACACCGGGTGGAGTGTGGATGGTTCTGGGGTGTCACTGTGGACACAGGGTGGAGTGTGGATGGTTCTGGGGGAGTCACTGTGGACACAGGGTGGAGTGTGGATGGTTCTGGGGTGTCACTGTGGACACAGGGTGGAGTGTGGATGGTTCTGGGAGAGACACTGTGGACACCGGGTGGAGTGTGGATGGTTCTGAGGTGTCACTGTAGACACAGGGTGGAGTGTGGGTGGTTCTGGGGGAGTCACTGTGGACACAGGGTGGAGTGTGGATGGTTCTGGGGGAGTCACTGTGGACACCGGGTGGAGTGTGGATGGTTCTGGGGTGTCACTGTGGACACAGGGTGGAGTGTGGATGGTTCTGGGGGAGACACTGTGGACACCGGGTGGAGTGTGGATGGTTCTGCGGTGTCACTGTGGACACAGGGTGGAGTGTGGATGGTTCTGGGGGAGACACTATGGACACCGGGTGGAGTGTGGATGGTTCTGGGGTGTCACTGTGGACACAGGGTGGAGTGTGGATGGTTCTGGGGGAGTCACTGTGGACACAGGGTGGAGTGTGGATGGTTCTGGGGTGTCACTGTGGACACAGGGTGGAGTGTGGGTGGTTCTGGGGGAGTCACTGTGGACACCGGGTGGAGTGTGGATGGTTCTGGGGTGTCACTGAGGACAGTTTAAGACCTTCCTGAGAGGCACTTGCCCTGAGGTACTTGCCTTTCCACATGTACTTGGCTAAAATATTTATGAACTTAAGATAAAATGTAAAATATGTAATCACTGTACTGGACAGCATTTATAGATTTCTTCAATACTGCATGAACTCTGGAGTTTAATATCAACTTGCTACTTGAAGGTTTAGAAAACACAATAAAATTTAGCTTAAACCTGATTACTGAAGAAATAAAGACAGCAGACATAAACAGATTTGTATGCCTTGAGGAAATGTGAACTCTTCTTGTGCCTAGAAATACATGTGCATGCACACACCACACACACACACACACCACACACACACACACACAGGTACATATACACACATACACAGACATACATATGTCCACACATATGCAGATGCACACACAAATACACACATGCATATACACACAAATGCATGCAAACACACAATAGCACCTTCTAAACTTTCTGGTGGTCTGGCAGAGGATCATTAGTAGTCTCACTGTGTAAGACTTGCTAGCTGTAAGATCCCTTGTCTTTACTTACCCTTCCATTATGAGATCCTTCCTCTAGTTTCTAACAATTTTTTTTTAAAGTGAGACTACTACAAAAGAAAAGTCAGGTGTGTAAGTATCCAGCTCTGCCTGCTAATCATATTCAATATTCAATAACAGGAAATCTTAAATGTTCTCTTAATTTGGAAGATTCAAAACATCCAAGCCTCTTGGAAGATTGTGATATATAACCTTAATTTACCTAAAAGAAATTCCTAATGGGGTCCAATAATTTGTGGCCTGATACTAATTTTTATTCAGTATTGCAGTGGCCATCCATCCTCTCCCCAGGGAACTTCTGCAGGAAGGTGCCGTGCCCCTCTAAATCACAAATGGAATTAGTTTTCAGGCTGAAATGGTATTTCTTTGTGGGGGAAAAAAATCCTACACGATTTCTTCGTTTCATTAGCTGTTATTCTGAAGAGCCTGCCTGGTGATCCCTGGTGGGTAGGGAAAAGAATTCAGAGTTTAAATATAGTTGGGATCAGTAAAAAGTAGAACATTGCTCAGTAAAAAAGGGGAAAGGATGGGAGGCTGTCCTCCTGTTTATGAAAGAAGCAACGAGCAGAGGAAAGAAAGAGTCTGAGTTTGGTGTTATCCATGGAAGTAGCGTGTGTTTACCCAGGAGCCTATCACACACCTTACAGGAATCATGGCACCTTTAGAAATTCCCTCCTTGGCCGTGTTTTGGAATGGGTGCTAGGGAGAACAGTGATCTGCAAGAAAGCCAAAAAATGACACATGAGCAGAAACAAGTGTAGCGTTGACTGTGTTTCAGATTTCTCAGTACAAAGCTGAAATGCACACAGGAAATTCTCTCCTTTCCCATTTTCAAGAAGGCACAGGCAGGCAGACCCACCTCCTCCTTTGCCAGGAGGGGAGGAAACCCATTAGGGACACATTTCAGGACATTTAGAGACTCTTAGAACGTGTACCAGGTTGTGAGCATCACTGGGCTCCAGTTTGAAGGCCCAGGCATCTGTATGTGCCAGGCTCACCCAGGCTTGGCCTTTCTTAGATGTATACACACATTTAATCCCATACTATAAAGCTGCCAGCCTACCCCCAGGAGGCTCCCAGCTCTTGGCAGAATCTCAGCTTCTCTGAATAAGATGGAAACTTATTAGGAGGAAATTATTCTGGTGTCTTCAGAAATACAGCATTCCTGATAAAAATCTTGCTCCTGACAGCAGACTAACAAGATACATTTGTTAGTGTTTGTGTTCCTGGGACTGAGGATAAGACTGCCTGCCCTTTTGTCAGCGTTGGAGGGAGACGCACACAGTGACAAGCACGATTCAGGTTTTTCATTTCACAGACACTTGAGTGGGAGATTAGGTGCCATGCACTCTGCCGAATGCACCGTGCCAGCGGACTCCATATGGGGTAGAAGTGACAGTGTCTGGCTTATAAAATATGCACAAGAAATTATGCCTATTTAAACATCTTTATTGGTAAGTTACAACTGCCTTCAGAGCTCATAGTTCAACAGAGAGAAAAACATATCAGAAACCGGTAATTAGCTGACTGGGCTTTGCAGAGCCAGCAGGCCTGTCCCTGTCTCATATGTCCCCTAAATAAATGCTCAAGACCCCAAGAGCTACTCACAGAAAGCTGCTTAAAAAGCTTAGCTCCTCTTTCAGCTTAGTTTTCTGATTCCCTATTTCGGTAGCACTTTAGGAGCAGCAGTTTAAGAAGTCTGGAGCTTGCTGCAAATAGTGGGTGGAGGTGACCCAGCCATCTAGAGAGCAGGACAGAGACAATTAGAATAATCTGCCCACAGGATTCAGTCACCATAGATGTTCAAGGGTGTTTGAAATACAAGTCAACAACTGAACATCACATCTTAGTGTGCAAGGGCATTTGGATGGCTGGGTCCTATTTTCTGTAGTCACACTTAAGACCCTCCCTTCAAGACAGAAAAGGGAAGGAGAGTGGAAAAGAAAGGAGGGGGAAGTAAAGAAAGAAAGTAGGGGAAGCGCTACATTGAAGAACACTGACAGGAGGGAACACTGACCACCGGACTTCAGGCTTGGGAAACATCACAGAAGAGGGGCGGAAAGAATGTACAAGCCCGAGGACAGGGAGGAGTGCTGTAAATGCTGTCTTCTGACCATGACATGGCCACGGCCCTCATGAACTGACAGCAGCTGTGGTTACCTGCACATGATCAAGGCAGCCCCACATTCTGGCATGTACGGGAGAGGTGCTTTCCTCCAGGCCCCACCTCTTAATGAGAAATGGTTTGTAGTCTGTGGCTTCTGGGGGAAGGAAGAATCATTGTTTGTGGGGAGGAGTATCCCCAGTAGTATGTTTCCTGTGCTCCAGTGGATGACTCCACAACGACCCACATCTGGGCAGCACTAAACAGACTTAGTAGGTTATCAAAAACAAAAGGACGTGAAGTTTGAAGTTTGGAAAGGGAGATGTTGTGGGTGGTTATGGGGAGTTGGAGAAAAGAAATGGGGGTGATATCTTCATATTTCATTGTGTACGTGTGTGTATTTCTCAAGAATAAAGAAAAATTATAATTTAAAAAATAATTCCCATGATTCAAATCTTTACAGGATGATGTACAGAAAAAAAATAGGAATACATGATCTAAAAAAACAACAAAATGATAAAATGTTGAATAATTGGCACTTTAAAGGGCATTTTAATATGTGGACAATGTACTGGTAATGTTTTTCCCATTTTTCATAACACCAGGGAAATAAAACCTCAGTTTGAGACAGAAGTAGATCATTGCTTTAAGTAGAGTTCAGTATGATATAAGACAAAGAGAGGATATGCCTCTTTACTACTAAATATAGTTAACAGAGTTCTCTGAACTCTTTCGATAAAAATGCAAACATTTTTAAATTTTGTGTTTGCTGTTTTTCCTCCTCCTGTTGACTATTTAGTTTCTGAAGCAAGATCTCATGCAAACTTATGATGCAATCAAGGTTGGCCTTGAACTCCTGCTCTAACTGCCTCTGACTCAGAAGTGCACGATCGAGCGCAGGAGTTGCCGCCACACCAACTGAACATAACGGTTGGAGTTTTGAGAATCATATATTAATTTCTTGTTGCTGCTGTAATGAACTAACACTAACTCATTATCTTAAACCAATGCAAATTTATTGTGGTTCTAGAAGTAAAAAGTTCAAAATCCCAAAGGTAAAAGTCAAAATGTTGGCAGGGCTCGTTCGTTCTCAGACTCTAAAGGGAGAACGCTTTTCATTTTCCAGTGTCTAATGCCCTCTGCAGTTCTTGGCTCGGCCTCTTCCTCCATCCTCAAAGCCAGTCACAGACTATCTCCAGGTTCCTCCATCTCGCCTAGGACTCCCACAGTCACATTATTTCTTCCCCTTCTGTAGTCAAGTCTCTCTTTGTCTGCCTCCTATATGGACACTATTTGCTGGGCGTGATGACGATGGCTCATGCCTATGATCTAAACTCAGGAGTCTGAGGCAGGAAGATCATTGCAAGTTCAAGGCCAGCCAAGACTACATAGTGAGTTCTAAGCCAGCTTGGCTACAAAGTGAGATGCTACCTCACGTGACAACTACAAGACTCTTGTGCTAACCTTTAGAACATTTAGTATTAACCTGATAATCCAGGATAATCTCATCTCCAGGTCCATCAATCACATCTGCTGTCTTTTCATTACTGTTTGTCTGCCTCACGGTGCAGGATTCAGGTAAAGAAGAGAGAGACATTTCCAGTGCCACCACAACAGCAATACATGTTTATTATTACAGTTAAAGTAATGTCCATCTTTCAAAGCAGAATTTGTAATCTTTCCCCTGAGAATCAAGTGCTGTGATACTTAGAAGCACATAATTGAAATGCTTATGTATATTTAATTAATTTCAGTTGGCTGTGTGACCATGGGTCCCATATCCACAAGTTCTGTATCTTCAGAACCAATCAACCATGGATCGGAGTATCTGAAAAAAATTGCATATTAATTTTAATTGAATGTACCTAGACATTTTCCCTGTCATTATGCCATAACAATACAGTACAGTGTCTACTTGCAGAGCATTTACATCATACTTTGTGTCATGTGATCCTGAGGTGCTTCTATGTAAACAAAAAGGGCTTTTCCACAAGTAACCTGAACATCCTTGGATTTTGACATCCAGGGAGCATCCCACAGCCAGTCTCCCAAGGATATAAACATCATCTCCGTGGCTGCCTTTTCCATTCAGTAATATATCCTGGCTATCTTGGTGTGTCTTTCTTTAGAGGTTTAATTCTTTTTAGTAGAGTGTAATTTTTTTTTATTTAAGCATCGACCTAATCGTATAGGTGTCCTACAAGTGCTTGCTATTATAAACAATGGCACAGTGAACTATCTTTCATAATCTCCAAGGAATTTGCTAAATTGCTTGACTTCTCTAAGAACCAGTTTTTGAGCCTCTAAAATGGTAGTCTCTGTGCCAAATAGTAATAAATAATGATAGAAGTATCTGTGTCAAGGTACTTAGGAACTAAGCCAGTTAATACATGCAAACTACTTATCATTCTGACTGGAGCATAATTCACTAAATATTAGCTATTATTATTATTATTTTCCATATAACTATTAAGCATATTATCACACAATCCTATTGAATTCTCCAGATAACTTAATTTTAGACTTACTGGATCTCAGAGTAGATGTGTGTACAATTTAGAGCATAGAGAGCATGATCTCCCTTCAGTGTGTGATATTCTGCTTTCCGTGTGACCCACCAACACTGGATAATTTTTATTCTTGAAAACGTGACCAGATCACAAAATCTTGTTTCTTTAATCTTATTTAGTTGATTAACAATGTTCTTTGTATAATCCTGACCTATTTTTTCTTCATCTAGGATTTGCATAGTTTTCAAAAATGAATTTGTTTTTCATTATTGATCTGTAGAACTTATTATAAATTAAAATTCTCTTGTCTTTTGAAGCTTATCTAGTTTATAAACATTTTCTCACACTCCCACCTCATTGGCAATTATAATTTCTTTTAAAAAAGTATTGATTTTTATTTTATGTGTGTGGGTGTATTGCCTGCATGTGTGAAAGTGCACCCATGTTGTTCAATCCCTCAGAGGTCAGAAGGTGTTAGATTCCCCTGAAACTGGATTTTCAGGCAGGTGTTAGCTGCCATGTGGGGGGCTCCTCCGTATATTATAATTTCAATACCTCAAAGATTCAACTATGCAGGGCTGGAGGGATGGCTCAGTGGTTAAGAGCACTAACTGCTCTTGCAGAGGTCCTGAGTTCCATTCCCAGCACCGACATGGCGGCTAACACCTGTCTGTAACTGCAGTTCCAAGGGACCCCCAAAGCCTCTTCTTGGGCATTGCATGACATGGGTGTTCTTACATACATGCAGGCAATACACTCATCCACATAAAATAAAAATAATAAAATGTGTTTATGCATAATAGTACATTACTATGAATTCTATAGTAATAATATTGTGTTTGTTTGGTTTGGTTTTTTTGAGACATAGTCTCCTTATGTAGCCCTAGCTGACCTGGAACTTGCTATGTGCACCTTCCCAGGCTGGCTTCAACCTGAATTTATGTGTTTTTTTCAATTTCTTTAATTGAATTTTTGTGTATTTTACACAGAACATCCCAATCATCCCTAACCCTCTCCTCCCTTTGGCACGCTTGTACAGTCCTCCCCCTAACTGGAATTCATACATTTTGTCATTTGTATCAAGGCCCATCATATAAAACTAGTGTCCCCAGATGTCCCTCAGAACAAATTCATCCACGGGGGTATTGTCAGCCCATCCAGAGTCCTCCCCTTAAGAAGATCAGCTCTTCCTCACCCATCAGTAATCAGCTGTCAATAATTCTTCAGCTAAGATTGGGGTCTGCTGCTCTTTCCACAGTTCTGGGCTGGGTTTTTGTCTGCTTGAGTTTGCACAGGTCTTGTGCATGCTGCTACCAGTGCTGTAGACTCACTTGAGCAGGGTCATAGGAGTCTATACGACTTCATTTCCATATTGTCATGCACCCTGACTCTTAATATCCTTCTGCCCCCTCTTCTGCAATGGACCCTGAACTCTGGGTGGAGTTTAATATAGGAGTCCTGTCCAAGGACCCACACTCTGCAGACAATTATTCTCTATGCTTCAGCCATTTTTGACCTTTTGTGTTCCTGGCCCTCTGCTGCCAGAGGGAGCTTCACTGATGAGAATCAGAGTTCTCTTCACCCTTGTTCTATGGTCCATGAGCCTTAGGTGTAGAGTTGCATTGTAGATGTGCTACTTAGGCTTGGGCAATTCACAGACAATCTCTCTGTGAGACCAGTTGTGGAACTCTGTAATAATCTCTGTCTATTATAAAAGAAGCTTCTTTGCTGAGTAATGACTGGGATACTTGTCTGTATATATAAGAATCCATATTTTGCACATAGTAAGAATTTATGTTTTAATACGATTAAAATTAACCTCTGAATATAATTCTAATCAAATGATTTGATTTTATTGTCAATGGTTTGTATATAAATGATTTGAAGATAGTATAGACATATTTAATTTTCATTTGCTAATTTATTCAGTTGGTAGGAAGGGCCTGTTATATATGGGCTAACATTTGAAATATGAAGTTTATTTGGTGGAGCAGGTCATGGAACGCCAGGTCCCTCATTCTTTCTGATCACAATCCTTTCTTTTCCTCTGTTGTCTTCGTGTGTTTCATTTATTTATTTGGTACTTTGTGGTTTTAGTTTCTTATGCCGTGTATCAGGAATTTCAGCAGACTGTGAGCACAGTGAAGGCAGGTAGCCATCAGCTCTCTCCCTGCCCCAAGGACCTGAACAAGGACTGTGATTTGCTTACACAGAAGGCTCAGTAAGTGTTCATGAGTTGAAGACTGTCAGCTTTGGTCCGCAGCTGTGTGACTCTGAAGGTGTCTGACCTCTGCATGTCTCATTTCCTCAGATGTGAAAATGAATGGTTCAGAGAGACAAGACATGAACAGAAGGCATCACTTTTCCTGACAAATGTGTAGGGGTTCCTTGAAGCAGACGATGCAGCTGACAGGACCTGGAATAGCAAGAAAGTGGATGTCCCTGATCACTGATGCCTGCCTGTGAGGATGGAGCCCGACTCCATTTCCTATGGCTATACTGGTCCAAGAGGGAGAGTCCATTTTCTTTAGGGGAGTGAGGCCTGATAGCATTTGGGAAACACAGATTAGATTTAGACTTTAAAAAAAGAAGAATAATAATCAAGGGTATGAAGAGAGCAGTAAGTTGGGGGTGGAGATGAAGGAGGAGTGAATGTGATTACAATGCATTGCATAGAATTCTCAAATAATCAATAAAAATATTTTTAAAGAAATACCTCTCCATGGGGTTGGAGAGATGACTTGAAGGTTAAGAGCACTGGCTGTGTTGCAGAGGACCCAGCACCCACATGATAGCTAACAGCCACTCATAACTCCAGTTCTAGGGGATCCAGTGTCAGCTTCTGACCTCCACAAACATTGCACAACACAGGTGTACTTATAAACATGCAGACAATGCACTCATATACATAAAATAAATAAATATTTTCAAAATGTCTTCCCAGGTTAATCACTATTAAGTGTTCGTGCTTCTGTTACACATTGTCTTGTTATAAACATATTGAATATGCACAAATATACATATTTTAAACAAAAGCAGAATCATACCATACTTTCTATTTCATGATTCTTTTCTTAACCTATAAATCCATCTTAACATTGTATATCACCAATAAATATTTGTTGAATTATTCTAAACCCAAGTGGATATTCTATGATGTTAGGTTAGGGTTTTGAGAAGACCTTCAAAATCAATCATTTTTCTCTCCCAAGCTCAGAGTTCATGAGAAATAAAGATGACCTTTATCCCTAATGAAGTTAGAGAATCATAGATTGCATAACACTAAACCCTGAATTTGCACAGAGCTTTTCTCCCAGCTGCAGGCAGCAGTGGACAGGCAGGTCACTTATTCCTCCCAGAGGGACTAAGAACACTTACAGGCAACTCATTCCTAATACACTACAGCAGGAACTAACTAAGTGTATCCTGCCTGTTGGGTCCAACCTCATCTGTGAGAACAGTCACCTTTCCTTTATATGAAAGATAAGGAAAAATGATAAAAAAGGAATGGAGAGTATACTATCTCTCTCCACTTCAAAAGAAGCATAGAAAGAGGGAAGGTGTGGCTGTGTCATGATTTATACACCCAGTCCCTGCTGGTCTTGGCTTGTTTCCAGTGATTCCATTATATCACAAATTATTTTGTCTGGACATGATTACTGTCCCCAATGGTACAAAACCGGTACTCACTGTTATCTGGGACTCTATGATTAGTGTGGGACCTATGCTCTGAATTCAAGTTCTCCAAACTCCAAGGTCCACTATCCCATAGCTCCAAAGCAACTTTGAGGTCACCTAGACAATGCTCAGCCTTCGTGGAAAAGGATTGATGACACAGGAGAGACTTACTAGGTCGTAATTGCACATATAGCACATCCAGATAAGCACCCAACCATCTTAAAACAATTATGGCATTGTCATTGTCTGGTAGTGAACAGGCATCAATGTTGCTGGTAAAGACTCCTAGGACAGAGGTAGGTTTGGCAGGATTCCATGAAAAGGGAATTTGTTCTTGGTGCTGCCAGCCTGGCTGAACACACTGAAGGACGTCTGTCCTCAGAGCATCTCTGTTAAGCACTGCCTTGCTTCAGTTCAACTGACAGTATTCATGCTTCCTCGCTTCCTAAGAGGACAAGAGAAACTACAGATATGTGTCAGCAGAGCCCAAGTCCCTGTGGCTTTTATTGAAGATGTTGTCATAAGCTCTACCCAGGTGTCAGCCATGGGACTCTATTCAGATGGCAAAGGCTGGCAGTCTTCCTCAGAGACTACCAGTTTGATCTGAAGCTAGATGTGTCATTGACACCAGGCACTTGTACAGTGTCAACCCGCACCGTAATGATGGCTCGTGTTTTCCCGCTGTAGCCTAATGGTCTACAGCATATAAGTCATTTTTCCTCCTCTCTTTTCTTCATATCTCAAAGTCCTGCTGCTCACTCTGACTTGAGACAGAATCACAATCTTGCTTTTATGTAAAAGCTTAGGGCTCCACTAAGACACTGGAGGTAACTTTGACCCTAAGGGTTGCTTGGTTGGATTGTATTGTAACAAGTGCTGATTCGATCCTGGTGGTTGGATTGAGAGAGAAAAACAAAAGTGGCCAACAGAAGATATAAGCATCCAAGACAGAGACTGGTGTGGTTCATAAGGCCACAGGAAGAACGCAAAGAGCCCGAGGAAGCACGGCCACTGGATGGGAACGAAGTGGGGCTCAGTCATCCCTGTATTTCTTCTCTAGCCTATGCTAGTGAGTGTTTAGCATTCTTGAGGCTTTTCGTTAACAACTGTTTTATGTCTTGTGTGCAAGTGACACAAAAAGGAACAAAACACATCTCTCTTCTCAAAGGTATTGAAAAGAAGACAAGTGACAAGTAGACAATTACAAAATGAAATATATTAGACATGCACAGTCGGGTGACTCCTTGCACGTTCGTTTGGGTCTGTTCTCACTCTCTTTTGCCTCCTCTTCTCAGAGAGTCGCTCCTCCTTCTGTTGTCTTCCACCCAGAGGAAGAGTTCCACTGGGGAGAGAAGAGCAGTGTGCAAGCCATGTGATGGCCACCCTTGCCTTAGAGCATGAGCAGAGGCTAGTATGCTGGTTAGCTCTCATGCACTTGACAAACAGTCACCAGGAAAGAGAGAACCTCCGCTGAGGAATTTCCACCATTGAACTGGTCTGTGGCCATGTGTGTGAGGCATTTTCTTAATTGCTGACTGATATAGGAGGGGCCAGCCCACCTTGGGTGGTTCCATCTCTGGGCAGATAGGTCTGGACTTTATAGGAGTGTAGTTGAGGGAACCAGAGAAGCAAGCTGTAAGCAGTTCTCCTCCAGGGTCTCTGTTTGAGTTCCTGTCTCCAAGTTCCTGCCTAGAGTTTCTGCTCTGATTTCCCTCAATGTTGGACTATGACTGGGATGTGTAAGCCAAATAAACTCTTTCCTCCTCAGGTTGCTTTCGTCATGTTGTTTATCACAACAACTAAAAGCAAATCAGGACCAATAAGATTGATCCCAGTCAGCTTGCCTACTAATTCTTTTTAGAATTAACAGTATTGAATAACCACAACACAAAAACCAAGCTTTACCTTTCTGCACTTGCATTGTGGCTGTAGTTGTAGCTGTGACTGTTGCCCCCGTTCGAGTAATGAGTGAAGTGAGAACCAAGGCATCTGAGAAACTGGCTCCAATTCTTCATTTTTCAGTTGTAGACAGGCTAAAATCTCATGCTTGTCTCCATTGCAGATACTTCTGATGGATACAATTTTGGATACTGAGACTTTAAGGAGTTTGTCAGGTTTTGCCTGGAATCAGCCAAGCTATTCTTGGACTCTCCACCCTCAGTCCATGAGGTGGTGAAGGCCCAGAGCTGAACAAAGAAAGGACAGGCTGGTATAGCCAAAAAAAGAGGATGCTTTAGAGTTGATCTCACCTCTGTCTTTAACAACTGGGTGATTTTGGTTCCAGCTCTTTCTCCTGTGTTTCATTCTTATGCATGAAATGAGCTTTCTGCCCCATGGAAAATGCACTGAAAAGAGCGATCAAAGAAATTTAGTAAGAGAAAGAAGTACAATGTTTGCATGTGGAGTAAGAGGAGGGTGATGAAGGCTTCACATTTAGAGGCATATACATCTTTAAGGGCGCATTTGTTGACTTAGCCAAGAACTGTGCCAAAAATAGTGACTGCATATACAGTAAGTTCTCAATAAAGTCTTACTGACTAAATATGGTTTATAAACAATGTGCAAACCACATATAGTTTATATTGTAGGAGATGAAATATAAACATGTATTAAAGGATAATATAGTTAGTATTAAAGTTATATACAGAAACAAGACAGAGAAGGAAACCCAGAAATATCTGAGTCTATTGAGTCTCAAAATTAGGCAAATGCTCATCTTTTAAATCATTATTTCCTAACTCCTAGTTTTATGGTATAAGATCATCAGAGTCTATAAATTGGTAGGATTTTGTCTTCAAATAAGTTCAGTGAATATTCATTAATGTAATTTTTCTTTTTCAGAATTCAGTACTTGATATGTTCATCTATCAAAGAACATGACAGATTCTACTGTAAGTAAATTTATTCAACTTCAAATTTCCCCAACCCTTCTTTCTTTAAAAAATAATTCTGTGTCAATGAGATAGCTCAACAGGTACAGGCACCTGCTGTCCAGCCTTTTGTCCCATGTTCCTTTCCCAGGAACCACATGGTGGGAGGGGAGAAGCAATTCCTGCAAGCTGTTCTCTGATGGATGCCATGTGTAAGGGCATATACATATAGAGCAAGTAAATAAATGTAAAAAGTAATATTTTTAAACATCTATGGAGTAAATATTGTATTAGTAAAAGCACCAAATTAAACAGATCTAATCCTGGAAGATTGAGTACACAGCTGGAAAGGTCCTGTTGACTGTTACAGTATCAAAAATGCAAGACTACTTCCCCATCTCCTCCTTTAAAAACTGGGAGAAACACCTGTTATTCCAAATGATTGTATTTTGGTTAATTTTTAGGAGCACTATTTGGAATCCCATCTTTAAAATTATTTATTTAATTTTGTCATTATGTGTATGAGTGTTTTGCCTGTGTATATGTAATCATACTATATGTATCAATGCCTACAAAGACCAGGCATTGGACTTATGGATGGTTGTTAGCTGCTATGTGGGTATTGGGAATTAAACCTGGGTCCACTGTAAGAGCAGCCAGTGCTCTTAACTGCTGAGCCCTCTCTCCATCTCCCTGGAATGATGCTTTTATGCTTAAGAACTGGGTGTGTACTGACAGTCATGTTTACATTTTCATAGAGCACTTACAAATCTAGGCTTATCTACTTCAAAGACACAGTCTTCCTCTCCTCTGGAAAAAAATAGCATATGCAGTGCTGGAGACAGCGAATTTAACCGAACTCACGTCCCTTGATGGACGTCTGTTTCCTAAGGAGCACCATCGTTTGTGAGGAGAATGGGTTCTTCTATGGTACAGTGAGATAAGCTTGTCAGTCATAGGAAAGGCACTAGATACCTGTGGCTGTGGCCAAGAACACAAGCCTGAGAATGGGGTGTCTGAACCAGGGACCACCTTAGAGATGGTAGAGATATGAAAGTAGCTGCCTTTGTTGGAACCAGGAGCCCGAGCTGCTCTGCTGCATATCCCATGGCAAGCCAAGGGACCTGGAGTCACTTCATCACACCCCAGCATTATTACAAGGACTAAATCATGGAATGCACATACATGTTGGGGCTCCCTTGTCAAAATGCTTGCCAGCAGAAGCATTTCCAAATTGGGGATTTTTTTTTTAGGTCTTGAAATATTTGAATACATGCAAAAGTATATAATGCATGTATTTGAGGGACATTGATGCATATAGTCATCGTATCACAACATCCTTAGCTTATCTTTATTTGACAGCAAGTCACACTGCATCATTTCAGGTATAGACATTTTCACTTGTGGTATCATTTTAGTGTTCAGAACCTTCAGGTTTGGAGATTTGGGAGCGGGGTGTCTCCTGATTGGAGTAATTAACTTATTATAATGCTCTATAAGCAAAAGTATTATTTAAGTATGAAGACAAGTCATCCTAACATCTAGCAGTCTAGCACAGTGGGCGGTGATGCCCACACAGGCAGACCTTGGCTTGCTCATTCCATACTTGCAGAAGACATGAAGCACACTGTCCTCAATGTTGATGCTGAAGCTCTGCCCTCCAGACTGCCAATCCCCGGATGCTGAATACCACCCTGACAATTCGGAGGTTTTCAAGACATGTCTGAAGTGGAACATTCATTCACCCCTGAGATCTGACCTTCCCTGGTCTCCTAATACAGATTGCACTGTATCCAGTAGTCACTTGCTATTTGCCCAAGCCTGCTGTCTGTACAATATTCTACTACCCCCAACAAATCAATCACCTGATAATATTTTCAAATTTTTTGTTTCTGTGTGTGTGTGTGTGCATGTGTGCGTGTGTTTGTGTGTGTGTGTGTGTGTGTGTGTGTTGGGATACATTCATCGCACATGTGTATGGTACATACAGGTGAGTATACAGGTGTGTGCCCATGAAAGCCAAAGCAGGGTTCTGGGTGTGTTATTTATTATGCTCTACTTTACTATTTTCAGACAGAGTCTCTCACTCTACCAGAAGCCTGCCATTTCAGCTAGGCTGGCTGAACAAAGACCTCTCCGAGATCTGCCTGTCTTTCCCTCTCAGTGCTGAGGTTACAGGGACGTGTGTTACTGCCTGCCTATTTACAGGGGTCCTGGAGAGTTAAGCTCAGGTCCCCAAGCTTGTACAACAAGCACTCTTATCCACTGGGCTATCTCTCCAGCCCGAGTTCCATTTCTTTTGTAGACTACATTTTGTTCACCCAAAAAAGATTTGTTCGCATCCTAAACCTTCATACCTATGAATGTAACTTTATTTGAAAATAAGGTCTACACAAATGCAACCAAGATCTTACTGGGGTAGGATTGGCCTTACTCCAGGGACTGGTGTTAAACTTTTGTATGAGAAAAGGATAAAAGAGCCTTTGCCAGTGGGGGAGGGCAAAAACTTGTTAACATGAAATAACACAGTATTCTTTTTTTATTAGTTAATTCTAAGTGATTTAGTAATACTGAAACAAAGAACAAAGAGATCAGAGAATGAGCCAGAAGAGAGGGTTGGAGCCAGAAGATTACAGGATATCTGGATCATTCTAGAGAACCTGGAATTTACCAAGTGGGGGATATAGTTACCAAAGGATTTTATGGGTGGGTATACAAAGACTCTGGCTTTAGAAAGATTAAGCAGGCAGCCCCTTCACATCATAAAAAGTAGGCGATGTTTTTCTATCAAATGAATATATGTGCATTCTGTACGTATATGCTATTTTCATGTGTTTTTATGAGCGATGATGAGAACATACATCTACTTTGATTCAGGTGGTCAACATAATACTGACATTTTTGTAGATTATTAAATATCAGTCTCAATCTATTTGACCTATATTTCCAGCATAGTAAGAGAAAAGGCTGTGAAATCAAAACCCTTAAGTCTACATCTGGTTGTCATAGTTTGAGTTTTCACAATTTAAGCTCCTGGGAGAATTTGAGGACAGAGTTTACTTGGCAGGTGAAGGTTGTTGGCTGGCATTGGTGGGTCCCTCCGGGGAGGGAGCAGGGAGGCGCAGAGTCAAGGACACAGACCCTGGGAGAAAGTGGAACTAACGATCTCATTTAATTTTAGAAGGGAACAGGATTTATACTTTTGCAGGGCTTAGGGGGGATCTTTATCTACTCATCTGACGTGCTTCATTCTGGTAGGTCCTGAACACCTGACGATCTGAAGTTCATCACTCCCATTGGTCCTGGATGGCTGCTAGGGCCTGAGAAATGCCCCAGGTTAGGTCCCAGGAAGTGTTCACTGCGCATATCGGTTCTAGCCGGTTTAGGCCAGCAGGCCTGGAGCCTGCCTGACCTGGCCTGAATCATCCTGCAAAGGTCAAGCTGTGTAGAGGAAGTGACCCGGAAGAAAGGCAGCTGAGGAAGGGCAGCATGACTATGAGGTAGCTCTGAAAGAAGAAAGCACAAGCTTTCTCTAGCTGGGGAAGTCCTGCAGAGGCATTCGGAGGTTCCCACTCAAGAGTGAGGTGAGTGTTCACGGCTGTTTGGGAGCTGCTGCTAAACGCAGGCAAAATGATCTTCCAAACTTCCACACAAGCCTCCCAGCAATTACCTTCAGTGGTTCTAGTTTGAAGACAGCCAGGATGCATTAACATGGTGAGGTCAGAGGGGTTTGGCCTGCACACCCATCTCTACCACTCACCAGCTAAGTGGCTTTCCCTAGGACCTTTATACTTTCAAGCTTATTATTCTTACTAGGAAAATGGGGTCCACACTCTTGTCACCCCTGAAAGACTAACACACTTTGTCAGAAGATAAACAGATAACACTAATGCAGTAGAGTCCCAGTGATGATACCTCCAAATAAAGAGCAATCTCAAAATTTTCAAAGCAGTGCTACCTGTTAGAGAGAGCCCTTCTCTGTACCCAGTCCGTTTTACCCAGAAATCCAGTGAGTTGTGTTAGCAGAGAACCTTGAACTCCGTGGATTAAGCTTTCTGAGCTGAGAAGTAACATACACCTCTCCACTGTGTTCCTTGTCATCCAGTGCCGCCCACTTACAGCTAATTCTCCTGATTCTGTAGCCAAGGAGGGTGACATTGGCATGGTCACTGTGGGGCCTGAGCAGGAAACTAGTGCAGTTTCCATGGCATCATCCTGTGACTCCTGGATGAGATTGCTACAAAGGGGTCACAGCACAGAGCAGGCCAGCTGCTCCTCATGGGTGTTCCAGCAAAGAATGATCAGACAGTCCTGAGTGGCAGGCTCACTCCTAGACAGAGACAAGAAAGTGAACTCACCACCTGGTGAATGTCTAAGACCCCCTACTAACCACAAATTCTTGTGAACTGCCACTCTCTCCCTCTCTCTGAGTGCAATGAACTATAGTGAAATATGCAGGTGTTAAGCATAGAATTTGAGGGGTTTTAATTTTATTTTTAAGACATTCATTTGTGTGTGAGTGCATGAATGTATATGTGTGTGTGTGTGTGTGTGTGTGTGTGTGTGTGTGTGTGTGTATGCGTATACTCCTGAATGCATATGGAGCCTGGGAGTATCTGATCCTAATAACTGGAGTTATAGGTCTTTGTGGGATACCTGACTTATTACGAGGGTGCTGGATTCAAACTCTGGTCCTCATGATTGCACAGCAAGTGCTCTTAACTGCTGAACCATCTCTCTAGGCCCAGAATGAGTTTTGAGTTGTATATTCCTGTGTACATAGCCCAGTCAATATAACAGGTCATTTCTGTCTGCCTAGAACATTCTCTCTTGCCATTTTCCATTCTTCTTCCCATGGCAAGCATTATTTTTATATCTAGACCTGCAGATCAGTCTTGTCCATGTCATAAAATGGGTTTTATTCTTTTGTGGCAGGCTGGCTTCTTTCATTCAACATGGTGTTTTTGAGATTCATTCATGTTGCTGTGTGTAATGGTAGTTTGTCCTTTTTTATTGCTCAGCAGTATACCATCACACAACAAAACTAGCATTTTATTTGCTTTCCTGATGATGGATATTTGGGTTGCTTATTTTATATGTTTTTGTCATTGTGACTAAGGTTATTATACACCTTCTCGCACAAGTTCTTTTCTGAGCAAATATTTTTATTTCCTTCCATAAAATATGGTACAATGTCTGCAGAAGAGAGAAGACATACAAATGCCCCTTAAATGCATGGAAAGATGTTTAATATTATCATAAGAGATGTGCGTTTAATTTACAATTAGCTATCACTTTATCTCTCTGAGAAGCCTAAAGGTTGCAAATATTTTCTCTGAATGGCCATATTAATTTGGAGGGAATAATCTAAGTTTTGAGTTTTCTGTTAGGGAAATTTTGACACGTATATAAATAGAATAGGGTGATAACCCCCCTCCCAATATGATAATTATCAATCTTTTGCCTTAATTACCCTGCATCGCCTTCCAACAACCACTTATCCAGTTTTCTGACACCATCTCGATATCCTACAATTCATTCCAGTCCTGACCCGATTACCTGACGTTTGCTCAGACTCGAAAGGTCAGGGCTTCTGTCCTACAAGAATTTCCCCCTCTTTAGATAGCAGTCACAGGTGCCTTGCTGTCTGTCGATAAATTCAGGCATTCTTGTGCTACACCTGCCCCTCCCCCAGGTTGAATAAGACTCAGAAATCAGGGAAATGCCTTATATTTGCTATTAAATTAAATTTATTTATTTATGTTGGAAGAGGTTTTCATGCAACCAGGCTGGCCTTGAGCTCACTACGTATCAGGTTTCCCTTGGACTCTTGACCTGCCTGTGTCTTCTACATAGTGCTAGAATTACAGACATGGACCACCATACCTGGTCTATACAGTTCTGGGAAGGGAAGCCAGGGCCTCGTGATTGCCAGGCAAGCTGAACCAGCTCCTTAGCCACATCCCCAGCTCGTTACCATTTTATTACATTTCAGAAAAAACCAAATGGAAGAGATTTGACTGGTTAAATTTTGGGCCATTTTGATGAAGCTTTATGACCTGATCTCTCCTCTTCCTGGCCTTCTGGGGGTCCATCCTGTCCTCTTCCTGCAGTCTGGGGGTGAGGCTGAATGTTTTAATTCCCTAATTCCTTTCTTGGTTCTCTGGGGGGTCTAGCTTTTATCCTGAAATTCCCTGAGGTCCCTCCAGGAGTTGCCTTGTCAAAAGAAACTCATGAATGGGTGAGAGAGACTTCTGTAAATAAATGCAGACCAAGCCTAACATTCCAATGGATATTCCAGGGGTTCAAGCAGCTTTAATCTTTAAGAGGCACAAAGAGCAAGAAAGCACTTCAGTCCCCTTACACACCACACCCAACTATTCCTTATTTATACATTCCTTAAGAAACTTCTCCCTTTAAAATGTTGCTGCAGTGGCTAAATAAAATCTTTATGTCTCATTGTTCTTTAATAAAGGTATTTTATTAAGCTGTAACCAAAATACCACTTCTAGCCCTGGAAAATATAAATAACAGTATCACCTAATACTCTCTGCATGTTGACACTTCCCAAGTCACTTAAAAGACATCTGAATAATTGGTTCGCACATTGCACTTGGTTTGTCTGTCTTATTCGGGAAGAGCAGCCATTGAATCCCTGTCGTTTCCCCCCTTGGCATCATATTAAAGAAACCAGTGACTCCTAGATCCCACATGATGCCAATGTCTGTATGTTGCTTCTCTGATTTCTCTGCTTCTCTTTTCATTGAACAATAAGGCAGATCTATACAGCTCAGTCTCATGCTCTATACTTTACACTCCTTTGCATGTGTATGTGTGTCTGGTATGCATGCCTGCTTACATGTGTGTGGCTGCATATGTGCTGTGCTGGTCCACCACACATGTGCATAGTCTGGAGTCTTTCTTGCTGTGTCTCCACCTCATTCATGGAGGCAGGGCCTTCAGCTCACAGATTCGGCTGGACTAGCCTGCTTGGCCCAGCAATCTGCTATGTCTGTACCCCCGCGCCCCAGCTCCCTCCAGGATGGCAGGTAGGCTTGTCCCTTTGCTTCTTTTAACCATGAGATTCTGGGGATTCAAATTCCAGCCCTGATGTTTACACTGTAATCAGTACTCATCTCTCCAGCCCCCTAGTCCACATTTTTAAAGCAAGAATAGTTCATGGACAGTTTCCTTTATGTTGAAAAGCGTGTGTGTGTGTGTGTGTGTGTGTGTGTGTGTGTGTATCCTACTTTGGGTCCCCAGAGTTATAAAAGCAAATACCATATGTTGTAGTCTTGCCATTAAAGATCTTACAGCCTAGCTGGGGAGAAAGGCATGTAAACCAATCAATATAATAGTATAAATGCCAGGAGGATTTTGGTGGGGATATAAATTCTGATAGGGGCATCAAGGCTACACAGGGAAGTGATAAATGAGCAACCTCTGGAGGGAAATGTAGAGTTTTCCAGTCAAAAAGAGTGAGGCAGGCACTAAGCCATGGGTCTGCATGTCTTTGGAGGAGACACAGTACTGGATTAGGTAGGTGTCTTGAAAGGACGAGAATCTTAACTTTATCTTTTGAGTAATGGCAAGCTGGCAGAATTTTATATGAGAGTGGGTGGGATTGTGAGCACCATGCAGCTCTTAGCACCTTGGTGTGAATAGATTTCTCAGCTCAAGGTAGACTCCTCAAACCCTATCCTAATGCGTGTGGCCCCAGATTAAAGTGAGGCCCCCTGCCTTATTTACTCTGCCCTCTGACTCAGTGAGTGGCCTTTGTAACCATGGAAACAGTTTAGGATCCCACTCTTGAAGAAGTAGGCTTCTTTATTGTGTGGGCTATGCAGATAATATTTGCTTCTTTTTCCTGGGCTATGGACAATGCTAATCAAGTTAGTGGCAACAGCTGATCAAATTGTCACTGTCTGATGTCTAGCCAAAAGGTGGCTTCCACAGTCTGAATTACTTGAATAATTTGACAAGAAAAAAAAATTGACAAGTAGTCCCCTCCGGGCACATGCTCAAAGGCTTCTGAGCAAACAGAAGCTCCCCAGTTCTGGAAAAGTATGAAAATGACTGAAGTAGGGGCCTGTGAGGTGGCTCAAGGGGTAAAGGCTCTTGCCTGCCAACCCTAAAGACTTGAGTTTGATTCCTGGGATTCATAGGGTAGAAGGAGAGAAGGACTCCACCAAGTTATCCTCTGATTTCCACATGTACCCCATGCCTTCACACACACATACATACACACACACACACACACACACACACACACACACACACACACAGTACTAACAGCAGGGAAGAGATGCCTCATGTTGCCCTGGCACAAAGTCATACTCTTGATCTATTCCTAGTGTGCAAGTTTGCCTTCCACTGCTGTGACAAACCACTCTGATCACAACTTGGGGTAGAAAGGGTTTATCAGGCTCACATCCCCCAGGTCACAGTTCATCACTTAAGGAGTCAAAGATAGGATCTCAGGGCAGGAACCTGGAGGCAGGAGCTGACATACTGGCCACAGAAGAACTTTTTGGCTTGGTCTCTTTGGCCTATGTTCAGCCTGCTTTCTTACAATACAGAACAACCACCCACAGTGGGTTGGGCCCTCCCACATCACTTAACAATTGAGAAAATACACCAAAGATATGGCCACAGACCAGTCCAATGGAGGTAATTCCCCAATTTCGGCTCCCAGGTATGTCAAGTTGACAACTGAAGCTAGCCCACACACCTAGCTTTTGCCTTCAGTTGCTGAATGCTGCAGTTGAGCCCAGTGCAAAATATTGATGTACATGCCAAGCACATACCACCTGGGCTTTTGTTTATTTGCTTGCTGAACTTGCTTATATCAAAAGCATCAAGTGGCTTTAATTCAATGGGGTTTGCAAATGACTGAGCAAATTTAAGCAAATGGGAGGTCAATAGAGATGGTCAGGGACAGAGGCCATGACTCCCTAAATGCTAGGATGAGCATCAAGCCGCACAGCAGCTCAGTGTGGAGCCGAGTGCCCTGGTCTCATGGGATTCCAGAGATGCAGCTGCTGCATGGTGGAGAGGTGCTACAGGGCCAAACCAAAGGCAAGGAACCAGATTGCCCAGCTCTGTCTGGGAAGGGAATTGGAGAGAGCAGCATCTTGGAGCCCTCTAGCACTGAGGTCTCCCAGGAATCCTTAGCAGGGAGCTCTGGTCCACATTCAGAGGTTGTTTGGGAATTTTAGAAGGAAGCAAAGAGCCTGTGTTCTCTGTGAAAGCAAATTATAAAACAACCAAACGAAACCCAGGCTGCAAACTGCTGTCCACCTTGCGGGATCCTTTGCTAGATGTTTTCATTTATTTTAATCTATATATCTCCCTCTCGTTTTTCCTAAAAAATTGCTTATTGAAGAAAAGAGGCCATTTGCTTCATAGCTTTTTTTCATAGAATTGGTGAATTCACATTTTACAGAATTATTCAATTACCTTATTTCTCAGTGCACGTACAGCCTCAGAATAGCAACGTCAACAATGTTGTAAACCTCACACTTATTTAAGGTCTACGAATCTGATGGGAGAGCAGTTCTTCTTATCCTTGCGGTATATCACACTAGGGACAGACAGTTGCATTACTGTGTTTTACAGTCTTTTGGAATTTTTTCCTCTTTGTGAGTCTGACACAGACTGTATACATAGCGATGCTCACCTGCTTTGGTATATATTTTATTAGTAGTAATTGCCTTTTTGAAACTTAATTTTGTCTAAAAATCATGTAAATTATTTGCTTGATTCCAAAGTCAAACCCATGAAGAGAAGTTACGAAACCAATTCCCCTGGGGGTAGCCATTTTCTTTTAATTTTACGGCGTATCTCTGCATCATTTGTTTTTTATGAATGCAAGTGGATACATGCCACATCCGTAAGCCTTTACTTAAAAACGGGCACAATTCACATCACATTTTGAAGTAAATGCAGAGAAAATTTGCATCTCTATAACTTAGTGAGTCTTCCTAAATCATGACTTGGTTTTCTTTTGTTTCATTGTGCTTTGGGCTCTAGCCAGAGTGTACTTAATGGAAAACTAATTGTTGTCCGACATAGTGATTCCTGTCTAATCCCAGAATTTGGGAGGCAGAAGCAAGAGGATTGCCATTGGTTCCACATCAGTACGGGTTACAGAGTGAGACCCTGGAGCTAGAGAGAGCGAGTGAGTGAGCTAATTGTTAAATTTAAACTTGGTATTGCTTTTTCCTTTTTTATCACTATGTGAATGCTGCCTCTCTTCCATTTTATCTTTTCTGACTTTTGCTTTAATATATGAAACTATTGGATTTTACTTGCTCATGCTATGACCTGTGTTTTGCTAAATGTTTTATTGTCTTCTTGATTTCGTTTATTATTTCTCTTGTGTTTGAAGTTGTATAATCTTTTTTTATTTTTTTCTCCTACTGAGACAAGGTCTCATCAAGTAACCTTGGCTGACTTGGAGCTTCCTACATAGACTAGGCTGGCCTCAAATTCTGAGAGATTATCCTGCCTCTGCCTCCTGAGTGCTAGGATTAAGGGTGTACTCTACTACACCTGTTGAGATAAATGACATTTTATCTTCTTAAATTTTTGTGTGGTATGTATATTCTGTGGATGGCGTTCATGGTATAGGTACATGTGGTCGGGGGTGAGTGTGCATGGTGCACGCATGCAGAGACTGGAGGAAACATCGTGTGTCTCCGTCTATTTCTCTTCACTTTAGTTTTTAAGATAGGGTCTCTTGCTGAGTCTGAAGTTCACCATTTTGGCTAGGCTGGCTGGCCAGAGAACTCCTGGGATCAGCCTGTGTCTGTCCTCCAGCGTTGGACTTTCAGGTACAAGGTGGCTTAGCATGCCTGGCTTTCATGTGGGTCCTGGAAATTTGAACTCATGCACCTCTGCTTGCTCAGCAAGCACTATCGTCCGCTGAGATATCTCCCCAGCCCCTAGGCTGTATCCCCTAATGCGTCTTACCTACCCACTCTGTTCTTTGGTCTTGTGTTAATTTTTCTCACTTCACTGCATTCCAACAAAATATTAATGAATAATATTAACTTAATCATCATGATGTTGTGGAGATGGCAGACATATTCTTCTTTGTCCTGAATTCAATATGAAAGCCTCTGGCTGTGTGCTTAAAGCCATATAGGTCATTTTTGCATATGTGGAGGAAATGTCTATGGATTCTTAATTTATCACTTTCTTTTTACATAAATATATATCAGCTATTGCAGATTCCTTTTTTCTATCTGTATAAACAATCATATGATTTTTCTCTTTGGATCTATTCATATAATCAGTTATATAAATACAGCTCCTCATCCTGAAGCACCTTTGTAGTTCTCAAAAAAATCATAGTTATAATGTATAGTCTTAATATACATTAGATTTTTACTAATATTTTATCATATATCATATTTTTTGCATAAGTACTAATTAATACTAATTAATATACCTCTATTTTGGTACAATTTTGTCAACTTTTAGTATCAATATTACATTCGGTTTAATTTTTTATTGAATTGTTGTGTATTTCATACAGAACGTCTCAATCAGTCTTAATCATCTTTATACCCCTTCCCACTAGCCTTTCCCCTATAGACCCCCAACTGGAATCCATGCATTCTTTCATCTGTGTTAAGATCCATTGTGTCAAGTTAGTGTCCCCAAATGTTCCTCAGTGCACGTTCATCCACTGAGGTCTAGTCAACCTATCTGGCGTACCTCGCTTTAGGAATCTTAGCTCATCCTCACCCAACAGTAATTAGTTGCCAATATTTCTTTATCCAATGCTACCCATTTCCCCAGTTCCATTTACAATATGCATTTAGTATTTTTCTTTGTTTTTTACATTAAGTCCTAAATATCCCCGGGGTTAGCAAGCAGTTTTGTTGAGAAGCACCTCTACCATTCTGTTTAACCAATTCTGTCTGTCCACCAGTGAAGGCAGAAAATGGCCTTGGCTCTGAGGGAAATGTGAACTGCAGACAGACGACTGCATGTCAGGGTCTCGGAACTACTTTTCATTTCAGAAAATTGGAGAACATATAGCAAGGACTTGAAAATGTTAGCTATTATGATAAAATGACAAAAAGAACAGGGACTGTTGAAAACCAAGACTCTTAAAGCAAGATCAGCACGTGCAGTTTGGCACGAGATGAAATATTTTAAACTGGTGCTCCACTGGCAACTCCTAGGTATGTAGGTATGGCTTTTACAGACTCCCTAGTGTCTAATTGATGTCAGCCATTTGTGCATATAAGTAGAAAAGAAACAAGTACCATCCAGGGTAGGTGCTAGGGGATTGTCTTATTCAGTCTTCTTTCAGCGGAATCAAAATCATATGCTTAGTTATCAATTGTCTTCAGTATTTTCAGCTGATGGAGCTATGATTCTGAGTAGGTAACTTGCTGAGACTGTCTAATTCATAAGACTAGGAACTGACAGAAAGATGCCCAAAGGAAACTGAAGGTGTTTTAACTTACACAAGGCTATTTTTCTTTTCCTAGATTAGTTATTTGAATAGCATACATTTACAGCAGAAAATTTAGAAAATAAATACTGGGTGTGGTGGCGCTTAGCTATGATCCCAGGATCTGGGAGGTGAAAGCAGGAGAATCTGGAGTTTAGGACTAGCCTGGGTTATATGAGACCTTGTCTCAAAAAACTAAAACCAAGGGGGCTGGAGAGATGGCTCAGTGGTTAAGAGCACTGGCTGCTCTTGCAGAGGACCAGGGTTCAATTCCCAGAACCCACATGATGGCTAAGAACAGGTCTAATTTCAGTTCCGGGGGATCTGATGCCCTTTTCTGACCTCTGAGGTACAACAGAGGTACACTTATATACATGCAGGCAATACACTCATACACATAAAATAAAATATTAAAAAAACTAAGACCAAAAAAGAAAATTTAGAAAATAGAGCAAAAATGAAATTATCTGAAAATATATCTTTTCAAAAAATGTCTCAAATGTATACTTCCAAAGTATTTTATGATTAATTCAATTTATATAAAAAACATAGGGGAAATATACGTAGGGGGAAATATACATATAATATTACAGCAAACTGGGTTAAGGCTCTAGTAAACATGGACTTTTGGTTAACGTCTATTTAAATTTAATGCATATAAACTTTAAAAAGATTTCTATTTTTAACTATGTATATGGGGGGTATGTGCATGTGATTGCTGGTACCCTTGGAAACCAGAAAAGGGCACTGGACCCCCTGGAGCTGGCATTACAGGTGGTTGTGAGCTACCCAACTTGGGTCCTCTGCAAGAGTAGTACATTCTCTTAACTGCTCAGTCATTTCCATTCCCACATGTTGAATTTTGAGATTCAGCCACAGTTCAAGGACAGAACTTTCCTCTGGCAAAGAAGGATTTGGGTGTGTTTTCTATGGACTCCATTGGCTTCCAGGGCTCCTCCTCTGATACCAATTTATGAAGAATAACCAGCAAAAGAGTTGAGGAAGTGTGGCTGGGGCAGCACCTTGGTAAATGTTGGTAGGCAATAAATATTGGCAAATTGGTTTTCAAGAATGTACCATGAATTGTACTTTTAAAACTAAATGCAATTACCTCATCCTTTCAGCAATTTGTGAGGGGTTTCACCTTCGTGGGGTCAGGGCTACTGCTAAGAAATGGCGGGGATTGCATTTGTGCTGTGCCTTGTTCCACTGCTGGCAGTAAAATGATAAAGAAGTTCAATGGCTCTTATGTGATGAAGTAAGTTCCAGTGGTCTCTGGGTTTCTCTTCATCTCCAAATCTTACTCAGCTAACACTCTTAGAGTAGAAGACTGAGCATGTGGCGTAAAAAGGCAAATTCAAAATGGAAAAATATACAGATGAACAGTTAACATGAAAGGCACTTCATCTCACTCGTATTAAAGAAAAATGTCAGTTCTTACAGATACCTGACTGGGAGATTATTGAGAACATGTACCATAATTGTTTTTGTGTCTGGTAGTGGAAATCAAACAGAGGATCTCACACATGTCATAAAAAATTAGGTATTGACAAATTTATCTTTCAAAACAGTAAAACTCTTGAATATTATTTTTAATTAAAAATTGATTTACTCTGTGTGTGTGCCTGTGTGTGTGCGTGTGTGCGTGTGTGTGTGTGTGTGTGTGTGTGTTTGTACACATGCATGCCAAAGAACACTTGTGGAAGTCAGAGGACTTTCAGGAGTCAGTTCTCTCCTCCCACTATGCGGGTTCCAGAAGTCAAAACTCAAGGTAACAGGTTTGGTGGCAAGTGCCTTTACTCGCTGAACATTCTTGCTGGTCCCCTTGAATATTCTTGCCCATTGGTAACAGCAGTCATTGTTCCTCTTTCTGGAAATAATAAGAACATGTTCTGTTACCTTTCATTTCCTTGATTACCAATGTGGTTGAAAGTCTCTTCATAAGCCCTTTGGCAATACTGTGCCAACTGTTGGTTTATAAAAAATACTAATATTTTCTAGGTTTTATATTTTACTGATTTGTAAAATTTTAAAAATGAGGTCATCAATCCTTTGTCATTTCTTTTTGTAAGGATTTTCATTTGTCTTTTTTTAAAAAAACATTTTTTATTATTTTGTTTTATGAATATGAGCGCATTGCCTGCATGTATATAAGTGCACCCATGTCATTCAATGCCTACATAGGCCAGAACAGGGCGATGGATCCCCTGGAACTGAAGTTACAGATGGTTGTTAGGTGCCATGTGGATGTTGCGAATTGAATCCAGGTCCTCTGTGAGAGCAGCCATGTTCTTAACTGCTGAGTGAATTCTCCAGCTCCTCCCTTTGTCTTTTAACTTGGTCTACTGTGCGGGTCAAACACAGAATCAGAGCTGAAACCCAAATGAAAGAGGAAGTGTTGGAAGTGTTGGAAGGAGGAAAGGCACACGGGGTGTTGGGGGGGGCGGGGCAGAAGGGAGGCGGCTACAGAGCAGCCTCGAAACAAAACCCCTCCCCCAGCATTCTTCACCGTGGAGAGAGAGGGCATGACTTGTTTCAAGAGGGGGAAATGTCCAGAGGGAGAACAGAATGTGTCTGGTTAAGGGAAAAAGGCAGTGACTTGGTATGATTAAAAAAAGATGGATTCGGAGCTAGAGGGATGGCTCAGTAGTTCAGAGCGCTCGCTGTTCCTGCAGAGAACCTGGGTTCTGTTCCTAGTGCCACATGGGTTGGCTCACAACTGTAACTGAAACTGTAACTCCAGTTTGAAAGTATCCAGTACCTTCTTCTGGCCTCTGAGGGCACTGCACTCAACTGGGGCACGTCTGTACACTTAGGCACACAAATATACACGTAAAATAACAATAAATCTTCCTCCAAAATATGGGGCAGTGCTTATGGACGGGCCTACACACATGTAGCTTTTTGAAAAATGTGCCCACTTTTCTGAAGAATTCAGAAAAGCATAGCCTTTCCTTTTCCTCTTTCTACCTTTCTTCTAAGCATACTTTTCCCAATGCTCTGAGCCGCCCCAACATTTTGAGGTTTGATTTATTAATTTATTTTTTATTTGTACTCTACAGCTCCCTTACCCTCCCCGCTACGTGGCTTCTAGTCCACCATGTGTCCGACCTCCATGCCTGCTCTAAACTGACAATGGTTCCTGACTATTTCCCTCAGGACGGCTGCTGAGCTGGCAGCTCGTGCACCCTTCAGATTTCCTTTAAATTCCGAAAGTCCCAATACTTCGAAAATAAAAACAAAAGATGAATCTTACGTAACTGGAGTATTATGGATACATTTCTGTGATTGTTTCCAAAAACAACTGAAGATTTGAAAAGAAAGACATGTCCTGTGAATTAATCAGTAGGTGGCTCCTAGGCATTCAAGCAAACCTCACAAGTGACAGAGGGCATCTGACAAGCTCTCTGGTCTGGCCAGTGGCCCCCTCTATGGAGATCTTGGTATTTTATCCGACCTCCCATAGTAACAAGCGAGGCTAACCTCCATCTAATTCAGAGGAAAGCGGCATGGGTCAGGTTACAAGAAATCTGACAGGCAGCGGGATGATGTGGGGCATCTTATAACTAGTAAAACTGGAATGCAGACCTTTTCAGTCCCTGGTTTGGTGAACAGAACATCAGTGAAAAGGTGATGACTAAAGAAAATCTAAAATATTGGAGTGTCAGGCCTGACTTTCAGAGTGGAAATAAGCCGAAAGGCAGACATGAATTCAGGGCACCCTCTCTGCTGCAGTGCCTGGGTGGGCATGCCAGGGGTTGCTTTGGTAACTCTCTGGGATACAGGTGACATCTGACAGTCTGTATGAGAGCGAAGGTGTGGGAAGAACATAGCAGACTTCGAGGGATGGCTCAGCCACCCACTAATTGATCTTGGGCGAGTGTCTTAACCTATCTGAGTTGTAATAGTGCTCACTTCTGGAAGCTGCAAGGCATGACCTAGCACATGCAGCCTTCGACCGGGTGCAAACGCACATGCACTGTCAAGTGGGAGTTACCTGTTCTGTACTGCAGTAATGGCTCAATTCCATCACTGCCTTAAAGAAAAAAATCCCTATGCACTCAAATTAGTTTCCAGGAGATGAAAAGTTATTTTTAAAATTTGTTTTGTGTTTTATTTTGTGTGCCTGTGTGTGCCTATGTGTGTGCATGCACATGTGCATGTGCGCACCCACACGTGCCATTGTGCACACGAGGATCAGTTCTCTCCTCCCAGCGTGTTCCATTCACCAGGTTAGTCCCTGAGATTGAATTCAGATCGACAAACTTAGTGGTTCATGCCTTTACCTGTTGAGCCACATATCTGGCCCGAAAGGTTTACTTTTAAAAATCATTGCATTGAAACCCACATAGAGCAAACTAATTGGGAATGTGTTTTAGCTTTGAATGTGGCAGGATTTCAAACAAAGGAGCCAGTGTGCCAACCTTCACTGCAAGAGAGATGACATCAGCAGTGGAAGCTCAGGAGAGTTTTATCCTTGCAAGAGAAAGGAGAGGAATTTTAAAATGAATATTTTTGCCATTAATCATTGCTAACCATTCTTATACAAACACCAAGAATGTGTGTGTGTAGCCTACATATTTCTGATATGAAAGAGAGTTTGTAGTTAGAGTATTTCAGTCAATATTCTAGCCATGTCTTTGTATACTGAAGCGTATCATACGTTTTCAAGTAGCAGTTGGGAAGTCACTTAATACTGTGTATGAGTATTGTGGCAATTATAATTAGCCTTGGGAATAACCCCGTTGTGCTGCCTTCTACCCTCCATGGCTGTGTGGAGCAGGGGGCAGATGACAAACGAGCACAAGGGCTTCAGAACGACGTAGATAACTGTATCACATAAGAGATTTCACAGAAGTCTGTGTGCACGTTAGGAGGATACGGTAAGGAAATGGCTTCTACAATTATGGAGGCGGAAAAATCCAATCCACAGGGTAGACTGGCGGCTTAGAAACCTGGGGAATGGCAGCAGACTCAGAGAAGCCGACAGGAGACCTCTAACTTCTCACTTAAGAAAATAGTCGCCAGAAAATAGTCACCAGACCTGTTCCCCTTAGGGAAGGAGTGCTAGTCAGCTTTCTGTCACTGCAACAAAGGCTCCGAGACAGTCACCTTTTATAGAAGAATCAACTTTAATTTGGACTTGCAGTTGTGGATGTGTCTATGCAGTGCTGGTTAGGGTCGATGCTCTCGGGCCGTGAGGAGGAAGCATAGCCTGGCAGGAAGGAAAGGGGAGTAGCAAAGCCGGGACAGAAAAGAAAGGAAGAGGAGGAGTAGGATCGAATGTGCCCGTCAAAGGCACGCCCCGGACGACCTAAGCACCTTCCGCTAGATTCCTCTTCCCAGTTCCCCTTCACCATATCCCAGTAGCGACACAGAGGCCCATGCCTTTAATACACTGGCCGGTGCCAACAAGGCACAGCTGAGAGAGATCAGCTTCATTCCAGGGCCTCTCACTCGTAGGCTAGTGTCTTCCCAAACACCTTCATATAAACACCCAGGATAAAGTTTGGTCAGATATCTGGGCATCCTGAGTTCCAAACACATTGACTAGTGATACTGTCTACTAGTTCACAACTATCTACTAGTAGAAAGTATCCTTGGGGAAGAATATTGTCAGCCCAGTCTCACGTACAGACCTCATTCCACACAGTCTTGTGTTCAGCATCAGTGCTGGGACCAGCAATGCAGCTTGGACAGAGTGATGGATTTATCAAAGCAAAACACGTTTGAATGAACTAAGTTTAGGGTTATGTAGGGCTCAAGAGAAAAGGCACGTGTGCCCAGAGCCTGTAGCAGACATGTTTGCTTCCTCTTCCTCTAAGTGTGCAAATGATTTGACATTTGGGATTTGTTTCTTTAACTGAAAAATAAAATGAAATACACCCTGAAAACGGAGGATTTGCTTTAGCATTCTGGGCTGCTGGCAAGACAGGTCAGGAATCATCATACACATGAGGGCATTTTGGAAGGATTTTCAACAACTGCAGCTATCACGTCCCTTTGTGCTCATAGTAGGGCCTCAAACAATTGTAAATTCCTTATAATGAGAAAAGCTGTCAAAACCAGAGGCATGAGGAAGCACAGACCTCTCTCTCTAGTGAATTCCTGGGCAGAATATCTAACTTGGACCAGGAAAATTCATCTACTGTGCTGGTGACTTTTAACTGTCAATTTGATACAAGCTGGAATCACCTGGCAAGTGAGCTTCAGTGAGGAATTACCAATATCCCGTTGGCCTGTGGGCAAGTCTGTGGGAGATTATCTTGATTACCTTAACTTATGTGTGAAAACTCAGCCTAAATGTGAGCCACCAGCCCTTAGCAATCCAGATAAAAGGCTGTGGAATGAGGAAAACCTTTGTTTTTTGCATGTGCCTGTGTGTGTGAGTCTGTGTGTGTGAGTCTGTCCTCCACTTTTGCTGGTTAGCTCTTGTACTCTGTGACTACTGCTGTTTCATTCACTGATGTTAGAATCAGTTTCTCTGGACTTCCAATGTGGACTGAAGATCAGCGACTCTCCGGGAATCCTCAAAGCCTCAGACACTGGATTAGGAATGTTGAGACAGTCAGCCTCATGGAATGAGCAGCTACCTAGTTCTCTGACTCTCAGGTATGAGACAATCATTGTGGGACATATTTGTACATATTTATTCTGTGAATTCTTTCCTTTAGTGAACCCTAATACATCCACCAAGTACAGGGAAGAATATTACACTTTCTATTTACAGGAAACTTGAAAAATAGTACATAAAATTCTCAAACACCCTTCTCTTATCTCCAGCTGATGTTAGTGTATTACATGATCATAATAACAACCATTTAAATCAGAATCTGAATGCTGACATAAACACCATCACTAGCCTGCAGGCCTAATTTGAATTTTTCCAGTTGTCCTGCAAATATCTATTTTTCTGGTCCTGTATACAATGTGGATTCCCACATCCAGTTCGTTGCCATGTTTCTGAGGTGTCTCCCAATCTGTAGTACTGTTTCCATCTTGGGTTTTCATCTTTGAAGGAAAATGATCTATCATCTTGCAGAATGGCATTATTATAATTTGTACCTATGTGATGTTGTCTAATGATGTGAAGGAGGTCACAGGTTTTTTGGCAAAAACATTACAGAAGTGATGCAACCTGCTCAGGGTAACCCCTCCAGGGTATGTGAAGTTCGTGTTTTGTTACTGGCACTGTTAACTTTGATCACTTTGTGAAGATGGTGTCTTCAAAGCCAGAGGAAAGCCACCATTTATTTCTCCCACAATTGGAAAGTGTACAATGGGGAAAACTTCTGAGACCATGTACATAGCTGGTTTTCATACTTCTGGCTAATAAGGTTAGCATCTGCCAATGATCCCTTCCTGCTACGGTGATTACTATAGGATTTATTCGATGGCAATTGTCCTTTTTTAATTAAAAAATCAGTATTAGGGTGTGAGTATGAGTATTCATGGCGTGTTCATGCAGGCCTGAGTTGGACAGCACATGTGTGGTGGTAACAGGACTATTTTGCAGAGTCAGTTCTCTGCCTCCACCTTTATGTGGGTTCTGGGATTCAAAGTCCATGTTTCTAGGCTTCGAGCCATCTTGCCAGTCTCTAATGGTAATTTTCTAATTTTATTAAGCAATGGATTGCCCTTTAGTTCTGCTATTATTTCATTGCATCTATATTAGTTCCTCCACCTACCCTATAAATCAGGATGGATACAGTGTCTAAAAAGAGTAAACCTGTTAATCTGTAAAATTCAAAATTTCTGTTGTTAAAATTTCTACTTCAATGCAATTTTATGTAACCCCCCCAGCAATTGTAAGTCCCTTCCTAAATATCTCATGACCTTGTGGTTTTTCCAAAGTAAGTATTCAGTCCTAGTAACTCTGCTAATCAAGTACTAAAGTGAATTAAACTCTGTGCTGGATAACTTTCGTGTCAACTTGACACACCTGGGGAATCGCCTCCATCGGACTGGCCTGTGGCCATGTCTGTGGGGTATTTTCTTGATTGTTGAGTGGGCGGTGCCATCCCTGGGCAGGCTGTTGTCTATTAAGTAAGAAAATAGGCTAAGAATGGACCAGGGGAGCAAGTCTGTAAACAGCGTTCCTCCATGGCCTGTGCTTTATTTAGCTCCTTTCTCCAGGTTCCTGCCCTGAGATCCTACCTTGGGCTCCCTTAGTGATGAACTGTGTGATCTGGGAGATGTGAGCCAAATAAACCCTTTCCTCCCCAAGTTGGTATTGGTCAGAATATTTTGTCACAGCAATAAGAAGGCAAACTAGAACAAACTTAAATCTTGATTTTTAAATTGATTTTAATTTCCCTGTATTACAGGGAAACTGTAATTATTAAAACTGTAGTATGATCAAATTTATTATTAACAAATATTAATTGGCAATTTTTGTAAAATGTGTTCCAAATTATGTCATTAATAGAGCCTGGGGATATAGCTCATTTGTAGAATATTTACTTAGCATGTAGGAGGCCCGAGGTTTGATGCCCATTATCTCATAAAATAGGGGATTTAGTGACACACATTAGTAACCCCAGCACTCAGGAGGCAGAGATAGAAGGTTTAGGAGTTCAAGGTCATCTTCAGTTACAGAGCAAGTTTGAGGCTAGCCTGGTCTACATGAGACCCTGTTTCAAAACACACCAGAAATCAAACTTTGGTCACTAATAAATCAATGAAATAATGGTTTTGTTTTTTTTTTTATCTAATTCTTTAAAATTCCTATTTGGGAATATTTAGAATTCAAATATAATTCTAAAACACAATATTTATTTAATTTGCTTTCATAATAAAAGCATGCAATTAAAAGATTTTGGAATCTGTTTCTCTCAAGTACAATTTCCAAATGTTGCCAATTTTTCATTCTTTCCTCTTGAGAAAAAAAATCTCTTTATTGTCATTATTTTTACTGTATCTCTGTTACTAAAATGAAGATTTCAGTGCTGAAAAGATGGGAAGACAACATTAGGCTAAAAAATATCCATTAAAATGAATACATTGAGTTTTACTTAAAATGTATGTTATTGCCCCTCAAATTACTGCTGAGGGAATTTCTAGAATATGCACTTGTTACTGGTTGAGTTATTTCCCTGTGCAAAGGAGATAGTGAAGTCTTAACCCTGGAATGTGAAGTTAAGTAATTGCTTTTATAATCAATTAAATTTAAACGTTTTAAAATAAGGTAGGCTCCCAACCCATATGAATAGTATCTTATAAGAATACCATGTGAAGGCTGGAGTGATGGCTGAGTAGTTAGGAGCTCTTTCTGTTCTTCCAGAGGACCAGAGCTTGGTTCCAGCAAGCACATTGGTCTACTCAAACCCACCTCTAACTCCAGCTTCAGAGAATTTGACACCCTCTGCTGGTCTCTGCAAGTACTCCTCCACACTCACACAAACACAATATAAACACACAGAGTAAAAAAATAAATATGAGAAAAGCAAAGAATACCATGTGAAGAATCAGATGTGAAAATCTTGATTTTGAAACTTGGGTCTTCAGAACTGAGAGGTAATGCAAGTTGTTGATTTTAGGCATCCAGTATGTGGCATTCTGCCATGGCAACCCTAGGGAAGCAGTGTATCCAATACATAGAGATGATTGGGGAGCTTTGTTAGTACTGTATTATAGCATTTCCATGCTGATAGTTTATATTTATGTCATTGACCTTCAAAGGTTTCTGGGCATAGATGAGGCAGCTCAGCATTGAACGTGAATAAAATTATCTTGACAGTATTTACAGCACAGTTCTATAGTGAGGTGCTTAGAAGAGGACGAGATGGTCAGGAGACGGCTGCACAGGTTGTCATAGTGATGTCAGAAATGCAACCATGAAGGATACCCCTGAGGGGAAAGCAGGTCTCAATGTCAGACACACTGTGGAGCAGATTCTTCAGGACTGGGTCATGATGCAAAACTGCCGAATTGACTTGTGAATTAAATAGTTGTTTATCAATTTTCTGTTAGACCAAAAATGACTCATTTTAAAATCTGAGTTACTGAAAAAGTTCCATTATGTAGACAGGAGAAGTGGGAGGGAGGGCTGTTTTTGACTAAAGCTGCGCTTACTGGAGAAACAAAAATTCTTTTCTGTTTGTGCATACATATCTCAGTGTTTTTCAGTAGAATGCATCCAATAGCTTCCTGTTTTACGTCAATTAACAGATTATGTAACATTTTATGCTAAATTTAAAAATTACAGTCACAGCTACAGATACATATCAAATTGGAAAAGAATTTGTAATGTTATTCAAATACTTTTAAAATTCCTTCTACCCTTGAGAACTTAGAACTCATACACAGTTCTCTTCTATGGTGGCCACGAGGACCATTCTCCTATGTCTGTCAGTGGAAGAATCCTAATTAGCAGGAGGCCCCAGATGCAGCACTCAGGTATCCACCCCACTTCAGTGCTGAGACATGGTCCTGTGGAACGCTCCAGCTCGTGGCTAAACAGAGACTTAGAGAAGGGTACTCCCGAGAAGAGATACATACAACCCCACTGATGGTCAGCTTTGATGTGAATGCATTCCATTAGACTTCTAGAATTTTCTTAGCTCCACACTTTGGAATAAGACTTCTGTGGCTCCTCCACTTTCCTCTCCCTTGCAGGGTCCAGACCTGTGTGGTCATTTGACAGCGATGCCGTTCTCTCCTCAGTTTCCCTCAGATATGTTATTCAACAGATTTCTTGTATCACTAGTGCTGTCCCCATGTCTTTCACGGAGGACCTGGAGTCAGGCCTAGCCAACGGAACAATGAGAAGTGAAGGTGAAGATTCACAGTGACGGTTCATTCAGTCTAAAAAGCAAAAGCCTAGAAAATTTCCAAAACTCTTAACAGTGAAGAAACGGTTAGTTCAATGAGGATACCCCCATAAACTGAATTACCATTTGGTTATTTTTAAATTGTCTTTTGAAAAATTGGTGGCATAAGAAAATGCATTATAATGTTAAGTAAAGCAGATATAAAAGTTTATGTGTATTTTTGTCACAATTCTATTTAAAAATAGCATATATATATATGTATATATACATATATATATATATATACATATATATATATATATATATATGCCAACAACTCTTCACAAAGAAATAGAACAAAATGTTGGGAACCTTTTTCATGGCAGAAATGAATGATTAAAATAATTCATTACATTTATTTATTTATCAGATTGGTCTATGGACATGTCTGTGAGAGATTGCCTTAACTGATAAGTGATGCGTGCGGGCCCAGCCCATATGGCACCATCCCTATGCAGGTGGTTCTGAGCTGTATAAGAAAGCTATCAGAACATGAGCCAGTGAGCTTGCCAGTAAGCAGAGTTCCTCCATGGTTTCTGCTTCAGGTCCTCTCCTGACTTCCTTTAATGTTGGAATGTGACCTGGAAATATAAGCCAAATAAACCCTTTTCTCCTTAAGTTGCTTTTGGTCATGGTGTTTTATCATGGTAAAAGAAAGCAACCTAATACAGGTATCAGGATGATATAGCTTATAATACTAGTATGTTCATAACTGTCCCTCTCATTTCATACCAGAAATATGTAGGTAGTCTTCTCTACTTTGATCTTCTGTTTTTTTTAATCCCCAGTACTGCTGATTGAACTTTAGGGCCTTGTGCAAACTAGGCAAGTACTCTACCACTAAGATGTATCCCCAGCTCCACCTTTTTGACCTTTTATACACTGATAATTATTTAGAAACTTGAGTTCCTGATCACAAAATGTTAGTGTATGATATAACTTTGCACACTCCATTTTCTTGGACTGGAATTCTATCCAGCTTTCCTCTTATCAGTCTTCTGAACTCCAGCTCCTCCTTCAAAGTTTTATTGAATTAGAACCCCTGTCTCACCCCACCCTCCTCTTCTCAAGCTTTCTGTGATGTTCTGTGACAACTGAATTGCTTCTTGTTTGAATCTATTTGTTTTATTTTATTTACATTATAATAGAATGTTTATCTGTGTAGTGTATGTCTCTTACTAGATTTTTTTTTGTTTGTTTTGAGAAAGGGTCTCCCTATAGACTTTTCATTATACTAATAATATATAAATATAGGAGAGAAAAAGAGAGATTACTTTGCTTTCAGTTCGTAAACTGAGCAGAGCAGATAGTGCTGTCTAATGTCTATGAGCCTAGTCAATCAAATGTTAATACCATCCAGAAACACCTTCACAGACGCATCTAGAATATTTGACTAAATATCTGGGAACATCAGACCAAGTCACTTGATGTATTGAGCTAATCATCAGCAATTATAAGTCTATCACTTGCAAATTTGGCATACATATGTGATCTTTCAAACCAAACTTAATCTCCAAATAAAAATAATATTTTATTTTTCTCAAGAATTAGGTGGTGTAATCAGAAATGTACTAATTCCTTCTCCAGAGGAGGGAGTAGACTCCTTGAGTGATGTTTAATTCTTTTTCTTGGATCTCATAACTTAAATACTGTAACATGAAGTTAACTGTACTTAAATACTGCGACATGATAGCAAAGCACATTATATTACATATAAGAAGATAAGAAGAAGAAGAAACCAAAGATAACAGCTTAATAGAGATATATACTCATAAAAGAATCATAAAAGATTCAGTGTTGGTTTCTGCTGCTGGCAGATTGGGCACTTAGTGGTGTTTGTAGTCACATTAACCTTGTTGAATGAAAGACCATGTTACTGAGCCTAGGAATAATCTCCATCCCTAACGCCATGGTCATTTTCTTCATAAACCCATTGGACAGTGACAGGATTGACTGGTGGAAGGAAAATCATAGCTTTCAGAGAATGGGTCATCCTGTCTACATAGTTACTAATACATTCCTCTGCTGAGGTCACCCTTAGTTAAGCATTGGCACAAGACAAATATCTTCATGGTTTTTGTCTATTTGGAGAGCTTGATCCACAAATTTCTTTTCCAGATTTCCTGGTCACCAACTTTCCAATATTGTTCCTTCCAAGACCCTGATCACCTCAGCCAAACCATTTGCCACAGCTCTTGAGTTGCTGTATAATCATACATCTAGCCACTTCTCCTTCCAGAAAAGTGAAACGCCAGATGCATTGCTTGAAATTCTGCCCACTGGAAGGATCTCCCTTCATCACTGTCCTTCAGGGATAGAACAGAAATGGATGGAATTGATGCAGCTGCCCACATTTGTTGGCATCTAAAACCACGCAGATCTACCTTAAAATAGGAAACCATGCAGATCCACCTTGAAATGTGGCACAACTCTTTTCTTTCTCTGTCAGCTGAATACAGAGGTTTGTCATGAGACTACAGGTAAAATCTGGAAACAAGAAGACACTGTAGCAAAAGTAGAGCCACTGGGCATTTGGATTTTACTATTTAACTTTTTTTCTTCTTCATTTCTATGAAAAACCATCATATACTTACAGGGTACAGTGTGAGTCATATATGTCCAATGTATAATGATCAAATCTAGGTAAGTGTCATTATGCTTCTCCTTATGCTTTCTTTATGTCTGAATGTCTGGAGTCTGAACCCATGACTTCTAGTTCATCATAAATAGATAATATTAATTTAATTCAATTTTTTTCATGTATGAGTGTTTTGCCTGCATGTTTGTAAGTGTACCATGTGTATGAAATACAGAGACCAGAAGGGGCATAGAAACCCCGGAATCAGAGATATAGACAGTTGTTAGTTATCATGTAGCTATTAGGATATTGAAACCAGATCCTCTACAAGAGCACCTAGCGTGCTTACCTGATGAGCCATCTCTCCAGCAACATAAAGAGATAATGCTATTTGTAAACTCTAGTACCTTTCTGAGCAGTAGAAAGGCGAAATTTATTGTTCCTGAGCATAGCACATACCTATCTGTAATTCTAGCACTTGGAAGGCAGAAGCTAGACCATGTAGTCCAAGGTCAATCTGAGCTATCTAGTAAGTTCCAGGCCAGCCTGGGCTATTCTGGGAGACTTTGAGTCAAAACAAAACCAGAATCAGATGTGATGGTGCATACTGTAGTTCTAGCACTTTGGGAAGAGAGGCAGAAGAATCACTAGAATTTGAGGATAGCCTGGTCCTTAATAGCCTGGTCCACATAACAAGAAATATCCTGTCTCATAAAATAAAACAAAGTCAAGATGACTCAACAAGTAAAGGTTCTCACTGACAAACCCAATAACCCGAGTTTGATTCCTCAGGACTCTCATAATGGCAAGAGACATCAGAGACAGAGACATCAGAGACAGATTGTTCTCTGACTTAGACATACACACATTTCCTTATACACAAAATAAGTAAAATGTAATACAAATTTCATTATTCCTTTCTATTTTGGTATCTGTTAATCAGCCTCATTCTATTCCTATTTCCATCTACTTTTCCTACTCCCTGGAAATCATTATATCTATCTTACATTTTGAGATCGACTTTTCTTCCATTATGAGAGAGAATTAGTATTTGACTTTCTATGCCTGTGATTTTATTCACTTAACATAACACCTCCAGTCCCATTCACTTTTCAAGTACCTTGTGTGGACCTTCAGGGTCTGCTCAGGCCCAACCACATATACACAATTTTCTTAGTGACAGTGCTGCTGTGCATGCCTCCATTTAGCATTCTTGCGTGATAACTTAGCAACTCAAGGTCCAGTTTCTGCGAAGGAACAGGTTCCAAGAACTGCTTCTCAAAAGAGAGTCAGTATCAGTGATGATGAAAGGCCTTGCTTGATTCAAAATCCTCAGGGCTTGTGCAGCTGACTCACCTAAGGTGACATGCACATAGGCCGATCTGAAGAAGGAAATTCCTTAATTGAGGTTCCTTCTTCCCAGGAGACCTTAGTTTGTGTCAGGTTGAAAATAAAAGCTAACCAGGACAGTCACCATCTGCACAGCAACTTTAGTAACTGTTCATTAGTTGAATCCTACTGTCTGAGTGTAGCCTAGACCTATTCCAGAGACAACTTCTCTTCTATATTCATTAGAAATTAGTCTCTCATTATTACAAAGCACCCCCAGGCAGTGTTTTCTTTGGTTAGGAGATGCAGGTGTCACAACTTAGGCTCTGCCTTAGAAGGGATTTCTCAGCATGCTCTACTTGGCCCCTAGAAATTTCAGATGGTCAAAAGGGACAATTCTCTATTGTTTTGTTGGTTTGGGGTTTGGTGGTTTTTATTTTGTTTTATTTCCTACGCATCTTCTGACATGCTAATGTCTTTCCAGCATGTCTACAGTAGTTCTTATTTATTATTCACAAGGGTCCATCAGTAAGATCATCAATGCAATGTTAGCAATAATGTAGAGAAGAGAAATGCCATCATAATCTCTACATAGTATATTTTGATGCAAAACTGGAGAGTTGAGTTATCCTTGCATTAGGGCTGTAAAGAAGTAGTCTTAGCTTTGTCAGAAAGAAAATTTCTCTTCTTGGTTTCACTGGGTGGTAAGAAGAAAACACCATTTTCCAGATCAGAGCTGTATGCTGTGTACCAAGGATGTGTTAATTTACTCATGGAAACCACATCTGATTTGGTAGCTTCAGAAGTTATCATCTGGTTAAACATACAAGAATCCAAAGACATTTTCCAAGACTCTTCAGTCCTTCATACAAAGAAGGCAATTTGGTTGAATGGGGATGTGGTGGGAATCATCTCCCCAACATCTTTCGAATTCTTGATGGTCACACTAGTCTCTGCCGTTCCTTAAGGAATGTACCATTGCTTTCAGTTGATGATCTTCCTAGGTAGAGACAGCTCTTATAGCTTCCATTTGTCTGTATATCTCTATACACTCTATAGGTCAGCAAACTAATGTGGGGGTTCTGTCAGCTGCTAGGTATGTCTATCTCAATTATGTATTCTGAGTAAATAACTACACTGTGCTTACTAGACCACTGCAGGATAGATCTGAAGAAACTACATTATTGCCTTTTCTCTAATTGATGTTAGGTAACAATGACATTTTAGGCCTTGTAGAATCAGTGTCAGCCCAGAGCCAAATGTTCCACAGTCACTAAAAGGGATATTTTGCCACTTCCTTTTGTCATTGCACTATTAGCCTGGTAAAGGACAGAGGTTCTTCTGGGGACATTGGGGACAGATTAACAGCATCACACTTTAGCAATACTTTGAGATCAATCGTTTCTCCTCTGGAACTGAGAAGCCATGGTTCTGTTTTCATGATTCAAGTTAGATTTTTGCTTGCTTACCCTACAACTTTCTGCTTACATAAATCAAGAGTCATAATAGGCTTCTTGTTTATTTCATCTCTAGGACGACAGTCATCAAGAGACCAACACCATCAGTCTATGTGAGTCAGGCTGTACTGATGCAACTTTGACTTTGTTATCTGTTTTGGTTCCTATGCCTACTTGGTCTTTGGTGGGTGATCGCTGCCATTCAGCCCCTGTCATTCCAGGATTCAAAGCTCCCAATGCATTTAGGTTTCCCCATTCAGTGACTGCAGTGGGAGCTGTAAAGTCTGCCCTACACAGAAGAGCAATCAGATAATTCTTGAGGGATACTGAGCTACTTCTCATTTACCCATTTCTCAGTGTCAGTGAGAGGTGTTGAATTTGTTACCTTTTAATTGTTGTGACAAAATACCTGAGAAAACCAACTTAAGGAAGGAAAGGTTTGTTTTCGCTCCCAGTTTGAGAGCTACAGTCCATTATGGTAGATGAGGTAACAGGTAATATTGGATCGGTGTTCAGGAAGCATAGAGAGATGAGTACTGGTACTCAGCGAGCTGTCTCCTTTCTATTCAGTCCAAGGCCTCAGTCCAACTCATGGGATGGTATCATTCACATTCAGGGGTGTGTCTTCCCTAAACTGTTCTAGAAATACCCTCATAGATAGCCCCAGACTTGTGTTTCTATGGTGATTCTAGATCCTTCAAGTGGACAGTGAAGGTACACTTTCACAGATGTATATCTTGTCCTTTCTGGGATAGGTGATCAGATTTTTGGAATGACAAATCCACTCCATCATTCCACCAGTCCTTGAGTCTCTTCTACATCAAGTCAACATAGGCCTGGTATTTCCAGCTTGCTCACTGTTTACCACCCTTGGGTTTATGTTTCAATCAAACAAGTGAATGAGGTCCTTTCTAACTCCTTGTCTGCTGTTTTAAGTGTAGAGCTTTGTTTGACAGACCTGCATCAGTAACTTAGACCTGATCCGACTTTACCTTCCTTCCGCATTATTCTGCCCCCTTTGTATCCACTCTACACATGTTCTCCAGGTTTTTCTGCTTCTGCACATTAGGAAACTCAAGTTTTTCTGCTGTAGTACGATGTACCTCTTCATGGGTCAACCTTGTACCTCATCTTTGTAACCTGAGTCCAATGAAAGGCCCCAAAGAGGGCTAGTGGGTGGGTCCTGAGGAGAATTAGCATTGTCTCCTTGGCAACTGCCTCAAGAAGGCCATTACAGGTCCCTCAGGCAGTGCTTTACTCGGTCTTTCTATTCAAATACCAATTTTCAGAAAAACCCTCACAGACACATCTGGAATAATGTTTGACTAAGAACTTGGCACCCAGTGATCCAGTCAAATTGGTACATAAAATAAATTCTCACAGGCTGGGAAAACAGCTTGGTTGGTAAAAGGTGTGCTATTCAAGCAAGAAGACCTGAGTTCCCCCAACACCAAGCTAAAAGTCTGGCACAGTGACACACCTGTGCCGTGTAATCCCTGAGCTGGGAAGACCGAGACAGGAGGGTCCCTACAGCGTAGTGGCTGGGCAGACTAGCCAAATCAGCTAGCCTAGCTTCAGAATGAAGCCCTGTGTCAAAAACATAAGGTGATGAGCAGTTGGGAAGAACATCTGGATTGACTTCCGACTGCCATATGCAACCATGCACACACATGGACATTTACATACATGCAAAAATGCACCATCACAATCCGCAGTACTATCCTAATACTTGATGAATTGCTCGAATGACAAATATTTGAGGAACTGAACTGAGCATGCAAGCCATTCTGGATATAAGCATTGATTCATTTTGAAAGGTGGTTGTGTCTGATAACATATCTCCCAGCATGCTGTACATCTTGAAATGTTTGCTACATATCAGTAAACGCATCTTGACCTAGTTTGCCATGAGGTGCTAAGTACAAGATACTGTGTACTTAGTTTCTATGTCTAGAGCTGAAGGCTTCTTAGTCGAGTTAAGAAATCAAAGGAAAACTTGTATTATGGATTGGAGAGTCAAGAAAAGCCTACACAGGAAGTAGTATGCATGTCCAGCACTAAAAGATGAGCCCCAGATACTTGTTCTGTTGTTGACGATTGCGGAAAGCTAGAAAACAGTCACTGCACATCCATGTACTGCATCCTCTTTCACTAGCTCAGAGCTCTTTCACATACAGAGATGGGCTGGGTCCTTCTCCACAAGGCGTGCTTTAGAGAAAGCCAGTGCCTTTCACATTTCCTTACAGCACTGCGTCATCTTCCTTCAGAGGTCTGCATCATGTTTGCCAGCATAAAACTAAAATACAAATTAAAAGCTGGTGATTCTATATTGACATAACTCATTCACAAGGCCATTCAGCAATAGGAAGGAAGAGGTTTGCAATTGCCTACCCATGGCTTGAAAACGATTTTGACTTCAGAATTTTATTATTCATGCATACACATGTACAAAAGATATAATGTGCTCCCAGGGTTACTGGATTTAAGGAAAACTGGAAACAATGCAAATATCTAGAGTAGAAGGTACAGTAAGATCAGTTAAGGTCCATTCGTAACAGTCATCCTCACATCACGTAAAAATGATTCACAGCTGACTCTGTAAGGACAGTTCACTTGGGAAACAAAGTAGTCAGAAGCAAAAAGTGGCCAGATAAAAACCACAGGTAAATGGCTCATCCCTAGCACAGTCCTGACAGTAAGTACAGTTTTCAGGAACAGAGCACTGTCTTTGCTACCTCAGTTACTCAGGTCTTCAGAGGCAATGACAGGTGCAGACCTGGCCAGTTCTGGGAAGTGGACCATTATGTACAGTTATTTTTCAAAATAAATTGTTTGATCTTGGATTAAGATAGGGCTTTTATGAAAGAAAAACATACACGCACTTCAGATGTCAGTCCCAATAATAAAGTCAGTTGCCAGCAGGCATGGGCAAAGGGATTCCTTTGTTTAGAAATTGCCAGTTCCAAACTTGTCCTTGGTGGGTTTTATAGACCATGTAGGGCTCTGTTATTTCCGGGCATGCAGAGGTGCCTGCCAGAGCCTGATGCTAGCTGCTAATCCCAAGTCTTTCTGTGTAGCTCTGAGGCAGGAGGAGGCAGGCAAGTAGCACGTGACTGGGGCAGATGGAGGGACGGGAGTAGCTGAAAGTCAGGCTTGATAACATATAACACGAGATAGGCTGCTTGATCTTAGGCTCTTAAAATGAAATTTCTAGCAGTCGGAGAGCTGCAGCCATTTACTCACTTGTGAAATATTTGCATCTATTCTATTTGCTACAAACATAAGTTGGTCATGTGGCAAAGCAGCTATATACATACATTGTGTGTGTGTGTGTGTGTGAGAGAGAGAGAGAGAGAGAGAGAGAGAGAACAGAGACAGAGAAATATTGTTGGAGGGAGGGTATCTTACAAAATATAATAGGATACAAAGAACCTGCTCTTGAGACTCTTAGTTATAATCCAAAGACCCAAGGACAGCAGCCTGGGTATGCGAGCTCTTTATCGGACTGTGGAAGGCTCTGAAGATATCACTTCATATAAGGCCCCAGACCTGACTTTTATATGGCAATTAGTAGGGAATCAGTAAATGGTGCTTTTAAAAATCATTTTAAATGCACTTAGTGTGTGTGTGTGTGTGTGTGTGTGTGTGTGAAGGAATACATATTCCACTGTAGGCATGTGGTAGTCAAAGACAGCAAGGGCAGTCAGTTCTCTCATTCTGCCATGTAGACCCTGGGATCGAATTGAAGTCACCAGGCTTGAAGGCATCTTTACCCACTCACCCATCTCACCTGTCCTGGTGTCTTACTGCTGCCATTGTTACTACATAAAGTGAGAACAGAGAAAGTTTCCCTGCCCTGTGCCCAGCTGTGCTCCTTTGAGCTAAGTCAGCCTCCTCTTGCCTAGAGCACGTAGTAGGCATGCTATTTCCATTCCCTCTCTTAGTTTGCCAGTGTCAAAGTACTATGAGCTGGGTGGCTTGTTTCACTCTCATGTTCTCTCTGAGTGAGGCTGCTCTGTTCCTTCCCCAAGTCTCCTCAGCTTCCAGTGGGTTCTGGCAGTCCATGGCATTCCTTGGCTGGGCGCAGCATCCCTTCGGTTCTGCATCCCTCCTTCCTGTTTGTCTCTCCTTCTATAAACAACAGTCATTAGACTGAGGCCCAACCTAATTCAGTATGACCTCCAGTATGGCCTCATCCTAAGGATACCCTCATAGGCTTTAGTTACAAAGAAACTCACACATAGGTGTGAAGATGAGGGGTCCCTAGTGTTATTCACTGTACCCACTCTCTCATGACATGATCCTGCCATTTCAGTGGTCTGGTGGGCATAGGCAGGCCCACTCTGGAACAGACTGGAAGGATACAAATGTGATTCAGGGCTAGCCACTTGCTTGGCTATAGAGACCAGTTTAGATGTGGGCATTAATGTCCACACCAGTCACTGAGACACAAGGCTGAGGTTTTGTTGGAATCCCACAGAGAAAAGCTCTCTTTCTGCTGGGCTAAATTGAGAGGCCATAATCCTAGGCCACAGTTATCAGGAGGACAGAGGCTTCCAGCGGGTGAGAAAGGCCTGCAGTACAGCCAGCAGGGTCCAAGACCCTAGAACTTAACTTGGGCCCCTGGATCCTACTGTACCTGAATCCAGATGCTTCTGCGCCTTCCTATTATACAAGCAAATATTTTTCCTCCATTTTGTTTGGGACACTTAGAACAAGTTTTCTTTTACTTTCAAGGTTAGGGTCTTGTAGGAAACTCTGTCTTCATTCCTTTACTGATGTTCTCTTCCTTTATGAAAGCAATGCGTCGTGCATGTGACACACATGTCCTTAAAAAGGCCTGTTTCCAAGCAGCTCACAAGTGAATGTGGAGAGACACAGAAAATACTCACAGTCTTGATGAAGAGTGTCAAAGAGAAAGGAGCCAAGCTGCCCTAGTTCATGCCCCACTCTACCATTATTACCTGAACATCCTTAGGCAGGCTCCTCAACCATTCTGGGCCTCTATTTTCTCTTCTTAAAAATGGGAACAATAATACTCTTTTTCTTTTGGGATTTTGGTAAGGATTACATGAATTAATATGTATAAAGTGCCTAGAATGTTGTCACAGCTGTCACTTAGTACTATTGAAACCAAAATGTTCTTCTTGCTTCCTTTATAAAATTAATTCTGTCTGTGCTTTACAATGGACCAAATTTGACTGTAACGATGTGATGAAACACAGGCAACCCAAGTCAAGAGCACAGGACCTTTGACCAGCCGTAGTCTTCCCATAGATCAGAAGTAGATTACAATGTCTTAGTAGCAGAGGTGAGATCTTTTGAGATTTTAAACAATTTGCAGCAACAAAAGATCTTTGTGGGGAAAAAAATCTTTCTTTTTAACTTCATATTTTAATTGAATTTATTTTCCTATTTGTGTGTGTGTGCATGCACGTGTGCATGAATGCCATGGCACTTTTGTGGACGTCAGTGGACCATTCTGTGGAGTCATTCTCTCCTGCCACCTTTACATGAATTCCTGGGATGGAGCTCCTGTTGCTACTCTTACACAGCAAGCCCAGTTCCTTCCATTTTTATATTTATTTATGTACTTATGTATCTATTTGTGCAATTGTGTGTGCGGGGGTGGGGGAGTGTGGTTGTGTGATGACCACAGCACTCATGTTGAAGAAAGAGGACAACTTGCAGGAATCAGTTCTCTACCATGTAGGTTCTGGGGATTGAACTCAGATCCTCAGTCTTGGCAGTGAGCACCTTTATCCACTGAACCATCTCACCAGTCCAGGAAATCTTTAAAGTTATCAAATTTGCCTACTGTTTTGCTCAGTATGTAGCATCAAACCTGCCTTATAGTAAGTATTCGGGGAATCTATTCTTCACAAATAAATCAATAATAGTTTTTATATATCCCTGCTCTATAGCCTGGCTTGTAATTTGCTAGGACAGCTCCTGCAATTCATTATTGTAAACTTTTAACTATTTATTGTACAAAAATATCTTGAGTGCCCACATATGCCAAGTACTGTGTTGAATTTCAACAGCATTTAGTGTGGAAAATCAGTAGAGCACAGCATTAGCCCGTGTGGAACCTGAAGTCCCACAGTGGGCCTGGGCATCCCACAGGAACAAAGGCGGACAGGATGACAACAAGCAGGCAGTTTGGTGTACTGGAACACGAGGTTACTATGAGAATTTGCCATGGGTAGCCGCCTCAAAGGGGCAGTACCTTGAGCTAAGAACAGGTGAAGGCTGCAAAGGGACTAGCCATGCCAGAACTCAGGAGCAGGGAGAGGGTTTTAAAATCTAGAGAAAAGAATCTGATGTGGCCCAGGAATGAGTGACAGGTATACTATGGAGAGTGGAGGAGACTCAGGGGAACTGATGTGGTTGGAAGATGGGAGAGGAGCAGATCCCATGGAGTCTGGAAGAAGAGGCCCAGCATAGTCCATTAAATCAGAAGAAAGAGGTCCAGCACATCACAACATGTTGAAGGTCAAATGTGTGTTGAATGGGCCAGGCTGTGGGTTTGGATTTAACTGCTGCTTCCTTTGTAGTGCTGATTGCAGTAGTGATGACTTGTTTTTGATCATTACAATTATGTATTAGATTCTCTTTCATCAAGAAAACATTAGAAACCAATAGGGAGGACCACAAGAAAAGCTATCCAACCTGTTCTTCACCTGTAGGGTGAAGATAGATTTCCAAGCACTTTGATTTACTGAACAATGATCTCCTCAAGTTTGATGTGCATTTCAAATGGTTTCCCAGTGACACAGTGTCTATTGGTGCTATTCAGAAGAGTACTTTAAGAATTTTGCAGAATCATAGAGCCTCAGTTTTAGGTGTCAGCCAAAAGCAATGAGAACCCTTATAACTCTGTTTTGAGTGCTGAGTCTTAGTTTCTTTATTTGCTGTGACAAAAATCTAACCAAAAACAACAGCAAAAAATCCAACAAAAACCACTTAAGGAAAGAGGGTTTATTCTGCCTTGTAAGGTAAAAGGATATAATCTTTCATGGTGGGGAAGCCATGGCAACTAGAACATGAGGCGGCTGGTCACAGTGTACCTGAATCTAGGAACAGAAGATGAAGACTGGATTCAATGCCTTTCCTCCTTTTATTCAGTACAGGATTCTAGCCCGGGGAGTGGTGCCACCCATTTTCAGGGTGAGTAGGTTTCCCTCTTCAGCTAAACCTTTCTGGAAACATCCTAATTGGCACACCCAGAAGTATGTTTCTGTGGTTCTTGTAAATCTTGTGGAGGGGGAAAGTAAGATTAACCATTGTGGAGAAGTTTCTGATGTAGACTCAGAATTCTTTTGATGGATAGAATCAGCATCCCACAGCCAGTCAACTCTCCAGGTAGTCTGAGTTCAATCTCTCCTCCTTCTATCTGGAAGTCATTTTGCTTAAACGGAACACCTTTCTTGTCAGTCCAGATTGCGATGGCTAGTTTTAATAGTCAGTTTGATACAACATCAAACTAAGTGAGAAGAGAATCTTAGTGACAGACTGTCTCTATCATATGGGCTATTGGCCTGTGGGCATTTCTATAAGGGATTGTCTTGATTGCTTTAATTCATGTGGGAAGATCCACACTACCTTAAATGTGGGCATCGCCTTCTGATCGCTGACTAGGTAAAAGGACATGAATGAAGGAAAGCTTTGTGTGTCGGGGGTTGGGGGATATTGGTTTATTTTTTCTCTTGGCCTTTACTCTTGCTGGCAAGTTCATCTAGCCTGTTACTGCTTCCTTTGCTGACAGTAGAATCAACTTCTTAGTGCTTTCATTGTGACCTGAAGACCAGCAGCTCTTGAGGAATCTTCTAGGTGTTTCGCACCAGTGGGGATTATTGAGGCCCCAGCCTGGTACACTCAATAACTAGCCAGTTCTCTGCAACTCTGATGTGAGACAGCCATTGTTGGATTACTCAGACCATATTGATAAATTGATCTAATAAATCCACTTTTAATGTATATTGTTCTGTTGGTTCTGTTCCTCTAGAGATTCCAGGCTAACAGGCTATTAACGCCTGTGCAATAAAGTGCACATTTCTGAAAATGACATGGATGGTATTGTAACCCAGGCTTCAACATTTTATTGTTTCCATGTTTTCCAAGTTTCTGGACTATTTGAAGTACATGGCATGACCTCCATTTGACGTCTCTCTGACTAATCCTCAAGGACAAACACAATGCCAAGTCCTTTGTGAAGCCTTCCTTGATTTGGATAGTTTGACCTGTTCTCATGTATAGCTGTGAAGATACGTGTCACATTATGTGTTCAGTGTTTTCTGCCTTGTCTCATTAAGTCATGGCTTGTACATATCCCAGCTCTTCTCTGTATTACACATTCTTCATTTACCTTTATTTTTGAGCTCACTTAATTCTTGTAACCTCTTCTAATAAAATTGTAATAATTATGAGTATATACTGAATGCCAGACATAGTCCTAGCCAATTTATGCGCATTCATTTATATCATCATCGTAGGAACGGTAGGATTGTTATTGGTGCCATTTTACAGATGAAAACAACAGGCAAAGAGAGATTAAGTGCCTGAGGCCATACAGCTGAATGTAGGAGTCCTGAATCAAGGCTGGCTGAGCAAAGTGATCAGGTCTTTAATCTTCGTACCCAAGAGGTAGAGGCAGGCAGATCTCTGTAAGATCAGGCCCAGCTTAGTCTACACAGTGAGTTCCAGGCTATCTGGAGCTACAAGGAGACCTTGTCTCAAAAAACAAAACAAAAAATGAAACAAACAAAATAAAGTAATCAAAGTCAAGGCCCGCTGGTGATGCTCCAAGTTTGTCCTTTGAAGCTGTATTCTAGCCTGCTTTGCCACTCTAAAGGAGTGATGCCTCCACTTTTCCTGAGTTGTTGCTGGGGTTATATTCCTGGTTAGATATTTAGTACACACTAGGTGCTCAGTTTACATTTGTTGAATAAAAGAAGTGAGTCATTTTCTTGCATGTCTGTTGGTAACTTGAAGCAAGATTGTGCTTCCTATGTCATTCTCTTCCAGCATAACTCGGCTGCATCTTGAGTATATCTGTTAGCCAAGGACTTGTGGGATGAGAGGCAGAATGTATATAAAGCACACAGCCGGGAAGGAAGGGCACAGAGCGAGCTTGGAGAGAGGCCGGAAAAGTTGCCTCTGAAGCACACAGAGCTGTGTGAAAGGGGCTGAAGAGGGTGTCGTCCAGCAGTGGAGGGAAAGAGGACCATGTGCAGAGAGAACCAGGGCCCTGGGTGGGAAAGGCCATGGTGGGATGGAAGCTAGGTTATGTGGGTTGGGCAGTATCTGTCACACTCTGCTGCCATGAAGCCTGAAGCCTGGAGTGAGGCTGAAGGCGCACAGAGGGTCTGGCCTTCCAAGGGAAGACAAAGACCAGAACTGTGCTTGCTGAAATCCTTCACTTTTCAAACTGTAAGGAAGTATTTCAGTGAAAGGAAAAGCGTGCACTCTGTGGGGTAACTTAAGTAAGTAGATTAGCTGAGGTTCTGAGCTGAAAGGGTAGGTTGGCTGCTTGGGGCACCTCCAATATCTGCGGGGAGATCTTTGGAACTTACTCAACGCTCACCATACAAAATCGACGTGAGTTAGCAAAGTGCAGTCTGTGGGGGTGACAGGACCATCACCTGGGGCTCTGCTGGCTCTTGCTTTGATGCATACAGACAGGCATTGCCATGTAGAATCTCCCTATTTTCCCTAAAGGGCTGATTCAGAGTCTTCAAGCGAGCACTTCATTTTTTCATTTCGGGGCAAGAAAGAGATGAAAGCTGGTACTTTAAGAAGTGGGAAGACAGGCCAACCAGGAAGCAAAGGAGTCAGTATCCAGCGGGACAACAGTGGGAGCAGCTTGACATGAGTTCAGAAGGATCTGCAGTGGGGAGGGAAGAATGGAGATGTGAGACCATGCAGAGTGAAGAATAAGAGGCAGGTGACTATGTGCTTTATCTTTAGTCCACATGCCTTAAGCATTCACACTGGTCTCTGGGGACAAGGGTGGGGCATCTTTCAGGATAAGGGTGACTGCTCCAAGCAGACCACACAGCCATGGCAAATGGCATATGAATTTTGTTCCAACACTTATTCACTGCATAACTTTGAAGAATTTCCTTAGCCTCCTGTAACCTCAATTTCCATATCTATAAAATGGGCATAGTTATCAAATCAATCTCATAGACTTATTTTGAGATTAACTGAGAATACTTGCTTAGAGTCTTCAGCACAGAATCCATAGTAAGAATCTGACAAATGGCAATGAATATTAGGTTTATGTGGAAGTCCTCAAATAAAAGAACATAGAAAGGACATGGAAGACCCAAAGCGGGGAAGAGATTTTGAATCTCTGCCTTTGATTTATTTTCATTGTAGCGTGCACTACAGCTTGAAATCATGTTTCCAATTGTTGGCCAGTTTTTCTATGAGCTCCTTCCATTACAGTCACTAGATTTCATGTTTCCTAATTTTCCAACCTTCTGTACTATGTATCATCGCTATCTTCATTTAGTCAAAGAAATGACTGAGGTAGAGAGGTTCCCTCAAGTTCACAGGACAGGTAGAATGTGATAATATCTCTACCCATTGTGAATAATGATGAATTAGAAAAGGTTTGTGCCAGGGGCCAGTGGGATTGTGCCACAGGGAAAGAAAGGTACTGGTAAAGAAAGGCACAAGCCTGGAGATTTGGGTTTGATCCCTAGAACCCATGTAAAGGTGGAGGGAGAAAACCAATTCCACAAAGTTGTCATCTGACCTCTACAACATCCCCTAACACATAATAATAACTAAAAATTTTAAAAAGGTTTATGTGGAGGAGATAGCTTATGTAATTGAATGGAGTGAGTAGGCATTTTGTAGATCAAAATGTAGGTAAAAATAAAGCAAAAATGTGGCTATGCATGAAGGGAGATATCCTTGGAAAGATATGCAGAGCAAGTAGTGGCAACAGAGATAAATAAATAAGTGTGTGTGTGTGTGTGTGAGAGAGAGAGAGAGAGCATGAACATGTACACAGTCTCCTCTAGCCCTGTGTAGTTTGAATAGGAAGCACTTGAACATTCTTCTGGAAGCAAGGAGATGCTGAAGGGGAAAGCAGAGGACATGGTCAGCTTCATTTTATTTGGTTAGAATAAGGATGGGTCCCAAGTGCAATATAACTGAGAATCTGTGAACAGGAGACCAGTTTGGAGCCTCTCGAAGCAACAGGGATGTGGAATCATGGATGCAGACCAGGCATTAAGAAGCTTCAGAGAGCTCTGCATGTGGAAGCCTTAGGTGTGAACAGCAAGCATTTCCCATGATAAGTTGGAGAGGTTTGAAGAACAACCCAGAGCAAAGCTCTCCTGAATCAGAACAGGGTTTGCATTGGGGTGGAGTTTTGAGCAATGCACATTTGATCAATGTTGGGCTACACACATGTGTCTAGTAGTTCCTTTGACCCTTGCACTGAAACATCCACATAAACACTAACTCAGGCAGGCAGTAAGCACTGGGAATGTCTTACTTGGAGAACTTAAAGCACAAGGAACCCTTCGTTAGGTTTTGCAATGGCAACCATACTGAAACATAAATCACACCAATTTTGTTTGAAATCTCGTCTTTAGAAAGTTGTGTGTTTTGACAAACCTTGCAGCAAATTTGGTCCAGCTTTTGGATTTGTAATGAAACCTGAAACCCAGCATGCTGGCCTGCCTTGGGGTCTTCTAGCACAAGTTCCAAGCAGCCTTAGTGTAATGCTTCTCCTAATCCCATCCTGGCAAACAGCATGACTGTGCTGGGCTGGGCTGCTGGGAGTGTGGGATGGACGCTGCAAGCATTTCTTGCCACTGGGAAAAGACTGATCAAGTCACAGTGTAGGGACGTTTTTGCCCCTGAGTATTCTTCAGAGTGTAAAGTGCAGAATTAGCAATACCTAGCCCCTGTTGACTAGTGACTGGGAGATATCCCAAGCCATGATTGGGGCAGAAAGTTAATTAATCTGCTTATTGAAAAAGAAGAAATGTCTCATTTGCATGTGTTTGCATTCCTCTTGCATTTGGTAGTCCTTGACTTATTTTTCTTAAGACCACTGACCTTGCTAGGTGTTCACTTCCTGCATTTGTATTTTCTATGCCTGGGATTTGTTTAAGTGCTGTGTGTCTGATTATCATGAATCCAGCACAATTTGCGTATCTTAAAGATCCCTTAATTCTGTTTAGAGATCCACTCCACCCCTACCGGACTGCCATGGGCTGTTTGGGCTTTCTTCCAGTTACTGTAATACCACAATTAGGAAAAGATACATAGACTTGGCCAGTTTTGGAAAGCATAGACCCTGTCTCTGTCAGAGTTGGGCATGCTATGTAGGGGACAATCCATTCAATTTTCTGCAATTTCTCACTCAGCTGAATTGTTCATGCTTATTTTTGCGGGACTGTTTCTCCTTTGCTTTGCCTGTCTTACTGGGAGGTCTGCTTTGGGGTTTTATTTTCCTCCTAGAAATAAAAGTCCACTGCCTCCTGGATGGATTTTAGATGGCCTCACATGCAGGTCAGGGTGGTTGATTTTACCTGAAATTCTCTGGGTAACCTGAATCTAGGTCCCTAAAGCCACCTTTACAGGGCTTGACTGAGGTCTTGGGAGCAGAGAGAGGGGGCTGGGCCGAGGGGTGATTTGGAAGGATGGGGGAGGGGAATGCTAAGACTCTGGAGGCTCTTGGAAGGACAGTGGGTACAGCCAAAACTCTGTAAGGAAGTGAGAACCGGGAGGACTCTTTCCAGGCTGAGTGGAGCCTGAATCACCAGCTCAAATTCAGAGGCAGCAGAGTGCCAGTGTCTCTGTGCTTGGTAGTCATCACATTTCTGATATTACTATAGTGTGTCTGTCAGGGGGGAAAGGCTCAGGCAGTGGGTGAACCACCTCTGTGCTAACAAGCTTTGCAATCAGGCTGTGCAGGGTCTTGGTTGAAGAAAAAAAAATTAAAACCCAGCCATAGACCTCTTGTCAGACTATGAAGAGAATTGTATTTTTGAACTAGTCTACAGTGTGGACAGGAAATGACCTCTCCACCAACTGCTTCTTTAAAAACAAGCAGTGGTGCCTCCAGCTATCCAGCTCCTCTCTCTCTCTCTCTCTCTCTCTCTCTCTCTCTCTCTCTCTCTCTCTCTCTCTCTCTCTCTCTCTCTCTCTCTCTCCTCTCTCTCTCTCTCTCTCTCCCCCTTCCTCCCTACCAACCTCCAACCTCCGCTCTCTCCCTCTCTGAGCTCCCGCGCTCCCTCCCTCCCTCCCTCCCTCTCTCCCTCCCTCCCTCTCTCCCTCCCTCTTCTCTCGCTATAGAGGGCTCCTACAGCACTTCCCACCAGTGTGTTCAGCCTGCCTGCCTGCTTGCCTCTGTGTGTGAGCGTGTGTTCGTGCGTCTACTTTGTACTGTGAAGAACACAGCCCATGTGCTCTGCATGGACGTTACTGATACTCTGTTTAGCTTGATTTTCGACAAGCAGGCAAGATGTCCAGCACACCACATGACCCCTTCTATTCTTCCCCTTTCGGCCCATTTTATAGGAGACATACACCATACATGGTGCAGCCAGAGTACCGAATCTATGAGATGAACAAGAGACTGCAGTCTCGCACGGAGGTAAGTACTTCAGTCTTGGCTTCTGTATGTGGCTTTAAAAAAAAAAAAGAAAGAAAGAAAGAAAAAAAAAAAAACAGTGCATGGGCTTTTCCTGGGGTTTCTGGCTAAATTCTATGGGAAGTGTCCCATTAGCTACTCCCATGTATGTAGAAATAAGCGCAGGATGAATCCAGGAGTTTGAATGCCAGGTTTTCAGGACAGCAACTCTCGGAGCAGGGGGACAGTTTCTGCCGGAATCGTGAAATAGACATCCGAGCACTTAGTGAGCATGCAGGGTCTCTAGATATGCCGCTTTTCCAGAACTCTGGTGTCTGTAGGCTACGAGGTGGTTCTGTTTATTGAGATACAGTTGCAAAAGATTTTGTGATCCTTTTCATTGGGCGTGTGTGTGTGTGTGTGTGTGTGTGTGTGTGTGTGCATATATATAATATAATATCTGCATCTATGCTACAAATTCCAAAAGTCTATTTGGACATGTACTTACTTTTTAAAGTGACTAAAATTGAGGTAAAGGGGACAGGGAGAGTGGCCCTGCCTACTTTTTGGAGCTAACCTTTGAGGGACGCATGTTTGCATATTTCAGTGTTAAATTCGGAAACCAGTTGCTTGGGGCAGGAGGGTTCTAACAGTCTGCTCTTCCAGATGGTTGCACCTCCCATGGATTCTACCTTGGGACAGGAGCTGGCTCCGCATTTGAGCCAGCAGTAGTTTTGTGTGTTGGTAATCTCCTGCCTGAGATAGGGAGGATGAGCCTCTCAGGCAATGAGCAACTCCAGGACTTTCAGAACTTTCCAGACACAGAACTTCAGACTCCTCTCCTGCAATTTAAATATTTAATGCCCTTTGACTTTCTCTGGACTAGCTGACTGGCAGTACGTGCTGCTGAGTTGCTCACTTGCCTGTAAGTTGGGGCTTTATGTTTTTATTATAGGTGCACCAAACTCACTTTAGGAAGAAGAAATCTCTGGGAATTGAGTTTTCTCTGCAGAGTACAAATACCCAGAGGATTCATACCAGCGAGAGATTTTGGGACTAGCTTTGATAGATATTTAGATAGAAGATTGACTTTTAACTTTGAGAAAGAATTCAATTAGTTTGTATGGTAAAATAAAACACACTTGCTTGAATTGTCAAACGGAGCCATAAAGAATTCTACGTTTAATGTATTGAATACAACTAACAAGATGTGACCTGCTTTCTGATTGGCTAACTCCTGGACAAGGGCTTGTGTTTTTCTAAAAGCTGGGCTGTCTTTATCTCTGCTGTTTTCTTTATATGTTAATGTACTGTGGATATTAAATATAATTCCTGGCACGGTGGCCATCTCTAGAAGCTAGTAGCTCACATATAAGTATAAACTCTTGTGTTTAGGGTAGTGAGCTTTTGGCAGTCAACAACATTTGTGTATGTGTGTGTGTGTTGCTTTGTATGTGCGTTACAGTTTGTATCTTCTATCAATATCTGTATAATAGCATGTTGGAATTTTCGGTCCCTGCCTAAGCCTGCTTTCAAAATTGGGAATATAGGATTAAAGTTCAGGTACCCATTAATTGCAATGCAACTTTGGAAAACAAGAAAAACTCTTTTCAAAGTATGACTAGTTTTTACAAAAGAGAGCAGAGGCCATTATGGCTTAATTCTTGAATAGTTAACAGGACTTAAAAATAACCTCTGTCTAGCTTACATGTTAGAAGGTTGTGGAGGCCTTCAGTGAGGTCTCTTCCTCTGCTACTGGGAGGAGCCTTGCAGCAGGTCTTGGGTTCTGGGTGCCTTTTGGCCCTTCTATAACTCTGGGTGGCTAGTTCTGAGCTGGGGGATCTCCTCACCCTGGCCCCTATACAGATCTGCAAGATGCACTCAGTCCCCCCCTTTCATTTCATGTTTGAGACATTTGGAAAGTGACCCATTAGTAGTGTGCTTTCCCAAAATGACACAGTAATCTTTTGTGAGAGCTAACTGAGGAACTCCTAACTTTTAGATTATAGGCTATCACTGAAAGATTTTGCTCTGACTACAGGAAACTACTTCATAGCTAAAGAACCAGGAGAGGAAAGCTTGGTTAGACAAATCTTAGAGTCTTTAATTCTGCCTGACAATAGTACTATAAACTATTTTTCAGTGTGTCCTAGAACTAGCCCCCGTATGGTACCCCTTTCTCCTATCTTTTTATAGTAATTATCTAAATACTTATCTTGACACTTATGTTTCAGCTCCATAAATTTGTTTTCATAGAATGTGAAAAAAAAAGACGGTGTCGTTGATCGCTCCTAATAGATTCATTTACGTTAAACTTTGAATTCTGATCATATGTACTTAAAGAAAGAAATAACTTTACATAAAATAGTTTCAGGTAGCTTTACCAATAGTGGTCATTTATGATAAAGATCTTCTGCATCCTGAGTAAGAATTGGTTGTAATAAAATACAAAGATATTCCACAAGAGTTACCACTTTATTCACAAAACAATTACACAGATTGTTGAATGATTACTTTTAGAATTTAGTGCATCTAACCGTTCAGGTCTTCTCTTTCTCACATACTGTCTTTAACTTCTCAGTCTTATAGTACATATTATTTTATTGACTCCTGACACACATATACCCCTTGGGCAACACTCTAATTGTATTCTTTTTGGAATATATGCTTAACTTGGAGCAAATTATAACAACAGTTTTTGATGAAGAAACTGTAATCAAGTTTGTAGGCATTTTCTAGAGACCACTTTTTTAATTAATGGAGATAAATGAACAGAACCATGATGTTACTGGCTGGTCTTGAGTGACTGCTCATTGAAATTTCTTCGAATTAAATCAAAGTCTTGCCAACACTGTGCATGTGCACTTACTATTGGTTGAAAAAGTGTGGGGTTAAGAGTTAGTCATGTTTTTAACGTGTCCCTGTCACTAACTAGTGGTTATGGAGTGGAGATTTCTTCCCATGCAAATTACTCACAATCTCCCTTGAATTTGAAAATTCAAAAATTTTTGCCTTAACTCAAAAAAGGATACAGAAACAGACGAAAGACCACAGACATTGTATTTTGTGGGTGGCATTTAGTTCAAAACTGAAAATGGTAGTGAAACGCACAAGCATGGATCCTGGCAGGACTGTTGGCAGCTGGCAGGGAGAGCAAGCAGTTCCCAGACTAAGTAGGTCCTCAGTTAACACTTGCTGACTAGCAAATTTGGGCTTCCAAGAGATCAAAATGGAGAGAGAATTCCTGAACCTTGTCATTGAAAGTACAATGACAACTCAAGTTTTTCGGGGGCCTGGTACCCCATGAGGAGCAGAAGTTGTTTGGGATTCTGCACCTCGGTCCTCTATAAATTTCCTCACCTCACACCCTCTACATTTCTTTTATCATGAGGCCATTTAGCTTCTTAATCTTTGTGACAAAGCAGAGTATAAGAGAGGACTGAGCCTCTTTGGAAAGGAGACCGAACACATCAAAAAGTAAGCAAGAAATACAAGATTATTTTTTAAATGCTGCTGCATGTTCTGGGAAAGAAAACATCTCTACAACATTAGAGCCTTGGTCAATTAGATGTGTTTGAGCCCCCACCCGACTCAAAAATGAAATAGAGAGAAACTTTGAGCTTTGTGTCACTGTTGCTCTGCAGAGAAAGGGTTACATTTTCTGTGGGGCATGCTACCATAAATTGACCCCATGCCTCCAAAATGCATTTATTTGAATGGTCTCACTGTGCCAAATGCAGTCTGGAAGAATTCAGCTGGACAATTATATAGTTTTCATGGCACACAGAATATAGTTAAATAGGACATAAAATATGTCTAAAGAATTCAGAATTCTGTGAAAAGCTTCAACAAAGACAAAAACATTTGTATAATTTTTTTATTTCCTGAGGTCTACACTATGAGATGAAAATAAAGTTGTGTTATCTGAGAAAGTCACAGTGATTATCATCTTAAATGAAGAAATTTAACTAATGTGGAATTACTATAGAATTTACATCAGTTCATCAAGTAGACTTACAAAATTCTTTGTTATTAAGTTTTCTATATCTTGTTCCCTTATGCAAATGACCAAAAATGTCTTCATTCCAAAGAAGATGTCTTTAAGTCTCTCGAATTTTTTTCATCTTGGCACTATGCTAATTCTAATAATAAAATTCATAGAATACCAGAAGCCTGCGAGTACCCTTATGTTTTGATGTTGTTTTTTTGTTTTTAGTTTTATCAACATTACACATCCCATTCCAAAAGAGAAAACTGCGATTATATTCGGAAGCAGTTCACAGAAGGATTTTATTAGAATTACAGTGTTTAGTTCTACAGGATTTAATATGAACACTTAAAAATGTTCGAAGACCTTGAAATTCAAATCCGCTGTTTCACCCCCTCCTAGGCTTAACTCTAAAACTCCCTAGGGAGGAACTGGGAGGGGAGTGGGGGGCTCTGTCCTCTTTGATTTCAGCTACATTTTTATATACTTGGTCACAGGGTTTCACGTTGTAACATCATGTTTATTCATGAAAAAGCTCTGTATCCTTGATGCTTTGGATTGAATCTAGTTAAAATGAGATTTTGGATAGGTGGAAAAAAATCAAAATGCTTTGTGATAAGTTGGGAGATCTCTTTCCCTCCCCCTAGAAATTTAGAGGAAAGCCTGGTAATACGCTGAGCTTTATTATATGAGAGATTTTTCAGTGTTCAAAAAAAAAGAGGACTTCCTAAGTTTTTTGAAGGAGGTTGGTGAGGGTTGGGGGAGGGGCTGGTATTAGGAAGGGCAGCTATTTTGAAAATGTTAAATGAAACCAATGGTGCAGTTTTTAAAATGGGAGCTTCCAAACCCCTTGTTTTTCAGGCCATCTTCATGGCTCAGAAAAACAAACTCCAGGACTGGTGAACAGGTTTTACTTTCCTGAGGTCTTCATTGCCCCCACACCCCATTTTCTTACTATGGGAACTGTTTTTAATTAAAAAATGCTGCAAACTAACTACTTGTAGGAGGTCAAGAAGAAGACGAAGAAGAAAAATCTTTCAACTTCCACTCAGCACAGATTCTTATCAGCTAAAAATCAATGCCCAGTCATGATGTATACTGTTTTTTGAACATTTACTTTTTGATTTAAGTTTCAGAAAGAAATTAAGTTAAATTGTATGGAGAACACAGCCATAAATCTCTTTTATTACAACTGTCCCCATTAAGTCACTTTTTTGAGGAACACAAAGCACCCCTTTTCCAAATAAGCAACCAAAACAGAAAGCAAACAACCCAAAACATTCCATTTTATAAGTGGATAAGAACTAGATTCATGAACAGTTTGATATGAGTCGAGTTGGTGGAAAGAGATCAAAACACAATCTCTTCCTGAGGTATCAAAACACAGAGCATTAGAAAGCATTCAACTGCTGTCCAAACTCCCACATATCTCCGTTACAGTGTGGCTGACTTTGTGACTGACTTTGTTTTTTGTTTTCTCTTTTTCCTCTACTTGAAGTTGAGACAGGAGTTATTTTTTTCTCTTAAAAGTAAATTCTGGCAGTAACCATCAGAACATAGACAAATCTTAATACTTGAAATTTAGCTATTTTTTTTCAAGAATTCCCGTACTTCAGGTGGAGGCAATATCAGGCTCTGAAAACACAGAGATGATTAAGACATTTTCTGTTCTTAAGACACTTGTGATTTGGTAGTTGAGAGAGACTGGGAGACTAGCTACCGCAGTGGGGTGCCATGATGGAGTCATGTGCAGTGCATCATGGGTGTGGACGAGCAGAAAAAGTGCCCTCCAAAGGTTCTTGTAGGTAGCATCTTGGAGTGTGTACCATACTGGGGACAATCTTTGGTGAGATAGGTACAATTAACTGCCACTTTTTTTCCAAGGAGAAAACTAGGAACAAAAATGTTACATCATGTGTCCTGGGAGGCCTGTCTGAAGGCCTTTCAACTCTGAGGTGCACTTCCATCCTGTACCACCTCTAGAAATAGATGCTAACACGATTCTTGTTTCACCTGTAAAAACTTTTAAAATGCGAATGTGTTCATTTTATACCAGGGCTGGTCGACTCTCCGAGGTGTTTTCGGGATGGGCTCCCGACATATGACATGCATGATTCTAATATGAATCATGATAATATAGGATTCTACCAGCTGTCTCTCAAATGCCTGATTTAACTTCCAAAGAAACCATTGGAAAGGTCTGGAATGGGTTGTATACCTAGGTTATTGAACAAAGCCCTAGAAAAGAACTTAAGTCACATACCCAATGAAGAATTCTTGATAAATTCATGTCAATTCAGAAGGGTTTCTGAAACTGCAGCTTCTTAGGCATCATCACCTGAAAGTTTTATTTTTTTACTTAAAATACATCTTGGTTTCTATCCAATGGTTGACTCTGTTAATGGTGGCGTGTATATTCTGTGAGTTTGTTTGGTTTGGTTTTCATCTTGGTTTTTGAAACAGTGTCTCACTCTGAAGCTCTGGGCGTCCTGCTACTCTCTGTGAAACCCAGGGTGACCTCCCGCCTCGAGAAGTTTTCCTGTCTCTGTCTCCTGACTGCCAGGATTACAGGGATGCTCCACCAGGCCTGGTTCTGGATTTTAAATGGTAGCAGGATCAGTAAAATACTGATTCTGTTTTTGATGGTTTCCCTGTTGCAACCAGAGCCAATATAAGTATTAGGAGATTAAATTGGAATTAGAATTTGGCATAGCATTGGCTTCCTTTGCAGATCATCAATTAGAAATAGGAGGCAAAAACAACAGAGACATTCTCTGGGGGAAAGATGTTTTCTTCCAATGCTTATAGCCCACAGTGCCTACCTTTGAGGTCACTGCCTTTATGGTAGATGTCTGCCCCTGGTTGGAGATAAGATGGCTCTCCTTCTTTCATCCACTGCTAAGTCTGAGATGCATGCATACTCCTTTTCCCTCCTCCTCTTAAGAGATAAGCCCTGAGCAAAGAGGGAAAGACTAGATCTCCATAGGAACATCCTGAAATCTGAGTCCCTAGGGGTTGAACCCTCTGACTGCCCAATCTAGAGTCTTTCCAGGAGCATACAGGTAAAGCCCCATTCCAGCTGCCCATACCCTGTAAGGGGCGCTGTAGTCACAGCCCCTGCGTATATCAGCCCCACACTCCATCCTTTCAAGCTTGAGTCTTCCCATTAAAAAGAGTAGGCATAGCACTGAAGATATGGCAGAGCACCCTGAAGAGGACCCTTCCTTGTCCTGGTGATGTTACAGTTCCTCCTTCTCCTCACTTTACCGGAGATGGTGGCCTATGCTTCCTGCCTTCATGCCACTTTCCAATCCCTTCTCCATAAGCAGCCCAGGTGATATTTTTATTCATAGATCAGACCACAAACTCTCTTCCCCTCAGGTAGCCCCTCCCACACAGGACAGGCTCCAAAGAGCCCACTCTAGCTTTATGACCAGTCTGTCCCTTTCTTCCTATCACCAGGGGGACTACTAGATCCATTAACCTGCCTAGCTGCTGAGCTTCATGACTCAGTTCTTGCCATCTGTTGGGGACTAAGTCAATGGCTTCTTGCAGATTGACTCCTGTCACTAATAAGAGACTTAATCTGAATTAGAATTTGCTGAGGCCCTGACTTGCACTACAGGTTATCAGTTTGATATCTCACATACAAACATACTTACATGCATACATACATACATAAACAAATAAAGGGAAATGAAGGGGAAAGTCTGAGCACACCATAATCGTCTCTGATGATCATCTTCAATGTCCCCTTCCCCAGGAGGCCTTCCACAGTCTCCTCAGAGATAAACTCCTGGTCACTTTTGATCATGTGTCATTGTCATAGTAATCATAGCAAGCTAATATTTGCTGGTTTCTTCATGTCCTCAGCATTTGCTGGTCCTTCTTGGAATAAGAAGCCCTTGAAGGCAGGGATATGGTTGTCTTATTCACAGTTATCTAACCCATCCTCACAGTACATAAATGACATGTTGCATATGGAAATTAAGTTGTTTTCTCACCATCCAGAGTGGAACAGGAATTTGCCCCTGATCCTACACAAAGTTGCCAGCAGTTCTAGTTGGAGATGATTCTGTGAGCTTAACAGCCAGGGAGACACTGCTGCCTACAGAACAGGATGCTCTGAGAAAGGAAGACTGTCTCTGTAAGGACAAGGGACTGGAAGACTTTGACCGGGAGGTGTGACTCTGTTGGAAATCTTCTGATTAGAGCCTAGAGGTGTTTCCTCATTTGATCTACCCACCGCTTGTCTCTCCTCCCTCTGCCTCTTTTCCATCCTCTCCTTCTCCCTTCTCCTTTCCTTCTCCCTCCTCCTGTCCCTCCTCCTCTTCCTCTCCCTCCTCCTCTCCATCCTCTTCCCCCTCTCCCGTCTTCTGCCTTCCTTTTTCCCCATATCTCTCCCTTTCTCTCTGGAGTCTACCAAACCCCACACAGATGAATTATGATAAGAATTCTAATAGTACTTTATATTTCTTAGATCACTTTGCATTTGTGGAAATTTCTTCCAGGACCCTCTAATGAGCTTATTTGAGGTGATTTGCACTACAGAAAATATGGAAAATTATATCAGTCTATGATGATGTGTTATATAATAATGTACTTGCTAACTATATGATGTGTGTGTATGGGGGGATGGGAGGACTTGTTCCAATCAGATTTGTGTTGACTGTTCATGTATATGCTCAGCATCTGTTTAAGACAAATGTATTATTTTTCCCCCCTGGAGAGGAGAGACATGAACGTCCATATCACTCATCATGAAATAGATTTAGGCTGAAATCTTATGTCTGTCTCCTACTTTGCTGTGATATCTTAGGGACATTTCTTAACTTTTCTGAATCTTAGTTTTCTTAGACTGTATTGTACACTGTAAAAGGAAACTGCTTGTAAAACATCTGCTTTGCAATAAACACTAAATAGACATAAACTAGGATGGTCATGATGATACCTTGACCTCTGCTCTTTCAACAAGCTAAGTGGTGTAATCCTTTGCCCAGTGTTCTAAGATGTCTGTGAAGACACCTTTTCTATAGCATGAACAAGCATATTGCAATTCTATGAACAAAACTTGAAATAACATGTCCATGTTCTCTTCATGTATGATGATTCTGTTAGTAGTGATGACTCAGTAACCATACACTGTCATGTGAGAGAGCGGTGATCTACCCCAAGCCTGTGGTCACAGTTATCCCTTAGAAATGTCTGTGGGTGAAGATTAAATGTTGAACAATCTATGGGAGCATGTGTACCCATCCTGCTGGGAAAAGACTGCGGTTAGGGTTTGTTCCATCTAAGAACTCAGGGGAGACAAGTGAGCCTTGACATTTCTCACCCCACGCTGCCAATCTGGGGCTGTCCAGGCAACCCTAGGAGAGGGCTGGGGAGCACAGCCCTGCCAGGTTTCCTGGCCATCTCGTCTAAGAAGAACACTTTCAGTCTCTCATTGACTGCCCCAAGGGAAGCAGTGGGAAGCCCAGGTACCTCTGTGTCTCTGGGCTGGTCTCAGCCCTCCCATCGATTCAGTGTGATACCTTGTAGCTTAGTCCTTTTTGCTGTAGAAATGTACACAGTGAGACAGAGGTGCACTGACCGGGCTGTACTGTGCCATCTCTCTCTAGCAGAGGGATCAGATTCCTATGTGTTCATGACCCTTGTCTCTTCTTTCCTTTGAATGTAGCATTGTGCTGACCTGTCCTCATTTCCCAGTAGACCCTCCTTAACTGTTTATAGTGAAGTCTTTAAATGACATAGATCTTCCAATACTTCATTTTCATGACCAGGCAGTTATGATTTTTATTTAGAGTTCCATGTTAATAATAACTCTTAGCAACCTTACTGGAAATATAGATTGCCTAGTTAAAATATATATTAAATTATTCACAGATATTCATTCTCTCTGTCTCTCTCTCTCTCTCTTTCTCTCTCTCTCTCTCTCTCTCGGATCGAGCTTGTTAAATTTTGCTTCCCAATGTAGGTCGCTTCTTAGGACTCATGAGGATTTTACTTTGATACTGCAAATCTGTATAGACAAGCAAAAGCTAAACCAATAAACCAGAAAGACCATTTGGCAGCATACACAACAGGTACCCCTTCTTAGGCCTTAACATTTTAACCATGAGTAACCTGCAGCTGGCTGGATTTCTTACTTAGAACTGAAATGGAACAGTCATGAATATTGCCTATTTTTGAAAGGCTCTGATTACGTGGAGCCTGCGTCTCCCAAGTTAGCTGAATCCTGGTATTTCAAGGCAGGAGTAGACATTAGGGGTTATCTAACTCAAGCTCTTGATTCCAAAGTAGAGAGTTCAGACCCAATTAGCACTTAACATGGATTGGGATAAGGCAAACTCACAAGCTAGCTCAGATTTTGTGCGTTCCTTCACTACTGTACAACATAGAACTGGCCCAAACTAAACCTCCTGCCGGCCTCCCATGCGGTCTGTGATCTCACAGCAAGCTTGTAAGTTCCAAACCACTTTCTCTCTTTTGTTTTCTAAATGCCTGAAAATATATTGCACTATAGCATCATACTGTTGACTCTAAATCATGCAACACTGGTCGTTATGTTTTTAAACTGGTTTTATTTGCTAATTTATTTTAAATGGAGTTGAAGATGCTTTCAAATGTGTACCTGCAGATTTTAAAAGCATTTGTACATTGTACAGTATTTTTAAAATACAACAATACTAAGATGAAATCTTTAATTTTACCATACAAAATGCTGATAACATTTTAGTCAGTGCATTTAACATGCTCATACATGTACAGAAACCATTAGGTACACATTGAACATTCTTTCCTTTAAAAAAATTTTTATTGGATTTATGTATTTGTGTGTGTGTGTGTGTGTGTATGTGTGTGTGAAGATTAGAGGACAATTTGCAGGAGATGGCCCTCTCTTTCTACCATGTGGGTCCTGGGGATCAAACTCAGGTCTTCACTTGGCAGCAAGCCCCTTTATCTACTGAGCCATCTTATACTCCTTGAGTATCCTTTTGAATCCAATTCTTTTAACTAAAATCATGAACATTTCACTCTGTCCTTAAATCTTTTTAAAATGTAATTCTAGTTGTCTGAATTATTCATACATTTGTTTATGTTTCATAAGTAACATCACAGTCAGACTCACATGCACACACATGCACATGCACTCATACATTACTTGGTTTCATTCTATCATAGTTTGTACTCAGTGAGTTCAGTATTGGCAGCAGTCATCCTTCTCTCCCAGTAGGGTGGAGGAATTCTGGTAGAAGGGCATTGACTAAGGTGACTGTTGTGATTCCCAGAAGCATCCAGTGCTGGTTTGAAATCCTGAAGCCAAGGTTCTGTGCCTTTCTAAGAGACACTTCTCACCCCCTTTGAGGACAGTACCCGCTTGTTTTTCCTCTTGCTTTTCTTTCTTTTGTATTATTTCTGAGTGAAGAAGCAGAGAGCCTCACACAAAGGTCCGTAAATCAAAAGAGTTTTGCACCAACCATACTGGGAAGAGAAGCTCGAATTAATGTTAGGAATCAGTGTTGATCTAGAACCAGCAGGTTAGGATGTAGCAGGTTAATTTATGGCACTGTTTGAAGGATGTCTTTTTGATTCAAAGAGAAAAAGGTGCCTCCAAATTGGGCTTCGTCTTGGGGTGTATGCAGCTACTTTATTGTTCTCACAGGATTATCAAAGGGCTCCTTGGGGTCAGGCAATAGCATATTCACACTCCCATTCCTTACAGCAATTGATATTGGTTGTGTCCCATGCCATCTTTTTTTCTTTAGAGGCACATTTCACAGAGGCTACTATTTTGTAATTAGTTTCTGAGTTATCACCATTTTTATGTAGGTAATATGCATTCTATAAATAAACCTCACCCCCTGTGTTTCTGTTATAAGAAAATGGTCAGTTATATCAAGGTGCCCCAGCATTTGCATTAAACACTTAACTTCTGAAGTCATGCAAATTTATTTCTTTACTTAGTGGTTATATAGCCTCAGGTAAGTTAATGTACTTCTGTGTCTGGATAGTCCTCATGGGTGGTAGGGATGGTGATAGAGCGACGTCTTTAGGTTCTGAAGACTGACCATCTCAGATAATTTTTACAAAGTGTTCAGCATAGTGCTTGGCTCACACAAGTGTTAACTTCTGTTACTGTGGCTTTTCTAATAGATGCAGACCATCTACTCTGTTTGCTTTCCCTGGTCTGGAGTTAGGTAGGATGGCATTCCTTCTTATAAGGAGCTTAGTAAGGATACAGTAATTATCAAGAAGGAAGGTCTTGAAGGATGAATGGGAATTTGTCAATTTAGAAAAGATATTTCGAAGGTTGTTTTAGGTAGAAGGAAGAACAAATACGAGGAAACTGAACCTTGAAAGGTGATTTTATGTTTGAAGAATGGGGCTTTAGGCATTGCTAGGGTTCAAAGTGTGTGTGTGTGTGTGTATGAGAGAGAGAAAGCGAGTGAGAGAGAGAATGGAGGGTGGGTTGGTGAAAATGGTGGGAAATAATATTAGGTAGAAAGTGGGATCTCTGTGGGAAGGTGTTGGCATGCCCATCTGGGGCTGTTGTTCTTTAACTTTTAAAGACTGTAGAAGGGACTCTTGCAGGCTACATGCAAGCAGAGCCCTGGCAAGGATTTAACCTTGCTGTAGCTTGATTTTTCTGTGTATAATGGGAACAACAGTAGTTGCCACACCAGAGTGTTTTTCAGGAAACCTAAGGCGATAAGATTCTTAGGTCCTTATGCCAAACCCTGTCATATAGTACAAATTCACTCAGCGTTGGCTTCTACTATTGTACAAATGGAATTAATGGAAATGTTTTGGGTCTATAGTGAAACCATTTGATCTACCCTCACTCAAGGTCACTCTGGTTCCTTGTGGAGGAAGGAATGATGTCTGTCTTGGAATACATTTATCTGCTCAGAGAAAGGACACAGGGGATGGAGGGATGCATAAGAAGAAAAATTGTACACATTTACTGGCTGACTGTGCTATTTTTAGCCTTGTGTATCTGAAGCAAAGGATAGATTTTCATGTTAATTTTAAGATGCACAGTTACCGTAAGCCAAGGGTATATAATTTACTCAGTGGTACAATTTTTTGTGCATCACTGAGGTCCCCAAAAAAGGGGTCTGAAACCTTCAGCAGCTATTTTGGTAGATCACGTCCTGGTCTCCTGTCCTGTGTCTTGTCATCTTCCTTTCTCAACAGAATTGGGACCTTTTGGTGTAAACCAAGAAGGCTTGATATGGCTTCAGGTGAAACTTCCTCAACTGGTAGTCAGCATGGTCCACGGATCCTACAGTGATAGGACACTGAATCAGAGGAGAAAAATAGCAAGTGCTGGCCTCTACCACTCCTAGCAGAGGTGACTTGAGTCTCGGAGACTCAGTGTCCATGTTGGTAAAATGTGAAAGCTGATTCTCTGCAGGAGAACATTCCCAGTGTTAAATGGGGCATTGTAGACAGATGGCCAGGCTCAGGGAGGGTCCAGGTGAGTTCTGTTCCCCTGCCCATGTGGTTTTTCTTGTCCATGGCAGGCACAGCACTTGGTTCATTATAAGCCCGTGTTTGCCTTGAAGCCTTCCCATCCCTTCCTCCCTCTCTCAGCCTAAGCCCATGGCCTTTCCCTTTCCTGAACCCATTTCCTCTTCTGATCTCTCTTGATTAGGCTAGATGGAAACTGCAAGGTTCTCTCTTCCACCCTGAAGCCCATGATTGCAGTGGACTGTTGGTTTCTGTTTGGAATCTGCCACATTAAACATATCATCAAGGGGGCCACGGCATGTCTTTGAATTTCCGTGGAACCTCCTCTGCCTACTTTTCTACCACTTTCTTGGGTGAGACATCTTGCTGAGTCACAGCGTCTAGTGGCTTGCTTTTCTGCACAAATTGTTTGGAGCCTGAAGATCACGTTTTTGCCTTGAAATGCACTGTGCACCATTGTCTTAGAACCTGCACCTAGAGGAAGGCCCAATGATTGTTATTTCCTGCCTTCATAAAGGCAGTTCAGATGCACAGTGTTCTAAAATTACGGTGTTCGGGGTTGCTCTGGACCGGTAGATTTTTCAGAAAGGTTAAAATTCATCTGAACCAAGACTAGAAAATAAGCTTAAGGTGTTAGGTTATTCTGCAAAGACTGTTAATGACTATTGGCTAAGTGCATTAAACTGCTTTGAAATGATCATCTGTGTGTACTAGTCTAGTAACTGCTTGCCGAGAAGGTGATTTAAACCCATTTTTTTCTGGACACAAAACTTTGCATTTATCTGTTGAAAAAATAGTGTATTTGAAACAAATAAACATTAAAATATAGTTTATTATATTTCCAGGCATTTGTCTGAAAGGAAAATATGTCAAGACATTTATACTTAGGAACTGAAATCTCAACCTTAATTCACTCCATTGTATTTACAAAAAGCCCAGCCCTCTATAATATTACCCATTCTCTGGAGACTTCCGTGATACCAGATACCCTGGGTATAATGAGAGGATGGGGGAGGTGGGGAAGAACGGATAGGCAATGGTTTCCACTCCTAATTCTATATTTCCTGTGGATTTTTTTTTTTTTTTTGGAGGCAGGAGAAAGGCAGAAAAGAAAGGACTCCGCTGTTAGTTTTATTAGGGCTTTGGTTTTAAAACCATTTAAGAAGTAGCATTCACAGTGGCACCCTGCAGTGTCCTGGATTGAAGTACATAGGCTTATTCATTCTTCAGTAGCTACGAATTTTCTTTAATATGTGCTCATGGATGGAGGACCACAGGAGAGGCCTGCCCTCAGGATGCTCTCAGCCAGGCTGGGAAGCCAGTCAGCTAGGCATCTAGCTAAGTGAAGGGCAAGAGGGTGTTTCTGAGAACAGTGAGAGTGGGGGTTCTGTCAGCAAGGACTGCATCGCTAACCCACATGCAACAAACATACCCACCTGAATTCCTTGTCCTGCCACAAATTATGATCTAAACATGTATATGTTTGATCTAAGGCATCACTCACTTCTTGATGATGCTGTATGTGATAGAGGAATTAAGCTCCTCAAAGATCCGGAGAGAGAAAGAGCAGAAAGAGAGAGAAGAGAGAGGAGAGAGAGTCAGAGGCAGGAAGCATCAATGTCCTGACAAGGACTACAGCCAGGGCCCTTAACCTATTGTAATCTAAACCTCAGGCAAGTGAGAGTAGAAGCCTGTTCCTCTAGGCCCACTTGAAAGCTAAGATGTCACAAAATTAATCCCTTTTATTTTCTGGCCATGAGAAATTGTCTGAGAATAGGTAGGAATTTAATCCTTAACAAGGCATTAACCATAGCCCATAGCAACTTTATGTAAAAATTCCAAGTTATTATATAGTGGATCAAAAAAAAAGCCAAATCCGGCTTCCTCAGCCATGGTATACAGCTAGACAATACTGAGGGAACGTCAGCAAGAAGCAGAGATAGTCCGAAGCTTTGAATGGTTAGGAGTCCATAGAACCCAGGGTCTGGCTGAGGAGAAGTGCAGGGAAAATCACTGGTTGAGTACTGGCTGCCTGTCTGGGCTGTCGCATTCCTGACTCAGCTGAGCCACATACCTCTGAGGATCTTCATTTTTCAGACAAGCAAACCAAAGTTGAGAGGCACTCTCTCATCAGCTGAGGATTTCACAGTCAGCAAGAACCCCACTGTGGCTTGATCCTGGCTATGCCTGGGGACCGAGATCCTCACTTCTCAACCTCATGACTTTCTGGACTATGCTGCACTCCACAGATGAAGAAACTGAGGCTTGCAGAGGTCTCATATTTCACAATGCCTTCCACCTTCCACCTGGGCCCTACCATAGTTGTACTGAAAACCCATTGTGAGAATCACACCCCTGCCGACTGCTTGAATTCGAGAACCCTACGTATGTCACTATCAATGGACCAATGGGTAAGGACAGTAAAGATAATCTAGAATATTTCTGACTGAATGATGAATACCAGAGGAGCAGAAGGTCCCAGTAGTTAAATACAGTGAGTGGTAACTTAGCATAAGTTCTGCACCAGTGGGTCCTGTGTCTGCCTTCCAGGGAGGAGAGATAGAAGACACCTTTGTGAGTTGGATGACACACTCCCTGAGCCATTTACCCTTCTGTGTACAGGAAGAACTCCTCTCTGGTCTTCTGTCCTTCCTGGCTAGCACTAACTCCCTATGGTTTCACAGAATGTTCTGGATTTCAGCCCCTTCCTTCTATCTTCTTGGCAAGCTCTCCTTTGTAGTACAGAAACTGTTCAACTGTACAGAAGATTATTTTTATTTCATTTAGTTGCCCAGAGTTGAATTAATGTGGAAAGTGGATTGATGTGCCATGAAGGTGGTTAGAAATGGCTCTGTAGGGATTAAAGGATTTAGATTTGCTAAGGGAGAAGTGCATGCTGATTGAGGGTAACAAAGGCTCAGTAGCACATAGGTCTGAGGCAAGACTGGGGGTGATTGGTCTCTATACAAAAAAGCCTACAGATACGGAGATTTTAATGTATTTGAAGAACATGCTTCTGCTCTTGTGTCCCATGCTCAGGCTCTGTGTGAACCAGCTCTCTGCCACTAGAACAAAATATCTAAGATAAAGAGAAAAGACTTGTTTGGGTCCCTGTTTTAGAAGTTTCCATCTGAGCTCAAAAGGACCTGCTGTTGTGAGGCCTCTGGTGCAGAAAATACTTGTGTGGTGAGCTGTTTGCATCATTACTGGGAAGCAAAGGAGGAAGAGGACGGGACCAGGGTCCCACAATTCCCTTTAAGGATATATACCCAGTGACCTGAGAACCCCCTAGTAGGCCCCACCTCCTACAGCTCCTTCTCCAGATAGCATCTACCTGAGGACCAAGCTTTTGCCACGTGGGATTTGGGGGAGATAATCACATCTAAACTTTGCAGGTACCATATGCACAGGACACTGAGTGAGTATTATTTCAAGAAACTGTTAGCTTGTTTCTCTGGGGATGCTCTACTCTTTACTGTCTACTCCTGTAGCGTCAAGAGTCTGGGAGGCCACTGGAATCTATATCTCAAAAGAGAGTTTTATAAGGTATTGGGTTACATGAACATGGAGGCTGAGCTTGGGAGTTAGAGGAGGTGGAGAGTCCAGTGTGGGCCTGAAGGTCTGAGCACAGAAGGTGAGTGTTCCTGCTCAAACAGTCAGGCAGTCCATCCAGTCTTCCTCTGTCTTTCAGTCTACTCAGGCCTTCCATGGCATGACTGAGAGCACCCTAGCCCTCAGTCCCCAAGTCATACGCCACCAATCTCAGGGAACATGCCTCACAGACACATCCAGTAATAACGTCTAGCCAGATATCTGGACTTCTCGGGCCCAGTCCAGTTGACATATGCAAATTGTCCATCACATCCACCCCTGTCAATTCTACATTCTCAGATATTTTGGGCACTGGGATTGGGGATCTTGTAATGTTTATTGAAGTGTTTGGATCTGACTTTGGCACAACAGGGAGCCACTGTTGTTCTTGAGCAGATCCATGAAAATCTTGCTCACTTCTTCCTTTGACCCATGTCCAAAGAAAGAGCAGGCATTTAGCATACAGCATTGCATAGGAAACAGATATGGGCCTTTTTAACATGAAACTTACAGCCAAGTGGGAAAGCTGAAAACAGTTACTAATTGTAATTAATGTATAGTTGTAATAGAAAATGTTTGCTATATAATACACAGGGATCAATTCACTAGAAGTCTCAAATGTGTTTCTATGAAAACATAAAATAAATCTTATACTAGTAAGAGTAATGTTCAGGGTACTTTCTGGATAAGGCATGTACCAGAAGGAATCTGTCAGTGTACAGCAGAAATACCTGCACTGCCATGGTTATTGAGGCACTATTTATAATAGCCAAATTGTACCATCAGCCTAGATGCCCATACATAGATTGATAAATAAAGAAAATGTGATATTTATATGTAATGGAGTATTGTCCAACTGTAAAGAAGATTGAAATTGAATCATTCACCAGAATATAGGTGGAAATGGACATCATGTTAAGGAAAGAAACCAGACTCAGATAAACAGATGTTGCATGTTTCTCTCACAGGTAGAATCTAGAGCACACTCACTGGGAAGAAATTCACATGTGGTACTATAATCATGGCCAAATACACGTGACTGAAGGGGTCATATATCTTAGAGATTAACTTTCACTAATAGGTCTCGCTCATGCAGCAGAGGGCCAGTAACACAAGAGGTCAGAAATGGCCGAAGAATGGAGATTAGGAATCTGCAGAGTATAAGTCCCTGAATGGGACTCTTAGGTGTTTCACTCACCCAAGGCTCAGGGGCTATTGTGGAAGAGAGGGTGGAAAGATTGTAAGATCCAGTGAGGAGGTGCATGACCATATGGAAATAGAATCCTACAAACTCCTGGGACCTTGCATATATGAACCTACAGCAATGGTTTTGACATGTCCAAGACCCATGAAACCTTAACAGACACTGACCCAGCATGGAATCTAGATTTTAAAAAAAGACATGCAAAGGTAGAAGGGGAACTCTCTGGAAAGAGGACAAGGGAGACAATGGGTGAGCAAGTATGATCAAAGAACATTATGTACACATGAAAGCGCCATAATGAAATCATTGGTTTGTATAATTAAAATCTACAAATGAAACAGCAGTGTGAGCAAAAGACTTGTCCTGAAAGCCTTCTCTAAGGATGTAAAGTTTCAGCTAGGATTAAAGAACAAATGAGGGACTGGTAAGACAACTCAGTGGGTAAAAGCACTTCCCCTATGAGTCAGATGGCCCGAGTTTGGTCTCCAGAACCCACATAAAAATGTCAGATGTAGTGGCATACCTCTCAAATCCCAGCAGTGCTGTGGAAGGATAGAGGGCAAAGATAGGAAAGCTGCTCTGAAGCTCCAGGTCCAGCTAGCCTGGAGTACACAACACAGAAGAAACCAGAGATAGACCCTACCTCAACAGACAGAAGGAGAGGTCAGCAACTAGCCAACAAGCTGAGAGTTGTTCTCTGACCTCCCTATGTGTACTACAAAATGCATATGCCCTCACATGCAAACACACAGACACAAACAATGATAACAAATAAAAAAATTAAAAAGGACAAATGATATTTAACTAAAAACTGGAGCATAGTGAACCAAGCTAGCACTTCAAAAGAAAAGCACGAGGGTTAATCCTGTAACATGAGGACCCAGACATCTCTAGTTCAGAAGACAAAGTTCAAAGTTCAAAGCTGAAGATAAGATCTGAGCCATTCCACATTTGACTGCGTTGGGTGTGCGCAGGGTTCAGGCTGTTATTTTCTTTAAATCTTAAGAAAAATGCACATGTCTTTCTTTTGCTGGGGGTTTGAGTAGGAGTACCTAATTGGAATACCATTTAAAAAACATTTCTCTGGCTGCTGAATAAGAGTGGTTTGACAGTATTTACAAACCAGGTACAGGAAGACAAATTAGAAAAGCAGGTTGGTATGTATAGGTAGAGATGCCATTGAACTTGATAGGCAGAGGATTGGCTATGGGATGTTCTGGAATAAGGACAGTAGGAAGTCTTCTTGGGCTTCATCTCCATCCATTCTTTCCAACAGCATATGCCTATGTTCTCAGCCCCAGTCAGCCTTTGGTTTAATGATGTTCAGTCTATTTGCTTCCTAGAATCCACTTGGAATTGTAATAACAGCTCATCTGGATGCCCAGCAACTCAGGTAGATTCCTGACCATCTTGTCTGCCTCTCCAGAGCTATATGATATGTTCTGCATCTCCCTTGCTTGCCCCCGTTTCTATTTAGCTTTACCTCTGATGACATCTTCATCACTTACCAGTTTGGTCAACATCGTTTTTTATGTCTTTAAAGCAAAGATGAAGTATTCATTCTCTTCACCATTTTTGTGTCTCATTATTTCTGTTTCTTCTTAGTTATTAGTGGTCCTGTTCTCAAGTGCCTCTTGTCTTTGAAAAGCTCTTGTGATTCTCTGGAGCCCATTGCCACTTTGTTGGCCCGTCTTCCTTTTCCCTATAAGCTATGAGTATGGCATTAATGTTTCCTTTCATACACTACCCTATTCTTCAGATATAACTAACTGTAGACACTTTACTGTTCCACAGTTGCTAAGTAGTATCTGGCACAATGTAGAGGCTCAACAAATATTGGATAAATACTTTCTTTTTATTGAGTACATAGACTTTCAAAGATTTTTAATTATGTGTGTGTCTGTGTCTGTGTGGGAGTATGTACATGTGAGTGCAGGTGTCCAAGGAGGCCAGAAGAGATCATTAGATCTTCTGGAGCTGGAGGCCCAGGCAGTTGTGAGCTGTCCAACATGAGTGCTAGGAACCAAACTCCGGTCTTCTGAAAGAACAAGAAGTGTACTTAATCACTGTGCCATCCCTCCAGTCCCATGTGTAGACTTTTATGCCGTCATTTAAAATGTGTAGTATGTATTTTCAGTATCTCTGCGTGTGTACATAGGGTTACCTGAATCTGGGCTTCTCCACCCACAAAAGGTTTACAAAATCACTGATTTCTCTGTGGATCTATGATCGTACCATACATTTTCACCTATGAATGTCAATTCAGGAATCTCTTACTGATGTAGTTACTTAACAATAAACTAGTAGATGAGAGCCAGAAGATGGCTCAGTGGTTAAAAGTGCTTTTCCTTAAGCCTAATGATCTGAGTTCTGTCCTGGGACCCACACAGTGGAAGGAGAGAATTGATTCCTAGAAGTTGTCCTCTGGCCCTGCATGAGTCCCTTGACAGGTGTGCCTCCCCTCCCCCGAACATAAAAATTAAAATACATTAAAGAAAAAAAATAAGAATGGTGGTAGATGACTTTAGATGTCTTTTCCACTGGGCCTCTTTTAATTTCTGCATCTACTAAGTGGCACTAAGCTGAGAATAGCAAAGGTTTGGGGGCAGTTAGAGAGCATGTATTTATATGATGCACAGAAACTGTGCTTGATTCCAAAGATGCAAAGACGATTGGAACTGGGAACGAGAGAAGGAAAGAGAGTGATTTGCAATGAGTCCCCTGAACCCCCAGCTAAGGTTAAAGGATGACCCTCGATTGGAAGTAGTCTCCAAAATACCATCTTTTGCTTTCTTTAACCCATATCTGGCCTGTTTCTCTTACTGGTTAATATTAAATAGAAAAGAGCCAACAGAATTGAACGTGTTTTGAATGAATAAAAGCACTCTATGAATTTGATATTAAGAAATGGTCACTGACTCAGTGACTGAAAAAGCTGAGTTAAGGGATGGAATATTTGTGTAGAAAAAGGAGAGTTCTGAGGATCAATAGAAATAGTTGTTTCTGGAAATAGTCTGTTGTTTCCTGATTACTGTTAGTTAGGATCAGTTTAATGCTTTTCCCTTTAATGTACCTAGAGATTTGTGATGGAATTAGCTATGCAAATTAAATCCTTATAAAAAAGCTCTACAAACCTGTATGTTATATTTATAAACTTTACATTGTACTAAAGTCAGCAAATGTCACAGAATTAAAATCAGTAATGCAAAAGTGAAGGTTTCCATAGCAACAGTAACTAGCCCATATTGCATCTAAATGGAATGTACATTGGGATTTACATTTAATCGTCTATTAGTAGAAAAAAACGCCATATAGAGCAGGTGTGATATAGATTTATTGGGTGACCATAATGGCTCTTCAGCTTTAAGTTTTATCTGCCAAACTCTGCATGTATTCCAAGTTTAGGGTTCTTTAAGGAGTGTGATATAGGAAAGAATTAGAAACCGCATCAGAGTGTAGTGCTACATACCCAGACTTAAATGCACAGATTATCACTATTGTATAAATTGAAATCACTTCACTCGGTGTTTTGGGGAAAGACATAGACCCATAATGTTAAATGTTTAAGAAATTGTCACACATAGGTTATGTACAATTTCAATGTGGCATAATCAATTTATCCAAACTTTTCTTAAAAGACATGTTTTAATTTTAATAATGTGCATATGCCTGTGTTTGTGTGTGTGAATACATACATGTGAATATATGTAACACCTGTGGGAGCCAGAAGAGGACATCAGATCCTCTGAAGCTGGAATTACAGGTGGTTTTTAGCCACTGGACATGAGAGCTGAGAACCGAACTCTGATCCTCTGCAGAGCAGTACACACTCGATTGCTGAACCATCTTTCCAGTCCAAGTTTTTCCTGACTTTTAGTCCTTCTAAAAGGGGTACTGAAGGATGGTTTGGGGCCTCTGAATGGATTGTTGAAAGACCTTTGGGAATGTGGTAGGATTGGAGCATGAGATGTGGGCCAGAGCTTCAGACTACCATATTTTTGCCTCTGGCATTCCTGTTGGGTTTTAGTTTCTTCCCATGATGCACCTCTTGCTAAGAACCTGCCCTAGCTTCTTAGAATCAATTTACTGTGGGAAGAAGAGGAAATACAGAGCACTATGTGGCCATAGTAGCTCTCTACAGGAAAAATGACATTAATATGGTATATGCTGCTCTCATGGGCCAAGCATCATCCCCAAGAGTTTGCCTCTGCCTTTGACTTGTAATGCCTGGGAAGCCCAGTGCTTGGCTAGCTGCTGACACCCTGGACCCACTCCACCCTTCTGGTACAGGGCTCTGAGTCATCCCCAGCAACACTGTTCTATCTCCTCTGGCTCAGTCCATATCAGATGACTCTAGACAGAGCCTCTGCAATTGGACAGAATTTTCCTTTGTAAAATTGGAAGAAATTCTGGCAGTGACTAAACATATGATTCATCCTAAAGTGTGCAGCTGATTTTTTTAAAAAAAATAATTATTTAAAGTAAAATCAATTATGAGGTTATTTTTTCCACTCAAAAACTTTTAGTATTGCTTAGCATTGCTCTAACTCTGAATTGGAGAGTCTGCAATAGCCACAAGACCTGCCTTTTATCAAGTAACCATGGTAATTATAATTGTTATGAGGTCAATCAATGTTGGTGTAGTTCAGGAATTAGAATGAAGTTGTGTGTAGTGATATCTGGGCCACAGTTCTGCTAGCACAGAAGCCGTAACCCATCAGCCCCCTTCCTTAGCAGTCCATGTTTATTGACGTTTGCTGTTAAGGAATGTGTTAAGTTGCACATCCAACTTTTGACTTATGCTTGGCCTCCGTCTCTTTCTGATGAATACTTGTTGGCTACTTTCGATTTACTTGTTGTATGATCCATCTCATGCCCCTTAGGTTCCATTTGCTTATTCCTGTCTGGCATCAGACAGCATTCCTGTCTTATAGCCGTGGTGGTCTGTCCCACTAACTTGCCCTTTGATGGCCTTGTCATCTTTTCTTACCACACAGATTATTTTTGTCTTATACTCTCCAAAAAAGTCTTTTTAGACTGAGCTTGATAGATTCTTATCAGATGCCGTTCTCAAGCATACATAAACATGAATAGAAATGAAACAAATTTCTTAAGCATTCCTAAGACTTATTGTCTGCAGAATTATTTTTTGGCTCATATTTATCCAGTATTTTCCATGCAGTATAACCTCTGTACCATCACAGACATTGGTGAGATACTATTTTTCAAATAAGCCATGGATGACTCTGGGCTCTGAGCAGGCCTTGCATTATGCAGAGCTTGCTTCATTTTCAATTCCGTCCTGAGGAATGTGATGCATCTTGCACATTCTCCCTGACTTGTAACCTCAACTATTTGATTCTGAGAAGCCAAAGACCAATCCATCTCTGTCTCCTGTTTTCTTCCAAGTCACTCATACCCATTCAGCAAATTATGATGCTTCCGTTTTTAACATTATCATATGCATAATGACTGTGATGGCATGACAGAGAAAGTAAATCAAAATCTGATTGGGAAGCATGCCTTGAGATGTCACATCGATATTGGTGAATGTGTGTCTTAGAATTAGTGAAATTATAGGCATTTTACAGAACTCCTTTGTCTTTCTTTCTCACCTAACATATTCTCTAAATATTTTTATCAGGTATGGTATAAAAATGGATTTTAAAATCTGCTTATTTTCAAATTTATATATTACCATGATCTGTATAATCAATACTTTTTGGTCTTGTCCTATAATTTTATTGTAGGCATATTCCTTAAGAATTTGGTTTTGCATTGCATGACACAGGTGTACTCACATACATACAGACAGTACACTCATAAAAAAAATACAAAGAATAAATAAAATAGTTAAAATAAAAAGGGGCGCTAGAGAGATGGCTCAGTGGTTAAGAGCACTGCCTGCTCTTGCAAAGGACCTGGGTTCGATTCTTAGTACCCACCTGGTGGTTAACAAATGTCTATAATTCAGTTCCAGAAGATCCAACACCTTCTTCTGATCTCTAGGAGAACTGCATGACACAGGTACACTTACATACATGTGGGCAATACACTCATACCTATAAAAATTAAAAAGAACAAATAAAATATTTTTAAAAAGCAATTTGGTTTTGTACAGCTCTGATTTATGGAAGGACTTGATATTTTCATCAAAATATTTATTTTATTTTTATTTTCTATGTGCATGTGCCATTGTGTGGGGATGGCTGTGGAGGCTAGAAGAAGGCATCAGATTCCTTGAGCCTGGGATTACCACCTGACATAGATGCTGGGAACTGAACTTAGGTCCTCTAGAAGAGAAGCAAGTGCTCTTAACCACTGAGCTATCTCTCCAGTCCCTAGTTGATAGTGTTAAGACACTGTTATCTTTGAATAGTCACCAGAGTGTGTTAGCAGGTAAAAGGTAATCAAATGGGGTATATTGCTATAACAGAAACCATAGGTAAGAATACCTATGTAATTGGTATTTGCTGGTATCCTGGTATTTCCTACAGTAGGGATGAACTTCAAAAACATGCTAATCAAAGAAGCCAGCCACAGAACAACACACATTGTATGACTGTGCTATAAAGACAAACAAAGATAAAAAATAGAACTACTACCAAGAAAAGGAAAATGGAGTCAGAGAATAGAAAGATATGGTAGATATGACTCTGCAAGTGGTGTGATCGGAGATGTTGTCTTTGGCTAGATGGTATCTGAAGAGAGACCCATGTAAAGTTCAGAACAGGCACCACTGATATTCAACAGTTAAATCTTCCTAAAAGCACACTTATATATATACAAAAATTTACCAGATAATTTTACTATAGGAAAATAGCTTACAGCGTACAAATAATAAGAAAACACACTACTCTTTACTAGCCAGGTAGTTCTCCCCACATGATTTCTTTGATTTTTTGCTGAACTTTTGTAGCCATAGCCAAATGCTAAAGTAATTAATGAATAAAAGCAGATCTGATACTGAACACGGGTGGATAGTTTCTCTCACATTAATGAGTAAGTAAAAAACCGAAGCTACAGAGGTGAATTTCTGAGCGCTGTCCATTTATCAATGACAGGGGATTTTTCTGCATTGGGTAATACTTTCCAAATATCATAAAAGTATGCCTTCAAGTTTTTCTGCTCTTTACAGTGTAATGGCAAGTGACCGTGGCATACTATCATACTTAATCTACATTCTTGACATTTTTCCAGTACTTTCTTAACCTAGACAATCAGGAAAACAAAATCTAAGACCTTAGTTGTAACATGTATCAATATCTGTGGTGTAAACATAGATGCATCTTACTCATGATGGAGTTATGTTCCTGTACATCTATTATCACTTGAAAATACTGCACGTGGAAAATGTATTGACATACTTAGGCTTCTCAACACCATAACTGGGCCACACAGCTCAGGACTGAGCAGGAGCTGCATCTCACTGCTACTACCCAACATCACAAGAACATTTTACTACAAACTGCAAACCTAGGAGAAGACCCAAATTCAAAATCCATGTTCAGTTTCTCTTGAATGCATATACTGTTTTTATGACATCATTAAGTTGGAACATTGCAAGTGAAGCTGCCGTTATTCCTGGCCCATCTGTGTGCCTGCAGTGGCCAGCCCAAGCTATGAAGTTGATCTCACCAAATGTGAGAAGAGCCATAGACAATTCCCATCAATGCAACAGACAGAAATAAATTCAAGAGCTCTCATAATAAAATATAGCAAAGTAATTTGGAAATTTTGACCGTTTGTTACCTTTGTTCTAAATATAATTTAATTGTAAGTTAGCAACTGCTTCACAAAATTCCCTGAAATTTAATATCATGAGAACTGATTGTAGAGAGAGCTCCATGAGCCACTGAGTAAAACAGGCAGAGAAATGAGTACTGCATAACAGTACATGAAACAGTACATGAAAGCCTCAGGAAGGGCAGCCTGGTTAAAGGAAAACAAAGGAGTCAGTGGACGTGGGGCAAGGGCTCATCTTGAACAGTTTCAGGTATGGAAAGCTGGTGGTTTGGAGGGGGTGGGGCAACTCCAGGTAGATCACCTCAACAGGATTTCCAAGACCCTTGTCAGTTCTGTGATTGTGAAAGGGCCACTTGCCCTCTTGGTCACCACTCTTCTGTAAGATATAAACATTGGCTTGATCTGGCATTTAAATTTCTTTCCAGTTCTGACAGTCTTGAAATCTGACTAAGACTTCAAATCTTCTTGTATCATGACTGGATTCTGTGGTCTCTCTCTCCCCATGGCTGACCCTGGCCTTTCTCACATTTCCCTCACACTGCTCAGCTGATGATCAGTCTAAATGTGGTGCATTCGCTGCATCTTTGAGCTTCATCTCTGAGTTGAGTGGTCTGTCTCTGCCAATGGCTTATACAAATCTCTGCGACCTGCTTCATCTTGGATAGCGTTTGGAGAGGGTAAGGAGTAGCTGTGTTCATTTCCGAGGTTGCTGCTGGCCGACATCCAGACATGGTCACCCACTCACATTGATCTGTGTCAGACACTCTGAGCAAACAAGTCCCCAGGGACTGAGATGCATGGTTTAGAAAAGGATACAAACAGAAAACAGACAGAAGGAACATAATCAATGCTGTTCTTGAATCTCTCCCTTGACCTTCTTGGATCTCTGAGACACTTGGAACCTGAAATAGCTAGGTCAATGCTCACAGTGGAGGATGACTGAAGATGTCACTGGGGAAAGCACATGCTGTCTGACATATTGGTTATGATGAGCTTCAGACTCCAGGGAGAATCCCTTATGATGTAGAAGTTTCCTAACATATAAAACAACAATATTCAGAAACATCCATGTTGTAATGGTTAGGAATTCAGACCCTCATACCAGACTTGATTGCAGGCCAACCTTTCCTATACCCAGTCATCTAAGAGATTGAGTCAGTCTCTTTATTTTGGAATACAAGGTCATAATAACAAGAACTACCTTAGCAGGTCTTATGGCAGCCATTGAATAAATGCTCCTCCATTTTGTTCCTTGCATGGCCATTTTACAAACACCATCACACCTGGAATTTACCTTTTTCTTGGACCAAGTTAAAGATAGGGATAGAACAGGTAGTCAGTTATGTCCATTCAGATCTTAAGACAAAGGATTCTAATGTGACTAAAAGTAGAAAATACATATGCATCTTAGGGTGACAGTCTTTCTGAGTCTTTTCAGAGATGGCAAGTGGATTTTATTTCAGATGACAACCATGACACTGGTCAATTATTTTTAAAGCTGTCAGGTTAGGACAGGGGTAGAATGCTGTCACCAGTTACTGATATCTGTCTTGTGGAGGCTTGCAGCTGTCTGAGTACAGATTACTTTGCCATAGCTCCTCAGATACCTTAAAATCTTAGAGCTGCTGGTATCTTCTTCGGGTGAGTTTCTCCATTTCTCAAGGTAGCGACTCTCTGCCGCTCTCCCCATAACCCTTCTTTACCTAGAAGACAGGTGCGTCGTAAGCATCACCTGCTCTACTTTGCTGCTTCTCTGGATATTCTAGTTTCTTCCGTCATAAGAAAACAGTATTTGTTTTACTTCTGAATCTATAATTGGCCGGGACTTTGAAGGCATAACTCACTGATAATGGGGATTTTCCAAAGTGTAAAAAGTGGAATCGGATTTAAGTTTGTGATGACTTTCTTATATTTAAGGATTAAATATACAGGTTTTGTCAATCAGAGCTTCTGTTGAATGTGAGGTACCATTTTGTAAAACGTTGTATTGAGTTTTTGTGTATTTCATACAGAACATCTCAGTCAATCTTAATCGTATTTGTACCCTCCCCCACTGGCACATTCCCATACCCCCCCCCACTGGAACCCTCCCCCACTGGCACATTCCCATACCTCCCCCACTGGAACCCGTCTATTCTGTTCTTTGTGTCAAGTTAGTGCAGTTTCATCCACTAAGTCTGGTCAGCCTATCTAGAGCCCAAAGCTTTAGGAAGATTAACTCTTTCTAACCCAGCAGTAATCAGGTAGCAATATTTCTTCATCTAAGGTTGGGGCCTGCTGCCCGTTTCTATGCTGGGCCTCTGTCTGTCTGCTTGAGTTTGCGTGGGTCTTCAGCATGCTGATACCACTGCTGTAGGTTCATATGAGCAGGTTCCTAGGAGCTGGCAGGACCCTAGTCCGGTATGATCATACACCATAATAATGACAGTGGTGAACGTTTTTTAAGGTATTTCTTGAACCTCTTTATTTCTTCTTTTGAGACCTCTCTGCTCAGATCCTTAGCCTGTCTTTTAAGTGGGTCACTTGTTTTCTTGTTTTTGAGTTCTTTATATATTCTGGATGTTAAACCTCTGTCAGATGTGTGGCTGTTGAAGATTTTCTCCCACTCTGTGGGTTTTCTCTTCACTTCCCTGGTTGTTTCTTTTGCTGTACAGAAGCTTTTTAGTTTAGTGAGTTCCCACTTGTTGATTTTTGACTTTAATTCCTGAGCAACTGATGTCCAATTTAGAAAGTCCTATACCCATATGTGCCAATATTTTCTTCTAACAGTTTCAGAGTTTCAGGTTTCACGTTGAGGTCTTTGATCCATTTTGAGTTCATTTTTGCGCAAGGTGAAACATAAGGGTACAGTTTCATTTTTTATAGGTGGACATCCAGTTTTGTTAGCACCAGTGGTTGAAGATGCTGTCTTTCCTCCAGTGTGTGTTCTTGGCCCTTGTCAAATATCATTCTAAAATTCATACAGAAGGACAAAAGATCCCAGATAGCCAAAGCAACCCTGAGGCAAACAGCAAAGCTGGGGGGATTAGTATACGAGATTTCAAACTATAAAAAAAGAGCAATAGTCATAAAAACAGCTTGGTACTGGCATAGAAATAGACATGTAGATCAAGTTTGTTCACTCTTATGACTGGCAAACAATGCTGGCTGTAGGCAGCACCTGAGCTGGGATGCCTGTTGACTAGAATACTCACACAGTTCCTCTGTGGGTTCTGACTTCAGTTTCTAGGACAGAGAACATTTCATCTGTTATATGCCCAAGAGAAGCTATATTGTCTCTTAAGACCTAAACTCAGGTATCACTTTGTTAAACATTTTTAAGATTAGATTTTGTTTATTTGAGGGGTGGGGAGGAGCTTGTATGTGGAGGCCAGATGACAACTTTCAGGAATTGGTTTTCTTCTACTACATGAGTCTTGGGGATTGAACTAGGTAGTTGTGTCTACAGCAAGTGCCTTTACTCACTGAGCTGTCTCTCCAGGACTCAAGTGTCACCTCTGTCAGCTTTACTTTTGTGGGACAGTTAAAAACTTATATCTAGGTTTAGAAGGACAAAAAAGACTCACGTGTCCATGTGGAAATGTCTAAATTACCTGATCAATAAAGCATGTAGGGTGAGATACATATTAACATGACCATCTTTGGAAAATGGACTAAGCCGTTACGCAGTCGTTAGGCATTTTTGCTTCAGGTTTTTTAGATCTGGTCCATACAGGGAAGATCGTGGAGGCCCTGTGTTGTCACTAAGATACAGGGAACGCCGCCACATGTATTAATTGGGTTATCAGGGAAGATTCTTTTTACACCCAGCTCCCTTTTGTCTTCTCTCTTAGAGTGACACACACCTATGCAGGACCACTAGGGCTCCTAGAGTAAAGTTATCCTTTTTTCGGTTTCTTCATTGACTGACCTTGACATGTCCTTGGAGGCTCTACTTTGTGTCTCATCTGACAAATGAGAATATCAAAGTAGCTATCTTCCATGGTCTTGCAGATTATTACAAGATACTTTGATTTAGTTGATTTATATATTTCCTGTTTACTTTCTTCATTAAGTGTATTCTTAATATTAGCAAAGTAATATGAAGTGGTGTGCCAAGCTTTGAAAAACAAAGAACGGTTACTTTTCCATTCTCAAATTTAATATCTGTCTACTCTACCTTTCCCAGTGAGATTGTGAATTAAGGCTGCTTTGTGACTTTACTTTTCTGTTGCTGTGATAAACACCATAGCCAGAAACAACTTAGGAAGAATAGGGTTTATTTCACCTTACTGGTCACAGTTCATCATCAAGGGAAGCCAAAACAGGAGCTCAAAGCAAGAACCTGGAGGCAGGAACTGAAGCAGAGGTCAAGAGGAATGGTACTTACTTCCCTGGCTTGTTCAGCCAGCTTTTTTATACTGCCTAGGCTCACCTGCCTGGGAATGGCACTGCCCACAGTGGGCTGGGCCCTCCTACATCAATGAGCAATCAGGAAAATGTCCCACAGAATGCCCACAGGCCAATCTGATAAAGTTTCTCAGTTAAGGTTCTCTCTCCCCAGGTGACTCTACTTCCTGTCAAGCTGACAAAAGCAAAACCCAAACAAGCACAACTGCATGGCTGCATGTGTTTGTCACCTGTGTATGAGTGTACACATGTGTGTGAATGTACGTGTATACTCAGGTGTATGAAAGCCCAAGGTGGGTGTTGGGATTGTCTTCAGTCATTCTCCATTCTCCATCTTTTCGAGTCAGTGTATCTCCACTGAACACAGAACTTGCTCCCAAGGCTACTGTCCAAGGCCAGCTTGCTCAGTGATCCTGTCTCGGCCTTCAGAGCCCTGGAACTGCAGGCAGGTTGCCTTGCCCACCTGGCCTTTATGCCCATGGGTCTGGAGATCTGAACTTGTCCTCACTGCTTTATTCACTGTGCCATGTCCCCAGCCCGTTACCTATATTCTTATTATTCTTGTGTCACCCTTGGTTTGTATACTGATGCCTTTTTAGTTACTGATTACTCTGAAATATACTTAGGAAAAAATTTACACAATCACCTTCCCTTGCTCCAGGTCTCCAGCTCTTATCAGATGGATATCCTGTTAGAACAGATGCTGTGCTTCCACATTGAGATAAGGCCTTTGAAGAGAAATGAAATGGCTTGTAGAGAAACTGGACAGGAGTAGCTGATTTTGAAAGACTCTGGGCGAAGGCTGGAGCTGGGACCTGTAGTGAGGCGAGATACCAGAGGTCTGCAAAAGTAGACCCCAGGCAGAGAATGCAGCAGACACAGGGCAAGGATGAGCTTGGAGTGTCCCTGGGGCAGTGGAAGGCCAGCATGAGTCGGTGTGAATAGAGGATTCTATCCCATGGCTCCAGAAGATGAATGTCCCTTTTCTTCTGTTTCCAAAATGAAATAAGGTCACACCCAGAGGGTCTGGTGAATTGTAGAGCGAATATACTGTTGTCTTCTGTTTTTCTGGTCTGAGACTGATTTGACTTAAAGGCAAAGAGACATGGAGATACTCTAGTTCAATTAAGAGGATTGGCTCCTCTGGTGAGGGCCTGTGCTCTGACAGAAATCAGCCCTTCTCTTAGTAACTGTGACCTTCTCCCTGCCACAAGAGCAGGCTAAAGAGAGTCCCTGCACACCCCTTCCACCCGGGCTGTGTAAATGCTGAACCTGCCCTCAGGGCAACCTTGAATCCCTGTAATCCAGATCCACCTCAGAGGGAGCTCCAAGAACACTCTGCATTCTAGGAAAGATGCAAAGGCTTTCAGATGCAGGGCAGAGGGAGGTGCTGCTCAGTGCTCATGCTTTGTGGGCCCAGGTGGGGGGCAGGGAGGTTATCAAGAAAACAAAGTAAATCCTTTTCATTGGCCAATGCCTGAGAAATGGTCTCACAGTTACAGTTCCTTGTTCCCCTCTGGCCCAGAGATTTGTTGTACTATTCCTATGCCATGTGACACTCTAGTGATAACAGGCTCACCACAGTCTTTAATATTTACTTTGTATTTTGACTGTGTTATTCACTTGGCACCAAGAAAGGATAGAGCTCTGGTATCATCTTGGACGTGCCAGAAAAGTCCAAGAGACCTATTGTGTTTTATGGCGTTATTACCATATCAGAGGCCAGAACTGGATTTTGATATAACAAATCACTCTGATTTTCTCCTGTGTTTGTTTCCCAGTTTGGCCTCTACAGAATTTACCCTATATCTTTTGTATGAAGATCTAATAAACTTGTAGAATAGAAAAGAATAATGTGTTTTTATAGGTCAGTACAACTACTATAAGAAGAACTCAAATCTCATGACCTTAGAAAAAGTCAGAGTCCTCCTGATCGTCGTTGTCGTCGTTGTCCTCCTCCTCCTCCTCCACTCCTCCTCCTCCTCCTTCCACCTGTGTGTATATGAGGTGGTAGGAACAGTCATAGGCTTCTGCTCTGAGAGAAGCTCTGTCCCACTGTTCCCTTGCCCAGGGCTTCCCTTGACCTCTGCCGACCAACCATAAATAAAACTTGTGAGGAAGGCACAGGAGGGCCTGGATGGAGTGGCCGTCATGTCCAACCCCCATGGGACAGAACATGGAGCTCCACCTCCAAATAGAGGCCATGAGCCATCTGTGCTGTCTAGGATCAATTGTGAGGTGAAAGAGGCTCTGGTACAAACTGACTGACTCCCTGGGTGAACTTGAACTGACCAGTGCCTAAGGCAGTTGCCATAAAGGCACATTCCCCAGGCCAAACAAGACCTGGTGAAACAGAACATCTGAAGATAGGGGTCCAGGAGTCAGCTCTCTGCTAAAGCCGCCGTCTTGGTCTTGGGTGCACTCCTGTTTATGGATCCCTAGCAGAGGCAGTCTGGGGTGAAAGGAGATTGAAGCAAGTGTGACAAATGCTCCTCTCATTCTGCCTTGGCACCTTTGGCACCTTTTCAAAGAGGAATTAAATTAATACCTTGTTGATTTGTAACTCTTGCCCTTTAAACATGTAAGCACTCCTCACACTGGATGTCAGCCTCATTAGTCAATGCATCAATACTCTTAAGGAGTCTGCTCACTTCACTAATAAAGCCAAGCCTCGGTTGTGTTTTTTTCTTCTCTGTCCTTGGCCGGCTGAGCCCGTGCCCTCTGTGACTGGGCCTACGTAGGCTGCCTTGGAGTCAGTGATGATGGATGTTCTTTTGCTGGGCTGCCTGTGGCTTTCTGTGAGCACTTCCCTTTCTACGTCCTCTTCCTTTTCCTGGTGACCAACCTCTGAAGGGCTTGGCATCTTTCTACACCTTACACAAAGAATGTCAATTTGCTGAACGTCAGGGGCGGGAGATGGTGGCTTTGTGCCTATTTCTCTTATCGTTGGTTTAATAATTCCAATTTCCTTATATTCCCGTGGGAAACTGGAAGCATTTCAGAACGCACTGAGGGTTACAAACACTGTGGGTTGCAGATAGTGCTTTTTGGAAAGAACTCACTAGGGCCACAGCCAGAGCCAGAGGGCTCTTGGATTCATGCAGAATAGGCTGTTTCTATAGTTACACTGGGATCAACCTTGTATTCCAAATATTTAGGAGAGAAATCCTAAAAACCAAAAATGGAAAAAGTAGAGCATTACTCAGGACTCAATAAAATCTTGAGGGATTTTAGTTCTATTTCTATCTAACAAATGCATGAAGATATTGTAGCTCAAGGAATGAGCCCATTCTAATAAAACAGTTTCCTTGGATTGGTGAGAATAGAAAGGTGAAAGAAGTTGCCATTAGGAACTCACTATGTGGAAGCTGCTTCAGGTCCTTCCTTTCTTATAGCAGCTTTGCAAGTGACATCACTGTACCATCTTACAGAGGAGGAAACTGAGGTCTAACATGTAGGGTAACTTGAACAAGTTCAGGGCCTGGACAACTGATCAAGGAGTCAGCTTAGTTCAACTACTCACTCTTGTTAACATTGGAGTGTCCATGGCCTGAGCCTACCTGTGACTTGCAGGAGGCTATTAGAAGCCAGTAGAGTCCCTATAGTCAAAGAGGGACTGAACTAGGCCCTGGCTAATAGGGGCAGGTAAAAACTGTTGTCTTTGAACAGCTGTAGCCCTGGCTCTATTCTGGGCAGGATATACTCTGTACGTTGCTTGTTATAGCCAGAGGGGAACAACTGGTATCTAACGCATAGAAACCAGAGATGCTGACAAACACCATACAGATACAGTCTGCCAGCATTCAGTTAACCTTCCTAGTGTCCATGGCACCAAGGTGGAGATCTGACCTTTAGTGACTGACAGTGTGGCTGGCTGGGCCGTGGTCGACAGTCATTCCCTGTTCTTTTTCACCTCTATTGATAACTTAGTGTGTCAGTGCTTGAGCTTCCTCATTGTCACAGTCAGAAGAAGATAACAGAAAGAGTATAGAGGTCAGAGAAACATTTTAATGGACATTCCAGTGATCACATTTCATATATGTGTGTGTGTGTGTGTGTTTATATATGTATATATTCATTCTTTGTCAACTCATAGGCTTACAGGGAGACTCTCTCATGTCCTCAGAAAGTCACCTGCTTTGTGGGAAGAGTTTCCTATTATCACACCCATGAGATTAGGTGACAGAATACTTGTGTCAAGACTGACGCCTGCCTTCCTAGCAAACAATTTGAAGTTGATTTTTCCATACCAGTAATAATGCCCCCAGGTCATCCAATAGCTTTTTCCCTGGGCAGATATTCACTCATGAAGTGATAATCTGTGATTGTGCCAAGGTCATTGTATTGCTGAATCATATAAATTCATCAACCCTGAGTTCACAGCTGTGGAGATCTTTCCAAGTTACTATAGCACTTTAAAATATTTTCTTGAATAGTCTGTCATGGAACATGTGCTCATTGACTCAAAGCTTCTAGAACATTTTACAGAGGAGGCATAGAGGACGTGGTTGGAGAAAATTCTTAGCTTTGTCTTCTCACTCTATTTTAGCAGATGAACTCATTAAGAACTAGAGCTATTGAGTTGCTTATAGCACACAGCAGATGGCTGGCAGCCTTCGGCCTTGTTTGTGAGAGTGGACGTTTCAGAACAGACCACTCCATCATGCTGAGGTTCAGCATTCGGAGACGACTAAGTGCCGTTTTCCTCCATTTGGTCAGATGGAGCAGATACACAGACCCCTCTGGACCTAACACAGATGATCAGGGCGCATGAGAACTACTTGGTGTTGGGACAGTGTTGCTGCTCTTCCCATGACCAAGGCTCTGAATCAGGTGAAACATGTTTCGGTGATGCGTGATTTAGAGCTGTCCTTAGGATCTAAATGCTACAGGAAAGTACAGAAGAACTGCAGGTAAAGGAGGGTGCTCATGTGACTGGTGCATGAGATCCCACACCAGAGCACCCAAATCTGCCTGTCTTCCTAGAATCTGCCTCCGCAAAAATGTGTAGGTAGGTAGCCCTTATTTGAAGGTAAGCAAGGCACCTAGGGCTGGGCAGGCCTTCGGGGCCTCTGTCCACTGAGGATTCTTCATCTGTCAAATGAGATAAGAACTTGTCAGAAACCTGGAGGCAACCAAAAATGTTCATTAAAAGTTGTGTTAAGCATTTGAATAGTGTCTACCAAATTCACAGAGCTCAAAGAGAGTTACTGTTATTATTTTATTACTGATATTTTTGCTATTCCATTATGGAATCTGTCTGGTGTGGATCAGGTTCTCCATAAACACTGCTTCTCTTTTCTTTTTGAATCATTCCTCAGCTACCAACTGATTGTGTGGCTCAGGAAAAGTAAATCTTTAATGGTGGGTCTCAAGTGTCCAGTAAAGTGTAGATGGCCTTTCCTAGCTGTCCAGGTTCTCAGTGACGAGCCCGAGTCTGTGATTCTAGGCACACCACAGCTACAGCCTCGAAAGTGACAATCAAGAATTCTAGCACCCAACAAAACTGTAGAGAACAGGCCTCGTGCTGCCACTCTTGAAACCAAACAAATTATGAGGAGAGAAGAACAGAAACAGGCTGTTTGTGGGGGTTTCAGTTCTGCCACCGGGGCTTAGGGCTTCCAAAATGTAGTTTCACATCTAGTGAAGGGGCGCTTACAAAGTGGCCTATGCCACCAACCTCGATGAGGATGGGGTCCTGGCCCTGTGTGTCCATCACTCACAGAATTTAGCTGGATACAAATTCAAGTGACAACATATCCCCAAGACAAGTCTTTCATTTGGCCCATAGTATAATTGGAAGACTGGATAGAGTCAGAACTCCAGGGACTAGGGTAGGCATCTAGCACTCACTGAGAACGAAATGTGAATATTAGGAGTCTTGGGGTAGTCCTTTAATGTGCTGGCCCATAGTAGAGTGCTGCGATTAATAGAATCCCAAGAAATACTATTTTGTTTATGCCTAAAAAAATCAAAACTGTAGTGGTTTGTCAAGATTCCATCTGAAGACTCTTTTTGTTTAAAAAAAAAAATAATGATTTTTAGCTTGAACAGTTGACTGATCACATAGCAATTAGCAAAATCTTTTAATGGCTTCGCTAGGAAAAGATATCCTAAAGAACTTGGAGAACAATACAGAAAGAAGTGTGCACTGACGCAGTTTGTGTAGTTCAGTAAATATTGTATCAGATCCAGGATGGAAAAGGATGTTGCCAAAATAATTGTGATGTGATAGCTTTAAAAAAAATAACTACAACAATAGGCTGGTGTGCAGGCCAGCAGGAAACTACAACAATACCCCACCTTTTCCTGTACCTTGCCCAAGTTCCTTCAGGCAACACAGATAACCGATGGGTGATAAAGTTGAGGGCCGGCTTTGGTGCCAGCTGAAAATAGAAGAATTAGTGTCAAACTTTATCTGATCAGAAAGCAGACTCAGCAAACACCCTTCCCAAGCTGTGGTTGAGGAAAACCCCTTGTGGGCACAGAGTCTTCTTTCCAATCTGAGCTGTCCCTCTGCCTGAGCAGAGGATACTCAGTTTCTCCTGGACATGCATCTTGGGGACGATTCTTGCTTGGCATGTGGAACCTCATGAGGCAGTAATCCTATCACATTGTAAAAGGCAGTTCTTTGCATTTGCAATGAACTCTGTGCTTGTTCTTTATCCCATGAAACTCTAGTGGTGACTCCTGACCTCCACAACCCTCTGCAAAACCAAGAACCTGGGTGAGTGGCTTGGCACCTCCTACCCAGTGCCTAGGTTTCTTCATTTGTGCATGGGCCATATTGATCTTAGTTATACCTCCTGGGCTGTTATAAGAACTGTGTGAGAATGTGCTGGCCAGGTGTTCAGCCTGCCACACACTGAGTACTGCTTGCTCTGTTTCAAGAATCAAGAATGACACTTCATGATAGCAATCCTGTAAGGGTCAGTATTATCTCCTGCTAAGAAGTGAGGAAACTGAGGCAGAGTCAATGTATTTAGTGAGCAGCCTAATCCTGGGCATCATTTAGGTTGGAGTGCAGAGAGGTGATGAACAATCAGCATACACATAGAAGAAATGTGATAACAACAGGAAGAAGACCTCTACGTCTGGAAGACAATGCAAAGGAGAGGGTGGCTCGCTTATTAAGGCAACACAGTCAGGAGAAGCCTTATCAGTGAGGGGCTTACTGGTTGTTCATACAGAGGACCCGAGTTCAATTCCCAGCACCCACATGGTGGCTAACAGCTGTCCATAACTACAGTTCTAAGGGAATCCGACTCCTTCTTCTGACTCCACTGGCATTGCACGACATGGGTGCAGTTACATACATTCAGACAATGTATTCATACACAGAAAATAAAAATAATAGTTTAAAAAAAAAGAAAAAATTGAAAAGGCAAAGAAACTAAAGCAGGAAGTCATTTTTGAGACATCTGTATAATGACACCAACCACTTCAAGGGTCAGGGTTAATGTTTCCAAATATTTAGGTTGTTTGTCTGATTTTGCTATATAAAATAATGCTTCAGATAACATTGGGTATTAGCTGTGTGACTTTGGGTGAGCTACTCAACTTCTCTCGCCTCATTTTCTTTATCTATAAAGTGAAGAAACCAATAGTATTTATCATAGAGGACAAAGGAGGAAGTGCGTTTGTGTAGGTAGTGATCAGAAGGGCACCCAGAGCATCTCAGACACCGAACAGGCCTGAACATGTCTTTAGAATAATTACTTCAAAGCAGACTTACTGAGCTATACAGGTGTAAAAGTTATCAGAATCTCAGAGTAATTAACTGTGTCAACCTATCACAAACAGAGGACAATGGGCTTAATGGAGAGTGGCCACTATAACACAGAATCAGAGCACACATCAGAATGTGGTTCAGAAGGGTGAGGGAAAACAAGGGTTGCTACAGGTAAAATGACCAGGGGGACAATCACCCTTGGCTATAAGGGTCACTAACAAAGAGGATGTCAGTCCCAGATGGACTGCCAGTCGCAGGGCAGGCATCCTCAGGGAATCTTCTAGGGTGAGGTTGCAGTGGCCCAATTGCAAGTCTACGTTCCTGGCAGAGTCTCCTGTGATAACTCTTGTTATTAGTAACATGTGTATGAGAACTCCTCCTTCAAGACCTCATTGTAGCTTTATTTAATTTAATTAATTTATTTATTTGAGATTGACACAGTGAGTCCATTTTGACTCATATAATACACACAAATTAAATAGAGACAAGTTTTTGCCCGAACATAGCAGTGCTTGTGTATTTATCCCTCCTCCTGACTGCTGTTGCATTCTAATGGCAGGACTGAGTAGCTATAACTGTGGCCCTATAGAGTTCAAGATGTAAGACAAAGCAGTATCCCCCTTGTTCATCGGGGAGTGGATAGTGGAAGCCTGGGATAGTACTAAATCCAAAGGTTATAAGTTAGGCACAGTAAGACCTTAATGATACTAACTAATAATAGACTGATTACAGTTTTGCTGTAACAAAATTGTCGCATCAATGCTTCTGTGCTTTGGGGCCACTTAAACACAAGCACTGCAATACTGCAGCACAGATCTGATAACAGAGACTAATCCTAAATGATCAATGGGCAGGAAGCATATAAAGTGTGGATGGGTTGGAAAAGGGATGATTCATGACCTGGACAGAACTACATGAGCTCTCATCACTGCACTGCTCGGAATGGTGCACATCACCTGGGCTGGCTGAGTTAGTAGAGCGCTTGCCTCGAATACATGAAGCCCTAGATTTGATCCCCAGCTCCACATGAACTGGGCATGGTGCCTCATGCCTATAATCCCAGAACTTGGGAGGCCGAGACAGAAGGATTAGTTGAAAGTCATCATCCTTGGCAACATAGTGAGTTTAAGCCAGCCTGGACTACTTGAGATCATCTCTCCAAACTTACACACACACCCCAACCCCACACCCTCCACACCAATTGTTCATTTATATAATTTTCTATGTCTGGACCCCAATTGGTCATAGGTAAAAGAAACCGCAGGAAGCAGAGTCATGAATATGAGAATTCTGTGTCTACCATCTACTCTTTGCTGAAAAAGTAGTTGGCTAGCTTCTGTAATGGACAGCCTAGAGGCCGAGGGTATAGCTCGGTGGCAGAACTTTTGTGTAGTCTGTCTTAGTATGAGTCCCTGGGTTCAATCCCCAGTATCCCACTGTTCTTCCAAACATCTGTCCAATTTATATTCCCTCCGTACTCAGAGCATGAGACTGGCTACTCCCGTGTATTTCTGCCAACATTTTGTATTACTAATTTTGAAATTAACCAAACTGATAGATTTTTTAAAGATGTTATCTAAATTTAACTCACACTTATGTGACCAGGATTCCAAAGATACTGATATTGGGATTCCCCTAACATTATTTAAAAAGTTCAGGGACCCAAAAGGCTTTTTGTTTGAGACTGTTTGTTTGCTTTGTGGGAATATATCTTCAATATTTGTTTAGTAGAGAATCTATAAATTTACTTATTAGTTTCTAGGTTGTTTTGGTTAAAGAAAATTGTCCTCACATGGGCATGTGGTTGGAAAGGGTAGTGATATTCAAGCAGCCTTGTGAAATTATTGTAACTATTCAACTTTGTTCCTATACCAGTGCAATAAATAGTTCCTTAGACGTTGGGTTCAGGGCAGAATCTGATTTTTGTACTTTATTAGTAAAACCCATTAGTCTGCCTTACACTTTGAATAGCTGTTTTATCCACACACAAATCAGCAATATCATGCATTGGGTATTTGGAAAATACTGCTTCTTTGAATTTTGCATATTTTCCAAATTTGACCCATTTCACTATGTAAGAGAGAAAAAATTACATTCATTAATATCACCATCAATCTCACTAGAAAAATCTTTAAGAACTGGGAAGCTGTTGAGTTCAGCAAAGCAGATAGGCTCTTTCTGGTCTGCAACTTTTTTCAAAGCTCAATGTTCATCTCTGGCAAGAAGCTCCTTGGTTGTTTTCTCAACAACCAGTGAGGCTCATGCTGACCACTTTTGAGACAATGTCCACCAAATACACTTCTGGGTGACTGTAGTTTGTTGGCTGGTCTTTCAACTAAAATGTCATTGCATGAAATAAACCATTAGCTAAGTTTACAAGCTCTCTGGGCCCTTCCTTAAGATAGAATCTATTTTTCTGTTTTTGTCTCACAGAATATTAAAAAAATCATATACACAAGTAGAGACACAGTACAGTTTATAATTATTGCTGCCTCATTAAGCAATTTTTTGAAAACTTCAAGCGCACATTGGTGAGGCATATAACTACTCCTGCACAGGTTGAGACCAATGTCTTCATTTGATTAGGGAGCCCCGGGTTTCCCACCATTGCTGAATGCAAGGGTCAACTCTGGAAAAAAGTCAATTTGTACAGTTTTCTTTTTAAGATAGGCTCTCCCTATAACCCCAGCCTTCCTGGAACTCACTATGTAGACCAGGCTGGTTGACCTCCGTCTCACAAATATCCACCTGCCTCGCGAATGCAGGGATTGAAGGTGTGGGCTCTAGCATATAGTGCAGATTTTGATGAAATAGTTTTGAGCTTGTGTATCCCCTGAAATAATCCTTGTGCATCATTTGAGAAGTGCCACTAGAGAGTGATCTTTGTTGCTCAATGCATGTATTCCATCTATTTCTCCAACAGCAAGGCAAAAAATAATCAAAAACCACCCCAATCCCATGTGTTCATACATAATGAACACCACATGGCATGGAATGGAATCACGGAGAAAGATATTGTTTATTTTATAAAGCAATAGCAAAATTCTTCTAAATGTAGTATTTATTATACATGAATTCTCTTTGTATATATTAAGCTATATAAACTATATGTATAACTATCATATATGACATAACTATATGCATAGCTGTTAGGCAATATACATACATATATAACTTAATACACAGGAAAAGAAAAAATCAAATTTGGTGGGATATAGTGAAATTGATTGCAGTAATGAATGGATTGATTGATTAACTTTAAGACATTATCTCCCTGTAGCCCCAGTTGATGTGGAAATCTCTATGTAAACCATGCTTGCTTCACTCTCACAGAGATTTGCCTGCCTCTGCTGGGATTAAAGATATATATCACCATGCCCAGCTAAAGTCATTGTTTTAGATGGGAAGGGAGGACCCACAATAAAGAGTTATATCAGTTGTGAATTTTTATTTACTTGTCATTTTTATTTATTTAAGAAATAACTTATTTTTGAATCTATTGTGATATGAATATGTATATATTATGAATACAGTATGGTGATATAGGATGTTGAGAGATGCATATAGATAATACAAAGATTACCTTGGTAAAGCAAATTAACTTTATCATCTTTTTGTGACCAATGCAGTCATTCATTGAGCACAAATCTCATATGGAACAGTGCTGTGATCTAGGCCTCCCTTGAATGCTGTCTGGACTTGTCGATCTTTTGTGTCTGCTGCCTTGTGTCCTCTGTCCTACCTTGTCCTACATTTTATCCCTCTACCACTCCCTCTGTCCTGAGTAATCACTGTTTGGTTTTCAATCTCTGTATATTCATTTTTTAAAAAGATTCCACATGTGAGATCATGCGGTATTTTCTCTGTGTGTCTGGCTTATTTATTTAGCAGACAGTGTGCAAGACTTGTGTATGTTGTGGCAAATGACAAAGACCCCATTCTCTTTAAAGGACACACACACACACACACACACACACACACACACACACACACAGGCTGTTTCTGTATCTTGGTAGTAGAGAACTGTGCTGTAGCGAATGTAGAAGGGCAGATGTCTTTATGGGTATAGTGATTTCATTTCATTTGGGAATACCTTGAAGAGGGATTGGTGGGCCAGACAGTGGTCCTTTTTTAAATTTCATTAGAAACTTTCATGCTGTTTTCTATAGTAACTGCTCCAGTTTGTACCCGTACAACAATGTATTAGGAATTCTTTTCCTCTACTCTTTGTCAACATTTGCTATGGTTTGATAGTTTGGTAGTAGCCATCCTAATGAGTATACTGGAGTCTCTTAATGGTTTTGGTTCATGTTTTCCCATTGACTGGTGACTCTAAGCATCTTTTCATGCACAGGTTGGCAATTTTTATGTCTTCATGGAGAAATGTCTTTTCAGGATTTCTGTCCCTGTTTGAACTGGGTTATTTGTTTTTCCCAGTATTGACCTGCATATGTTCTTTACATTTGTATATTAACCATTCATTCATCAGACAGGTGATCTACAAATACTGTTTGCTCAGTCCTTCAGCTGCCTTTTCATTTCATTGATTCACTAGTTAAAATGAATCAATACAAAAGTTATAGCAGCATGCATTCTTATTACTTATGGAACAACACACAAAGACACATTTCTGTTCCTTTTGCAATAGAAAAAAGTTGTCGTATTTATATAGCTTCAAGAAACGCTGGTATTTTCTGGACAGCTATCTTTGCTTGGTACTGCTCATGAGCCCTGCATACCTGTCCTGTTACCGGGACTTGGGTAAACATTTTCCTGAGACTTAAAGTGATCTTTCCTTTTACTAGTGTCCAAATTCTGACCAATACTATAAACAAATCTAATTCAATATTTACATGCAATCCAGGGTATAGTAACAACAGTTTCTTAAAATATTTAGATCACTAATTTGATTTACATAATCTTGACTGACTTTAACTGTTATATTTAGCAGAAGAAAATAAAGATTTCAGCCTCAAAGGAACCAGTAAAGGGATTTAAAACAAATGTTACTCTTACATTAAATTCATAGGAGAGATAAGTTCATACAATCCTAAAAATAGCTAATGTTAAATTGGGAAAAGCTGGACCAAGTTAGTTTTCTCACTATGATCTTCTGAAGTTAAATATGCTGTTTTTCCCATTGATCATACTGATGGGAAGTATAATGGGATGTGAGGGTAGATGTCCACCCGGCATCTTTTGTCCAGATGCTTGCCAAGATCTCTCATGAATGGGTTTTCTAGACGTAGTCATTCCCAGCTTGATCCATGTAGGCCAGTGTTACCATGTCAGTGCATTTCAGTGTGTGCAAGTGGGAAGAAAGCCGTCCTGTTACCCCTCCTGGGTCTGACACTGTGACTTACAGGGCAGAAGCAGCATTTCCTTCCGCCCCAGTCGTGGGTAGAGCACAGGATGCTATTGTAATTTCAGTCTCAATGACTTAGTGTTGTTAAGGGTGGAATAAGGAAGAGGCTAAAGTGTACCCAGGGTGAACTCGGCCAGGAGAACTAGGTCTTTTGCATGTTTTAGATAATTGCACCTTCGTAAGAACTCATCACAGTGAGCCAGGTTATTAGCTCCATTTAACAGCTATGGAAACAAGTCTTGCTTGAGATTGCACAGTTAGAACATGGCAGGATCAGGATTGTGCTCAACTGTCTGTGGCCTCACAAGTCAAGCTGGCTCATGGATTCCTTTCATGCTGGCTGTAGTAACAACAGTGTAGGCAGGACATTTCCTGAAGTCTCTTTCTCTAGCATGCTGGGAGCTCCTGGCCACTGGAACATTCCTTCCTTGTTGACACGGTGGCTGTTGGTCTTTTGGGCTGTGTTTTCTTCTCCCCCAGTTGCTCCCATCGCTCTGTCTTCCTAAGTTAGTGTTTTCAAAGGATCATCTTTCTCTTAAAGCAGCTTGACTTCACTCTTGCTCCGCCTCTGAGGCTCACTCCCCAACACGTCATCAATCTGAATGATCTTATTTATATTTCTCTCTTGGCTGTGATTGCTTCTATTGCTAAAGAAAAACTTGGGTCTCTTGATTTTTATGACTATTTTCCTAGATGCTTTTGGCCACCAGTTTTCTTTCTCTTGTCCTTTAGACCTTTCCACTCTCTCCTCTTTGCCAGTCCACTTGTGATGGAGCTGGCTCAAACCTGCTTGTGAGAGCCAATTGATTTTTCATGATTTTCCTCCTTAATATATAGCACATAGGTAGCTTGAATTTACGATGATAGAGAACTTACACCACAGGACTTGGCAAAGGTTAGAAATTTGTGCCAAGAATGCCCAGGGTAGGTTGATAACCTTTCAACAGCCCCCACTGCTTCTATGTACCCTCGTCTATGGGGGCATTTCCTAGCGTAGCTATTCTGAACAAATGTGACCTTCATTTGATGTATTCTCTTGGCCTCCTCAGCGCGCGAGCACATGTGCCTCTTACTACATTTATAATTGCACATCATTGCTCTTCGGTATCTTAAGGCCTGATCCCACTTCAATGCTTCCTGCTCCTGTGTGCAGATACTTTCTGAAAATGTATTCTTCAATGCTGTGCTGGATAGCTTTAGTTGTCAGCTTGACACACCTGGGTTGAAAGAGCCTCAACTGGGAAATTTACTACATTGAACTGGCCTGTGGCCATGTCTGTGGGGGCATTTTCTTGATTGTTGAGTGATGTGGAAAGGCCCAGCCCACTGTGAGTAGTGCCATGCCTGGGTAGGTGATCCCACAATGTATAAGAAAGCAGGTTGAGCACAGGTCAGGTGAGCAAGCCAGTAAGCAGCTAGCCATGTTCTGTGCTCCAGGTCCCTGCCCTGAGTTCCTACCTTGGGCTCCCTCAGTGATGAACTGTGACCTGGGAGATGTAAGCCAAATAAACCCTTTTCTTCTCACGTTGGTATTGGTTAAAGTGTTTTGTCACAGCAATTCAAAGCAAACTGGAACAAATTCAGAGCAGACATCACAAATTCCCAAGTCCCAAACTCAATCCCTATTTCTGTGAATGGCTCCACCATCCAGCTTCCACCCAATACGAAGTTGGTGTAACCACTCCATCCTAAGTCTTGCTCGTACTAAGAAAGCATCATTAAAGAAGCTTATCATTGCTTCTTTAATAACACTATGCAGACTGGAACTTTAGGTCATTATATGAAGGAGTTGGTGGTTTGAGATAATGGTGTGATTTTCTTTTTGTTTCTTAGACTGTTCAAAGTTCTGTTGTGTGAGATCACTGATAGTCTTAGTTTCTTCGTGCTCAGGAAAGGGCAGAAGGGACTGGAGAGATGGACCAGTGATTAAGAGCACTTGCTACTCTTGCAGAGGACCTGGGCACCCACATAACTCTAGTTCCAGGGGATCTGATGCCTTCTTCTGACATCTGCAGGTATTGTAGACATACAGTATACATACATATAGGCAGGCAAAAACACTCATGGTCATAAAATAAAAATAAGTAAATATTTAAGAAAAGAAAGGAAGGAAATAAGCTCACATAAATTTTGTTTCTCTGAGGTACCCAGACTTTGAGAAGTTTTTCCATACATAATTTTAATTACTCTCATAACTATTTCTATGCACATACAATCAGCAGTTTTTGTTTTGTTTTCAATGCAAAGGAAATTAAAGCACACTTAAATTAAATGGCTTATCTAGGAATATTTAGCTAGAATGTGGGGTAGAGGATGTGGCCTACACTTTCAAGACTGTGATCATTCCATTATCACTGGCTGCCTCTGGCTAGGCATATGCATTTGGAGGGAACGTGGCCACTTGAATAGCTTCCATGAGACCCACAAGAAATGTCTTTCCTTTATTCAGGTGCTCCAGAGGTCCTTACTCTAGCTAGTGTTACCTTGAGGCTCCCTGCAGGATCCAGAGTACCCTCCAAGGGGCCTATGTAGCTTTCTGCTCATCTGATGAATGGATGCAAATCTCATTCAGACTTTTTTGGAGTTTGAGATGAAAAGGCATTTGCCTCCTGGAAGAATGTGGTTAAAGGCTTGTGTGATTTCCACAGATTTTTTAAATTTAAGTCACTTCCTAGTATGCACATGCTCACTCTATGACTGGCTTTGACAGGAGAAGAGATCATAAATAAGGTGAAGATCTGATGCCTACCTTTATTCAGAAAGAAACAGGACCTCATTCATGATGGCCAGAGGGTGATAGGAAGTAGGAGTGACTGTTTCTTGCTATATGTAAACCACGAGCTGGTTTTGGACAAATAGAAAATAGTCATGTCATGAAGCGTCCTTTGAAACTCCGTTCCTCACATGCAGTGGCTTCCAAAGAGTTAATAAGCCAGTGGGGCTGGAGGGCTGTGAAGGCTCCCCCAGCGGGAGTCCGCAGTCTCCTCAGTTAGTGTCTTTGTGACCTACCTGTGTGGAATTCGGTCAGAATTAAGTTTCTGATATCCATTCCATCGGATTTAATTAAGCAGTTGCTCCATGCCAGGCTTCTTGAAGGAAGCACTGACAGGATGAATGAAGACCTCTCAAAGACCAGGCATTAGATGAAATCAACTCAGAAAAAGAAAAACTAATAGAACAAGGAAAATCCCAAGCAGTGGTGTAAGAGGCAGGAAGAAATTAAAGAAACAGTTGCTGTGAATGTGTGTGGGGATATCTGAGATGGGATGGTCAGCACTGCCTGGGGAACTGCTATTTAGACAAAGATAGATATGCAAGAAGCCAGCCCTATGAACACTGTGATGGAGAAAGAACAGACACAAGCTGATGGTAAGCCGGCAGTGGAGGAGAGACAGAGAGAGAGACAGAGAGAGAGAGAAGGACTATAAATATATTGGAGGTGTACTAGGGACTTCAGAGTTTCAAGAAAGTTTGGCAGAACTTTAAAAGCAGGGTGTTATGTTATGATCTGATTTGCACTGTGGACATTCCTTTCAGTTGACTGTGCAGAGGACAACCTCTGGGAAGGAGTTTAGGGACTCTTTCTGTGACCCGTAGGAGACTTTTCTCTCATGGCTTCAGCGGTGGAAGTAAGGACAAGATGTGTGTAGATTTGTCGTGTAGGTGGTTGGAGGTATTTGGTGAAGGAAGTAAGATTCAGATGTTTGTCTTTAGCAACCATGTGAGTTTCCGTCCATGAGATGGGGGTGAGGGGAAACAGAAAATCATCTCTCTCTCGCCCTCTCTCACGGCCCTGAGCCTGTGGCTCATTCTAAGTAGGCTACCACTGCACTGCTGGGTGTCCCTAAAGGTGGACAGAAAGTTCTTCCACGTGTGAAGCTAGGCTCCACCTCCCTTCCATCCATGTGGACACTGCTATTTCTCTGGAAGCATGTGGAATACATCTACTGTCTTCTCCCATCCTTGTGTCAAATAGCTGAATATCCGAGATTTTTGGCACTGTTTTAAAACGTTAAAATTTTAAATAATTTTGGGTCAATATGCCATTAATTAGATCATACTATAGATTCATGAATGTCTCCAAGCTGAGTTTGGAATCGAGACATTAGTAACAGACGATCGTCACCAAGACCCTTCACGTGGCTTTTTTCTTCAGTTTGACTTTTTTTTCTCTGTATTGCCTGTAATATATGCATATTGTAGAGTATATAAAAATCAGGGACAAATAGAGCCCTGAAAAATAAACAGCTCCTGGCGTTTTACCACTTGGAGATGTCGACAGCTAAGAATTTGGCTTCCAATCTTTTGGTGTCTTCTTTAACTTCCTTCTATAACAAGGGACAGGGTTTGTAATACACATTCACTCCTCACCTTTTCATTTGCATTGTAATTTGTGTTTAAAGAATACCGTCTTCAGAGATCCTACAGAGCATTTCTCCTCCTTACCAACACTTACTGCATGTTCTGTCAGTCAGTAAGGTGATACTCTTTTCCAGAACTTCAATGTTTTTTAATAATTGGTGTTATGTTACTAGCACTACAGTAAACACTTTTGATTATAAGGATTTCCCCCCATAATTTGAGCAACGTCCTTAAGGAGGTCACAAGCTGAACATATGGATATTTCCCAGTGTCTTAGAATGAAGTATGAATGGAACCCAGCTTTCAGCAGCATTATGTAATAGGCATCAGTATCAATGTGAGGCCATTTAACCACACCTTGGTCTTTTCAAATATCACCAGAAGAAACACCTATTAGTTGTTGCTGATACACTCTTTACATATTCTGTGGTTGACTAGTGAGGGTAAATTTTTTTATGTGTTTGGTTTATTCATATTTGTGCATCACTGAGTGTTCACTAAATTCTTCTTGTGAATTATCTGTGTCTCCATTTACCACTTTGTCAGCTGGATCTTTTATCTTAAGATGCCTTCTGCCCTCTACACCTTGTTCTCTTCTTTTCTTTGTTATTTAGGAGGCATTGGGTCTGTTTTCATAAATTGGGGTCCAACTAACTAGAACTGTAGCTCCTCAAATGTTGTATAAGTGACAAATAGAAAAGTGAAAGAATTATGGCCTGCCCTCCACAGGATATATATTCAGATAGAGTGTACGTAGTCTTCCCCCTGTTCTCCGAACAAACTCATCAAAGCAGAACTGTTGTATTTGGACATCTGGGAAATGTGCTTTGACAAACATCCCCTTGATGACTGTCAGAGCCTTGAAGAGACTTTGATATCAAGAATCCCCAGAAACTGTTGAAATCAAGGGTATGTTTGGATGACAAAGGGCTGTTTGCTGACTCATCTGCACTGTCCCTGTGATTTGGCTTCAGCATCTTCATACAAAGGATGACTTTGTTTCCATGTAAATGACAGGCTAGAATTAATGAAGAGTCCTGGGGGTGGGGGCTCTACATGCTGCAAATGTGGCATCTCATCTACCTGTTTCTCTGTGCTTATGGTAGGCTGCTGGGCACATCTTTAACATATAAATACTTCCCCAGTTTACATATTCAGTGTTTTTATTGCTATAGAGCTACTTCCTCAGACTGTCACAGAAGGTGATAAAGCATCCTTCCAAAGCCTGATTTCCATGCATTCAGGCCATAAAAAAGGAGACCAACCCACTGCCAATAAGTTAAAGTGCAACTAGTTCTGCCAGAGAGCAGGATCAGGATCATTTGCAAGGGGAAGAACAGAGAGAATGCACTTTGCCATCTCTTTGTAAGGCCCAAGGCCAGTGAGCTCTTAGCTGTTTGTAATTGTTAAAGTTGAGGTTGTCCGCCATCTTAGTGGGCTTCACATACATGTTATAGATGAGGATTCTCATGTTTTAACTAACAACTAGGTGAGCACATTCACATTCAGTGTGTCAGGGAACATGAACAATGTTAAGAATGGACCAAAGCCTTAGTGTGATATTTAGAGAAAGAATAAGTTAAAATGCATAGTCCTGGCCCTAAAATCCAATCCTGCTCTTTATCAGCCCATTTCTTCCCATGCAAATGATCTGGCTTCTCTGGCATTCAATCTCCCCAATAATATACTGATAATTGGGGATTCATAGAACTACCTGGCCTAAAAATTGATAATTAAAGAAGGTATTACAGATTAACCATCTATCAGAGTGCTGGAACCACACTCTGCATCAGTAAGATTTTATGCTTTTATTAATAGTAATATTTGTATTCGTATAACTGTTGTCAACAGAACATTGCTGGAAGAAAAAACAATGGATGTGGGATAAAAGGTGTGAAATAAAACTCATAGATTATTGCTTTTAGGAATAGAAAAAAAGTCACACTTATGCTGAAGATTTTATAAGACTGACTTAGAACTTCATGATCTCAGAGTTGGACCATTGTGCATACAGAGCCAAAGTTATTGGTGCTAGACTGAACTCATAAACATTTAGTGGTGGATGAAGGAGGGGCTCATGGCATGGCAGTTCTGGGTTGCTAGAGGGGAGGAAGTCATTATCTTCAGTGGTGTGGCCATTCCTGCACCAGGGGAAAGTTTCACATCTATGTCTTTACAAGTGTCCCTCATTAAACCAAGTGGGTCACAAAGCAAAAGCAGAAGCAAAACCAAAAGACAGGGAAGTAGATGGGCACTTGGTGGGAGGAAGGATGTCTGATTGATGGAGAGGGAGAAGGAGGGGGAGGAAGGGGGAGAGGTGGAGAAAGAGAGATGGTAGACGGATGAGTATGACCAGGATGTGCTATATACTGCTATGAGGTTGTCAAATAATAAATTCAAGAGAATTATCTGTGTTGGCTTTTGCTCCTCGGGTGGCCATTCATTGCCACCCCTATATGTATCTGACAAAATATCCTTTCTAGTATCAGTTAAACCTTTTTGAATATATTAATTTAGCAGATAATTAGCTTCCATCAGTTCCTACAAATTAAAAATGTTATCAACTAGCATCTAAAATTTTCCCCCTGTGATTTAACCAACTTTGATAGCCTCACCATTAGATTTGATAAAAGACTCAGTTTTTGTCCTATGACAATAAAAAGTTCATGTAAGGTCTTCCATATCGGGATATGTCATTTGGAACAACCTGGACCATGTTCTTGGTCACTCATACTTGACTCAGAATGAACTCTTATTTCTCTGGAGTGACGGCTATGTTTTTTATTGACATTCTGGCCTTAACTTTTATACTGACACCCAACAGACCACACTAAACATTAAAATGGAGTCACTTGTACTGAAGTTCTACATGACCAAGTTGAAACTTGCTGAAAACCTGGCTTTCTGAAAAACAAAAAGAAAAGAGAGATTAAACAGCCAGATTTCCCAAACAGGTGATTTTCAGTTGGGGTGATAATGAAGTTTCCTCTGCCTTCAATCTTCATACCCTTTAATTCTTAAAAAAGGTAACTAGAAGGGATCTGATGTTAACCAATCAGCAAATTATTTTTATTAAATTATCTCTCCCTTACAAGAAAAACAACTTTGAATGCCAAGTCTACTCTTGATTATTTCCTTTCTGCTGAGTTTAGTATGACTATAAAACCAACCTCTTTTGTTGGGCCCATTCAATTCCTTGGAATGATGTGTTTACCCATCCTGGGCTTGAAAAGAAAGCCAATTAAGATCTTTAAAAAGTGTCATTTTGTGTATTGTCAGAGGCAGCCTTGTACTTTATGTGACCTATATTATAATGGTCACGTCATACTACAACATTATATGAGCATATGTGCCAGGCAAGAGAAGAGGGAGAACCTCTGCACTACTCTCTGGGTTCTTTTCACACAGTGACTGCTATGAGAGAGCTAAAACAGCCACTATGCTCAAAAGACATGGGCGGCCATGACTAAGCAGAGAAGGACCTTGATGGTGCTCAGGACAACTGTTTGGTGGTTTAGGAAGGAGGCTCAGGCTAATTTGGGAGTGTGGGTTTTGTTCACACCCTGGCATCTCACTTCTGCCCTGTAAGACCTAGACTCCCCCTAGACTCTCAGCATCCTCAGAACAAAGACCACTGACTTTCTGTAATCCTTATTCCCCAACTTTGCCATAGTGAAGTTGAGATCTCCCCGCTAGTTATCTAAGCTGGGCCTGGGCTGAAACAGTCAATTCTTGGCCTCTCAGCTGTCAACTCCCCGAAGAGCCAGAGAGAACTTTCCCCCGTTGGGCTGTGGATTCTGTAGCATCTGCTTATGGGTGTTTACTCTTGACCCACCATTAGCAGAAACACACCATGATGTAGTTTTCCCTTTTGAATCTATTAACCACAGACCACGTTCCATTTGCTTTGAACATTTAATGCGGTATCAAGCCTGAAATCAAATGAATACAGGCAGAGGAAGACAGTAGGTGGTACAGGTCGTCAGGGAAAAGGATGTTCTAAAAGATGTGCTAATGTTGTAAATAAATCCAGCAATGGGAGTGGGAAAGTAGCACTTGGAATAACAGTTTAAGAGGTTATTGATACCCCACTACCCCTCTGAAAAGAGGGAGGAAGGGAAGGAGAGAGAATAATTTGAGAAATGGTTTGGGGAATATTTTCTTGAATGAAGAATCAATCAATATTCTTAAAAATTAAAAGTATCTATGCCTTAAGAACCTATCACAGTACATCAACAAAAAGCAGAATTAGGGGCTTGGCTACAGATGAGTTGAGTGTTAGAGTGCTTATCTTGAGGGTAACAGGAAAGTATCTGACCAAGGCTTAGTATTTTATTGTATAAAGGATGGGGAGCCAGAGTCTTTGAGTTTCAAAGTTTTTTTGTGGACCTGCAGAATGTAAATAAAGTATTAGGGAAAGGTGGTCTTTTAATGACCAGACCTCATTGCAAAGGAATTTGAAATGAGGCATCTAGGGAAACTGGGGAGAAATGAGCTCTGGAGCTCTTTGAGTTTTTCTTCTTTACCTGTTGCATGTTGATGAACCTTTGATTGTTCCCAATAGGGAAGACAAATCCTGTTTGTGAACGAAAATACGCAGAATAATGTGATATCCTTTTTCTGCAGTTAGACAATGACTTCAATAATATATAGAATGATAGTATGCCATATTTTTAAGCACTTGCTATTGAATTTTGTGTATGCCCATGTATGGTGCATGTGCATATATGGGTGAACAGGCATGCTCACAGAAGCCAGAGGAGGACACCAGGTGTCCTCTACACTCTCTGCATTATTCCTTTGAAGACAGGGTCTCTCATTGAACCTGGAGCTAGACCTCAGTAAGCCTCACTGATCCTCCTGTCTCTGCCCAACACGAGACTTGGATTATAGTACACATATGTCCACTCCTGGCTTTTTATGTGAGTTCTGGGCATTTGAATTCAGTCCTTGTGATCTCTCAACAAGTGCCCTTCCCTGCATGCTAAGCCATCTCCCCAGCCCCACTGTTTACATTTTCATGAACTACATCTATACATGCTTCTACCACATGTTTAGCATAAAGCTACTGCAAAGTTTTATTCATCTCTTTCTTCACTAATTGGCATGGATTTCTTGGGTGCAATGCTGAGCCAGTCTTTGTGGACATAATAGTGAAGAAGATAGCCCATAGGAACATATGCAGAGAAAATGCCTGTTTAGGAATAATCCAGTGCTTGGAAAATACTAAAGTCTCAAAAACATTTGTTGTATTCCCAAGGAATTTTGGGAACTAACTCAGTGCTTAAAAACTTAGGAGAGGGTTACTAATGTCAGAAAACATTTAATGAGTTTAGACATGGAGCTAAGTTTTGTAAGGAGAATGTTTATGCTGTACTAAGTTGTAGTCCTTTAAATGTGAAAAGTCTCCCCTAGACTTATGTGTTTGACTACTTGGTCCCTAGTTGAGGGTGGGCCTTGAGGTTTCTTAGCCTGGCAGTATGTCCTGTCCACTCTCTGTTTCCTGACTGTGGAAGCAGTGGTACCAAGTGCCTCATGAGCCTGCCTGCCTTCTGCACCACGGTGGAGAATACCCGAAAACTTGGTGGAATTACCCCTCCCTTCCAAAAGCTGTTTTAGTCTGGTGTTTTGCCATATCAGGGAGAAAAGTGACACAAGTAAACATAGTGCCGTGCACACTGGTGTGCACTGAGTCACTGCTGTGAGGCTAACCCGAGGGATGGGAAAGACAAGTGCTGGAAAATAGAGAGATGATCGACAACAGATAGGTAATCAACAAATAGGTAGAGAGTCAATAACAGACAAAGGATAGGTTGATAGATAACAGATGATTGATAATAATCTTGAGGTTACAGTGAACCTTATTTTTCTCTTACAATACTTTCTTTCAGTCTCAGTCTATTGAGAAGAATTTTCCTTTTTCAGCAGGCCTACTATGGGTTAGGGTTTGTGAAAACACCCATCCTCTTCTTCAGTCCTTATACCTGTATTACAGGTGAGGATAGTGGGCACCTATGCTGGTGAAGAGCTTAGGTTCGAAGGTGGGAATTCTTGTTCCAGAGACTCTCAATTCTATAACACATTGTGACTTTAGAGGGTTACAGTCTGCGTGGTTTTAAAACTGGGAATGAAAGCAGTGGTCTCCAGAGCACAGGCTCTTATGCCTTGTTCACAAAATGCTGGTCTTAATTTCAAACATTGTATGATTTCCTTGACTTTTTCTTTTCATCCAATAAGCCCCCAAGGTCAGTAAACTATTGGGGGTATTTTTCAGTTCTTGATCAGTAATTGGGATTCAAGGATTGAGTTGCTCTATTATGCTTTATTATGCTTTATATCTGTTGACTGTGAGGCAAAATAATATGGAGAGTAGAATTACAAAGGTGACTCTTAAAAGCATGCAGGAAGATTATGACTTAAAACATGCTCGCCAAGGCCATGAAAAGAGATGAGTTCCCTTGAGAGGGGCCCAGCAATACTTCTTTACAGACTTGCAGAGTGAATATCTGAATTCCACTTGGGTCTTGATGGCCTCTTGGAGAAGCCAGGGAAGAGCTTAAGACTTTATGATGCCCTAGGTTGCATCCTATGCAGTTGACATTTAATTTGAAAGCAGTCTGTTTAAAATGTCATCTGGTTTTCATTTGTAGGGGCCCACTTGAAAATGGGAGGTTGGGCCTGGCGACCTGCTGCTTCCTCTCCTTCTACAGGTTTTGTAGTTGTTTGAGTTGAAGGTAAATGTAAAGCTTATTTTTCAAGACAACTGATATTTGTGAAGGACTTCAGCGTTTACAAAACATTTCTTGTGTATTCTACCCTGTCTTAAAGAACGGTAAAGGAGGAAAATGTTCCCATTCAGTCTAGGTTAGAATACATAATACATAACACATCTGTGATTTTCTCCTGGGTTGAGTGCTTTCAAGAGGAGAAGTAATGTTCTCATTCAAAAGTTACTATGTGAGGATTAGAATCTTACTCACATGTGACATCCTCTCTAGGATTTTCAAACACCTGTTAGGAAAGGATACACATGATGGATAATGCCTTTCAGTGAGCTATTCTACCAGGTAGGAGGATTCCAATAAACCATGTCATCATCTAATTTAAATATATGGTTTCTCTGCTTCAGATATTCAAGAGAAAATACTGATTGTTCCAGGGTACTGTGAATCCTCTTGCATTCCCTACATGCTAAAATAGACCTTAGTATACTGGTTGTGTTGGCTCTGCTTTCCCTGGAAATTTAAGTCTGTTCAGAAATGTCAGGGCTAGCTGTGGTCATGCCTGCCTTGAATTTTAAAAAATGTAATAACTGAATCTTTTTCTACAGGGGCTAAGAAAAAAATGGTATTCTATAATTTTCCTTAGGGACTTGGATAGATAAGGCTGGGCATATGTGGTGTACCCAATCAAAACACAATTTCACAGGTTATGAGTTTGCATGAGATGCTGGCTATCTCGTGGATTCTGGGTTTGAGTTTGCATGCACACAGGGAAACGCTGCTGTAACCAAGCACCTACCCATGGCTGCTCCACTGATCCAGACTGCATTACAGGTACCCATCTTTTCCTCGTAGGGCCTCTACCAGAGAGCCAGGGGTGAGAGCACAGCACTCAGATGCTGTGGGTGGAGAAAAAGGTCTCTTTTCACACTCAGGCAAGATAAACAATTCAGTCACCACATTAAGAACTATTCTTTTCTAGACACGCTGTGTTCTGTGCCAGGGACTGTAATACATTCTTATAGCTGTTGCGAGCTGAATTTTTTGTCTAAGACTGAGATGTGCTAAATAAGTAAAGGTTGTACAACTTATTGACACAGGGCAGAGGCAGGATTTGAACCTAAGTCTGTTGAACCTAAGAGTGCAGAATCTACTGTTCCAAAGAGTCTATGCCATTATGCTATCATGAGGCCATGTAATCTCAAACAGTCTTAGTGAAATACTAAAGCAGGGTGGAAGTGGCTTTCCCTCCTGCCTCCTCCTCCTCTTCCTCAGTGCAGGACATCTGTGATCTCCATCCTGGCTTCCCAAAGAGAAGTGCAGTGGCAAGATGATGCAGAAACTGCTGGTGTCATTCACGTTCACATTTTTTGTGTGGTTTGCTTTTATTTTTTAAGGCAGGGTTTCGTGTAGCTCAAGCTGTTTTTGAACTCACTATGTAGCTCAGGAAGACCTTAAACTGCTGCTCCTTCATCCTCTCCCACCTGAGTGCTGGGATTATCGACCCATGCCACCACATCTGGTTACACCTGTCTACAATCAAGCTCATTTATATAGTTTACATAGTTGTGGTCATAAAACATACATATAAATTCACTGTCCTTGAAAGTCATACCGATCTAAACTTCTGATGTAGGTGTCATATTTATTATTAATGCTGGGCACTAAGCCCATGGCTTGGCTGTGCTATTATTGTCTGATGGGTTTGGGATGAGTTTCTAGACTTCACCAATCCTCAGGTAGAAATTCAGGAAGAGATTATAGCATTCTCCTACAACTGACCAATGTGCACGGAACAAGAGGCCATAGAGCATTTATCCCTGATTAGGACACCTATTTCAAACCTCTTTCCTTCCAAGGCTCAGGGATCATTGCAAAGGAGGAGGTATAAAGATTGTAAGAGCTGGTGAGGGTGGGTGATCTCAAGGAAAGAATTCTAGACAGCTTGTCAGTTTCACACGTGAACTCACAGCAATGACAGCGTGCACAAGCCCCATGCAAGCTCAAATCAAACAAAATTCTAACATATACATAGGGAAGTGGGTAAGAAATCCCAACCCAAACTAAGGGACTTTTGGCGATTGATGGTGACTGGGAAGGGGAGAGACAGTGTCTTACAGGGATGGGACTTTGATGGACCCACACTTAAGGACATTTGGGAACACAAATGAGACTCCATATATATATGTATATAAAATTGGACAGGGGCCAGTGGGAGGAGATATGGATAAAGGAAGGGATCTAAATATCATTAAACTATATTGTATAAAGATTGCAAAAATTCAATAAAAAATAAAATCATTAAAAATCCTCTCTAATATGATTGTTGGAAGGCTAAAAAGGTAATTCATGTAGTGTTTCAACCCAAAGGCATAATGGACTTAAGGAAATGTTTGTCACTTTAGAAAAACCCAAGAAAAGCATTAATGCATATATGTATATATATGCGTGTTTATGTGCATGTGTGCTGTGCAAGGATATGCATGTATGTATATGTGTGTTTAGTATGTATGAATGTTTTTAGGTATTGTATGTATCTGTGCTGTATGTATGTGTGTACATATCTGTGTGTGTGTGTTTGGTGTCTGTATTTGTGTGTGGTATATATTTGTATATATGATACTGTGCATGTGTGTGGCATGTGCGTGACTGTGGTATATGTATGTGTGTGTTATATGTATGTGTGGTGTGTATGTGCCTGTTGGCAGGTGTGTTTGTGTGTATATGCATGTATATGTGCATAGGCATGTGAATGTATATGTGTGTTTGCATGTGTGTACATGTTTGTGTGGGTTGTATATGTGCAGTGGATATTTGTGTATGTGTGTGTGTGGTCATGTATGTATGTGTGCTGGATAGTTTTTGTCAATTTGGCACAAACTAGAGCCACCTGGGGAAGAAGGAGCCTCCACTGAGGTATTTCCTCCATCAGGCTGGCCTGTGGGCCTGTCTGTGGGGTGTTCCCTTGATTGTTCATTGTTCACTGTGACGCTGTGAGCGGTACCATTCCTGAGCAGGTGGGTTTGGCCTATATAAGAAAGGTAACTGAGCCAGTCAGAGAAAACAAACCAGTAAGCAAGCAGCATTCCTCAACGGTCTCTACTTTAATCCTTCCTCACCTGACCTGCCTCTTTGATAGACTGTAAAGTGTAGGATGAAATAAACCCTTTCCTCCCCAAGTTGGTTTTGGTTAGTACTTTTATCACATCAGAAAACAAATTAGAACAGTGGTGTGTATTCGTATGTGTGTGTGTGGGTATATGTGTAGTATGTATGTGCAAGTGTATGTGTGTTAGTTTGTGTGATGCCTGTGTATATTTGCATTTATATCTTTGTGTGTTGGTGTGTATGTTTTTGCATATGGTGTGTATATTTGTGTATGGTGTGTATCTGAAGATATGTGTGGAGTGTATGTTTGGAATACATGTTTTGTGTATGTGGAGTATATATATATATATATATGTGTATGTGTAAGTATATATTGTGTATATGTGCACTATGTGTCCTTGTAAGTGTATATGTTTGTAAGTATATGTATCTATGTATATGTGTATTTCACACATCTGCTTTTAAAGAGCTAGAATCAGATTCAGAGCAATTTCCTCTTCTGTGTATATGTGTGTGTGTTGGTATTATATGTGTGTATGTGATATGTGTGCGTTTCACACCTGGTTATAAACAGCTAGGATCACATTCAGACAGTAGTTTCATCATGTATATGTGCATGTGTATGTTTGTGTGTGTGTGTGTGTGTTTGACATCTCTTTACAAATGGCTGGGTCAGATTTAGACAGTGTAGTTTCATCATGTGCAGATGAAAGGTAAAAAATTCCTTATAATTCCATTGAGAAAATGGCCACACAGCTCATGGCATGATGGTGCTGGCTCATCAATAATTAAGCTGTCATGTCTTTTTGGTTTAAGTTTTCTTATGCAGAGTGTGGATTGGATTAGTTTTAGATCTTTGCTCTACATTAACTAGCTGCTTACCTCTACCCTTAACTAATGATAAATCGCTTAATTTGTGAGTCATTCATTACCTTGAGAAATTTATTTAGCCTTCTCAGCCTCAGTTTCCCTGTGCATAGCAAAGCTAAATCCTGGTCGAAGCGGGTCACAATTCTGCTTTAATAGAACTTTGCACATCAAGTGCCTGAACACACCATCCTCAGATCCCTCCCCGCCCCTTGTAGAATTTCCCTTCTCTTGTTGGTATGGCAAATTCTCAGTCCCTCCATTGGGGAAGCTGATTTTGATTGGTTGTGAGAATTTCTCATTAACAGAGAGCAAAATACCACTTTCTCCTGGGTCTGGGGAAGGAGGCTGAGAGGGGAAGGGGAAAGGCGTCTCCTGACGTGGAAGAGCAGAGGCGATGCCCCATGTGCATCTAGGGGAAGTTCTTCCAAGATGCACGAAGCACTGTTTTTGCTTCTTATTCTCCACTCTGCATGGATGGCTGAATCATTTATTAGCATTAATGGAAAACAGATTAATGTCCTTTTGCTCACACTGAGTCTGCATGCTTTGCCAAGCCAGGAAGGGAAATGATGGAGACAAGTTTGTAAGATCAGTGTGCCTTGGGTGCTCTGTAGCAAGGTGCTTCCCTAGTGTGTTACCAAGGGGAGACAATGCAGTCTCTCTGTCCTTTGCGTCCACAGAAGAAATGTGCTACTAAATGTGCTCCTAACAGCCTAACTGTCCTCCGAAACCCTTCAATGTAGGTTTCCTAGGCAGAGATCTGTGCTTTAAATGCCAAAAGGGAGCCACATGTACATGTGTGAAAAGAAGTTTAAAACTTGCTTCTTCAGTTACAGAGCTACAGAAATGTCAATATGGCTTGGGTGAAAGGTGTGCCTGCGGTCACCTGCAGAGGGACTAGTGACTGAATCTTGGCGGAGTGTCATCGATGAGGTTGAAAGTCTGCATCTGTCGCTAGCTGATCTCCATTCTTAATTTCTTCTAATTAGAGAGAAGGTCAGTCTCTCCTGGCATCAGAGCTGGAATGTGCTTCTCCCTAAAAAGTTTAGATCATGTATTTCCATGTCAGAATAACGCTGTGTTGTGAGAAATCTTGTGGTTGGAGAAGGTACCTAAGTGTTTTAGTTCTTCATATAACAATGTTTGCTTTTCTTTAAACTGAATGAAGTCCAGCTTCTGAGACAGCAGTGATCTTGTTTCATACCTTCTTTGGGTACAAACTTTGTGAGATGCTCTGAGAGCAGGAGGCCTGGTCCTTACTTTCTGAGGTCTCACAATTGTGTTTGCAAGTTTTCTGTTTTACAGGGATCAGTGCCTGTGTACCACAGCCAAGCTGTTATGCTTAGCAGTGGAAGTTAAAATATGAATGAGACATTGCTGCCTAGAGTACCACCCCAAAGCTTAGTCTGTTGGAATAAAAGCTGTTTCATTTGTTCATAATACCACCATGCCTTAACAATTTTGGCTTCACCAAGCCAAGTACTCCATCTGATCTTGCTTGGGATCACTTGGTAGCTGAAGTTATCTGGCAGCTTGTCTGGGATTGGATGATGGAAGTGGCCTCAGGTACATGTCTGGCTCTTGGTGTTGATTGGATCATGTGTCTCCAGGAGGCCAGCCCATGCAGGGGCAGCATGGCAAGAAAGCACCATTAAACTGCAAATGACTTTCAAGTCTCTACCTTAATTCTAAAGTTCTATAGACTGAAGGAAGGTGTTTAGTCTCGAGCCAGTGTGGGAAGAGACTATGCTGAGACGTGGATACAGGAGGTGATTCCTGTGCCAACTAGCCAGAGGCTTTGACCCGAATAAAAAGCATTACCATTCATTTTACTTTATTCATTTATATGATGTTAGGAATAAAATCTTATTTTTTGTGCATGTGAGGCAAATAGTTTAGCCTTTCATTTCATTTCTTCTTATGAGATTTTATTATCTTTATTGTACGTGTATGAGTGTGTTGCATGTGTGCGTGCAAGTTGCACCCATGTCATGCAATGCACAAAGAGGTCAGAAGAAGCCACTGAATACCCCTGGAATTGGAGCTATAGACAGCTGTTAATTGCCATGGGGGGCGGGGGTGCTGGGAATTGAACTCCGGTCTTCAGCAAGGGCAGCCAGTGGTCTTAACCACTGAACCATCTCTTCAGTCCCCTACTTTAATTTCTTTAGCACTTAATAGGCTTGGTATGGGGCTTGGTACTTGATGTGTATTATTTTATTAACTATGCATGACAAATCCTCAAGGTAGATGTTAGTATTTCAAATATACTGAAGTTGGTTAAATAGCTTAAAATCTTACTGATAGTAAATGGTCAAGGTTTTAACACAGAGCTGGAAGATTGCAGAAACTATTCTTTCTGCTTTGCAACTTTGCTAGAAACTATTTGGGAAACATAAGGTTAAGCATGGAATTGTGCTGGGAAGGTAATGGTTATCTAATACTTCAGACTACATAAGAGACTGGTCAACATAGGGTTAACAGCAACTAGGAAAGTGTAGTGAGTTCTAGAGATTTGAATTAGACCTTCCTACAAAGTTCAAAACACCTAAACCTAAGCTATAAAAAGGGCTGTGGTCAAAATCTGGCGATTTATCGTTACTGTGGAAGTATGTGAGTCATCTGTTAAATGAGGATCTTGTTCTAAGTATTCTACCTCATACATGTAAAACTCTGAGCATACTACAGGAACCTCACTGGTGCTCTGTAGAGGATAGACTCATGTGGTTTGGAGGGGAAAATGGTAAAAGGGAGATTAACTGGGCCAAGGAGAAGAGGAGAGCGGGGGTTTTATGAAAGGGATGACCTTCGCTTCTACATAAGCAGTGTCAGTTGCCATATATGGCAATGGTTAGGCAAGATTAAGGCCAAGTATGAGGGGCTTTGACGTCCAGATAGAAGAAGTAAAGTTGTCAAGTTGAAAATTCCATGAACATTCTTTAGATATTAGGAGTAATTAAAGTGTGCGTATTACTTTAAACCCAGGCTCCTGAGCCCACTGGGTTCCCCTTCCGTCAAAGTTCACCTTCCCGAACAGTGCATATGAAGTTCTAGGTTTGAATCCCATAATCTCAATAATAATGAGGTCTTTAAGACTGAGTGTGAGACCAAGAATGGTCTGGAAACCCCTCTCTGTTTTTGACCGAACATTAACCTTTAGCTCAGTCCACTTGCTCATATGGTCACTATCTTTGGAAAAGGCAGATTCTATTCTGTTCTGTATTTTATCTGAAGTGGCCTTTATAGACTGGTTTCAAGGATTTGGTCTGCATCTTGTGACACTATTTTGAAGGCAATGGGACTTTTTGATGCCTATTTTGAAGGTAAGGAGCCACGGTTTGGAGTAAACAGCCAGGGATGATCTCTCTAGAAGGGGCCATCTGAGCAGATGTCTTCATGACCAAGTGAAGCATATGCTTATCAAAGTAAGAGACTCAGTGTGAGAAGAGCATGCCAAAAAGTCAAAGGGAAAGTACTTTACAGTTCTGCTCTGTGCCCTAACAACACATGCAGGCATATTCCTTAAAGGTCCCAACATTGAAACATGAATGATTTTCAGCTATTAAAAATAAGTCCCAGCACCAGGGAGACAAGGAAAGGAGGGTCAGGAGTTCTAGGTGATCTTGGCTACCTAGCAAGTTCAAGGTCAGTCTGGCTACGTAAGACTCTGTCTCAAAAACAATCATCATAATAACAATGATAATAAGTTATAAGAAAGACTATCTTAAAGTCATTCATTAACTGGAAGTCTTTCTTCCCTTTTATGAATTCCGGGTAACTTTCTGGAATATCTCATTGACCTAATCATTAGAGAGACTTAACTTTTGTTAATATGACTTACCAAGTAGTCTTTATTATTCTTTGCAGATTATTATGTCCTAAGATTAGCAGAGAAGTGTGTTTTTTAATAATCAGATATATATTGCCCAATAGCTGAGCATTAGAAGGAGAAAGGAGTCAGATCCAGTTTTCCTTTTGCCATCTCAGTCTCCAGTTAGTGAAATGGGAATGTCAAATGAACTTCTGTGATTGATTATTAGGTACTCGATTAGTTATTTTTCTCATTGCTGTGACCAAACGCCTGAAAAGAAGCAACGTAAGGGAAGACAGTTTTCTTTGGCTGACAGTTGGGAGGCACCGTTCATCCTGACAGGGAAGCCACCCTACTGGGAACATCTAGGGAAAAGTGCGTGAAGCTGCCCGCAGACCTCTGGGGAGATCCGGAAGCAGATGCAGAAATGCTGGTACTCAGCTCTCTTTCTCCTTTCCTCCTTTTTCTCCATTCTTGGTCTCAAGCCCATGGAATGGCCCCGCCCATATTCAGGGTGGGTCTTCTCTCTGGAAATGCCCTTGTAGATACATTGAATGATGTGCCTGGTTTATCTAAGATCTTAGATGCCCTTCTTCCTGCTCTTCCTCCTCCTTTTCCTTTATGTTTTTTCTTTATCTCCTCCTCTTCTTCTCCCTTCTGGTGAGTGTGTGTATATGTGTTTATGTGTGCAGGTACACAGATGGCTGTGCACATGTATGCATACACATGCATCTGGAGACCAGAGGATACCCTTGGGTGCTGCTCCATAGGCAATATCTACCTTCTCTTTTATTTTTCTCAGGCAGTTTATCTCACTGGCCTGGACCTTGCCAAGTGGGCTAGGCTAGCTGACCAATGAACCCCAGTGATGTATGTCAGTCTTCTTTCCCCAACACTGGGATTACCAGCCCACACTACCAAGCCCAGTCTTTTGAAACGTGAATCCTGGAGTTGAACTTGAGTCTTTATGTTTGCATTGTTGATTGACAATGACCTAAGTGTTTCTTAATCCTATCAGGTTAACAATGAAGATTAATTTTTCACAGAATTCGATGAATAGTGAGTGGCTTTATGAATCCCACAGTTTATAGAGTTTTTTACAGTTCTGCTTTCTAGGAGAGTAGGGTGTCCCCAGCTCACCGCCAGCAAACTCCCGTGCCGCTTACCTCACCATTTATCAGCAATATTGTACTTAGTGAGGTCCCTGGAGTGTGATGATCACAGTCTGGAGAGTGGCCAGAGCATTGCTGGTACATTGTTAAAACGCAGCTCCAAAATTCAAATCCAGCTACTGATCTCTATTCTAATCAGGTTCAAGGCTTAGGCTGTATAATTTTATTTCATTATAAAATTGGAAGTTGCACTGCAAATGCAGTTACTGCTGGTGTGTTTGGCAAAATTCATATTCGTAAACAAAATTCATAAACGTGTTCTCTGAAGACGCTGGCCATTGAAAGGTCAAGTTTAAGGAATCTGTCATGAACTCCTTTATGTTAGTGTCATCTCGAGAGGCAAAAGTGGAATGTCACCACATAAAAGTATCACAGTTATGCCGCTTTCTTTGTAATTTCATCACTGTGTGCTATCCCGTATCTCATTAGTATGTCCTGATAGTCCAATTCCAGCTACTCCAACTCTGCCAATTATAGACCAGGAACATGATCTTGGCCAAGTTGTTTGACCCTTCACAGCAGTTGCTTTGTTATCTGTGCAGCCATGGTAACAGCAGCAGCAGCTTCTTGGGGTTATGGTGACTAAGGGACATGGAATGTGCAGAACGTTCTCTACTTTAATGGGAACGTATCAGACATTTAATAACTCAATACTTACTGTTTCTATTATCCAGCGGCAGATGGGTTTAGCCATAAGTAAGAAACTAATAATCTTTTGAACAAATTGAAACTTCATTATGAAATTCAAACCCATGTGAGCACACATCCAAATTGGATGGGAGCAAAGTAATGGCATGTGTAACCATATGGATGGTCAGCATCTACTGGGAGTAGCCAGTGTCTGTACATACACCAGTACTGATATCCTATTGGCCAGATGTGGTCATATGGTCATAACTGCAGAGACACTGGAATACATATACATGTTTTTCTCGGCTAGTCATGTGTTCACCTGGAATCCAGGGGCCCCAGTACTGGTAAAGAAGAGGAGAAAAACACATTGGCCTGTCCAATTTTTAGAACATAAGCCATTCTGTTTTTAGATTATTTTTGGATTTAGTTATTTTTTATTTTATGTGGGTGAGTGTTTTGTCTGCATGTATGTTAAATATACCATGTGTATGCAGTGGATAGAGGATTTCTGATCCCCTGGAACTGGAGTTGTAGATGTTGGTTAGCCACCCTGTGGGTGCTGGGAACCAAACCTGGATCCTCTGCAAGAGCAGCCAGTGTTAACCACTGAGCCATCTCTCCAGCCCCGAGCTGTTTGTATGAACATGGTCCAGCTGGTTGGTTTTCTCTGTTTCTTTCATCTTGCACTATAGGAACTCACCACAGTTATCCTGAATCTCACTCTTCCCACCAGCACCATCCCTTTATAGCTCTTGTGCAAACCTCTGTCTACTGTCTTGGAAATTGCAGTTACCACTCATTGAACTTCCTGCATCACCTTCATGAGCTCCACACACCCTTTGCAGGAGGAAACAATGGTCTCCAGGTTCTTCCTCTGCTGGAAACCACAAGGAGCCCTGCTCCAAACCCTACCACAGAAATTGAAAGATATCCACAGGCCCAAAGTTAGTACTGGATAATTGGACCCAGTGGAGTGACCCTCTCTGGGAATCAATGTTAGACTCCCTGGATCAGGTGATGTTTCTGCTGCTGCTTCTACAGAATCATCTCCCTTACGTACCCACAGGATGAGATACAGTTCTCCTCCACCCACTCTCCTGTCTCCCAGTACTCTAGCCGATTTAAAGGAAGTGAGGAGCATCTTCACCCTTGAAGATTTCGTGTAGCTTGGTTGTTTAATCTTGGAGAGGTTTGGCATTTGGCCTTCAGAGGGTCTGTGGTTACTTGGAAGTATATATAAAATCTTGTCATATATATATATATATATATATATGTGTGTGTGTGTGTGTGTGTGTGTATGTATACACACACACACACACACACACACACTTATTTTCCTAGAAGAAAGGAAAATATGTAGTTTTTAGCATGTTTTCCAAAGTGGCAAGAAATATTGGTAATAAAACTTTCCCAAATCAGAGTATCTATGCTGTGTTACATCATCCCCTTTTAATTCTCAAAACAACCCCTTGAGTTAGTATATTACCATGGTAATTTCACAGCTGAAAAACTGAGGTCAGAGTGATTTAATTACTTCTCAACATCAGACATAGGTTTTAACCATGAAAATCATATTTCAAGTCCAACTCTATTATACCCCCAAGAATGAGAATGCTTTTAATAGAGTGCTTTTAATATTAACATGTTTTATGAAACCACAGATAAACATATAGCTAAAAAAATCAAATGATGGTTTTCTTAAAAAAGAAGAGATTTCTTCATTTTTTCTTTCATTTTCTTCCTTCCTTCCTTTGTTTATTTGTGTTTGTCTCTTGTCTTGGTTTGAGAACTTTGCTTAAATCTGGGAATCTTAGTGGGGTGAGGAGGGCGTGCCTTAATCCTAGCACTTGAGAGGTGTAGGTAGGCAGATTGCTGAGATCGAGGCTGCCTGGTTCACATGGAGAGTTCCAGACCTGCTGGGGCTTCAGGGAGACAGTTTCAAATGGGGAAAACATGTTGGAATCTTGGTTGCTGGTACCCGAAGCATGTGGTACTTCAAAGGTCTTCTGCCAGTGGCTCCCACCCCTTAGCCAGCTGGCATTGTTCTTTCACCTGGGTGACCCACATGACTGCTTCTAGAACCTTTTCGCCTGTGTCCTGTTGAATTCCCCTAATGAGAACTTTCCATCTCCCTGCTTGGTGCATGTGAGATTTTCTGTGGTCAGGTGGTTCTGGGTGAGAATGAACAGTGTAGACTGAAACCCTGACGCGGAGGCACTCTCTCTCGCCGAGCTCCTGTTTTCAGCTCCATGCCTTACCCACCATCATCAGCTACTTTCTCCGTGACTTTCTGGGCTCCTGTAGAATAATTTGACTCACTTTTTTTTAGTGTCCTTCTCTGTAGGCTGAAAAGTTCCAGATTTCTCCACATTAAATTACAGTATTATTATTTCTCTATACTAATTTCCAGAAATCCACCCAGTCCACCTCTTCTGCTTCCTTTGATGCATTAAGTTGCACTTTTTTTCTGTGACTTCTATGTCAATTCAAATAGAATTTGAAAAACACAGTGGGTAAATAATGTGGGTCAGAGGGTAAAGTACTTACCCAGCATGCATGAAGCCCTGGGTCCGATTCCTTGTACCATATAAAACTGAGTATGGTGCACGCCTGTGATTGCAGCACTTGGAAGCTGGAGGCAGAAGGATGAGGAGTTGAAAGTTATCCTTAGCTACATCATGAGCCTAAGGCCAGCCTGGGCTATATGAGACCCTATCTCAGAAAAGAAAAAGAAAGGAAGGAATTCAAAGGTACAAGTGGTCTCACTATAATTCTAGAAAGGAAGTTTGTAGACTTCCCTTTTCTATTGTCACAATACCGCCCAATAGCTGTCATGGGTATGACACTATCCAAGCCCTGGAAGATGTGAAATGAACAGGATTCTACTTCCTAGGTAGTCTTAATGTGAGATGGTGAAACTGCACTCAGAACTCTGCCTCTAATGCAGGCACACGATCATGCATCCCAGAGGGGAGGCTGCAGATGATGGCCGAAAGGAAAGTCCTTCCCACACAGAGTATGCAGAAAGACACATTGACTGATGAAGGTGTGGAAAGTGGATCGATTGAATAGGGGGAGCACAGCGATCATGACAGAGAAGAGCAGGAAGAGCGCAGAAAAGGCAAGCTTACCAAGCATGGCTTCTTCAGTGAAGTGGGAATGCACAAATCCAGTAAGGCTGTAAGCAGAGATGGACCCTAATGCTACAGTGGAAGTTTGGATACTATTTTCTCCTAAGATACTGTTTTCACCATACAAACAGAGACTATAAAGAGTGTCCGTGAGAACTCAGGAGGAGCTCTTGGAAAGAGAAGATCATAAGCAGGGGCACTTGAGGGAGACATCCCGAGAAAGGGGAGTAAACGAAAGCTTGGGATGGAGAGGGAGTGAAGTGGCTTAGTGGAACGAGAGAGCTTCCGGGAAAAGTTGGGAAGTAAGAAAGTGTGGGCATCTCCGAGAGAAAAGAAGACTGGTGCCTGGCCCTGGGGGCAGGTGTTGGTGTCAATCAGGACATAGGGCTTAGAAAATCATAAAAGGGGGCTCTGGGTCTGGCCTCTGACCAAGGTATGTCATTTGGCTAGGAACCCAAATGCTGATGAATCTGGGGCTTTTCCAAGAATTTTTGTGATCCTGCTTGGCTTCTACCCTGACCCATTGTCAGAATGTAGATATACATGCCAAACTTTGAAGTAAGAAAAGCAAGAGAATGCTGATTCTGTAGTTCAGATGAACACGTGAAGATTCGACTGCAAGCAGATAATCTTTGTGGTTTACTTGCATTCCAGATTTGATGTGTATGCATACATAGATGGATGGATGGATTTTTTTCCGTTTTCACTAGCAGGGCCTCATCAACACTAATCTGCTTAGTAAATCTTATGAAATGAAAGGAAAGCTTTCCACAGCTTATTGCCAAGCATGTCAAAACCACACACTTGTTAGGGGCCCTTACTTAGCCTTGTCCTCCTCCTGGTGTGATGTTTTTGGCTTTTTGTTTGCTGTTTATTAGGTTTTTTTACTTGCTTGTGTTTTTCTTTCTGAGGATAGTTGGGGAACTCTGAATACATTTCAGAGCAAAAGCAGAATGACATCTTTTTAGATGCATCTTATTACTCATTTCTTACATCTTTCATAAGCCCAAGCTCTCTTTGATAATCTTAACCTGCAGCCAGCCCCTCTGAGCATTCAGACAGGGTCCACCAGCTGCCTCTGCTGGGAGCCTCCCCTGAGGGATGGGCTGGGCCTGCTGGGAGAGAGTCCCAGAGGAGAGCACCTGCTCTGGACTCTTCTTTCTGCTGGTGGAGGCTGGTGTTTACATTTTCCAAGCAGTCCTTTAAGTGAGGTGGGAGTGCAGATGAATGGCTAATGAGAGCTCTCAAGTGCTTTTCTCTGCTGTTGGTGTGCTCTTTCTTCAGACTCCAGGATCTCAAGAGGAACTTCCTCTGCATTCCGGTGTCTGAATCATGATTCTGATTGAACTTCTACACCAATCAAGCCTAGTTCAGTATTTAATCAATCTTGAATTACTCACTACATAGTTACAGTTCAAATTCAATGCCTCTCTAGACTCCCAAGCACACCTTTGCACTTTCCTCTCCCATCCCCTCCTCCTTCCCTCCCTCCCTCCCTCCCTCTCTTTCTTCCTTTCTCTCTCTCATTTTTACTTCTTTCTGGGTCCTTCCAAAATGTTTACAGTTCTTGAAAACAGCAGACTTCTTTCTTTTATTTTTTTTGAGTTTTCACAGACAAATGAATAATCTAACAGATCATAAACAGGCTTAGGAAGTAAATTTACCCTTTTCAAAATGAAGAGCTAAGTTTTAGTGGTGGTTTCTAACCCCTGGTGAAGCATTGTCTGGCAGAACCCTTGGGCAGGAGGAGCCTGATCACCAGAGTGAGGCCAGAGGAAATTTCCATGTACCAGAGAGACAGTGTTCTTTGCATAGCAATCTAATTCTTCCATTTACTGGTGAATATCCATATTGTGGGGGTGGGAGTTTCTCTAGTTACACATTTGTGGAAATGGGAGATGCAGATCAGCCTCTGAGAAGCATAATATTGACTTCATTGTTGGGTGTGGTAGCTCTGAAGCTGAATTTCATTTTTCTCCTTTGCTTACAGGGAAATAAAATCCACCTGTAAGGTTACCGCTGAGCAGCTGGGGTGACTGAATGCCCTCTCATGTGCTTCATTCTGTGATAAACGTGTGATTTAAAGTCAGTCTGTCCAATTATGTTCTGAATATTGTTTTAGTCTTTTAAGATTTTATCTATTATTTTCAAATAATGTATATGCATGCATGTCTGTGTGGGGGTATGTGTGTCCACAGAGGCCAGAAGGAGGCATCAAATCCCTGGAGCTGGAGTTATGAGGCACTTGGCTGGGACCTGAACTTGGGTCTTTGTAAGAACAGTGCAGGCTCTTAACCATTCAACCGTTTCACCTATTGCTTTAGTCTTAATATTATAGGTAATGTTACAGCTATCTGTCTATATCTACCTCAGTCTACTATCGATATATCTTTTCTAGTTTATAATATCATTCAATATAAGTGATATTGATTTGCATATACATGGTGATTGTATGTGCTAGAAGATAATGAATACATGCATATGATTTCACACATATACACACATTAAATGTGTTTCCTAAGTGATTAATAAACCATTAGGGATGGTGTAATTACATTTAGGCTTCTTAGAGAAAATGAAAAAGTAATTGCTGTTTATTAAACACTGTGGAAAGAAGAGTCTATTTCTGGAACTCATATATGATTTACTTCTTGTAACAACTGCATGATGACGATGTGAGGTGACCAATCACGAAGGTAAAGTCCCTTGCTCAGAATGGTAGGGCTGGACTCAGGGTTTTCCTGATTCACTTGAAAGCAAATCAGTGTCGTGTCTCAAGCTCCTTCTCCAACATACACATTTTTTTTTCAATGCTGGAATCACACCCAAGGCTTTGTACATTCTAGGAAAACTTTCTACCACTGATCTATTCCCCCAATTTTTATTTTGAGACAGGGTCTTGTTATGTAGACTAAAGAAGCCTCAAATTACATTCCTCCTGCCTCAGTCTCCCAAATTGCTGTGGGTACATGCCAGTACTACTGAGCCCAGGCCAGGGTCCCTCTTACTAACTAGCTTGGCTGCAGGGAGCATTTAACCCTGAGCTCAGTAAAGGAGGAAAGGAATCAATTCATTTATCCTATCCTTAGCACACTCAGTGTTTTATGTTCTGGGAAAGTGTCAGTGAATAAATAGCAGCCCAGCACTAGTAATAGATCTCTCAGTGATCTTGCTCTTTACATGTGATGAACCGTGGTCTGTCATCTCTCTGTGTGAACCACATCAGACCTAAGACACACATGCCACCCCTGTGTCCTGTAGGGAGGAGTCTGTTCTTCTTACCCCAAGTCTTGCAGGTGGTTTGGGGTATCATGCAGTCCCCCACAGATTCACAGGAGACACAGACCGGATGTGGCTAATAAGTGTTCTTGTTTCCACATTTTCCTTGAGAATTCGAAGTCAGGGACTTTGTTTATCCCTCATGCTGTGGACCTCTCATCTAGAAAACCGCAACTTCTGATTCCGCTTTACTGATTTTACTAGTATTTGTTCATCCTGGTTTAACGCCTCATTTGGTCAATGATCTAAGGTTCTTTAACTATATAAACCATGTTGGGGATTCATATTTCAGAAAAAAATTGTAGCTCTTTATTCTATGTCCTTAACAAGTCTCACTGCACTGTGAAACGGGTGTCCTCCTTTCTTCTGCAGTATCTTTCCTACATCATACTATCTGCCTGGATGAGCTGTACTTCCTCCAGAACTCTGTCTGTGACCACCTCTTTCAGGCAGCCTGGCATCTCTGGACTTTCATGCAGTCAGGGGCTCAGCTCCTCTGCATGGCTGTCACTTCTCTTTCTTCCATGCAGCTACACACAGCACAAACTACATGCCAAGTGCCACTTAGTGCCATCAGTAGGGATGGACCGCACTGGGGTGATTTCTTAATTTTCTCTGTCTCAAATGCAGTCCCAGAAGACTGGGATGCTAGTGACTCACCACGTTGATAACTCAGCACCCAGACCCGTGCCTGGACATGGGTGATACCCATCCATCATGCCATGAGTGAAAGGGATTCCTCATTAGTGTTTTGTTTTTTTTGTTACTTTTAATTTTATTTATGTTTGGTGTGTATCGTCTGTCTGTATGTAAGTGCAGCTGTGTCATGCAGTGCCTGAGAATGTCAGAAGGCATCAAATTCCCCTGGAACTGGAGTTAGGGGCAGGTGTAAGCTGCTATGTGGGTGCTGGGAATTGAATCTGGGTCATCTGTAAGAGTAATCAGTGCATTTAACTGCTGAGCCATCTCTCCATCCCCAAATATTTATTTATTTTTGTGTATGAGTGTATTGCTTGCCTATATGTAAGTGCACGCATGTCATGCCATGTCAGAAGAGAGTGGTGGAACTGGAGTTATAGATAGCTGTTGCCACCATGTGGATGCTGGGAACCAAACCTGGGTCCTCTGCAAGAGCAGCCAGTGCTCTTAGCCACTGAGCTATCTCTCCAGCAATGCCCCTCCCTGCTTTTTGAGATAGGGTCTCCCCATTAGCCTTGACTGGCCTGGAACTCTATGTAGACCAGGTTGGCTTCAAACTCACAGAAATTTGCCTGCCTCTGTCTCCTGAGTGCTGAGATTAAAGTCATGCACAGTGAGCACCTCTCCTGTGGGTAAATGCCTCAGAAACCGAATGAGTGAATGATACCCAAATCTGGGACTGGAAAGATGACTCAATGGTTAAGAGCCTGAGTTTGATTCCCAGGACCCACATGGCAACTAACAACCATCTGTTAATCCAGTTCCAAGAGAATCCAACACTCTCTTTTGATGTCCATGGGCACTGCATGAGGGGAGTACGCTTACATATATGAGGGCAATACATCCACACACACAAAATAAAAAATAATAAATAAAATTTATTAAGAAAAGAAAGATACCCAAATTTTGCCAAAAGCAGACTGGGGAATCTCAGGGAAAGGTATTCATAAGAACACAGACTTTGGGACTCAGACAAAATTAGATCACATAGATTTAGTTTTATACTTTGCCCCTGAACAGAGAAACTTAACACTCTTAGATTTAACAAAAGTGGGGCTTGCTATACTTAGTGTAGTGTGTGCATACATAAGACAGTGTTGGGAGAGATCTCAGCACAAGGTACTGCTGAATATCTGGCACTCGTTATTTGCAGCTTATCTGAGTTGGGCAATGCATTTGTGCCCAACTTTCACACACATTGTCTTATTCGTTCATCCCAGTAACCCAGTTATCAATTGCTTTCCTCAGTGCTGGGACAAAATGCCTGAAAAAGGCAACTTAAGGAAGGAAAGGCTTCTTCTGACTCACAGGTCGGCAATACAGTCAGCCATGGCGACAGGAGCTTGAGACAGCTAGCCACCTTGCAGCCACAGGCAGGAAACAGGAAGGGATGGATATGAATGCTAGGTTCTCTCTCATTTTAATTCAGTCCAGGATTCCAACCCATGCAACAGTGGTCCCTATAGTTATGGTGGGTCTTCCCACCTCAGTTAACCCAGTCCAGACACTCCCCCATGGACGTGCCCGGAGATTTATGCCCTGTCGTTCTAGATCCTGTCAGGTTGACAATCAATATTAACCATACTGCCTATGAAATAACTTGGCCCAATGCATAGAGTTTGTGTAAAGCATCAGTATAGGGGTCTCCTAAGTCCAAAAGTTAATGGGGTTTGATTTGGATTATTCTACTTCATAGAAAAGCACTGGTAGATGCGCACGTGCACACACACACACACGCACGCACGCATGCACACACGCACATACACACACAGAGAACAATCACATGCAACTGTAATACAATCAATACAGTCTCTCCACTAACTTTTAACTCATCTTTCAGGCATGCCTAAAGCCAAGAGACAGTAGTATGTCCACCTGACGTGTGGACAGAGCAATGGATGGCAGTCCAGTTCTTTCTGCACATTGAACTGTACTTTTATTTCCAAATTTGCCTGCCCCTGTGGAACTTGAGCACGGTATCTTCACAGTAACTCATGTTATGCTTCTGTGTTTAAAAATAGATGTAAATAGTTAACACTTCTTTGAAAAGGAATCAAATCCTCACTTATAGCCTTTATCAACCAGCTGGTTCTTTTAAGCATCTTCCCGGTCTGTGTGCAAACATTACTTTTAAGTGATCAGCTGGCATAATTAGGTAAGATTGTACACTAGAAGCACAATTCAGCTTTCTCTTCATCTCGGCTGGAAGAAGAAACAAACACCGGCAAAGATGATAGGACAGGAAGTTCGAATGGAGAGGCTTTTGCAGCAACAGCAGCACCTTGCTAATCAGCTGAACTGCTTATTTATTTATTTGCTGTTCTTGTTTAGTGCAAAGGTATGACTTTGTGGTATCCCAGTCAGAGAGGTAATTATGAAGACTTGTTCTGTCATTCTGGTGTGGGTAGCAGCTCCATGCAGCTAAGCTCCTAGGTTTTACTTTCTGTCTGAATGGTTTGTATTTAATGTTCCCCTCCCTTTTATTATGTATTTAAAACTGTCCTCCTATTGAAAACTTAAATCAGTTCAGGAAAGTGAATTTACAGCCCTGCTAGGGATAGGTGTAGAGACTGTGACTTCAGAGAGATGTTGACAAAGAACCAAGGCAGTAAGCAACAGCAGTCACTGGGAATAGCCGGTTGATGGAGAAACAAGAGACCCACTTTCTTCCAGTGTTGCCTATTGGTCTGGTCACTAAATCTTTCTTGCCTCCAGGCTCTGATCTGTGCAATGAAGGCTTGTGCAGTCCTTCTGAAATGTTTTTTTCTACTTGTTTACTTCAGACTCTGTGGTGATTGCCAGAGATAGCAGCAAGTGGAATAGACTGGTGGGGATGGCACTGATATGTGGTTCTTACCTGGGGGGAACTCAATTGCTCAGGAAGACTGGCAGTCTGGGCTTGGATCAGATGTGCCGAGCCCTGGTCAGATGTGATGGCTCAGCAGGACGCTGTAGGGCTTTGCTTGAACAGACTCTAGACTGACTGGCCTTGGTCCCAGTCATCTCTGATCCTACTAGTTGTGTGACCTAGAGGGAAACTGGGATGTTGTGAGGATGAAGGGAACTAACATATATGAAATGTGTTGGTTTTTACTTGGCACATAGTGTGTGTTTTGAAATTCTGGTTATTAATATGTAAACAGAGACCAGACAGAACCGAGAGGATGGAGAGAGGATAGGAAGACCAGACTTCTGAGAGATTTTTAGAGTGAGGCCTGCAAGGAAAATCCACTGGAAGGTCTTGGAGTGTGTCTCGCTTAAGACACTTTCTCAGTAACCAGCTAATATGTTTCCTCTTCTCCAGACTTTATTTTTTCTTTCTATTTTTTAATTGCATTTTTGTGCATTTCATACTGAGGGGTGAGGGAGAATTGGATTTTTTTTTTATTGGTGGATACCCAAAGTTCATGTCCAGTAGGGTGATGCTTTATCTACTTTAACCCAATGTTCAGTTAACCTGTTACTGTAGAACAGGTTAAAGAATATCTACTGTAAAATTAATAGTATTCATGGTGCAGACCCTAGACACAGTACATAGACAGATACATGAGGATCATCCAGTTTAACCTTCCTTTACAGCCCTTTTAAGTCCTCCTTTGATATTCTCTCTACAAATGAGACCTTGGATTGATCAGCTACTAAGTAATAAAGCCAAATTTAGAGTCAAGGTCTCTCTGAGACTGAAGCCAACTTTTCTGGAAGCTCATTAGACATTTCTCAGGTGAAAAATGATGCTCAGAAAGCTTGGGTACTTTTCCCAATGTTTTAACTTAGAAATTCTGGTCTTCTGTTGTTTTATGCTGAAGGTCAGACACAGGGTTTCATGTATACTGGGCAGGTAGTCTAACACTGAGCTACAAACTGCCCTGATGATATATATATAAACATTGAAATAGTTTCCACTCTAGATACCAAAGGTAAAGTTCAAATATTCCACGTGAATTGGCTTTAAAGATTGTGGTCTCTTTTCAGCCTTTTTGGAAAAAAAAAAAAAAAAAAAAAACAACAGAAGAAAAACAGGACTCTTACATGGAAACATTTTGCTGGAACCCTCAGGATAGATAAATCAACGCCCGCCCCCTTCCTACAATTGACCCAAACTTCCCCTGCTTTCAGAATAAGTGAAGGTGGTAGTGGAAGAGGAAATGCAGAAAGGCACAGAGAAGTCACTGTGTTTTGGAGAAAATTTCTCATCTTGTACATGCCCTGATGACAGATGCAGAGCTTTTACTTTTTATAGCTGTAAAGCAATTGGTGATTAGTCAACACATTTAAAAGAATCTCAATGGGGGCTAGAGAGATGGCTCACTGGGTAAGAGCATTGGTTGCTCTTGCAGAGGACTCAGGTTCTGTTCCAGAACCCATGTGGTAGCTAACAACCATCTTTAACTCAAGCTCTCAAAGACTGGACACCTACCTTTGGTCTCTGCAGGTAATGCAACAGGTGCTATTACATACATGCAGGCAAAACACTCATACACATGAATTAAAAAAATGTTAAAAAAGTGATCTCATAATGATGAGGTAAAAACAAATCCTTGTAAATATTGCTAATGTGACACGACCATTGTAGATGGAGAATCTGCATTTGGAGAAATCAGACACAAGGGAAAAATTAAGAAATGCCTTCAATTATCAAATACTATCATTTTGATCTTTGTCCTAAAATTAAGTTAAAAGTAAAATTTAGGTGCTAAGGAGATAGTTCAGCAGATAAAATACCTATCATACAGGCATAAGGACCCTAGTTTGGGTCCTTAGTATCTGTATAGTAAAAAGTATCCCCCTAGAATTTGGTGGTAGAGGCAGGAGATCCCCAGAGCTGGCTGGCAAACTGGTCTAGCCAACTGGTGAGCTCTGGGTTTAGTGGAAGACCCTTTCACAAAAAGATAGTGTTAAGAGAAATAGTGGAAGACTCTTCAGTAGATCTCTGGCATCCACAGGAATGTGGATGGACATGCACTAACATATGCACATAATTCTTACACAAACACACACACACACATAGAATCATACACACAGATTAAAATGTAGCATATGCCCAGAAATTTGGGTACGCAATCCCTTTTGTTTACTTAAAATTGGGAACCAAAAAGGATGAAGATTAGAAGGATCAAGAAGATCCAGAAGAGGCTCTTAACATGAAGTATAATTCACATGGGGACAGGAGTGTCTGCATTCTGTCTTCCCACTGTAGCCTGAGAATACGAATACTCCAGTGTATCATCCCTGGAGGTCTTTGCCCCACAGTTTCCCGACAGAAAGCTCAGTGTGCAGGTTTGCGCGGGATGACTCCTTCCTGCCGTTGAGGCCTCAGCTCACATGTCACTTCCTCAGAGGTTCCCTGACCAGCAGCACTGAAGTCGTCTTGGCCCGTGTCTTCCCTTTGTGCTGCTTATCAGAGTGTGCAACGCTCATTCCTTCGTTTGTTTCCGGGTTCATCTTCCTCTGTAACGGAACTGTAAACTCCGGGAGCCTCTTCTAGTTCCCCGCTGCTGCGGCGCCCAGCAGAAAGGAGAGTGAATGAATGATGGAAGCGTGTTTTCAGGCCTGAGAACATGGCTAGGTGGTGGAGTGCTCGTCTAGCATGTGTGAGGTCCCAAGTTCAACTCACATCACCAGGAAAAAGCGCTTTTATTAATTGGAATTACTATCGTTATTTTAGTTTTAGAAATAGTCTCATATAGTTCACATTGGTCTTGAATACTCTATGCAGGCAATGATGATGACCTTGAACTTTTGAACCCCATGTCTCCATCTCCATTAGTACTAGGTTAGTTTGTGACTCAATGCCTGGCCTTTGAAAAAGTGATTTTTAAGTACTGATTGATGGCCTCCCTTTAATCTCAGCACTTTGGAGGTAGAGGCAGGTGGATCTCTGTTGAATTCAGTGTCAGCCCGATCTACCTCGTAAGTTCCAGGCTAGCAAGGGCTACAGGAAGACCCTGTCTCAAGAAAGGCAAGAACAAACAAACAAAAAGTACTGATTGATACATAAAAACTGCAATCATTAAACCTTAAAAAAATTGAAGATAATATGTAATTGTTTCATTTCTGACATTATAGAACAAATAGTACACACTATTCCCACAGTTTCATTCGAATTTCATTCTTTACGCACTGCTTATTCAAGTGCTAATTACTAAATGTTTGAGATATCAATATTTTTTAGATAAAATACCTCTGCATTTAAAGTATAAAGATATAGTCTTCTTAGGGCTGAGGATGTAGCTTAGTTGGTAAAGTGCTTGCCTAGCACGTTCATGAAGCCCTGGGTTCTAGTGCTGCATAAAGTGGGTCACGGTGACACAGTCCTGTAATCCCAGTACTTTGGAGGTCAGGTCAAGAAGTTTAAAGTCATTCTCAGCTATATAAGGAGTTTAAGAGTTAAAAAACAAATGACTTGATTTTAGTTCTGACCTACAGAATCTGGAGGATCAGAGAATCAAGGTCATCCACAAGCCTTATAGACTACATACTTCAGAATGCCTAGTCATCTTTGAAGAACTGCTAAATCATGGGATTTCAGTGCAAAGGAAACTTGATTCCCTCACCAAATCTAGTCCCCAATCTGACACCTATGTCCCTACATCACTTCTTTAATTTTGCTGATGGTGTCCTCTGAATTCATTTAGCATTATATAGTATTGCTCACATTTGTTTTAAGATACACTCTTGAGGTTTAATTTCTAGATATCATTACATTTAATAAAATATGAATTGCTCAAGTTGCATGCCAAATTGGAAGAATAGTCTTAATGCTTTCAAGGTAGTAAAATTTAATTTAAAAATTACTGCTCAAAATGAATTCAGAATGCCTGAACTGAGTCTTGGGAACATTAGCTGGGCAGAGATATTTTATTTTTTGTCCTGGAGGCAGGAAACTGAAGGTCACAGAAGGCTTACATTTGACCAAAATTTAGTCTAAAATACCAAATGCTTCTCATGATAGCATAACAGTCTATCAGTTGATAAATAAACCAAATACAATATAACAAATAGCCATTTTTTCAAGCCATTTTTCATTTTTTCTTATAGCATTGTTGTACACAATTATGACAGAAATCATCACCATTATCAGAATCATTTCTCTTTGACTTAGAAAAAATATGAGGTCACCTAGCTTTTCAGAGTTTTCTTTTCTCTGTGACATATGTGAAGAAATGCATTCTGATATTTCTTGTGCAGACAGCCATGCACAACACAAACATGGGAACCCAGCCGAGACAAAGGATTCACAGGAAGCACTGGTCTTCCTTAGGGAGATAGACTCTTGTTTCAATCTTGTAGTATTTGTTTAAAACTGTTTATCATGGGGGCTGGAGAGATGGATCAGCAGTTAAAAGCACTGGCTGTTCTTGCAAGAACCTGGGTTCAAATCCCAGCACCCAGATGGTGGCTAACAACAGTTCATAACTGCAGAGAAGGATCTGACACCCTTCTCTGTCCTCCTCAGGCATTCTACAATGTGGGTTCACTTTTCCACACATGCACATATAACACTCAAGTATACACTTAAATAAAAAATATTTTTTAAAAAACCTGTCAATTATGTCTTCATAAATTGATTCCTAGACACAATTTGAAGAACACCGATCTAACCCACACACTCACTTTACAAAGGGAAGTGAAGGCCCAGAGAGGGCGAAGTTTGGCATGAGGCTGACTTCTCCTGCTGTTCAAGTCTCAGCTCAAACATGCCCTTCTCACTGCACTACTGAATTCATCGCTGTCTACAAGTTAACTGAGTTAACTGTAGATAGTCAGCAACTAATAACCGTAGATAGTCAGCGACTGACACCAAACTGAACTGTCTTGAGGTTGAATGTGTTTGTTAATACCTAGCATCATCTTCATTCCAGTCAACACACACACACACACACACACAAAGGAGGGAGGGAAGGAGTGAGGGAGTGAGGGAGAGAGAGGGAGAGAGAGAGAGAGAGAGAGAGAGAGCTCCCCTCAGGACTCTGTTGAGAGAGAAGGTCTCAGCTTTACAATGGTTCTTACCCACACAGGTCAGGAATGTGGGGGAGCCTCAGGGACACTCTGCTGAGAGCAGCCTGTGAGACACTCTGCTGAGAGCAGCCTGTGAGACACTCTGGGAGTAGATTTGCCTCGCCACTACCACATATTTCATAAGCTCTAACACGTACTTTTCATTTGTGCCCGTGCATCTGGGGTAGTTTTTAAATGCAACGGTAGATAGTCGGAGGAGTACTTTAGTTGCTGCACCTATTTCATGTAAACAGCTACCTAGAGCAAACTCTGAATAAAACCCATCTTGGTGAAATCCTTGCTTAAGGTCTCTGTGTTCCTCATTTAGTAATGAGTAGGATAACAATCACCATGACCACCTGTGTGGTTGCTTCTAGGATTTAACAGTGCGGACATATATTAAGTCCTTATAACAGGACGTTGCATGCAGGAAGCTTCACGTTACAATTCTAGAATCGGGAACACATTTTTGTTTACTGACATAAATTATAGCTTGAAGGAACAGGATTGTGAAGAGAGCTTCACTCTCTATCTTCAGGTCTTGTGAAATATGACTTGAAAAATTAACTCGAATTGTAATATCGCCATGGGTCCTAAAGGAAATAGAGAATTGTAAACAAGGGTGGAGAGATGGTGACATTTGCTCGAGTGGCATTTGGTAGCAGGTCCACTCTCCTTTAACATTGTGATTAGTGATACAGGCGGGAGGTTGAGTGGCGCATTAATCATAGCAGTAGCATTAAATCATATGGAAGACAGAGGACAACAAGGATCCCATCTCCCCATCAGGAGGCAGTAAAAGGTGAGCCAAGGAAATGAATTATTAAGATTGCATGTGGTCAAGTTCAAGATTTAGAACTGGAGCCATGGATATGCCAATCCCCCTCTACCCTTCAAATTCTTTTCATTTGAACCAATATTTACTGAGAGTATGCTATGTGCTCAGAAAATAGGGATTCCTAAGCAAGTAAGTCTTGTCCCTCCTAAAAAGTAGCTGATACTCTCATAGGCAATGCACATTGAAATCAATAAAAATCATGCAGGTTCTAGATGCAAGAAGTAATGTAATTGCAAGGTATCATACAAAGGAGGTGATTATTTCTGCTTGTCATGGTGTAGTTAAAAGTGAATGTGTGAACAGTGAAAAATGAGCAGAAACAGAAAGACACTATGTATACAAAAAGAAAAACACAAAATATTATAAATAATGTAGTTGAAGATTTATTTTATTTTTAAGTTGTATGTGTGTGTGTGTGTGTGTGTGTGTGTGTGTGTGTGTACCTGAGAGTGCAGGGGCCTGAGGGGTCCAGAATAGGCTGTGGGATACCTTGGAGCTGGAGCTGTAGGCAGTTGTGAGCCGTCTGATATCGGTGCTAGCAATTGAACTTGAGTTCTATACAAAAGCATTGTGAGCTCTTAATTGCTGAGCCATTCCTCCAGCCTCGTCGTGTGCATATTTGACACTCACATTGGGCTGTGCCCTTTTCCTATGAAGGACAAAAGTGGAAATGGGAGCTACAAGGTTTTATCAGGAATGATGAGAACTAAAATCCATGATATAACGAGAGAAAAGTGGCCCGTGTCAAAGGCACTCTGAACTTGACGACAATGAAACACATCAAAATCTGAACTGATTTATATTAATATTATATCAATGGCACGTGTTAATATGCAGTATGGATTCATATTATTGATCTCCAGAGAGTGCCCATCTGTCTGTCATCTGATGGAAGTAGTACTTCATCTAAGCTTAAAAAAAAAAAAACAAAAAACCCTCTTCTTGTTTCTTCACCTTGATTAAACCGGAAACTATAATTAGTAGCATAGGCACTGGACCTTGTTAATTCTTACTGTGTCTGCTCATGGAATGAACGATGGGAAGAAGAAGCAACAGGACTGCATCAGCTAGGCTCCTGCTTGGCAGAAAACAGAATGTGATGTAAGAAAGTCAGTTGTTGGAGGACTCCTAGAGGTGCATGGGAAGCAGACAGGAGGCTGAGGACTCAGGCTTGTGGGATTTTGGAGCCAACAGATACAATGCAAGGTACCAACAGTAGAAATGACTCTCTTGTCTCAACCATGGATTGAAAACATTCTTTCCTTTCAACTTTGTTCCTGCCAGTTAAGATTCAAAGTGGTCAGAGAAAGAATTCCATGTCTGAATCTTGGTGTCTGTGTTATTCTACTGATGCTAAGCTATATAGAGCCGAGAAGACAGCCAGAAGAGTGGCCACGGGACCCCGCTTCCATACGTGGCTTGATGTACCTCCTACCAACCTGGCATACACACTAAGTAGAAGGCAATTTTTCAGGAGGAAAATATTAAGTACTGTTAGGAATTTGGGGTCAACGTGAGCATCCAATACAATAAAATAGCCTAAACAAACAAAAGAATACACAGAGATCCACTGTAAGTGAAACAAATTGAATTTTTCCTACCTCTGACCCTAAGTTTATCATTTATTTTCTCTGGTCTTTCTTTCTCTCACCACTGCACTTGATAACTAATTTTTTACCATCAATTTATTTAGTAGGGTTGGGGAGAACATGTGTCATGGCACACTTACGGAGGTTGGAAAATAACTTGCTAGAATCAGTTCTTTCCGTCCACCATGTGGGCTCTGAGGATTGAACTCAGTTGATCAGGCTTGGGGACAAGTGTGTTTACCTGCTGAACCATCTCGACAGCCCTGATCATTTGACGCTCTCTACTTTCCCTGGTAGTTGGAAGGCTTGTAGATGTTAACATACGTAACTGAACTTTGGGGAGTGGAAGGTTCTTTGTAAATGCAGAGTGCTATGTGAGTCAGTTCACAATAGTCTTTTGTAGGTTTTGGGTGCTTTTGCTTTATCTTTGCAGGTGTTTGAAGCACGGGGCCAAGAGGTCTCCTGCCTCTTTGAGTCCCAGAGGAACTGGGAAGGTGACATACTCTCACCATCTCCTGTCTGAATAGTGCCTGTCACCTGTGAGAATCGTGCCTTCTCACGTTGCTGTCATCTAAGCCTGATTCCAGGTCCTACTGGTTTAACCCTCACATTGACCCTATGCCTTATCTGTTATGCATAGTTCTGTCATACGCACAAGTAAAATGAGGCACACGGATGCATCAGAAGTCCCTGTCATTAACATTCTTCATGTTCTATACCCTAGCAATATGTTTTTTTCATAATTGAAATTTTATCAGTTGAGGAACAATACACAGACATTTCAATTCATATAAAATTCTTAACACATGTTCCAGAAGTCTGAAAATCATGTATTGTGTTTTTTAAAAGCACAGTTCTTCCAGGGACAGTTCATGCCTTCAATCTGAGAGGCAGTTTTTTCCTTAAGAGGACCCATTGGCAATATTTAAACACTCATTTTTGTTCCTTTGTTGTCTTGTGAGATTATCAAGATTAATGAAGAACATTGCTACAATATTTGAAAGAAAGATTCTGGTAAATACAATTATGGTGCTACATTTTCATAATAATGGGATATACTACTATCTTAGACTCTTGTTCTCTTGAATTGATATTTCTTATCCTAGCTTGTAGTAAACTTCTTTTCCTAAGGTAGTCTTAAAAACAGTTGTTCCTTCTTGCATTACCATCTAATTGAAATAGAAATATATTTATGCAGCATTTATATCAAATATTATCTATCCAATTATTGCATCAATTGATTCCAATATCAAGGTTTCACTCTGGCTTTTTCCTTGACGGTCAGTGCTGTTAGGACTGCAAGAATTTAAACCCTGGAGCTGAGAGAGAGCTCAGATAGTGAGGTAAACTGCTTGCTGCACAAGCATGAGAGCGTGAACTTGACCATCAGCACCTGAGTAAAATGCTGGGCGTGGAACACATGCTTGTAATCCCAAACTTGGGAAGACAGAAACAAGAGGATCCCTGGGGTTTACTCAACCAGCCTAGCTGAAATCAGTAAGTACCGTGTCCTGGGGAGAGTCTCTGTTTTTTAAAAATGTTGAGCAGCTCCTGAGGAACAACATCCAAGGTTGACTTTTGGCCTCCATACACATGCACACACATGAACATGTACTCCTCGTTCCACAGATATAAAGAGATTAAGCCCTGAATCAAAGAGAAAAGTTCCCCTAGCATGTGAAGATCTGATGGATTTGGATATGGAGGAACAAAACAAGCAAGCCTTATTAACATCTGTCTCCTACCACAGTAGAGATAATACCTGCGCTTCTTAGATCATTATGAAGAGCCCTTCCTATGTAAGAGGAAAGGAAAAGAGAGAAGAAGAAAGTGATCTGAAAAGAATTTCCCCTTGATAGCTTGTCACTCACCCAAATGACTGGTGATAATTGAACACTGGAGACATTTGTAAGATCAGACAGGATGTCACTTCCGTAAGTAGTCGCATCTCACTGACAAAGGCGTGTCAGTCACTGTCTCCAGATACCTGGGCCAGGTGCCTTGCTAATGCCAATGTGCTAACCCTCAATTATCAGAAAAGACAGTGAGAAGTTATAAAAGATAGGACAGAAGACTTCATCCAGGCAACAGAGTTTAAGTTGACTTGTGGTAATCTCAGATTTCCCTATTAGCCAAATAAAGATAAAAGTCTGATAGGACAAGACTGGGAGGCTCAGAAGTAAAGTTATTCATAGAAATAATTAGAAAGACTTCCATAAGTCTATGCTCACCAGAGCAGTGTTAATAGACTGTGTGTCTGTATAGTCAGTCTTTCAAGTCCAAGACGTTTTCAAACACAGGTGAACACATGCATGCCCTGGTTTGACCTTGCTTAGCCACACTGGGAAATCACTTTCTGTAGTTGCCTTCCCCAGTGGAGAATAGAAGGCTTTCCAGCAGCATTAGACATGGATAACAAGCTGATCTGCATGCTGGTGCTATGAGAGGAGCATAAAATATCTGCTAAACCCAACTAATATGATTAAGAGAGAGACAATGTAGATTTATGCATGAAAAGATGGTAGCTGGATATGACACAATCCCACAGAAATAACAGATTTTTGTATGATCCTTATAGAAACCTGGTCTGGTAAATGCCCTTTATTTAAGAATTTCTTTCAGATTCTATGAGTATAGTATTGAGACTCATAGAACAAATAGCAATATTTAAAAGCTATTAAAAACAATATGGGAGAATGATCTAATGTCTATTACATGGGGCAGATAGACTCCCAATCAATCTTTTGAAAACATTAACTGACCAGCTGTGGTGAGGTGCTTGGTTTGCTGGTTTGATATGGATCAACCACGAATTATAATCACAGACCCAACTTGACTTTTGGTTAGTGCTCAATAAAATACGTGCAGAATTCAGGAGCAAAGCGAACTCATAAATCTGGATGATACCGGCTTTTTTTTTTTTTAACAAAAGATACTATGTGTAAATCATACCCCATGGGTGAAGTCACTGACTACTCACCAAACATGTACAGGAACAAGTTATTCTTGCACTAAGAATGGGTAGACAGCAAGGGCCAGGCTGGGGTCTCATAGTTTAAGATGACAGGAAAGGAGTTTGAATCTTAGTTCAATTGCTTTTGTGCAAAGGGTAGTTCAAGGGCAGCTTAGAGCTTCTGCTAGGTGCCTGAATACCATGCCCAGATTTGTTATCTGAACATCTTTCAAGGGAAAAAATTTAATAGCTTTTGTCATCTCTCTTCTCTCTCCACCCCTTACTCTCCTGTGCTGAGGCCAAGCTCAGGGCCTGCTAGGCAAGCAATCTTCCACCCACGTCAGCTTTTTTATCATCTTTTCAAATACTATATGTAAATTCTTCTTACCTTCTCCCCAATCTTAAATAGCACATACACAGCTGAAAAACTAAGCATGAGCCATAGACCAACAGATAAATAGACAAACAGATCCACTTAAGGTTGATAAGGAAAGGCTGATTATTGTCTGGGAGGAACTGTGGAGCCGGAGGTGGAGGAAGCACCCCAGAAGTGCTGTGATTGCGAGGTTTCTTCAGGGACAACACTTGGGATGAACGTCACTGAAGCGAATGCCTGTGTGTTATGAAACTGGTGGCCTCCTTGTGAAGTGCTTCTGTTCTCTTCATGGCAACATTTGATGGCAAGGCAAAACTAATTATTGCCTGCTCCTCTCTGCCTCTTTCCTATGAACCTGCACCATCTGCTCGAGGCCAGCAAGGAGAATGCCCTGTGCAAGTGTTCCACACCAGGCGGATGTCCAGCCACTCATTTAGATCATGAACTGTTTGTCAATACTGACAATTAGTGGGCTAAAGATTGTATTGACCACATGACAAGAATCAATACAGGGAGTACTTGTTAGTTATTTACCACCGAGTGTATTAAAGCTTGTAGATTTCATATAAATCCTTCAAAGCCATCGCGCTATGATCCTCTCCACAACACGCATCGACACATCAGTAAATCCTTTTGACAAGGGTGATCTGTGAAAATCAATACTGGTTTATCAGCCATTCCCATGTAGCCCTTTCCTTTCCTTTTTTGTTTTGTTTTGTACAGGCTGCTAGAGGTTTAAGATCATTTCCCAAAGCCTGGAACCAACATGGTTTAGGTACAAGACAAGCAGTCACTGAGCCCAGAGGCTCTGGCCTTGATTAAAGTGCTTTGCTGGAAGAACTGTGCAAATTCTGGAAGAGGGAGAGACGCCCACTGACTGAAACAGAGCAGAAGAGCAGTCACCTTGAGAACGGAAGTGGGGCATGGTTGCCACTGAGCAGGTGCTGTGGCTGCTTAGTCTTCTATCCATCTCTGCCTCTGAAAAAGCCACCTCATCCCTTTCCAGACAGGCTGAACTGCGGAGCTCAACGTGTATCTGTTAGATGTGCTAGGTCTGTTTTTGCTTGTTTGTTTTTAAAGTATGTGAACCGAATCCAGGAAAATACCCCCAATTCATGTATAAAACTCGTGTGTAGGACATGTGCTATACCAAATGACCCTTACAGTGTGGATCTATGCTGCGCAAAGCCCGGGGGCAGGAGGAAAGAGAGAGACTTTAAGCGTCGCTTGGAGATAAGCTGGCATGTATCTCTTAGGCTTCTATTCCATTGGTGACAACTTAATACAGGACCTTAAGATTCAAGATCTTCCCAGTGCCATCTCTTACACAGATGACAACCCCTTTACTATGAGGAACACAGTTTTCCAGTTGAATCTGAGAATGAACTGGCCTTAGGACTTGCTGTGGACGGCAGCACTGGATGCCTGGAGTGCAGATAGAAAGAGCAATGTGCTCTTGTTACAGATTCTGCCAGCGGATGAGCAGGACAGGCCACGTGCCCCAAGCTAGAGGAATATGTTCAGTTTTTTGTTTTTTTTTTTCTGTCTTTCTTTCTCTTTTGCCATTAGTCTCCCTGGTAAGCCCCAACCATGCTGAAAAACCTTTCTCTTTGGATTTTAAGAACTTCTGCTTTTGGTATAAAAGTTGCTAACTCAAAACTGTCTTAAGTTCCCCCTGCCCCCTGTGAAATCTGTTATCAGTAGCTCTTAAGATGTTTTAGGGATACTGAAAGATAAAAAGAGGTTGGAATCATCTCACATTTACTCTCAAAAGAAAAGTAAATACCTAGAAAGGAGGTCACTGTTCTGGGCTCCCTAGGTCCTCAGTACAATCTGCCTGCGGCTCCATTGGTCTGCTGGAGTTTATGCTGACTTCTTTTCCAAGTCTTATGAAAGTCTTTGCCGAACAGCCACGTCTGTGTCTTGCTGAAACGAATAAAATCATATCTATCTATCTATCTATCTACCACTCTCTTGGGGAGTTCTATCTGGAGTCCACATTCAAGATCCGAAGACAAAGAGGAATTCTGCTGGCATTTTTGCTGTAATTAAAGATTCCAGAGCTTTCCAGAAATAAGAAATGTCTCCAGTTGGAGCACTGCTAAATTTCTTGTTTTCTGATCTTTTTCCTGATTCCTCTTTGTCCTTCTTCCCACCCACCATCTTTTTAACAAGTCTGTGCAACACACTGATTGTTTAAAGTTATATTTATTTTTATTTAGTATGTGTGCTTGTTTAGCAGAAATACCTCCTCTGACACATACATCCGGAGAAGGCAAAAGCTTGGCAAACAGCCTACCTTCACCTTTTGTAGGTGAATTTAAATATTTAAATCCTAACAGAAAAGTTCCTCCCTTGGCAAGAGATGGCATTCTGTGTACATCTCGAGGGTTTTGGTGTGCTTAAGAATCTTTGACAGTTTCTCATGTGCCATGTAGGACAGATAAGTGTCTGAAGGAGAGGTAAATCAAGACAGCACCGTGAATAAGAAACTGATGCTTCAGGAGGCCTTGAGCCACCACAGGCTCTCTGTCAGTGAGATTTACAGACTGTTTGGGTGGGAGGAAGTTTGGATTTTTCTCCAGCTCACTTGGCCTTGAGAATCTCAGCAAGGCCTGGTTGGGTTTTTCTGCAGTGTAGCAAATGAAGTAGCTCATTAGCTGTAAGCAGCCGATAATCTTTCCTGATTCACCAATAGTTACTATCCCTCAGGGAAATGTATGCCAGGCAAGGCTGCCACAACAAGAAAGGGACCTGTGCAGTACAGAAACAGTGAGTGAAGGCACGCTCCAGGGCAAGGGAAGAGCCAGCGTCAACACCATGGTGTCTCATCCCCTGCTGCCCTGCTCCATAGGCTATTTTTAGCCCCCAGCATCACTCCCGGTTAGAGAAATGACTTTGGTTATTATCCATGATTAATTAAGGCCATATGGTTCTTATATTCTACGTGTGACTCTAATGATAACAATTATAACACTATAACTGTTTATATTTGTCAAGGCATGATGACATTCAGCTTTAACCTTGCAGAATACTCAAGGCAAAAATGTACAGCCCATTCTTCAGATGGGGTAAGAAAATTATGTGTGATCCAATAGGGATGACTTAAGACAGGGTTGCAGCTACAGGTCATAGGGACTTGTCAATATTGTTCCTGGATGGACCTGAGCTAGACCATGTAATACTCTAAATGTTAAGTCCATGCTTCTTGCCAGCAAGGAAATTTGAAATATAAAAGTACTAATTTCCTGGATATGGTGTGCATGGTTTTAGCCCTAGTACTTGAGAGGCAGAAGTAGGTGGGTCTCTGTGAGATAGAGGCCAACCTGTTCTACATAGTGAGTTCCAGACCAGCTAGAGCTACAGAAAGACCCTTTCTCAAAACAAAAACAGAATAATAATTTTTGAAGTCTAGCACAGGGCAGGGGTGTGGTACCAACAATAGCTAGCTTAATACTATTTTGCTAAGCACTTTTTATCCCTTTAGGGAATGCGTACAGAAATGCCACAGAGTGGTCAGGTCCAGTCCTTAGCACTGTTTCACAGATGAGAAATGGGATTAGGAGAGGGGCAGCCTGCATTTAGCAGCACAACAGGAAATGGAGGAGGAGGTAGGAACAAGGCCACCCAGCCAGTCTGTCTGCAGACTCCAAAACTCCATGCAACACTTCCCTCAACAAACAATCCCAAAGTTTTGGTAAGAGTTTTGAAGAGGTTCTATGGACTTGAGGATCTACAGTACAGTACGATTCATGGGTTTTCTCTCCTAAGTCCTGCAGAAGAAATTGTCAGATATATTCTTCCTTTAGTACTTATGGGGGATGGCTCCAAGATGCTTCCAAAGCTATCCAAATTAGAGAATGCTCACGTTCTTTGTATATAGTGTCACACTACCATCTCCCTCCGTGAACATCTAGATTACTAATAATATTTAATACTGTGTGTACATTGTGAAATTCATTGTCATACACTGAAATTCGTTGTTTAAGAAATGTCAACAAGAAATAAAAGCCTTTACATGTTCAGTATAGATGCATTTTTCCAAAATACTTTTGGACCACATTTGACAGAATTTCTGGATAGGGAACCCACAGATATGGATGGTTGACTGTATGTGGAAACGAGATCGCACACAAGGCAACTCCTCTGTCGTGGTCTGCCCACTCAGAGCGGGGATGCCCTTCCGTGCAGGTCCAGATGTCCACGTTGCACAGAACTCAGCCCAGCCCAATGGGCATTTACGTGTCCATTCACATGCCTCTGAGCTGATGTGCGAAGAGGACAAAGATGAAAAAGCCCTGTGCACTGTCCTCAAGGAGGTCGCAGTCCCAAGGAGGTACGGGTAAGCAGTTACTACAAGGCTTACAGTCAGTGCATCAGTGGAGTGTTCTGCTGTGTCCAGCGGGGAGATGCAGTAGTAGAGATCAGGTGTGGAGTATGAGTTCCTGCTTGGGAGTTGAAACCAAACAGATATGGTTAAAGTCATCATCAAGGAAACTGGTACCTAGGTGATGTTAGGAAAGTTCCATTTCTTTGCTGTGACTTTGTACTGTAAACGTGTCAGCTGGGTCTGGACATCTCATAGTCACTTATTCTCTGCATTTTGACAGTGGTAGATCTCTGTAAAAGTCCCCATCTGTTGCAAAAAGAAATTTCTTTCATGAGTATTTAGACTACACTTATCTGTGAATTTAGGATAATATTTAGAATATTAAGAAATTACATTTCTTAGTTTAGGATAGTGGCAACAGTAGGTTTTTCACTAGGGTTTGTGACCTCTCCAATCTTGAGTATTTGCTGTGTTTACAGTGCCATGCATGGATGGACTTCTTTCTATCTAGCAGGACTTAAATCCAATTATATAGCTGTTGATGACCCACAAGACAAAAGATACTATTATTGCACCAATCTCTATTGGTCTCTTTTTTTTGTGTGCTGGTCATTGTCGTGGTTCATAGGCTTTACATATGGATAGGACCATTGGTTAGTTTTCTCCCTTGGCAGCTTGCATAGCACCATCTATTAGAGCTATTCTTCAGGGAAGAGGCTTCTAGGTCAGTTCCAACTCAGTTACTTCAAGTCCTATGTCCAAAGTATATGGCGTCTTCAGCAAAATGGCCTTACCTTCAAGTTCTGGGAGGCAACCGGGGGTTATGGCAATAGCCTATATTGTTTTGGGAGTCTCTTGGAGTATGCTGTCCTACAGTTTGCAGGTAGGATTTCCTTGCCTGGCACTGGGATTTTTCCTGGCTATCCCTCGGCTGTAGACCACACTCACATATATATTACATGCGTATTTTCAAGTGAGTTTATGAAATAATGCATTTCCCTTTGGGCAGCATTAGCTAATATGCCTTTAGATTTTATTGCTTCTGATTACGGTAAAAAGGAAAGAAAAGAAACAACAAATTTTCTGCCCATGTGCTCCATGACCGTACCTGGAGAACTGTGCCTGTGCATCATCTGCAAGGCAGGCTGAGTCCTGTGCACATTGTGGTTCTGTTTAGAATCATCCTTCCTTTGAGGGGAATGAGCCTCAGTTGATAACACACATCTGCCTGCATGGCATGAGTCAAACAGAGTAACAATTATGATTATTATTATTAATAATCACCCCTAATAATTCTGTGTCAACAGTAAGGTACACAGGCCAGCTCAAGGGACTTAATTCCATTTTACTGGTAATTCTGCATTCTGTGTACCTGTGGGAAGGGTACTTACAAATGTCTATTTCTGCCTTTCCCCCCTCATTTCTCCCTCCCTCCCTCCCTCCCTCTCTAATGTGTATATACATACATATATTACATAAAAATCTCATTGTATAAAATTTGTGTCTATATATTCTTAATTTATACATTTGAACAGATCAGTTAACTGTCTTCAAAACTCAGTCAGTGATCATATTCTTAGAATACTCAATTGAATGATAAAATCAATTCAGTCTTCAGGAATCTGATTTCTGCATTATATCCACAATAATTCTTAAACCCTGTGGACTCTTTTTTTTTCTAAAGACACAGCTGATTTGGAAGGTAGCTCAGGATGATAGCATGTGTACTGCATATTATAAACTGTACTGAATATTCAAAAAACAGCAGTAAATGCAGTAGCTTCTTTTCTGTAACTATAACTACTGGGGACTGCATAACTCAAGAAAAGATCCTTATTTAGCTCATGTATTTTGAATGTTAAGAGTCCAAATAGCATGGTACTGTTCCAGTGATGGCCATGGGAGACAGTAAGAGAAAGAAAGAGACAGAGAGAGAGAGAGAGAGAGAGAGAGAGAGACAGAGAGAAACAGGGAGAGAATCATATATCAAGACAGAAAGCTGGAGAATGAGTGGGGTCCCATGAAAATGCCATTGATCCCTTCTGAAAGCTGTGTTCCCCATCATTCTAGGACCATCCTCCAGGTCCCAGCTTTGAGGTGCTCCCAGGACTCATCATAGGCACACTGAGGGCCAGTTTCCTAACACACTCCTGGGCGATATCTCATTAAACCATAGCAATAAGCAAAGCATCACTGGACACTTTGTCCTGGGCTTGACATTGTGTTCAGTGAACAGTCTCATCTAGGTTATCAACCAACCTGCAATAAGCATGATTATTTCCATTTTTACAGATGGGGAAGCCAAGATGCAGGGAGGTCAAGCAGTAATAGGAGAAAGCACAGAACGACAGCCCAGCTTCTCTTTCTCTAGTTCAGCTCATGCCATTTTGCTCCCTCTCGTGATTGTGCTCAAGAAGCCGTTGGCTGTCCTTGAGGCAGTGGGACCGTTTTCTTTAGCACTGATGTTAGCAACTTGACTGGTTTGCATATATCTAACAAAGTGTAAACTGGTTGAATTTGCTTTTCATTTATGTGTGTGTATGTGTGTTTGCATATTTGTGTGTGTAAATGTGGGTGTGTGCCTGTATGGAAGTCAGAGGACAGCTTTAGGTATGGTTTCTGCCTATCTACCTGGTTTGAGGCAGGTTTCTTTGTTAACTTTCCACAGCCCTTGCCAGGCCAGCTAGCCTGTGAACTCATAGAGACGTTCCTGGCTCTGCCTCCCATCATCTGTACAAACACCAAGGAGATTACAGACACTTGCACTGCATATCTGGCTTTTAGGGGGTTTTAAAGATTCGAACTCAGAACTCAGGTTTTCACACTTGTGTGGCAAGTACTTCACTCACTAAGCCATCCCTTGTTTTAATTTTAAATTAAGAGTGAACTCTGCCCTGTGATTAAACCCTCCTTTATAAATCGAACTGTTTCATTTTTATTAAACAATATAAATTTGTATTTTTCTCCACCCACTCTCAAAGAAATACTCTTAAAAATATTACATAAAATTGCCACCATCTTAGGATTTCTGAGTCCAAAGAAGTTGACAGACTTGGTAGCCTGAGTCAAAGGCTTGATCTATAGATTTGTACACTTTTAAACTGAAAAGGGAATAGAGTGACAACAAAGTGGTAGATGAGGGCTAGTGCTTTCTGCAGCGACATGTGGTAATATCTGTCCAGTTCACAAACATCCCAAGTGCTTCCTGTTATCGTAGCTGCACCCTTCCTGCAGTCTTTGACAGTATTTCAAGGACGGCAGCCCCTGAAGTCTTTCCTCCAAGCAATCAGTTGAAGAACATGTTTATTTCTCAGAAGTGGTGTTGACAGACCTCTGTGCTGAATGAAGACACACTCTGACTGTCCTAAGCCTCAGTCAACAGGAAGTGGAGAGTTCCAGGGTCTGGAGCTCATACCAACACATACCAACCTTGTACAAATCCCAGAGTTGATGCCAGATGCTGCTGCAGTGTGGGCAGCGGTCCCCAGGTTCACCTTTCTTCCACCTGCCAATCACTTCCTGGCTGCATGGCTGAGGGAACTTTCCATGGGTTTGTGAGGCAAGCCGCTATTTCAAAGTATCGCTGGGGAAGAAGACAACAGAAATGAAAACCGCTACACCTTATTTCCAAAAAATGTGTCTTGTTTGCTGGTTTGGGCTCTAATGTTTGATCTGGAGATGCATCTGTTGCTGCCGCCACGCTCGTGTGAGACTTGGGGAGGTCACATAATATCTCTTCACATTACCTTGCTTCTCAGATGAGACTGGAAATTCACACTGTTACTGCCAGCTCTCCATGAAGAAAAATAAGGGAATGTATGTGAAATATCTGTCTCAGTCCTGACGTGTTGAATGTCTATATTTTAGTTCTTGGGGCCGGGTGGGGGGTGTTTTGGGCATCATTCTAATACCTGAGCATATCTATTTAAACAGACCTGACTTGTTTCCTGAAAATGAATACTATTAGGCCACAGGAAGCAGCTCTTCCTGCAGCACGTGCCCCCAGCTTTATCTATGGCATCCCTTGGCCAGTTGCCGCCACACCCAGTCCAAGATCCCTCTCCACACTCAGGAAGAATCAAACCCATATCCGGACTCCAGTCAGCCTTTTCTTCTTTCTCCTGAGATTTTGCTAGAAAGTATTTCTCATGTAGATGAGACTCAGAAAGTAACCCCGAACAATAGAAAGACAGGCGTGCAGCCGTGGCTGCTGCTCCTACAAGCTGCCCAGGTCTTGCCAGGAAAGGACAGGATGGAAGGAGCTGTGGTACCTCAGCTCACTTCCTCCACAAAGAGGAATCCTGACCTGAAGGCTTGTGTCCATCCCGAAGATGGGCTCGTGGTGGTGGTGGGTGGGTGGGGGAAATGTGGTAGTTCCGCAAAATCTCTAATGCCTGCTGAGATTCTGACCCCTTCCGTAAACACCATCTAGCTAATTCACCTGCACGCCACCATGAAGCCAGTGATGTTCACAAATTGAAACCACAGCTTCTACAGCAAGCACTTTGGAAAGAGAGCCGCCCATCAGGCTGTCCACTGGGAATCATGAGTTGCAGGCTGCTGGAGCTCCACGGGAGTTATTAAACGGTAATGAAAGCAGAGGTGGAGCAGCACGTTAGGAGAGGGAGGACTCCCGAGTTGCCTCTCCTCACAACAACTTTTCAAAACTGATCGCTTTCTTTCCGGGTTGTGAGTAGGTAGGTGGGGTTCACAACTTTTTTTTTTTTTTAATTTTCTTCCTCTTAAATGTGAAACTTGTATGTTTTTTGCAAGAAGCAGGGTGGTTTCAGATAAACCAATCCAATTATATAATTCAATTTCATAGGATTAAAGATGAGAAACAACTTTGCTAGGTCTATACAGTGTCTCAAAGGAAACCCAGTGACAGGGAATCAGTTCTTGGGGAGGCTGGTAGCTTCATACCTTATTCTGCAGAGTTTTCTTTTTTAATATTTCATTTGTTATTTTTATTTTATGTGTATGAGTGTACTGCCTGCATGTATGGAAGTGCACTTATGTTGTGTAATGCCCGCTGAGGTCAGAAGAGGGTGTTGGATCCCCTGGAACTGGCGTTACAGATGGTCGTCAGTCACCATGTAGATGCTGGGAACAGAACTCAGGTCCTCTGCAAGAGTAGCAAGTGCTCTTAACCCCTGATCCATCTCCAGCCCCATTATCCTGCAGAGTTTTCTTAAGGAAACACAGCTAGTGTGCTTGCTTCTTTCACTGTATTTCTCAGCCTGTGAGCCTCTTCCTCCTCTGTGCAGAGGAGTCTTAATATACTTCCAGTTGACTTAGTCAGGGAAGAAATATCTTTCAGTCTCACTATAACATTTATGCCACACCCTGTGCTTGGAGTTGCGAATGCACAAGGAACCAACTCAAAGCCAGTGTGGATCCCTGAACCCACCAAGTGCAGTCTAACACAGGCCCTGGATGATTGACCAGTGATTGCAACATGGGAGAGAAAAGCTTTGGCACATGAAGCCCAAGAGCCTTCCAGAAGCCCACAAAGGAGAATCTATTTAAACCAGACTAAGATATGAAGGAGCTGGAGGAGGTCCTTGAGGAAAGAAGGGGAGATTTCCTAGAATGTGCAAAGGTCTGGGTGGGAAGTGGCCTGGGATTGAGCCAGGTAAGCCCAAGTCTGGTGCACTGTCCATGGGAACCACAAATGACATGATTAGATTTATGCTTTAGAAACATGAAATATGTGTGTGTGTGTGTGTGTGTGTGTGTCTGTCTGTCTGTGTCAGTGCTACTGAGGATCAAGGCCAGAGCTGTGTACATGCTAGGCAAGCACAAAGCTACATCTCCAGTTCTCAAATGTCTTCTTTTCTTTCACTACCCATCTATTGTATCTCATGGCACCCAACCCCCTACAAATGCTCTGGCAGCCTCTACCCTGATCTCTTCCCAGGCTCACTGCACAGAGAACAAGCTGTCAGTGGACAATGTTTGATAACTGTAAAATAATTAATTGTATAGATATGAAATCACAAGCAGAAGATTTATTAAGCTCACTAATTAAGAGGAAATCAGTGAGGAGATGTGGCCCATTCAAGGAAAAACTGAAACAACATGTTTCTGTGCACTAAAGTAAGTTAACCCTTGCACCGACTGGCCTGTCTAGAGTCCTGAGGCTGATCTGACATAGTTGGTGCATATTTATAAATGAGAATAATTTCTATTGCCGTCAGCTTCGCCATTTACAAAATTGCAAATTATCTCTAAGTCTAAAATTGAAGGTAGCGATAACTGGAACAGGACGTTCCCTGATTCCTTCTTTGATTTCCTTTTCATCAGGTTTCCTGACAGTCAAGTAAAGAAATGCTTATCTTTGGAAGCCCTGTGACTCTTTCCTTCACAGCCTTTTAAACAATTTTTAATTTATTTAAATATCAAACATCTAAGGATAATACCACTTGAACAAACCATCCGCTGAAAAAATATTTTTTGCTATGGTAAGGGTTACTAGAGTTCAGTAAATAAACAGCATGCACAATTACATTTGAGTTTTGGACACGCATCAACTGGTCTTTAGGTAAAAGTATGTTCCAATAATTGCATAAGATACATGTATACCAAAATAATTACCTTAATTTGTATGAAACTAGATTTAACTAAGCAGTATACATTTAAATAATAAATATTTTTTATTTGTAATTATATATATGAGTGTAGGGGAGGGTGTGCATGTAAGTGCAGTTGCCGATGGTGGCCAGAAGAGGGGTTAGGATCCCCTGGAGTTAGAGTTACAGGCAATTGTGAGCCTCCCAACAGGGGTGCTAGGAGCCAAACTCAGGTCCTCTGCAGGAGCAGTATACTCTCTTAACCACTAAGCCAACTCTTCAGCTTCAAGCAGCCTATATTTTATCTGACAACTCTAAGTATATGTCAAGAGTTAAGCAAGTTATATTGGCTTTTGGATTGTAAAAATCCAGAAGGTGTCTATTCAAGAAGACTCAGGATATCCTAAATTTCATTTCCCAAGTCTTTGCTTTCTTTTGTTTTATTTCTTTGCTCTGAAATTCCATGTAGTTCTATGGAGAAAAATGATGTCGGATACAAAACTGGTACAAAGGCTATCAGTGAGCAGAAACCTAACTTCCTGGAGGAAAAAAGAGATCAGGGTGCAGAACATAGAAACTTTCCTTCTCTCTCCTCCTCCACTCCAGGCTTGCAGAAGACTAGCTCTAACCATGAGGTCCCTTGTCAGTAGGAGAGGAAGCCAGCATGGGTTAGGTCCTGGCCCTCTCAGGCCTTGGAGAATATTGGCGGCCATCATCAGGAGCAGTGCACCTTGGCACCATAGGTTCCCCTTTGTCTGACTGAGGCCAGCAGGGGCTCCATTCATTTTGTTTAGTGTTTAAGGACTCACTGCACTCTGTAGGATGGAGAAGCCCATTTCTGCTTCCTTTAGACTTTTGTAGGATTTAATTATTCATATTGGATAGCTTTGCATTTTCTTTCTCTTTTTTTCCTTCCTAATTGTGCAGTTGGCTGACATATGAAAATAAAACCCCCCTCAGTTTAATGCTGAGTAAGCACTGAAGAATCTCTGTCACTTGAAGCATTTGCAAATTACAGAGTCCAGCTTCCCAGACCAAAGCCAAAGGAAGAAAACTGCATGGGCAATTTTGCATATTTTAGGGGGAAATAGTACAATTTGGTGGAAATTTGGTCCTTACAGAGAAAACTAGGCAGAGAAAGAGCCTTTAAGCACCCACCCTTGGGAAATGTAGAGAGATAAATGGGGTTATTTATGATTGTTACAGAGGTGGCCTCTGCCCCAGGACTTCCTGGGGGATGATAGTTGCTGACCGAGAGGTGTCTGCAAATTGTGATGTAGACCAACATTAGTTTTGAATTATTTTGCCTGTCTATGCTTCTCTTACCCCTCAAAATTCCTCCATTCATGGAGTGCTACTGGTGACTCTACTGCTTTGCTACGTGACTCAAATCTTACCCTTTAGCTTTGGGCTTCCAGGATGGCCTGACACCATTTGTCATAAGCTGTACAACCTGCAACACATCACCTAACTTTTTTTCTTTCTCTATGTTATCTGGGAACTACCAAATGTGAGGATGGTTTCAGTAGACAAGGACTTATAGAAAACCCTCAAAAAGTCATGGCTGGTGAGATGGCTCAGCTAATAAAGTGCTTGTTGTGCAAGCAAGAGGACCCAAGTTCTATGCCCAGCACCATGTAAAACCAGGGCACACGGAGTGTACCTGTCACTCAGCACTGGGGAGGCAGACAAGAGGATTCCCAGGGCTCTCTGACGACAGACTCTGACAGCTTCAGGGTCAGCGAGATGCCCTGTCTCAGAAATAAGGAGAGGAAAAAGAAGATGCATAATGATTAAAGAAGGCACTAACATTGACCTCCGGCCTCTGCATGTACATGCACACATGTGCATACACAGAGGAAAAGTCCTCAGAAAGTCACAGCGGGGCTCATATATTTTGAGCAACTCATTATATGTCACACTCACCACCATGTATCATACCGTGTGTCACAACCACCATGTATCACACTCATCATGTGTCACAATTGCTATGTGCCACAATCACCATGTATTACACTCACCATGTGTCATAACCACCAGGTATCACAACCCCATGTATCACAATCCCCGTGTATCACACTCACTGTGTTATACTCACCATATATCATAATCACCATGTGTCACAATCATTATGTATCACACTCATGTGTCACAATTACCACGTGTCACAATCACTATGTATCACAATCATCATGTGTCATAACCACCAGGTATCACAACCCCATGTATCACAATCCCCGTGTGTCACACTCACTATATATCATAATCACCATGTGTCACACTCACCGTCTATCACATTCACACCTGTATAAACACACTGAATCAATAGATATGTCTGACCCCCATTTTATAGCTAAAGAAACCAAGATATATTACATAAAATCATTGGCCTAAGATTATGTAGCCTTTAAATGGTGATGTTAATGTTTGAACAGGCAGGCTGGTGCATTATTAACCACGATGCCCAGAGCCTCTCTAATGAATGTTAGCTACTCTATTATTACTATCCCTAAGTATTCTGGAGAACATTAGGACCCACGAGAATATCACAGCTATTCAGTTCATTAGGCATATTAATTTGGAAAGATTCACAATGTATCTCAGCAAAATTAAAGTATTGGAAAAGTCAGAGAATAAAGATTCTTTTGTAAAAGTAGACTTCCTATATAGAATACTTTAGGATTCCACAAAAGTTTCAAAGACAGTATAGAGAATTCCCATGTACTCTGTCCAGGATTCAGTGTTGGTAAGGAACCACTGATTGGTAAGTTCCAACCAATGAATTGGTATTATTAGCTACAATCCATCCTGTGTTCAAATCTCTTCAGATTTTAGTGATGTATTCACCCTCCCATGTGGGATACCACATTAACTTTACTAGATCATCTTGACTAGGACGGTTTCTGATATAGTCCTTGACTTTAAAAAATTACTATTTATTTATTTATTATGTAGAGTATCTGTCTTCATGTATAAATTTATGGGCCTGTGTGTATGTGAGCGCACACACCCGTGTGTAGATGTAGAGACCAGAAGAGGGCATCAGGTGTGCTCCTCCATCATTCTCTACCTGTTCCTTTGAGGCATGGTCCTTCTCTGAACCTGAGGCTCCCATTTTTTCCACTAGGCTAGAAGTTAGCAAGCCCTAGAAATCCTCCTGCCTCCACCCCCTTCGGAGCTGGGGCTGTGGGCATCCATGGACACTCAGCTTACTATGTGGGTGATGGATTCAAACTCTAGTCCTCATGATTGTGCGGCAAGTACTCTTAACCACTGAGCTGTGTCTGGCCCATTGCTTGTTGTTGATGGCCATGATGAAGTACTGGTTCCTGTACCCCTTGGCCTGGAATATGCCCGAGGTTCTTCTGGTGAGGCAGTCACTAAGCATAGCTCACTCTTGTGCATGGGGTAGAATTATGCTTCTCCTCTTTGAAAAGGGAGTATCTGCCTAAATTATTTGCAGTCCTTCTGCATGCAGGATTCTTCTATTCTCCCCCATTTAGACAACCTAAAAATCTCTGAATTCATGACTTTTTTGTTATACTTTGGTTTGTAGTCCAGGGCTTTGTTATTTATTATTCTGTTGACCATGGGAGGAGAGTCCTTTCATGTGGTCACTTTATTCTGTTGCAGTTTCCTTATTTGTGTGTGTGTGAGCACACTTGCATGTGTGAGCACACTTGCATGTGCATACATATGTGTTTGTGTATATGTACACAGGTGTCCTTCCTGACTTTACAGCACTTCATGCCCCAGTTTTGCAATTAGTCATTTTCCCCTGAAGCTCTGGTTTCTGTCTCTAGAGAATCTGAGTTCTAGGTCTATTCCTTGATACTGGGGTGTTGGTACTTCCATGCTCTTGGTGTTGAGGAACTGTAGATGTGCGTGTTCTGATCCACCTTAGTGTTTTAAAGCAAATGTTTCCCATGCATCTTTGAGGGGCCTGTCCCCCACTTCAGCTACCCAAAGCACACCTTAACATTTCTCAGAATATTCATATTCCATGGAATCCTGGTACTATAGCAATAGCATCTGTGTACTTGGTTTTCCACAATCCAAAGTAGGAGGAGCCCTAGTTATGACATTGGGTGCCATCCACTGTGTGTGTTAGGCTTGGTGTTGGTCCCAGAGGTTAAGTTAGAGTGAATAGAGTTCCCTATTCTCATAGAATTCAAAAGCCAGTGGAAGAGAAACAAATAAAAGAACACTTAAAATTGGTGTCACAGCCATTTGCAGGGGATGAAGCCGATGTGCTCCAGTGACCTATACCAGTGGCCATTACTGCTGCATAGCACCCCAACTTTCCACCATCCCTTTGCCGTCCTCAAAAACCAAGTGGAGCCAAAGTGAACCAGGCTGAGTGCTGCTAAGAATCTGTCTCCCCTGCAGGGCTTCCTGCTGACCTCCACACAAAGCCCAGGAGGTTAGGACCGGAGTAAGGCAGGCAAGGAGAGACCGGGGAAGTACTCGGTCTCAGGGGAGCCTTGTACGCTCATGCCGTGTCTGCATGAGACCCTGTGGCCAGCTGTTCTTCCCCAGGATCCTCTCTCTTCTGGACTGATTCCTACTTTGCTGGTCTTGGGAAAAGACACTTGCTCTGGCAAGACATCCCTGCCCTCAACCATTGTTCCCTATCAGACCTTGGTTTCCAGTGTGTCTCCCACAGCACCCTCTATTGTTCAGGAGGTGTAATTGTCCTGTTGATGAAGATCCATATGAGTATTGCTCACTGTTGAATGTCCCAGTATTGGCTTAGCCACTGGCCTTTGGCTACGGGCGTCCAACACTCCTGTTGAACAAATGAACACAAACTTGACCGTATGAAGTAATGAACATGGGCTGAGCATCTGCACTACTTCTAATGGCAGTTCAAGCTTGGTTATAGCAAGGAGAAAAACAAGACTTTCATGATAAACTGATCCATATAAAACTTGTCATTTCTGTCAGGCCAAAATGGTTGAATTTTCATAAACTTCAATGTACTTTTTGGGAGAATTATTGAACACTTAATGTATTTGTTCTTTTTCTGTTTGTTTCTATTTGTCTTTTTGTTGGTTTGAAGTAGGGTCTCAGAAAGTCCAGGCTGAGCATAGAACTCCCCATGTAATCATGGATAACCCTGAACTTCTGATCCTCCTGCCTCTAAGCCTTGAGTGCTGGGATTACAGGTGTGCACCACCATGCCTGGTTCATCCTGTAGCAGGGATTGAACCAGGGCCTCACACATGCTAGGCAGGCATTCTACCTCTGAGCTACATCACCATCATAGACTCTTGATGTTTTAAGTCCTTTAAGTACCTTACCTCATTATGAGTGTTACCAGCCCTATGGCATACATATCCCTGCTGTTGACATTTAAACAACGAAGCATCTGAGGAGCAAAGAAGTTAAGTAAAGAGTCAGTGTTGCTCAGTGGCCTTTATATGGTAAATACAAAATGTTACTGAGGTCCTTGGGGAAGAGCCTCGGGTCTAAGACAAGGCCTTTCATTGCTATTATGAGCCTGTGCAGCTTTCAAAGACTTTGGTCAGTTTTACCATCTGTAAACTAGGGAAGTTGACTTGCCTGTACCATTTAATCTTGTTTCCCATTCCCAAGTTTCTGAGGCCATATGGTCACTCTTGCCATGTCCTGGTTCAAACTGATACTGCTTACACGTTGCTCCAAAAATCCTTGAGGTTCTTGTTTTCTGCCCCAGTTCAGAGACTTGTACACCACTGAGAATCTGTAGGGAGAAATCATTTCAAAGTCCTAGGTAATAGTTTGTGAATCACTTAGCTGTAGGATCTAGGTCTCTCTAGGTCTTTTTACATCTATGAACCAAACACTCTGCTTCTGTATGTATAAGCAGCTGTTTATAAAGCAAAATCTCTTTAAGTTGAGTAGAAATTTCTCCTCAGGGAAGACCTAAGTGATTAGAAATAAGAAGCTTGAACAGACGACCAGAAAACAGCAGAAGGCTTATTGGCTTGGCTACATGTGGAAGCTGGGCCCTACCTGTGAGTGTAATTAAGAGCAGGAACAACGAGGGTTTGATGTAAACCCACAGAAAACAGAAATTCAGAATGGGGACTTGAGGTCACCAGGATCACTCTGCCCTGGTTAGATGGTACTTTGATACTGTCCCCTGCCTGCAGGGTTAGAAGCTACCTGTAATCTTCTGACTGTAAAGACAAGAGAAAGGCACAAAAGCTTGAATTAAAGGCACATGGATGCCAGTTCTCAGATGCCAGAGGAGGCCTATGGGTTATAGTTAACACCATAGGAAGAATGTTTCCTAATTTGGAAAACCAAACACTTCAGCTATACAAAGAAAATAGCCACTTTCCACCTGTCCTTCTCAAAACTTGCCCACCTGCATGACACATTCCAGTCTAGGGGCTGTGTCTCTAGGGGCCTGACTCCTCTGGAAGAGGCCAGTGGGTAGTCTTAGGAAGGCTGTGATTGTTGAACTTGTCAAAGCAAGTGCTCACCCTGGAGTTTTGACTTTAGGGAACTATTTTCTCTCTTTACAAGGTTCATGGCCACTAGCTTCCTTCAGAGACCACAAGGTGGAACAGGATTGGCATCCCCCAGTGGGAATCTGTCATCCTCTCTACATCTGCAGAATAAGGGAAATACCTTCCTTCCAAGATTTGGAGATGTGGAGAGGCCTTTTCTCTTTGGAAGCATGAATGGGTTCTCTAGTATGTGACAGCAACAGCAGCAGGTTGGAGGACAAAAGACAGAATGGGTTACTGTTCTACATGGGAGAGGGAGGAGCAGGCGGAGAGCTGACACTTACAAAGTAACCGTATTGGGACAAACATCTATTTTAGCTCATGTAGTTTAATTGCACCAAATTCTCCCAAGATGTTTTTCTGTCGACAAGGACAGCTCAGAGGGACTTGTGTCCCCTTCAGTCACACAGCAAGGATGGAAAAGAGAGGGGATTTGAATCCCTAAATTCCTGTATTTTCCTACCAGTGTACTAGAAACGCTCTTGAAAGAACCTTTATATCCTAGATCCTAACATCCTTCATCTTCTTTCTCTTAAAGCTTCCTAAAAGAGTTCTTAATTCCTGTCCAAGCCCAAAGAACTTTTTAACTTCAGTGAGATGAAGGGAAGGTATGAGGGATGAAACAAAATGGGAGGAAGGCCAGGGTTCCACATTCATCCACCCGGGATGGCAGAGCAATGTCTCCAGGCTGTTTCCCCATGATGGTGATGCAGCTTTGTAAGACAACAGGAAAGGAACAATTACATAATTAGATCTCACGGACGGGGACTCACTGGATCGAAATGCACCTTCAAATCCAGGACATTTTCATCTGCATTAGAACATAAAATAGATCCTCCAGAATCATCTCCCATGAGCTGAGGAGTGTTTCTGGGCTTCTCTGTGAGGTAGAGACAAACAGAATCTCAAGTTAGATCAAATTGGATGAATAAGAAAGTAGGGGGCAAATCTATATCTACCCCTCCATAGGATTGTCATGGTGATTAAGTTTTATAGAGTAAGCGGAGCCTGACATAGAGAAGGAATTTATTTACTGATTAGAATCCAGGGGATTGCCACAATGTCCTTGCTGAAGGAGAGTTCCGGGGGTAGGTCACTTTCCTGGTGTAGAGCAAATGCTCAATAAGATAGAGTAAATGTGGGCTGGGGAGGTAGACCAGTTGGCAAAGTGTTTGCCTTGCAAGCACAAGGTCCTAAATCTGATTCCTAGAGTCCAGATACAAAAGCTGAGCAGAAACTAGTGGATATGGGACTCACTGACTGTTTAGCAAGTGAAGGACCCTGTGTCAAAACAAAAACAGACAAACAAAACACACAAAAATCAAGGTGGATGGCCCCTGAAGAATGGCACCTGAAGTTTTCCTCTGACCTCTACCTACATGGGCACACACACAAATGCAGTATAGTAGACAGAAAACTCAGGGCATCTGTGAGCTTCACAAAACTCTAAGACTTTTTACTCTGTGAGCATGCACTACAGTATTGACAATCTAGAAGATTTTAATCAAAATGAAGAGATGTTTCAACTTCTTCACAACTGGGAATTCATCTACATAAGACTCTTTTAAAAATCAGCAAGTTTAAGGAATATAATAACAGAAATAAAAATATAGGGTGTGGTGGCCCAGGCCTTTAATCCTTAGCACTTGAGAGGCAGAGATGAGATCGAGGCCAACCTGGTCTACATAGCAGGTTGCAGGCCATCAGGGGCTACAGAGAGACCTTGTCTCAAAAAGACAAAAAATGCGTATAAAAATGTTTAGAATTTCTAGTTTTAGCCATGTAAGTGTGCCATTCTGTGTGGCGCTCTGACCTGTTCAGGTTGGTTGAAGAAGTGGATGTATGCTGCTCGTCTTATTCCTGGAAACTGTAGGCAAACATTTTATGATACCTGAGTGGTCAACTTATAATCTTCAATAAAGTGCTGATTTCTTAGTGTGGCACTTCCACCAGCCCCCTTTGTAACTGGAGAGGTGCTCCAGCAAATTGCTTGATTAGCTATCTTTCAAAATTAAATTGGTTGTGATCTGGATGTTGTCAAAAAAAATATCTAAGACCTGGAGAAGATTACAGTGTTTATAAATCAAAAGCAATGGCTTCCATTCGTAAGGCTTCTGTTAAAAAAAACAATCCTGATTTGACAATCCCCCTTTTAAGTTTGAGTTCACTACAGATGTGTGAAACAGGTAAGGCATTAAAAGCTCAAAGAATAGGTTTTATCATGGAAATTCGAAAATGCTCTTAACTGCGCCAGTGGTGTGAGCTCTTGGCTTGAGTTTCAGTAAAGAAAGCTAACCCACAGTTGGTAATGACAGGTAGTTATGTAAATAGATTCCAAGAACCAGAAAATTAGGCTTTCCCAGGAAACAGTAATGCCTCACAGTGAAAAGGGGGCTAAGAAAGGCCCTGGCCCATGCGTACATGTAGAACTGTGTCTGGGTTTGCTTGCCAGTGGCTCTGCTCAGGAACCCTCAATTTAACACTTCGGCAGTGAGCACCTTGCTGTGGGGTCTAAGCATTTTTCTGTTTCTGGTTCATTCCCAGTTACTCTGGAAGAACATGAAGCTGAATCCTGGGTTTCCTGCAAATACAGGAAATCTCAGGGGATTGGCCTTTCCTGTATGATGACTCCAGGACTTTAATACATCTGGCACTTTCCATTACCAAGAAAAGATGCTCTTACCGCCATCCACCAGCTTTGCAAATGTTTTCAGGGGCACCAAGAAGATGTCAGGGTTAATCAGACTTGATTTTGAATCTTGCCTTCTCCCTTGTACGAAGGTTCCCTAAAGGAAGAGAACAGGTAGAATATATATATATATATATATATATATATATATATATATATATATATATTACAAAAAGGGATTTATTGGATTGGCTTACATGATGCAGACTGTATAATTCAACAATGGCTATCTGTCCTCCAGAGAGTCAGAGAGCCCCACCCAGTAGCTGTCCATGAGGCTGGATGCCTCAGTAATCCCAATCTGGTGCTAAAGGCCTGAAGGATTCCTGCAGAGTCACTGGTATTCAGTTCACATTAGAAGTTCTGATGACAGTTCTGCTGGCAGTGAAGAATGGCAGCAGCAGCGACAGGATAGATGCACTCACCAGCAAATGGCGAATGCAGGCAGCATTGCTTCTTTCTCTGACTGCTGTATATCCAGCTGCTGCACATATCTGGGCTGCCGCCAGATGGTGCCACCACTCCAGAGAGGGTCTTTCCCACTCAGCTAATCCTTCCTGGAAATGCCCGGAGGTGTGCCTGTGAATTGATTACAGAGACAATTGACAATGAAGATTAACTCTCAGACCCCTTAATAGTTTGGCATATTGATCATCTTCAGGATTTCAGTTTACAGTCTATGACTAGTAAAGGCTTACTTGGAAGGCTGCACTTGACCTTAGCCAAAAGGTCAAGAAGTGATCTTTTGGAAAATTTCTTGTAAGAATCCTGTGGGTTGAGTCTGGTGGGTATTTTAATCACTAGTTGCTGATATTAACTGCAGAACTTTGAAAGAGACTTTAAAGGGGTAACTTTGCATTAAAGGTCACCTGGTATATGCTCTGGAGCAAACAAACAAGACTCTCTGGGCTTCAGTGCTCTCATTTGTACATGGGATAACCATACCATCTGGTAGAGGTTTGGTGAAAACTAAATCAACATTTGCTGGGTGTCTAGAGCATGCTGAGCACTGAGTACATGGATAAAAGTGATTGTGTTGTTTTTGTTGCTTACACTTAAGACTACAATTACAAAAAAAAAAATCCCAAAACAACAAACAAACAAAAAACTAGCCTGTCTCATTCTCCTTTAAGCCTGTGGTTCATTAGAGTGCTGGTTGGTTTTAACCACTGACTTAACACAACCTAGAATTATCTGGGAAGAGAGTCTTATCTAGGTCAGGTTGGCCTGTGGGCATGTCTGTGGGGATTGTCTTTATTATTGATGGAGACAGAGAGACCCAGCCCACAATGGGAGGCACCATCCCTAGGCTGTGCCCTGACTTGTGCAAGTACACAAAGCTAGCTGATTGGAAACACAAGCAAGCTTTCAGCATGTCGGCATTCCTTTCCCTCTACTTCCTGACTGTGGACATGGGGTGATCAGTTGTCTCATGTTCCCACCTCTGTGACTTCCTGCAGTGGTGAACCACCCTCTGGAATACAAACCCTTCCTCTCCCGTGTTGCTCTTTGTCAGGGTGTCTGTCACAGCCACAGTAATGAACCCAGGAGAGAGAGGTCAGGGGGCTTTATCTCTGCTTCACTGTAGTCCTCCTCCTTCCACATCCGACTCCTTGTAAACAATAAATACTTGTAGTGTGATTGAATGAGGCAGAGAACCCCCATCCTTCTGGGTGCCCAAGCAACTCTGTGACAGCTCCCCGGTGTCTGCCTGGGCCTGGCTCATTGTTCCACAGCGTACATCATCCTCTGACAAGACTCCACCTCCTGGCATCTTCTCAGACCACCTCCTTCCCCTCCCCCCCGCCAGTGTGTGTTCAGGGAATGCAAACTAATTTAACCAGAGCCAAACATAATTAGGAGAGTAAATCTGCTGCTGCCGGAGCAAGCTGCTGAGAAAACCATACTGAGCATTCCAAAATGAAATCCAGGCTGGAGGCTCCCCGGACCCCTACAGCTATTGTAATCACTGAGCAAGAGACTGTGGGCTGCCCAGTCCGCATCAGTCTGGACAGGAAGGAGTTAACTGAACAACAGTACTCTTTACTGCCAGCAATATCCGGAAGGAGAGGTTAGGAGATGGGGACAGCTACAACATGCCTTCCTGTTCCTTGAAATTTACCCTTGACTCAAGACAGTTCCAGATACAAAGCTTCATTCATTCCTTTGTTCCTTGGTGTGTTTACTCACGTACCCATACCTACCTCCCATTGGCTGCCACGCCGTGTAGTTACTAGGCTGAGTGAAGTGAATGACAGCTGCTCCCAGGATGTCCACTGGGGATGGGTGGCTTGGAACCCATCTGGTTGGCAGGCCAATCTAGGGTCTTCAAGTGCTTTTTTGGTTCCTCTTGGTTTCCAGTCAAACCCTAGGGTAAGTCCACCCCATAGGCCTCGAAGGGCCAGTAGAGCTTGGGATTTGAGGACTTAGCCCAGAGAGCATATTCTTTTACTTTGTCTTTCACATTTATTGGGGTTGCCTGACCTAGGAGAGTCTGAGGACACGGGGCATGCCTGTGCTGGTTAGTTCTAATTATCAACTTGCCACAAGTTAAAATCACCTGGGAAGAGAGCCAAGGCTGAGGAATTGCCTAGATCAGGCTGTCCTGTGGGTATCTCTGTGTGGAAATGTCTTGTTCATTGATTGATGTGGGAAGACCAGACCCACTGTGGATAGCGCTGTTCCCTTTGCAGGTGTACAAGTGAAGAAGGCTAGCTTGGCATGAACACAGGCGGACAGCCCTCCGTGCGCATGTCTCTCTGCTCCTGACTGTGGGTGTGATGTGACTCACTGCTGAGCGCCTCCTTGACTTGCCCTGTGACAGACAGTAACTTGGAATTATGAACTAAAATAAGCCTTTTCCTCCCTAAGTTGCTCTTTGTCAAGGTCATCCTCTTGCTGTAGATTTGGGTATTGAAAGGTTGTTTAGGAAGCTCTTGGGACTTCCTTCTTTTTTTTTTGAGACAGAGTCTCAATTAGCTCAGGCTAACCTCAAACTCACCATGTAGCTGAGACTGATCTTGGACTCTTTCCTCCTCTGTCTTCTGAATACTGGGATTATGAATGTGTGCTCCCACATCTTTAAGAAGTTCTTAAAGTGAGATGCCACTCAGCTCTTTGGGTCATGATGCCTAACTCCCAACCTAATGCTGAGACTTCAGCACCCAGCACAGAGTAAGGAAGAAGAGGCCATGTCATTCAGACAGCTGGAAGCAGGTCTGAATTTGGGTCCTGATATCCCTAGTTCTAATAATACTTACAGTGTACCAAGTGAACACAGTGGTAGTGTTCTTTCCTAAGTCATTTGTCGACAGAAGCATGCGGAGCATCATTCTCGCAAAGGCACAAAACTGTTCCCATACTCAGTATGAGGTGGGATCCCCAGAACCTTGCTTTCCAGGAGGCAGAACTAGAGACTGAGCAAGGATTTGCCTTCTGGACACTCTAGCAAATCCTGTCCCACCATCATTTTATTTCTTTCAGATTGATAATGTTCTGTCTCTCTGGATGTATGTTTTTGAAGTAGAGTTGCGTCTTTGTATCATGTACCCTTGGTTCTCAGAACACAGTGTAGGTGCTCAGTGTGCGGCAGCTGAATGTGAGGGACACAAGAGTGACACAAAGAGCGGGTGGGGCTCCTTCAGCACCTGCTGCTTCTTCCTCGGCAGCCATTTTAAAAAGTCAAACCCAGGGCTGGGGTGCAACTCAGCGGGGAAGTACTTGCCTGGCATTGCACAAACCAGGCGAAAACAAAGTGAAAGTTATTTCAGAGGGTAGCTTTTCCTCCTCATTTTGAGATTTACTGTATATAGATATCAATGATGAGTCCCCTCCCTCAGGAGCCTCTGACTTGGAGAGAAGGAAATGGACTCTTGTGGGAGGACACACGATTTGGGAAAGAGCAGTGTGCTGGTAGGAGAGTGCGGGGCTTGCTTGGTTTGTGGCTTTCCCCTTAAACAGGACGGCTCCAGTATTCCAGAGGTAACCAGTTCTTCTAGGTCTTAAATGAGCCAGGATTAAGATCAGCAAAGGAGAACAATACAAGCAGATGGTATTGATCCCGCCTTCCCTTCCTAGCCTTTGATGTCTGTGCCCCTGCCAGTTGCTCCGTTGGTGTGAGAATGTATCAGTACACAACGTCCACCCCATCAGAGAGACAAAAGCTCTTTCAGGATAGAGTGACTTTGGAAGCCCAACTCTGGTTTCTCCACACGCTGGAGATTCATTGTCAGCAAATATGTACTGGGGATCCACTCCTGACAGACGAGCAGAACTATGGGCACAGTGAGCACTGTCGATAAATAACTTCTTCCTTCCTAGGTTCCCATTCTAGCTGGAGTGAGATGGGTAACAGATAAACATTCAGAAGAGCAGAGCAGATGCTCAGAACTCTGGCTCGTAATGATGCCGACGAGAGCATTTGCCCGTACTGCTAATGAGTCTCCCTGGAAACTGGAGTGGTTGACAAGGGGATTAAGAACCCAGAAAAGTGCTGTTGGGAGATCAGCTGACTTAGGAGTGACAGAGCCTTCGAATCATGACGGATATGGGATTCTATCAATTCCATTCTGCCTGGGAAGAAATTCAATTAAAATACATATGCTGAAACTTCCTTCTTAAGGTTTTGTTCCAAACATCGGGTGCCTGTTTAGTGGATGTTAATATCAGGAAATGAATATCTGATTACATTTTTTCTAAGGCAACTCCCTTAACAGCAGGTGGAATATCATCTTAGCTCATCTCTTGCATAATTCATTTTGGGGAAGTCCCTTGAGTTTTTCTTTTAAACTTGAGGGGAAAATAAAGCTGATGTGAGGGTCAGAAGAGTTTTTAAACTTTTTGTATAAGCAAAAGAATCTAATGTGATTCCAGAAACAGATTCTGAAATATGAAATTCTTGAGACTTGTTGGGAGAGCCCAGGCTCCTCAGTTGGAAGCTTATGCAATCCTGTCACCTGCTGGGATGTGTAGGCAAGCAGGAGACTGGAGGCTTGTTTACTGACCAAGCATTTTCCAGAAACCATAACTATTGCTTGTCTGTCACTGACTATTCTAGAAACACTAAATAACATTGCCTACTATGCAATCAAGCCATCACAGCCACGGTAGGAAGTGATTCCTACTGCATTCTGTCCTGTTTATGGAGCCAAAGTGGTCCTTTAAGTCTCTGGGGGTGAGGATGAACATATTATGACACTCTGACTATTCAGACCCCAAAGCCTTGTTGTCCTCAGCAGAGCACAGCATGTCCTCCCAGGGAGTGGACCTCCCTCATGGTGAGCTGCTCTGGCCTGGCCTGTGGTAAAGCGAGGACTCACAAAGGGGCTGGGCTGGGCTGGGCTGGCGCAGGTTTGCATTGTCTTTGATCCCTCTTTCAGAGGGGTTGCTTGGTTCTTAGGAGGGTGAGGGAAATCCCAGAAGCCATGTGCCTCGTGTCCATAGACTTTATCTTTAGTTCATCTGGCATGTAGCTGCCTGCAGCATTTCTTCAGGGCTCTTCAGAAGAGTTACTCCTACACAATTAAGTTTGTTAAACATACAAAGTGTGTGTGTGTATATATAAGTTGGTGTCAGTTGTTCACTAGTACATCATAAGCAGGCTTCCTTGCCATTACAGATAAACAAGAACATATTCTTTTCCTCAATTATAAAGCAATACTCACTCAATTAGAGTAAGCTAAGTCCTATGAGGAACTAGAGGTTTGGGGACAGAGTGGTATAGGTGATCTACAGTCCAGGAAGCCAGAGCCTGGCTGTGCTACTAAGCAGATGCCTTCTGTCCCTGGATTCCTTTTAGGGAAGAATAAGAACAGAAGTGCATTTCCAACTTTTTGACATTGGAATACTACACTGTCATGTACTAAGTTCATGAGAGCAGGGTAAGGTCAAAGCAGCAAAGCTGCTGAACACCTCACAGTGTTAGAGGTAAATTTATGATCCTGTGTTGGGGAGCATTTATAGCTATCCTGGGGTGCATGTGGCCCACAGCTGCAAGTTGGACGCGCATGGTGGGTGTACGGCAGATGGGGGGCTGCTGAGCAGCACTGTTGGGTGAAGCGGCAGGTAGGAATGAGGTTGGCATGGCACTCCTCAACACGAAAAGGAAGAAGAACAATAAAGTCTGGATTTTTTCATGGAGAACTTGCACTTGGGACATCCTGACACCCTTTCCTATCTTCCTGCATAGGCTGGGGTGTTGGGATGTTACAGTTTCAGACTTCTGGATCCTCTTTTTGAAATGACGTCATTTCACATATGTTCAGGTCCCAGAACTCAAATCTAGAAAGCAGAACAAACCAGAGTGACATGACCATGCTTATAAGAACATGTCTTGTGTAAAGCCTGCATGAGTTTGAGGCTTGGTGATGCTGATCAGGACTGACATTCATCGACACAGTTTCAGGGAAATAGAGTTCATCATGGCAGGGAAGGCATGGCAGATGAGTGACTGAAGCCTGAGAGAGAGGGTCGTAATAGGCAGCAGGGAGGAAGCAGAGAGTTCACTCTGGAAGTGAGTATGGGCTATAACCCTGGAAGGTCCAGGTGACCCACCTCTGCCAGCCATGCGTCAGGAACCTACAATTCCGTAATGTCCCCAAAGAGTACCACCATCTGGAACCACATGTTCACATGCTTGCCTGTGGGACATCTCATGTTACACCATTGGCCAGGTAAGCCACAGAGCGAGTATTTAAGCACAGGGTTCTGAAGCCAATGCTGCAGCCTGTTGTCACCTTCATTGTGATGTCCTGTCTTCAACAGAAGGGCTGGCAGGTTCAAAGGCTGCCTGCAGGTGGTTGTACAGGCACAACGAGGAGTGGCTGAAGTGGAAAGTTCATGGGAAGGGAAGGTCAGGAAGATACAGACATGTTAGCAGGTGAATCATAGATGGCCTCAGACTGTTCTAAAGTCTCTGCCATTTACTCTGCATGTATTGGAAGCTATTGTGGGGCTTTGAGTAGAGAAGACATGGCATCTACATTTTGAATCCCTGAGCCTGAATGCTCCTGTCTGTCAAATGGACAACTGTCATTTACTCAGTGTCCCCGCTCAATGCACTTTTATGCTAATCTCTTCATGTGTGCTTTCTTACACAATTACAAATCCAAATTTGTGAGTTGGTAATCCAACCCCAGTTGACAGATGAGGAAACTAAAGCTCAGTGGGTTTGGAAGTCCATCAAAGTAAGCAGTGAAAAAAAATTTTCACCTTGTTAATGTTTTGTTCTGAAACTCATGCTTTCGTCCGCTGCCATCTGATGTGGTTTTGCTGTGATGGTCCAGATCTGGTTCCAAACGGTCCCCTTGAAAGGCACACAGTACCAGGCTGGTGCTTCTCTGCCTGCTCATCAACCTAGCACCCTGCTTCTGACATTGCATTTCTCCAGATGCCCCTATATAAGGGGGAAGGTGGAAGGATGTCCACAGGGGTCAAACAAATAAAAACTCCAGCTCACTGACCAGGGTATTCCAGCTTCAAGCCTGGCTGTGACCACTTGCATGATCTTATACACCAGCATTTAGAGTAACACTCATCAAGAGCACTTGTGAATTTGTACTTTCAGATCTTCTCTCCTTTGAGCCTTCAAGAGGGTACAGTAATGTTTACCTCATTTCTCGCTGTATTCCCTTTACTTCTACCCAGTAGAAGTCCAATTACTTTTTGTTGAATACAAAAAAATAATAGTTAACTATTTCTCCCTTCCAGGCACATTGCAATATCATTTAATCACTGTAGCTGCTTGAGTAAAGGAGGATATGTCACCAACCCATTTCCCAATTTAGGAAGCTAGCAAAATTTAGCAGCTAAACGTACAGCAAAGTTAGCCTAAGTATCAATATCCTCCCATATCAAATTAGAGAGTAGAGAGTTCATGTCCAAGGGCCCCTCGAGTTTTAAAATTAGACCTGGAGAGCCCAACTCTTTCATCCCTCCAAGAGATTATTGGCTCTCTGTGATGCAGAATAATTTTGGGAAACAGGCATGCTTTTCACAGAGTTCACTCTGTGTTTCTTGCATTGCCTTTTCAGAGGGACAAGGTGGAACTAATGTGTAGGCCTAGCCTAGCTCTGGGGAGTAGAGAACTGGGGTGGAGTGTCTCAGCAAACTTGCCTTCCGGCCCTAGGTTTGAACTTGTGCTGCCTCTGGCAGCTCCTCTGGCTGCTCAGATGGGCAGTTGTTATGCAATTTGCTCTCTCCCCCTAAGTGCACTGCAGGATGCCTGCTCTTAAAATCACTCTCATTTAAGAATCTAGCCTTTTTAAAGCAAATGTGTTATCTGAAACCTTTTATGGCTTTATGGGAAACACAGTGCACTTGCTAAGCACGGATGGTCTGGCTTTGTTTGTGGTCTTTTCACTCGCACTCCATCTCCACATCGGGGTGGGCTGGGTAGCAAAGGAAGCTCGGTTCTTTGATTGTCACCCCACCCATCCTCCAAGGTAGATAGGGCCAACTCTTAACTGCTCTTTAGGAACCAGTTAGAAAATCCCAGGTGATTAACCTGGGCAAAAAGAGAGCCATAGTTTAGGGGCATGTCCACGAAAGATCTTTTTCCTTTCTGTTTTGAAATCAGAATATTTTCAATAAATTTTTTTATTGAATTTTTGTGCATTTCACATAATACATCTTAATTATTGTTAGACTCTCTCCTGTCCTCACCCCCTCACGACCCCCTACTGGATACCATGCATTCTTTTATATACATTATATGTTAAGGCTTACTGAGTTGTTTGTGTCCCCAGATGTCCCTCAGTGTGCGTTCATCCATTGGAACCTGCTCAGCCTATCGCTTCCTTCTCCCTCCCCCAGCAGTGATCAGCTGCCAGTTGTTTCTTGTCTAAGGTCGGGGCTTTTCCCCATTTCCCCAGTTCTACGCTGAATTCCCGTCTGGAGTTTTCATGGGTCTTGTGCATCCTGTCGCCACTGCTTTAAGTTCATATGAGCAAGTTCCCAGAAGCCTGGAAAACTATGTTTCCTTGTGGATACCCACCACCTCTCATTCTTACAATCTTTCTGCCTCCTCTTCTGCAAAGATCTCTGAGCCCTGGGTAGGTGAGGTTTCATAAAGGAGTCCTGTTCCAGGGACATCACTCTGTAGTCTCATTCTTTGCAGTGTGACGAGTTATGGCTTTCTGTACTAATTGACCTGTGTTGGATGAGGAAACTTCACTGGTGAGAGTTGAGATGTATTACTATGTTCTGTGAGCTTTAGGTGTAGAAGTTCCATTGTAGATGTGTCACTTAGGGCTGGGCATCTCACAGACACTTATTTCCTGTGTCTGACTAGTGGAGCTCTGTAATAGTCTCCATGTGTTGCACAAATAAGCTTCTTTGATGAGCAGTGAGGGGTATGCTTGTCTCTAAGTATAAGGATATATATTTAGAACACAGTAAGAAATGCGTCTAGGAATGTGACAGTATAGGGTTCTCTTTAGGCTCTATAATCTTTCTAGTCATGTGTTTACAGTACCACATGTGATTTCCCTCCCACTGAGTGGGCTTTAAGTCCAGTTAGACAGCTACTAATTGCCCCCAAGATAAAAGAACCACTACTTCACCCTAAAAGAGATAGTTTGCTGTGCTGGTCATTGTTGTGGTTATTTAAAGAGAGAATGTTGAGTAGGGCAGCCCTAATGTTGAGTAGGCAGTGAAAATGAGGGACTAGGCCAGTTAATTTCCTTCTGTCCCTTTTACTGCGCTCTTGCTAGTTGAGTAGACTCAACACATGTCAGGAATTTTCTCTAAGGATTCCAAGGATTGGCCAAGTACTTGCTCCAAACCACATGTAGACCCCTGTCCAGACTCAATGCAATATCTCTTGTCCCCTCACAGTTGTATCCAAGCTGCTCTGAGTGTTTTATTTTTCTTGGTACAAGGAGCTTATTTCTTGAGTCTTGCATTCACTAAATATATGACTGTTTTGTACTTTTGCATTTGAACGAACCCTATATATGATGGGACTTGATATCAATGAAGCAGAGTCTGGGGAAGGTAAAGTTCAGTGTTGGTGAGAGTGAGCACTTAGATTTGGACTCTGGGCAGTTGGACTCATGTCTGTTTTCTTCCACTGAACTCCAATTTGTGAACCCCCTCCAACATCTCTGGACTTGGGGTTGCTTAGAGCTAGCTGAGAGCCTTGACATAAAGGATAGCACTTAAGGATGACTCGGCCCTCTGTGACTTCAAGGATATTGACTGCCATTGCTAAGAGAAGTGAAAACTGTGGTCCAGCTCTGCTTGAAAGGAAGTTTTGGAATATGAGAATTGGGAATTGGGACAAGACACAGTAGACTAAGAGGCAGGTAGAGGATGGAGACTGGGCTGCCAGGGTCAAGGGCAGGATTCCATAGGCCAGTCAGAAGCAAAGGCAACAGTCAGCTAGGGCAGTTTCTTTGCTGTCCTGAGAGCATCAGAGATCTCTGCAGAGTGTCTTCAAGGGAATGTGCTTGCCTAGGCAGGGGCAGCGAGTCAGGTGAGCAGCCAGGCCTGACCACTTTGCCCTTCCTCCCTGTAGACTGAGTCACAAGGAGAACGGTATGCAGGGCCCTCCTCATCTGTGGCCTCCGCACATCTCTGCAGAATAAAATGTTGTCACACTCAATCCATCACTCAACTGGTACTCGGGGCAGAAATAGTTACAGAAGTAAAGAGTAGGTTGTGGCCAACTGTACTGGGTTGGATAGTGTACTTTCCCCATAATTTATGCTACCTAGAATTTCAGAACATGATCTTACTTGGAAATAAAGTTTATGTCAAGGGTAATTAGTTGAGATAAGTTTGTACTAAGTTAGGGTGGGACCTAATCCAGTGACTAGTGAGCTTTTAATTTATCTATCTGTCTATCTATCTATCTATCTATCTGTCTGTCTGTCTGTCTGTCTGTCTATGGACTCAGGGATCTCATGTAGCCCAAACTGGTCTCAAACTCTTTTATGAAGATGAACTTGAGCTTTCTGATCTTCCTGGTACCAACTCCCAAGTGCTAGAACTCCAGAATCCTACAGAGATCTTGTGAGTGCCTGATGCTCAGAAGCTAGCACCTTTAACATAGATCATCTTACCTGCCTCAACCCTACTTTTATTAAGCACCTGCCTTTTCTCTGTTAGAAACTGTGCAGGAGGTTGAGCTATATCTACAGTCCTATGGCTGCTGTCCTTATAAGAACACAAAACAGGGGTTAGGAGGAAAGCTCAGTGATAGAGCACTGAGTCATGTGTAAGCTTGAAGCTTGGGTGAGATTCTCAGCACTGCCAGGAGAAGGTGGAACAGAAGGAACGGGAGGAGGAAGAGAGGATGACGAGGATGAGGAGAAGGAAACACATCCTGACTAGTGTGAGTAGACACTGGCATTGCATCTAGAAACCAAGGGAAGTCAAGGATAGTCAGCAGTCCCCAGAATCTGGGAGAAAGACATAGAAAAGATGCCTCCTTAAAGGGCTCAGAATGAATGAACCCTGCAGACAATTTTATTCCTGTGTGAGACTCCAGAGTATAAAAGACTAGGGCTCTGTGGTTTTTATGCCCCAGTCATGGCAACTTGCTAGAGCAGCTTTAGGGTACTACCGACCTCACTTTTCCACAGGCCAGGTAGTTATCAGCTGCCAGGCCCCAGTCCCTCCATCATACGGTGACCGGCTTCTAGCATGGAATGCCCTGCTGGGCTGCTCCATTCCCTTTCTATCTGTCCCCACGCTCAATTCCTTGTGGGCTGAAGACAAATTTAATTCATCGCCATATCTTCAGCTCCTGGAAAACACTTAGCACTCAGCAAATTTGAAAAAATAAACAAATGAAACAGATACTTCCTGGCTAAGATAGCCTTCCTAAGGGTTAGAAACCCCCAAGCAAGCTACTATTTTATTTTTTCACTATGAGATTGTTTAAATTTTTTTTTTGAATTTTTAATTGTGTGTGTGTGTGTGCCCACGTGCACACCATGCACCACAGCATGTATGTGGAGGATAGCTTGCAGGGGTTTGACTCTCTCCTAACATGTAAATCAAAGGGATCACCAGAACTCAGGTGGTCAGGCTTGGCATTGAGAGATCTCCCCAGTCCTAATTCAACTGATATTATTAAGCATCTACTTTCTGCCAGGAATTGTACAAAATATTGCAAATACAGAAGGAAAAAAAAACATAATAAAGCCCACAATTCCTGCTTTCTGGAGGTCTATGATGTACAGCAGGCTGTGAGTAAGGGGAAGGGTTAAACCAGTAAATGAATAGACAGGTAACATGAACAGTGGAGGTCTCGATGGACAGCGACAGTGCTTAGAAGAAAATAAAGCAGAGTAACGGGACAGTGGCTGCAGCCACCTCCATTAGATGGTGCCCAGAGAGGCCTCTTCCTGGAAAGGACATTCAGCTGGAACTTAATTATTAAGGAGGACACATCTTCAAGATGCGAAGGACAAGCTATGGAAGCACAAAAACAGCTAGCACTAAGACCCGAAGCAAAAGTTAACAGGGGGAGTTGGAAAACAGAGAAAGCTCGCTCACAAGAAACACAAGGGGCTCCAGGATATGGGATGATGTCAGCGAGACAAATTGCTCCTGTTCCTCATCGTCTGAAGCCGGAAGAGCTTGGAATCATAGGCGAGTGACTTACATGTTTCTGCTGTAAGGAATGCTGCTCAAATGAAAATGATATTAGATGTTTATGGCTGGCAAGGGGAGACACAGGCTTGATCAAATCCAGTCGAAGGAATGTGGTCATGTTCTTCCCAAGGCTGAGGAGAGCAAAGCCAGACCTCACATTTTCTTCTCATTAAATCATAGAGGGCCAAAGGGACCACCCATAGAGACTGTCTTCACTTGGTAGCTTGTGCCTGAAGTTTTATGATCTTTGTGTTCCTGCAAGAAGGCAAAGCCGAACTGACTTCTGGGACTCCTGTCTTGGGCTGATCTTAGGGAGGCACCGCCTACAAGCCCTTTAGCCATTCCGTTTGGTGCAGTTTGGTGCCAAGGAGATGGGAAGTGGCCTGTTGTTACAAAGTCATCTTGTTCATCCTTGGTTTTGTGTTTTCTTGAAATCATAGATGTCTCTAATTGCTTCTGTGTGGCCGAAATGTTCCTTGATTAGAATTCTATAGGAAATAGAGTTTACTTTACTAACTAGCATTTCTAAAGGGATCTGAGGGGTCTTTGGTTGTGTTTGTTTTCCCCCTGGCTCTTTTTTTTTTGAGTTTTAATTTGTAGGGATAGATAATTACTTGCTTCTGTGATGGAATTACTCTCCAAGCTTCCACAATCCTGTATTATAATTCCCTGTATTATTTCGGAATCATTTTTAGCTCTCCGTTACAGTGACTAGACAGAAGTACATGAAGGAGATTTAGTGTTTGCTTTGCAGTTCCTCCTTCCACCGTGTGGGTCCAGGTCAGCATCTGTGTTCCCTTTGCCTGCTAACCTTGTGGTTCTAGAAAGAAAGGCATTACAAGCAGTCAACTCCATATCTCATGGGAATCCCACATATCCTGGGACCATATGGTTTGAACATTTTATACTTGAAGAAATGGCCTTTCCTCCTCAGAGAAGTAAGATGACTTGCTCAAGATCACCTGTGCAGTGAGGGTCAGAGCTACAGAGCTAGATAGTCTCCTGGAATCCCCAAGCCATCTCTCTTGCTGCTTGCATTCTCTAGCATGATTTTCTAACATGTAAACAAATAAGGGAGAAAATTGCTTCCAAGATGTTGGAACAAAACAAATAACATCTAGTAAAATGTGTTAGTGAGTCCCTTGCTGTACGCTATTGATAATTAATGCTGCTTCCTTACCTGGAGGAGAAATAGTTCTGTGTTTGCTTAATCCGGAGAACGGTAACCTCCCAGGCTTAGGTGTGTACCACAGGGTTAGGGTTCTCCAAGGAGACGGAACTAATAGCAGGCATCTGTATTCTAAGGAACTGGTTTCTACTCTCATGGCAGCTAATGAATCTGAAGATCTGCATGTGAGTCAGAAAGTAGAAGGCCCAGAAGAGTCAGACACCTGAGCAACAAAGTTCAGTGATGTGAGCTGAAGTCCAGGGGCAGGGCAAGACTGCAGTTCAGGCTCAAGCAGTCAGGCAGAGTGTGTGTGTGTTCTTAGGCATGTGTGCACATTTATTAGTGTATATATGTTTGTGTGCATCTGTTCACATGCATGTATGCTTGCATGTTCGTGTGTGTATGTATGCTTGAGTACTTGTGTTTTGTGTATGTGTGCATGTATATTTATGTGTGTGTGTTCTGTTCCACAGCCACTGTCCATTGTTTTCTTTTTCTTCTCCTTTTGGTTCCTATTTTTTTTTTTTTTGAGACAAGTTCTCTCTGTGATCTGGAGTGTGACAAGTAGGGTAAGCTGGCTTTCAGAAAGCCCGGGGACTGGCCTGTCTTTGCCTCCCTGGCACTGGGATCATAAGCATGTACCACACACCTGGCTTTTGTAATGTGTGTGTTGGGAATCAAATTCAGGTCCTTATGCTTTCACGGCACACACTCCACCAACTGAAACATCTCTGTGCCAAAGTCCTTTAGTTGCTTCTCATCAATATTTAGTTCTAACCAGATTTTCAACAGCTTGGTTAAGGTCCATTCATGGGAGAGGGTCTGCTTTATACAGGGCTATTAAGTCAAGTGTCAGTGACACCTGAGAAGTCCTCATAGAAACACCCAGAATAGCATGTGCCCAAATATCTGAGTGACTGTGGCTCAGTCAAGTTGACATACAAAATTAACCATCCCAATAGTATAAATTTGAATTTTGCCTTTGTACAATAGTTAAGTAGTCTTGATCAAACTTCTTGATCAAACTTTCTTGAACCTTATATCTTCATTTGTAAATTGCAATCCTTAGAATCTATCTAGAAGAAATATTGCAAAAACCAAATAAGACAGTTTGTTAACAGTGCTTAGAATTCTGCTTGGCCTAAAGAAAAGACAGCATAATTCTCCTTATTATTGTCCCTATTCTCACACGATTATTATAACATGAATTGAAGAATATGTAAACTTACATACATATTTACTATATGTTATTTATCATAAATAGTTTGGGGCCTAACCTTTCTAAAATTTTTGTTTACAACTTTTATTCAAAATAGCACTGCATTCATCAGGCCTTAGAAAATTCTTCTGGATGGTGTGATTTTGGTACTTGGTTACTGGGTGATTTTGAGTAAATGGTTTAGCTTTCCTGAGTCTTGATTTTTCTCCTGTACAGAATGCCTCGCTTGGACAAAGAAGCTACTCTCTGGGATATTACATGGCTGGCATTGATTCTTCCCCACAGACGCTGATCAGAGGAAAGGGCACTCCTCGGTGTCAGCAGCTATACCAGTGCTGACTTTACTTGTCAGTGGGTAGACGGTGCAGGGGTGGTCAGGAGACAGAGTCAGGATAGCGTGGGCAAGTCAGTCCCTGTGGGTGTAGACATTAGCTTCATTTGTAAATTTTAATCCTTAGAATCTAACTAGTAGAAATATTGCAAAAACAGGGCTGTGACTGGTGGAGAGAGGTTTCCTAGGTCGAGGAACTGTGCTTGGATTCTATGACGTATGAAGAAACATTTACCTCTCTGTGTCTCCATGTGTCTGTCTCTGTCTCTGTCTCTCTCTCTCTCTCTCTGTGTGTGTGTGTGTGTGTGTGTGTGTGTGTGTGTGTGTTAATGGCCCTAAGTGGTGATGGTTACCTTAGGAGACATTTCCAAGAGAGGCCTGAGAGTTAATACACAAATATCAGGCACTAAGGTGCTTATATAAGTAGAAGGCCTCTTTGACTCAATGTCAAGCCAAAGATTTGCCCTCACTAAGAACAACTGACAGGGCGTATGAAGTCCAGATGTTCTGAGGAGCTGGCAACCAAGCAGACAGCTACCCAGAGGTAAGGATGGGTGGGAGGCAGGACAGGAACAGTGTTGGATATGAAAGCTCAACTAGCAAGACACCCCTCTCAAACACTGGTACACTTCTAAGATAAAGGACAGAAAGACTGGCAAACACATGATTAGGAGTTCTGCTTATAAAGACGGACCCCTTGGGTGTGTCTGGGTTCCAGACCAGCTATAAGTATTCTGCATGTATTAACTAATTCTATATTTGCAACAAACAGGAAGTGAGTGAGAAGATGGTCAGTTTCACAGATGGGAACCCAAGGCCCCACATAAATAAGGAATTCATTCACTGTCACAGCTAGTAAAATATGGCGGTGACAGTCATAAGACATGATGATTCATCGCCAAAGATCTCTGAAATCTAGAGGAGCTTCTAGGAAGAGCACTGTGCTCTGTTTGGTTCTGTGGGTCTTGCACAGCCACTTATTTGTGTCTGTCTGTGTATGTGTGCATGTATGTACATGTGTGTGCATCTGTGTGCGCCTCATAGGTTCACATGCAGCCTGCTCCCTCCCTCTTTCAGACCAGACTGGTCTGTCTCTGGGTCCTTCAGCCTCAGGCCCAGGCCTCAGTGCTCAGTTTGCAGGTCACCTTCACCAAGTCGAGTTCCCACACTGCACACCACATGGGTCCCGTGGTCGCCCCTTTCCCTCACATCACATCTCAGCCCTCATTTAATAATTACCTGGGGCCAGCTCATCCCTCTGACTCCAAGGCTGCACAGATCCCTTCCAGATCTCTTATGTGGCTCCTGTGTGCCTGGCATTGGCTTATGCCCAGCATATTTTGCTCACTTATTTTACTTACCATTCACCATCCACCCCACGGAGTTTATAAATTCTTTAAGGAAAGGGATCTGTGTCTTTCTGTCTGTCTGCCTGCCTGCCTGCCTGTCTGTCTGTCTGTCTGTATGTATGTATGTTTTGAGACAGGATCTCATCTTGTGGTTCTGACCAGTCTGGAACTTACCATTGTCTTGCCTCAAGGTCCCAATGCTGGTTTTACCTTTGCTGGGTGACAATAAATCCCAGCTAAAGAATTACAGTTGAGTGTGTCTTAGAGGCTATGCAGGGGCCTTGTGGTATGCATTGCCATGCCCGGATGGATTATGTCCTTTTCGTCCATTGGGTCCCATCCCTGTCTTAGACTGCGCAGAGCATTGTAGGTACTCTGTACAGAGAAGTAGAGTATGTGAGTCAACTCAGAGTTCCAGCCAGAGACCTCTGCTACATTACTGTGGTTCACATCTCTTGGTCATTCCCATGGATTCTATCTTAGACCTTGGAAGGGGCTCAGATGACTCTTTTCTCTCCATGTTAGCTCTAAGCTCCTCTAGACACGTTTTATTTACAGTGGAGAAGGAAAGGTTCTGTTATGAACCAACAGTTCCTGAAGGAGTTTGTGTTTTGACAGAATGTCTTTGTGATGATCCTTAGGTCTTATATTATTAGATGGGAAACTGAGGACCCAGACTAGTGTTCAAATTAGCTTTATATTGGTGTGATAAAATACTGATCAAAACCAATTTGGGGAGGAAAGGTTATTCAGCTTACAGTATAATCTTTCTTAAGGGAAGTCACAGCAGGAGCTCAAGCAGGAACTGAACCTGGAGACAAGAACTGAAGCACAGACTACAGAGGAACACTGCCTATTGGCTTGTTCTCTGATGTGTACTCAGCCTGCTTTCTTATACAACCCAGACCACCTGCCCAGAGGTGCCACTACCCACAAGTGGACTGGACCCTCCAATATAAACCAATAATCAAGAAAATGCCCCACTGAGATGCCACAGGTCAACCCCCTAGAGGAAATTCGCCAACTGGGGTTCCCTCTTTTTGGGTGTGTCAAGTTGAAAACTGAATCAACACAACTGGTTTCTAAGGCTATTTTGAGCAAAATTTCTCTGGTTTGGGGCCTGGAGAAATGGCTTGGTGGTTAAGGGTGTTTGTTGTTCTTGCAGAGTTCCTTATTTTGGTCCTAGCACCCATATCAGGTAGCTCAAAACCTCCTGTAACTCCAGTCCTAGAGGATCCATCGCCCTTTCCTGGCCTCCACAGCACCAGGCACACATACATTCAAGAAAACACTCATACACATAAAAATAACAAATTAAAAAATATTAAAAAGTATTTTCTCTAGGTTGCCAAAGACCACCCAGCAAAGACGCATCAGGATGAGATATAAAATCCAACTTCCTGAGTCCTATGGAGCTGGAAGGGGGGATTGAAATACGAGTGTTGACAGGACATTTATGTTTTCCTAAAGCTTCCCTTTGTCTTGCAAGTTTGTGATCCTAGCTGATAAGGAAGCAATGAAACGGCTAAATATGGCACTTGCAGAGATACAAGTCAGCCTGAGTGCCGTGCAAGTGTGCATTTGAAGTGGCTGAGCTCCAGCAGGCTGCAGCGAATGCTCACAGGGTGGACACTGACTTTGCTTCCTCCTAGGCTTCTGGCCAGAGGCCCAGGAAATACTAGCACTCTTCTGCCTTACCGGAGTTTGAGCCAGAGGAGCAAGAAAGACTAAGGAGAGCGACTGAATTTTACTCTGAAGGACAGGCCCTGTGTGATGGGTCTAACAGTACATCAGCTATGTTAGGACCACTTGGTTCTAACTTCTCTGAGACTAGGGGACCCATCCTGGGTATCCCTTATACATCTCACATGGGTGACCGTAACAGTAATGGAAGAAAATTGGTGAGCACTTTTAATGTGCCAGGACGGTTCTAAGCATTTTCTATCAGTTTCTTCAGTGAAATCTTCCTAACAGCATTGGGAGGTGGCTGCCCCTTCCTTCCCAGCTTTACAGGGAAAGCAAATGAAACTGAGAAACGCCCAAAGCTGCAGAGCCAAAAAGTGGGGGCACTATCTTCGAGACCCATGTCATCTGATTGTACTATAGGCTGCATTGCTGATACAGAGTATTTGATATATAAAGTAATTCTGGACTCGCGGTTTTCTCTGCCATTTCATATTAGTGCCCTATTCTGAATATTTTCTGTTCCAGTCAGTGGTGTGTGTATGACTGACCTTAAACTTCAGTTAGTGTTGCTATGTCCATTTCACAGGTGACGAACAGAGGTGAGGAGGGCTGAGGTGATCTGCCAGAGATGACATGGGAAGCACATGGCAGAGCTGGGATTCTGGGCACTTTGTACTGGGAGACTCATACAGTATAAGCACGTGGCCTGCATGGCACTCTTTTGTCAGCATCTTCTTGAGGACTCTGCCATATGGAGCGTGTATCTGAATTTCATGACTCTCATTGTCATGGTATTCTACTACATGGGTTCTCACACTCCTCTGCTTGCATAGTATTCCACTGTCTAGGGCTAGCACACTGTGTTCTGTTCTGTTTCTGGACAGGATTTCAATATGTAGCCTTGAATCTGCAATTCTCCTGCCTCTACCGGTCCAGTTTGGGGACTGTAAGTGCATACTACCATACCTGGCTTGAGAAACATATTTGAAAAAGCTAGTCTATGAGTTGGTGGGCATTTAGGTTGCCCCCATTTCTTGGCTCTAATGAAGAATGAAGTTATGGATATTTGGACACATGTGCATGTGGCATTTTGTTACTGGGTACCTTCTCTCCCTGTCTCTGTAACTCTGTCAGTGAGTCTCTGCATCTCTGTGTCTCTCTGTGTCTGTCTGTCTCATCTCCTCCAGTAAAAGGAAATTTTCTGTAGCCTTATTATACAAGTTTGAACCTTGACTCTCTAGCATGGACTTGCTGTGAGACACTGAGAAAATGAAATAACCTTTCTGAACTTTGGTATTTTTTTTCAACTTTAAATGGGGATAATAATTCATGCCTAATAATGTTCAAAAGCTTGAACTAGAAAATATGCTGTGTTTAGTTCTTAATTAAACACACAACAAGCATGTGCCAAGTAAGCCATGGAAATACAAAGAACAACCCAAGGAAGATAAAGTCTCTGCACACAGAGTCCAAAGTTTAATTGCTAAGATGTGAAAATGTAATAAATGGAAATAAAGTAGTCAGTAAAAATGGTCAACATGGAGTTCATATTGTTTAAACATTTAAAGAGTAACAGATCACAGTGGAGAAAAACAGATTTCTCTGTATATTGGGACGTTTGGGTGATTTTGAATGTAGGCAAGGCTCTAATGGAAGCCTTGATAGGAGGAAGGTTGGAAAGAGAGAAAGAAAGGAAGTATTACTTTTCACTAAGACAATATCGTTCAGAAGCAGCCACGAAGGAAGGGTTTATTTTGACTCACAGTTTCAGGGTACAACCTATCATGGTGGGTAGAGAGGCTTGGTCCATGGTGATAGCAACCTATGTACAGCTTTTTTCATATCTTGATAGATGCAGAAGTAGAGGGCCATACCAGTACCAGAGACAGGCATGACATTCAGAGGCCTACCTCCAGCAACCTGCATCTGACATCTAAATCTTGCATCTCAAAGGTTCCATCCCAAAAGTCAGGATGTCCTGCATCCCAAATGGTCCTCCAGCTGGAGACCAAGTACAAATGTACATGAGCTGTGACAGACATTTCACACAAACCATAACATGGAATGACAAGAGCAGTGAAACTGTGAGGTGGAGAACTCAAAGACAGCCACTTGCAGGGTGCAGCGATGTCCGGGAGAGGAGTGGGTGAGGAGGCTGGATCTGTTTGCTGAGTTGCCCTGACCATGCCCTGGGGTCTTTAAGAAACTGGTGAGAAGTGGAGTATTTGAGATTCCATGTTTCTTTACTTCTGTACTAACAGAGGGTTTTACTTCATTTTTTAGAAACATTAACACTTACATGGGTATACAGTGATTTTTGTTTTGATATCTTTTTGTATTTTAAGAAAAATGGGATTTCTTGTTAGCTTTATTGACCATTTGGATTATTTTCTGGGGATAGTACATTCATCGCCCTTGCTTGTTTATATTAAAGTGGTTTTTGCTTTGGTATTCATGCTAGGGACTATCATGTCTCAGCTTGTCACTCATGCTACAACACTGTATATAATGTCTTTTGTCATCTTGCCATATTGATATGTTTATAACCTTCCCCTATTCTGAGATAAAAATACTTTCTTTTTTCTTCTAGTAGTTTTAAGATTATTATTTTCTGCATTTATATGTTTAATTCATCTATGACATATTTTAATTACTTGAGATATCTAATTTATTTATTTTTTACACATTAAGTATCAAATGCCATAATACTAGGTATTAAATAATACATACTGACTCAGTTTACAGAATCTGGCATGAACTCTGTCCTGTGGAGTGGCCTCATATGCAATCAGATAGAGCAGTTGGTTAGTCCCATAACCTTCCTGCCATTATTGCAGCAGAGGAGGTTGGTATTACAGCATACAGTGTCCCCAGTGGGTGAGACTATTGATGCTTTTCAATCCTCACAACCTATAATAGCCCCTTTTTGCACTGTGAAGCTAGTCCACAGGGAGAGAGTTTCCTGGTTGGTTTGAAGTTGGTTTGTCTATGTCCTGTATCCAGAGTGAGTGGAGTCTTCAGGAACAGAGTCTTACCGCCTGATACTCCTGCCTGGCAGTGTTCTCTGTTGGACACCCAGTTCCCACATGTGCTTCTATATTTTTGCCCCTCAATTCTGTCCCACCATTCTGACTCTCTGGCCATTCTTCATTTTGCATTATAATGTACAAAAGCTTTTGTGTTGTTATAAGCCAAATGCAAACATTATTTTTTAAGATTTCTATTTTCTTTCTAGTGGCTGTATAGTTTCTTGAATCATTTCTCTATGGTAGGATAAGCACATTGTTCCTGTGATTTTTTTTTCTTCTTCCTATTATGAGTATTCCCGTGGTGAATAATTTTGTGTATAAAGCATTTACATATTTTTGGATTATGTCCTTTGGATGGGTTCCCAGAAATCGAATTACTAAGTCAAAGGGCATGAATATTTTTAATGCTTTTAATTTGCAGCATGTATTTATTTTAAAATTTCAAGTGATAAAGATTCTGGTAAATTTCTGCTATTCTATTATGTGTTTGTAGTGGTCTGTGCCATGCCTAGCCTGGCTTTGTGCATAGCTACCCTGTGGAAGTTCAAAGGGAGATTGGTGTGTTCTCCTCAACAGATTTATCTTTTCTTCTTGTTAAAAAAATCTTTTCCTTATTTTTTGCTTTTCTACCACATTTTTTGCATATTCATTTGTTCAAGCATCATTTAGTAAGCATCCATTGTATGCCTCCTAGTAAAGCAAAAACAGGCTCTTAACAAGCACGGTTTTCTAGTAGGTAAGACAATAAACAACATAAAATCAGTGAACTGCTTCCCTGGACGAAAAGCAGGCTGAAAGGATAGCAAGTTGGCTTCTGTGGGTTGGATGATCTGAAGTGACAAGGAAACTGAGATTTGCTTGACAAAGAGCAGAAAGCTAACAGCAGGGAGAAGAAAGTGAACCACTGGGTGGCAGAATGAAAACTGGTCCAAAGTTCCTTATAGCAGAAGAGTGCGGCCTGGGGAAAGAAGGAAGGACTCTGACAAGAGCCTTACTCTCTCAGCTGTGAGAGAAGCCAATTGAGACCAGGTACAGGCTAATTCCACAGCCCTGTGTGCTGTATACTTAAGACAATGAGCAATGGGGAGGTCCATGGGGAGTCTTAGAAAGGAGGCATTCAATCTAATGGCTGTGCATAAAGATCTTCCAGTCTCCTCTGAAGAGATGACAAGGACTCAGATGGGAGCAAAAAGAAAAACAGAAATTACTACCTCATCTGGACTATTGAGTCACAGGGAAGGGGGGCTAGAGAAGGAAAGAAATGCACTTGGGTTTTCATGGATCCATTGGAAAGAGATTTAGTGGATGTGCTGAGGGACTGGAGGTATGGGGTTAGGAAAAGAAAAGAATCAACTATGTTAAAACATGGCCTAAGCAACAAGATGGCTGATGTTGCATCACTGAGATGGGCAAGGGGGCCAGGGAGTGTGGTGGGGACCTAGTGAGAGTCCCAAATGAGAAGGTCTGGCTGTGGTCCTGGTTGGTCTTATATCCATCTCTGATTGAGCAGGGGGAAGGTTCAGCAGGGAGCAGGAACCACAGTTCTATAATTCTAGAGAAAAGCTGGGAACTGAGAGGCACAGACTTGGGTATCATGTGTACAAGACGGGCTGTTCATGCCTCCGGGTGAAGCAGCGTTCTAAGAGGCGAGAATGGAACATTAGAGCTTCATCAAAATGTGTGGAGTTTCTTCTATTTTATTTATCTTTCTGAACAATAACTTTTCATTTTTTTCTCAAGCAGAAAGAGAAAAGCACTTGGGTTTTCTTTTCTAGTGGCTTCTTGTGGCCTCTCCCAATTTTGGTGAAGATCTGAGGAATTATTTCTGTCACTTGATCAACTATTCTGATGCATTTGGGTGGCTCAGAAAAAGAAGCTATTGCATCTTGCAATTTTTTCCAGAAATATTCTCTTGTTTGCTTGTGTTTATGTTGGAGCCGAAAATTCATGTCCGTGATTTTAGGGTGAGCTTTCTCAGGATATACAAGTTTCTGGCTTGTCACAAGGCTCTGGCACTCAGGACCTCTTATATCCCAGGTGTGATGTCATCTGATGTACGATGCTGCTCACCACAGGACTGTCACCAAGAAGACCTATGCACCTGTGTGATGCCTCCTTTTGTAACATTTCTAAAGTGGTGTCACATAAGGTCCCATATACTATTTTTGATATGTTGAACTGCATTTATCCATGTTTGGGTATAAAATAAGAAACTGAACTACACAGAAAGGACTCAGAAGGTCCCAATGTTGCCATTTACTTAGCCCGGGAACTCTAGTCCATTTCTTAATCTCCTGGGGACTACAGTTTCTCTATGAAATTGTGATAAAAATACTAAGCTGAGAGGGACACTGTGAGGACTGCAACATGGCATGAAATGAATACAAATGATTGTATAATTATTGATTGCACATTGGCCCTGTGTCAGGTGTCTGTGTAAAATGCAAGAGTAGAGATTGTGTGACACTCACAGGAGTCCAAACTTAGAAAGGAAGCGTTGTTAGTTCTTTCCAACTGTTATAAATACGATGGCAAAGGACTCAATTTGGGTGGCACACCACACACACGGACACACACATCATTGTTTTTTGATTATCCTATGAACATTTTTTTTTGAATGTCCAGAACTGTGATTTCGTGAGTCAAAGATGGAGATGAAAATACATGATTTTCCTAGATGTTTAGGGGAATAGAAGAAAAGGTATATTTTTGCTGAAGAGATCTATGTGCCAGGTGCCAGTTCCTGTCCTACTGTGGTTTTAGTCTGTCTTTTCCCCACAGGAACATCTTATCGTACTGAGGACTAAAACATAGCAAGCACTTTCCCCACCAGGGAAGCCTTGAGTTGTGAGTGAAGCTCAAATGCTCTGTCAGCAGACACAGTTCACTATCCCAGCAACGTGCAGTTTTAGAATTCCAGTTAAGACAATAACAGACATTTACCAGTAATAAAATGCAATTTAGCTGAGAATAAACAAAATCAGGGTTGAGACTCTGAGAAGAAAAGTTCAATCCGTGGAAAGTTTTGTTTCCCTTACAATCGCATAGAGATTAATGAGCGATTTAAAATGCCTGCCTGTGTCCATTACGCACATTAGCAGTCGGGAAATAACAAGGGAAGAGCACCCGACTTCATCTCTTGTTTCTGTGTCTCCCCACAGAATCCTGTGGTTGTGATGGAAAGTTTTATGTTGGGCCATCTGTTCAGGGTGAGCAAGCTCCAAACATTAGCACACTTACTATCAACTGGATGTTCAAACAGTATTTTTGAATATTCAAGTTATGAGTCTAAACTTAAGTATTCAAACTCCCTACATTCAAGACCTCTCTTCCCAGCTGAGAGTGTGTGAGTGTAAGCAAGTTTTTAACTTTCAGGCCCTTGTTTTCCCCATCTGTAAAGTGGAATTAGTAAGGAGACACTGCACAGAGCCATTGTGAGGCTTGAAGGGTCTACACTGTGGGAAGAGTTCAGAACAGTGGCTGTTGCGAAGTGAGGGCTGACTACTATTAAATGTGACTAGTGCCCAACAATCATGGCTTAATTTTAAATTCCTGGGTTAGAGAAAGGGTAGTAAAGATTAAGTTAGTTCATACCTGTAATTCCAACAGTCTAGGAGACTGAAGCAGGAGGATTGCTGTAAGTTCAAGGCTAATTTCAGCTTCATAATGAGCCTCGGGTGCATAGTGAGATGCTGTTTTACAAAAGCCCCAAAGTAAAAATAAAATAGAAAGACCTGTAGTCCAGGAAAACTAATCATGCGGACGTCCATCAGGTCATTAAAAGGCAGAAGACAGAAGTTTGGGGTCTTTTCTGCCTTCTAGCTCAGTGTCAGGATGTGACCGACAGACATTCAGAACAGCGAGCACGGCTACATTTGCTCTGTCTTCAGTGAGTTCTGGGAGGCCAGCTGACTTGTGTAAAATGCGAGTGACTGAAATGGCAGCTAGGTACAAATTAGCAGTGTGTGTGTGTTGGGGGGTGTCATAAGATAACCTTACTTCTGGCAGTGTGTGCAGGGTGAGGTGGTGTCATAAAATAATCTTACTTTTTAGAGCCAGTCAACACCGTCCCTTCTTTCCGATCCCTTCATAACCCTTTCTACTTTGACCTATTTTAGTTTAATTAAAACAAGTGTGCACTCACACGGGCGCGCGCACGCACACACACACACACACACACTTTTAAGGAATAGATGCTTTAAGTGTGGTTCATTCTTTGGAGGGGGTGCATAGGCACCATGTGACAAGTGGTTGCCATGGTAATTTCTCATTATTGTTGAATTGAAAAATAATTACTCTGGCAAAAATCCCACATAACCTGTCAATGCTTAAGTTAAAGATGCCGGGGGGCAGCCCCAGTACCCGGATCATGGTTTTGGTGGAGAGAGATGGGGTGGGAACAGGAGAGAATCTGGGACGGGAGCAAAATGCCTCTGTGGATTTTAAAATAATTAAGACTCTTTTCTGTTGTTTGGTATGAGTGTTTCTCCCATTCTGATATATGATTTGGCTGTCAGTGGAACTTGGGCTTACCTGTGTGGGGGACAAAAGGACTAAGGATTTTAATCACTGAAATGCATATTGGGGATTATTTAGGATGGAGGAGCTTCGATGATACTTTTACCTAATTAAAATATATGAGAATTGTCACCAATAGTGCCCTTGCCAGTGTTCAGGCTGAGTTAATTTCAAGTTTACTTACCTAGAAGTTGCTGTATGCTGTTGTTACTTTCCAGCTTTGGGGAAGACAATCTACTCTTTACTTATCAATATTCACTGCACGCTAACCTTGCTGCTGAGATGCAAAACCACAGCATGGATGACAGGAAGTACCTGTTGGCTGGGAAAAGGCGGGTCCCAGAACAGAGGCAGTGTGACAGGTACACAGCCCTAGAACCACACAGAAGTCAGGATGCCAGGAACTAGTGTCCTCTTCTCTGGGTTTCTACAGGGAGCCATGAAGGACCTCTGCTCCCTTTCTTCTGCTGGTGTCAAGAAGCGGCCCCTATTTTGGTTAATGAAACTCTTTCCGTGCCCTGTCTTTGAGGCCATGGCAGGCACTCTTCTTATGTTACTAATGTGCTGCTCTTTCATTGTTGCCTCTTCTTGAACTTGTAGGTGTTTGTTCATCCTTCTGGCAGAGCTGGTCTCTGATCTGTAATTAACTTGCTCTCACTATTGATCCCACTTGGGAATATCACTCAGGCATACTCATACCTCTGCATCCATCCATCAAGCTAGAAGCCTTTAATAAGGGAGCCCGGAGTCTTCCTAATCAGAGAACTAAAGCATAGACCAGTACGTTCCCTAAGCCTACACCACTTCAGGTGTCTGCCCAAAAGAAGTTCACACACAGATACAAAAACGGGTGCTATAAAGATTCTTACTGCAGCATTCTGGTTATGATAGTAAGACATTAGAGATCAGAGACTATTAGAGACTAAATGTTTAAATACAGTGCGTTTAGTATATATGTAACTTCCGTAAGAAACAAAGATGCCCCAGTATACAAAATGGATAGGTCTCTAAATAGAATGCTGTGAACTGGAGGTCTACCTTAGTGATAGAGCTCTTACCTGGCATGCACGAGACCCCAGGTGTGATTCCCAGTATTGCAGCAATAACAAAACAATTTAAATAAATGTTAAATTAAAACTAACAGAACCTGAGGCTGGAAAGATGGCTCAGCAGTTAAGAACACTCACTGCTCTTCCAGAGGACCCAGGTTTGGTTCCCAGCACTCTCATGGCAGCTAACAACTATCCCTAACTCCAGTTCTAAGGGATCTGATGCCCTCTTGTGGCCTCTGAAGGTACCAGGCATGCTTGTGGTACAGTTACATACCTGCAGGCATAATCATCATACACAGAAAATAAAAATAAATAAAATTTTAAAATCTAATTGGGCCAGCAAGGTGTCTCACTGGGTAAATACACTTGCCTCTCACCCTGAAGGTCTCAGTTCAATTCCTGGAACCCACATGATAGAAAGAGAACTGACTCCCCAGAAGTGTTCCCTGACCTCCACATATACCAAGGAAGATGTGAGCCCTCCAACACACACACACACACACACACATACACACAAACACACACACACACACACACGGTAAATAAATAAATGTATCAATAGAAATAAAAACTCATGTCTAAAGAAGGAAGCAATAATGTATTTTACCATTTAAATAAAATATGGGCAAGGCCTGGAAAGATGGCTCACTGATTAAGAACACTGGCTGCTCTTCCAGAAGACCTGGGTTTGATTTCTAGCACCCACATGGCAGCTAACAATTGCCTGTAACTCCAATTCCAGGGGACCCAATGCCCTCTTCTGACTTCCAAGGGCATTGCATGACACAGGTGCACTTACCTACATGCAGGCAATAGACTTACACACATAAAATACAAATAATAAATACAATATTTTTTTAAATAATGAAAACAAATAGGATTGTGTATAAATGGAAACATCTATGTTTTGAATTAAAAGTAAGCTAGCAAGAACCATATGAGTTTTAAAATATTTTTACCGATTCCTTGAGAGTTTCATGCAATATATTTTGATGACATTCGGAATCCTCCCCCACCTCGACCCCTCCTTTACTGCTCACCCCAACTTCACGTCTTCTATTCCCATGTTATTTTTTAAAGGCCTATTGAATCTAATTTGTGTTCCACAAATACTTTTGGGTGTAGGTCCATCCCTTGGAGCCAAATCAACCTACCAACCATCATACCCTTAAAGAAAACTAACACTTCCTCTCCCAGCAAGTACCAGTCACCAATAGTTCCTCAGCTAGGGCTTGGGCTTCTTGCCCACCTCCCCATCCATGCTGGGTTTTGTCTGACTTGGGCTTGCACAGGTCTTTTGGATGCTGTCACAAGCACGATAAATTCATGTGTAACTATCCTGTTGTAACTTGACAGTGCGGTTTCCTTGTATTCACCTATTATCTCTAACTCTTACAAGCTTTCCACCCCCTCTCCGCAGTGATCCCTGGGCTTTGGAAAGAGGGGGTATGATACAGTCTCTTATTCTCTATACACTGACCAGCTGTGAGTCTCCAAGCTAATCAGCGTCTGCCCAATAAGAAGCTTCTCTGGTGAGAGTTGAGAGATCCAGTAATCTGTGATTTTAAGAGACAATCATTGACAAGGGAAAGGAGAGAAGTGCCATATATAATGGGTATAGTGAACATGGACCTTTATTTGCATTTATTATTTTAATTCCTTTGAAAAGGAAGATGACATCATTGAAATAGTTGTTAGTACTGGATAATAGGCCTTAGGTCCTTCTGCATCCTGTTCTGTGCTATTTTTTAAAGTAAATAAAATAAAGCCTGACTCATTTAAGTGGCAGTAAAATCAGTAAAATGTGTGCATATGCTACAAGGAATGTTAACCAGCCAGCATGCGACTGCAAAGGAGAATACCTGAAAGGTGGTTTCACAGGATGGTAGTGAGTGTGAGAGATTTCAAAGCATCTGCCTCCATGCAAACTTCTAAGCTGCATGTCTAGGGCTCCATCTGGGAGCATAAGCAAGAGGCCCATGGTGGAAGAAGCCTCCAGCTCTCCAGCTGAGCTCAGAGTCCTCTCATTCCGACAGAACTCCAGGAAAAGGCTTATTTGGTGTGGGCAGGTCCCTCTCCACCTGTTCATTGTAGTTTCTTGTTCTTTTCTTGGTTATTCTTATTGGGAAGAATCTGACTGAGGATGAATGAGAGGTACACAGTGGCCAGTCCGTGTCCTTAGGAACTCAGGCCGCAGGAGTCAGAACTGCCATCAGAGCCCTGGCAAGTAATGATCCAGTTGTAATTTCAAATGCACTTCAATAAGGTCTAGTTGGCAATCTTCCCTGGGGCAGGGGGCAGCAGAGGAAAAGAACACAGTGGAGTTTGGTGTTTGTTAGACTTTCCAGCCCAGAAGAATGACATGGCAATACTCAACTCATAGCATAGTCAGCCAGCTAAGGGCTGAGTTTCTGCCTGTTCTGACTGGTAGATCTTCTGCAGGGGCGTCTTACACATAGCCCTTGTGCCTACAATGCAGGCATGTTAGGAGGGCTTAAACTCTGAAGACATGGTGCAGATTTGTTCTACAAAGTTGCCTGCCTGACTCCAGGAGCTGCATCAGGAAGTATAGACAATAAATGTTCAAAGAGGAGCTTATTACCAGGAAAACACATGAAGGTAGGAGAAGAAATCCAAATCCTAAAAGTCTCAAGGAAGAAATTTCCTCATGTGCAAAGTCCTTGAACACATAACAACTGTGTGCTCCACTCATGAGATCCATTTTAAGGTGAAAAATCACCGTTTAAGCAGCATTTGTGGACAGGGGGACCCATGGATTAGAATTTGGTAAACTATATATGGACTTTCTTACAGTTTCTTGCTGTCTGATTTTATTGAGTTGTTTAACGTTTTTGAAATTCGTATTCTTCGTTTACAAATAACTTAAGGGTCAAATGAGATCATAGCGAATGATAAAAGCTAAATTCATCAAAGAGCATGTGGGCTTTCTTCTGAGTTTTCACAGTCCACCAGGACTACGATTCCCTTACCAAACAAACCAACAGATGCAAAGAAGCTAGGTGAATTGACCAAGGTCCTTCAGCTATTATGAGGCAGAATTTATAAATTCAAATCAGGGTGACATAGAGGTCAAGGACATAAATTCCCATTAGACTGTGAGCTCTGCTTCAAGGCAATTAGGTCAGTTGTGAATACAAGGTAGTTTATTACATGTAAAACACTTCGGCTGGCTTATGGATACTATTCGTAGCCCAGGGGTCTCAAATGTGTGCTCTTTCCACAGTCAGCTTCCTTTATGAAACAACCAAGGCAGAGCTGGTCTCTACTTAGTAGTTTGTAATGTTTTACTTCAAATGCTATTCCTATCCTATATAAACATTTGTCCTACTATAACTAAGGATTAATATAAAACCTTTGAATACGTGTATTTTCTTCAAAGTGTGACAGAATTTTTAAAAAATTTTATGTGTCTGAGTATATTGCCTACATAAGTGTACCCATGTTGTACAGTGCCTGAGAAGTCAGAAAAGGGCCTCAGATGCCCTGGAACTGGAGTTACAGACAGTTGTTAGCCACCATGGGGGCCATGGGAGCTGAACCCAGGTCCTCTGCTAAACAACCAGTGCTCTTAATCACTGAGCCAGCTCTCTAGGCCCCAGAATTCTAAAATTTACAATTATTATTATTTTTATTCATTTTCGTGAGTATATGAATGTATTGCCTGCATGTGTGTAAGTGCTCCCATGTTGTGAAACGCCCGTGGAGGCCAAAAGAAGGTGTTGGATTCCCCTGGAGTGGGAGTTATGGACCATTGTTAGCTGCCATGTGGGTGCTGGATTGAACCTAGGTCTTCCCGAAGAGCAACCAGTGCTCTTAACCACTGAGCCATCTCTCCAGCCCCTACAATTTTTATTTATTATGTGAATACAGATATGCTTTTACCATGGTTCACATGTGGAGGTCAGAGGACAACTCTCAGGAATCAGTGCTTTCTTTCTGCCTGGGTTCCTGGAATTGAATTTAGATTGTCAGGCTTGCATGGCAAGCGACTTTATCCACTGTGCCGTGTCCTTTATACTGGCCCAAACATAGCAAAGAATTTCCAGGACAGTTCAAAATCAACCAAGAAACAAATTAGGGTCAACAAACAATGAAGTTGTCCGGACAAGTTTGTAAAGTGACTTTCCTGAGTTGGGTTATAATGTAAGAAGTTTTATTAACTCAGAATAAAAGTGACTAATTTATTTATTTGTTGTGTGTTCAGCAGTATATTCTATCTCTATTTGGGCATACTCTTCTACTATCAGTAACAACACCAACTGTGTAGTGCACTGTCATCTGATATGCCCTTCTCCTAGCAAACCTGTTCTGAAATCCTGTGAGACCTACAGCTCATCCCCTGCTCCACTGCACTGAGTTTGAACCAAGTGACACCTCTTTTTGTGTGACTATGCCTGTTGCAACTCCTGAAGACACTCATTTGCTAAAACTTGTTTGATAGTACATAAGGCTATCCCTAGATAGTTCTCAAATTTCATTTCAGATAGAGTCTGTCCTTTTTCGGAGATTTCAGATCAGCTTTGGATTCTTCTTTGCTTAGTTTCACTGGTTCATTTTCCAGCAAAAGCCTCAGAGACCAAGAATCAGACTGTAGGTAGACAGAGGTGGGATCCCAACGCTGTTGCTGGACCTCTGACTACAGAGCAAGGCAGAAGGGGGTTTGCGAGTGTCCACCTAGGTCTTTAACCCAGAGAGAAACTGATGCTGTTGCCTGTTCTATGGGATACAAATAGTTGAAGGATGGAAAGTGGTTTGAATCATATGCAAATTATGGAGTTCATCTTTGATGCCATTCTTTTGAACATAGAATGTCACCTGCCCTAGAAATGATGTGGAGATGGTGGGCAGAGGCAGGCAAAAGATGTCTTCTTGATGCCTACTGCATTGTGTCTGCTGCACATGTCACACCTGCCTATGGTTCATTCTCACATCTACCCTGCTAGGTTGCCGTTATGATTATAGTTTGCATAATTTTCAGACTTTCAAGTAAGGAAATGAGATTAACTAGTTGAGTTCACAAACCTGAGAAGGTCAGCCTTGTCCAGAGCTGCAAATTCTACCAGTGACATCTTGCCTCTCCTAGGCATGAGTCCTGGTGACAACTTCAGTACATCAAGACAAAGAACACGGGAAAAAAGGAACTGGAGACAGAACATTCCTTTAACTCTTCCTCTTTCTAATCCGTAATTCCTGCCTTCCAAAGACTCCTAGGGAGGTATGCTAGGTGACTGCAGCTGAACAGAAACGGGGGCAATTCAGAGGTATCCTGTGATCTGAATTTAAGTCCCGTCCCCACCGTTTATTGACTTGAGACTATTTTGTAAATGGGAGTCACATTTCCAGCTGAAAAATTAATAGCTGCAGTTGCAGAGTTCAGATAATCACATGAGCATCTTCATTGGTTATGGAATTCCTTCTGTTGAGCACGCCATGGGCGCAGCACCATAGCAGTGACCCTGCTCCTCAAAGCTTGCGTGTGTACCGAACAAGAGAGCAAAACAAAACTGACAAGACCCAGACCTGTGGGCTAGGTAGGAAAACACACAGAAAGAGTCAGAACAGCGCTTGATGGGCATTGAATACCACTAAGAGGCGACTGTTAGTCCTTTTCTGCTTTTGTAGCATTTGAAGTCATAAACCACTGTATCCAGTATTTCAAATGAGGTTTATCTCCCTAACTGTTTTTTTCCACTTCCAAAAGCTTAGACTTTTCTGGTGTTCTAGCAGCTTCCATCATATCTAGCTTGAGTGCTAAGGTCTCAGAAATGGAGCAAGGCCTTCTGGGCTCTTCTGTTACTTTGCCAGTGGGCTTTGAGGGTAGGACTAGTCTTTTATTCTACTGTCTATTCTAAGGCACTAGAGATAGTAAATGCCCAGTAAGAAATTAATTTTGGAAAGAGAACAGGGTGGTAATTTGAATGAGGGTCCGTGCATTGCTCTTGGGTGTTTGACCCTGTAATGTGATTTCCTAAGAAAAGCATTGGCCATGGTGTGGATGTGGGATGGAATCCAGAGAAAGGAGACAGAAACGTTCACTTGTCTGAGTGTCTTCCTTTCTGCAGGACAAGGCAGAATCAATGTTCCCTGGCTCTTAATTATTCTTGCAAGGAGTGAAGGCTCATTCCTGAGGCCTGCCAGTGACAACAACTTAATGTTGTCACAAAACAGAGCAGCTGAATGGGCAGTGGGGAGGCTCACATGTCCCAGGCAGGGCCCCAGCCCTGGGGACTGTGGAGCAGTGATCTCCCTCTGCCCCCCACGTATCAGACAGGCAGCTGGGAGGCATCTTCTGCAGTCTGGCTCCAGGCCACAATCTTTGGAGAAGGATTGCTTAACAACTTGGGGGTTAATTTAGGCCTAGAGAGAGGCTGTGACTGGGTGTTCTTCTTTCTTTAAACTGGACACTGCCTCGTCTCTGCCTTGGGCTCCTTTGTCCCCAAGAGAATGGTAACTATTGGAACTGCCTTCAACTCTGTCCTTCTTGATGTGTTTTCTAGTTGAGCTCTTAAGAGAAACACACAAGACACTGTATGTCACAAACAGTCATGTAGAGGCCTGCATTCAGCCAAACTTCTTTTTTTGAACAGGCAGTTCTTAAAAAAAATTATTTACTTTCTTTAGGAGAGTGACTCTAGATAGGCTGATGCTAGTGGATGAACTTGCAACAAGGGACATCTAGGTACAAATGCTGAACTGAATAGGACTTAACATGTATCACAGTATGCATGGAATGCAGCTGGGGGTACTATAAGGAGTTTCAGATGGAGGAGGAGAGTCTAAATTTTATTAATATCTATTATATGAAATGCACAAAACTCAATAAAATATACATAAAATTTAAAAATATTTACTCTATTTGTATGTGTGTATACATGCCATGGAGACTGGAAAAGGGTGCCAGATTCCTGGGACTCATAGGTGTTTGTGAACCTTATGAATCACTATGTGGGTGCTGGGAACTGAACCTGGGTCTTCTGCAATAGTAGAAAGTCTTCTCAACCACGGAAGCATCTCTCCAGCCTCAAAACTTTTCTATTTTCAATCATTGTTTTAATAATAAGCTGGTGGTTGCCTTAAAACAATCTTTAAGAAAATGTACAGGCATGAAATAGTTACTTGCACATACATGTATATGTGTATGAACTACTCACCGGCTGCTATAGATAGAGCTTTATAGAGCACAGCTAAGCTCAATCCCTTTTCACAAACAACCCTTGTCAGCATGGTTGTAATACTGTGTTTCCTAGTGGTAAAAATGGACTCACTCCTAAGACAACAGACAGCAAAAAAGAAAGAGCACGCCCACAAGTGCATGTGCACACACACACACACACACACACACACACACACTCACATACAAAACTCAACCACCTTGAATGAATTTACATCAAATCCACACCTTTTTGTTAAAATATATCCATTGTACTGCTCAATACATTTTGCAGATCTCTCCAAATGTCATCACGAATTAATTTTCGTTTGGTTAGGTTGGTGTGAGCTCATTTATTGAATTGGAATTTGGTCCCAATTTGAAGCAATTAATTTAAAAACTGACCACACAGCCCCACCCGCCCTCTCCCAGAACAACCACATGCGTATGTAAGTAAGGAGCCACTGCTCGTTTTTGCCTTTAATTTCTCCTTCGTTTTCTTCCCTTTCTTGTCCTCCTTGACACATTTGCCACTTTTGCTCTTTCCTATTAAATAAATGACCCATCTCTTTGCAGGACAGTGACAACCTCTGGTGGGACGCGTTTGCCACTGAATTTTTCGAAGACGATGCCACATTAACCCTTTCATTTTGTTTGGAAGACGGACCAAAGCGATACAGTAAGAAAGACATTTATTTTCCTAATATGCCCTCTTTTTGTGACTGTACAAAAATATCCCGGCACTGACAGTCTGACAATAATCCCTCTGCTCCTGACAACCCTCGTGCTTCCCACCAAGGCACTGTCATGGGGTGGCGCCCGCATCACTGCTGTGAGAGTTCCACCCTAGGCTTAGATGTTTGGGCACTTGCTTATTTAGAGAGTAGAGCAAATGTGTACCGAGTTGCCCAATAAGGAGCGGACAGCAGAGGGTGAAGAATTGCCAGGTGTCTGTTCTGCGACCTCTTTTTCTCCCTGATCGCTCACACCCAACATTCAATATTCCACCTGTGAATGTTTCTTTAAAAAAATCCTCACCATCATTCTAGCAATCCCATCCCCTTAATTCCCTCTTATCAATGATCTCAGGTATTTATTTGACAAGTGCTATCTTTTCTCAGGCATGAGGGAAGTCACAGCTGCTTTGAACATATAGTTTGGGATTAGTGTTGACAGAATTATAGTTCCTTGTCTTTCCAAAGAGTGATAACTCTGTAAAGATCCTCAAATTACAGCCAGTGGCACCTTGGGTAACAGCTGATCTGTCCTGATTAGGTTCAGCCAACTTGTCAGGAATCAGATTTGCTGGTTATGCTATCAGACCTAGAGGCACAGATACATCAGCACAAAAGCAATTAATGTCCACTTAGATCAGAAAGAGACGTGCTTTCAGGAATCACTTGCACACTTATGAAAGGACCTGTCAGAGGAGAAAACATTCCCCACATCACAGACCCTTAGACGATGACAGACCTTCCCCAGTATGAATTAGTCCGTCTGGAGCACTTGGCAATTGATAGGATTTAGGTTTTTGGTAAACATGATTCAAAATACTGATAGTTGCTGAATCTATTCAAAAGTCACTAGGGAAGAATATTTCTTTGTTCTGTTTTGATTATGATGATGTTTTAAAGAGTCTAGTACAATCTTGATTTTTACATGATGAATGAATGAACTATGCTAATATGTGCATGTATGTAGTAAGTTTCTAACAGTGATAGAATAGAAAGTAGGCCATCCCAGGCTTGTTGCCCTGTGGAAATTTGTTCTAGGGACATCAGATTTGAGGATCATGGGTTTTTCAGTGTGGGGGACGTTTCTAATGTTTTGATTAGAGAGACACTATGTCGGACAATAGGCTGGTAAAACATCACTGGGACTGGCATGCCTGTCTCACGGGGTTCTGTCTTTCCTCTGTGAGTGTCCCCAGCTACTCAGGCCCTAGAGCTAAATTTCAGAAAGTCCAGGGAAATAAATGAGCTCAGTGATCCAGCAACTAGTCCCTTCTCAAAAGGCTTCCTGACCGGTGGTGACTAATTTCTGCCCAAGCGGTCATCACCCCTCTGAGTGGCCGTGTTTATTCATTCACTCATTTATTTATTTTCTGAGCTCAGATAACTTCAAGTTATTATTATTTTATGTTCCTGGGCTTTGTCAAATGGAAGGATCCATCAGGGTCTGCTCAGGGAACTACAATTACAGTTTTAAAGCCTGTGCCAATAAAACAGATTCTTGCTCTTCCTCTGCCGATCCTGTACCCTGCATCTTTTCAGGTGAGGCAGGATCTGCTCCAGGGTGAAGTGGATGTCCATGCACAGGAGGAAATATCTGACTGTGAGGCATTGTTGTCTAGGTTTCTTTGTTTCTCTGAACCAAAATATTTCCAGAGTGGAGAAGAGAAACAAAGATGATTGACAGACTGGTGCAGGGTCTCATCAGCAGCCTTGCTGACAGCCTGGTGATGTGCGCACGCGGCTGATGTGTGGATGAGTGACAGCTGATTGACAGCCCAGGACTGGGAGACAGGGAAGATGAAACTTGCCTAGAAAAACTGACATACTGTTTATGCGGTACTCCAATCTCAAGCTCCGCCACCTTAACCCATTCCGATGCAGACATTTTATGCCAGGCTCGGAAGATGCCTGATGGTCCCTGGGCTGAAAGCCGGCGTTTTTCCTTGAAGCCTCCTAAGGAGCTGAAGACTTTGCATTTTTGATCAGAAAATAAGACTTACATACTAGAGTTTTCTCTAAGAAAATTTTTCTAATTATGCACGCTGAGAAGTAAGAAATATCTCAGGTGCTTTCCAGTGTTTCCTCAGAACAACCTTCTTTCTCCTCCTCGTCTGTCTTTAGAGGGTCTGTTTAGTTCTAACTTGTCTCTTTGAGTTACTCAGTAGTTATGTGTTTGCTTAGTCACTTGTTGCCCCTTATTAGAATGCCACCTCCATTTGGCTAATCACTGAATTCTTAGACAAATGCAAAAACTCACCCATCACAGGTGTTTGATAATGTTTTGAGTGAGTGAGTGAGTAAATAGACATCTAGGGAAATGTTTATCTCACCAAGAGCAACAGTAGCAAAACAGTCCTTAACTGGGCACTTTAGACTTTTCAACAATGGATAAACTTGATCCATCGTCAGTGCTCCACTGGCATTTTCAAATAAACTCAAGGATCTACTCTGATCTACTCTAATGGGAAAGAAAAGCCCACACAGTATAATGATTCTGTAAATAACTGGACCTTGGATAGCACAGCATTCCCTTCTTTCAGAGAGCTCCTCTCTTCTTACTCTGCCGAGTCACCTACCCCGGTGTCTGCTTTCTCTCTTCTGGTGGGGTGGGACGCCAGGTGCCATGTAACTAGGCACAGCTGGTTCATGTAGAGATTTGGGGCACTTCCTGACAGGAAAGTGCAGGATAGACAAGGGTAGAAATTGCGCTGTCTGTCCCAGAGCTAGAGGCTACCTGCGTGCTCTGCGCGGCTTTCGGGAGAGGGAGAGGTTGGCAGTATGAGGTAGTGCCTCCTTTTGGATGAGGTGACTCTCCAGAAGGAAGCTGATTATGAGGGGGCCGTTCCTTCTACGAGCTGAAAAGATTTGTTTGCCTTCTGTTTTGTTTTGTGAAAGCATGTCCTGTAGCCCTGGCTGGCTTTGTACTCCCTGTGTAGTTGAGGATGACCTTAAACCTCTGATCTTCCTGCCTCCACCTCCTGAATGTTGAGATTAAAGGTGTACAGCACTACATTTGACTTATGGTGTGCTGGAGATCAAACCCAGGGACTCAGGCATGTTAGCTCTCTACCAAGTGAGCTACATTGGAACCCTATGACTCTTTTCTGATTTTGGAAAGAGAGGTTGGTGGATACCATCTGTGGAGTCACTGGGCCTCCTGTCTGTTGATTCCAAAGTCAGTTGGCTAGTCTACTGCCCTCCCTCACCCCAATACACACACACACACACACACACACACACACAGTCCCTACATTACCCATAACTAAGGGGAAGTAATGACTTCGTTGACATGCTCATTTTTGATAGAAGATATAAGGTCACAAATAATCACTATGCCTTTATTCAAATTAGGATGTAGAGGAAGCCAGGGATGTGGGCCTTCAAAGCCCTCTGCACACCTACTTTGTGATTCTAGCTCAGCACTGTGTATTGTTAGTCCTTACCTGTTTTGGACAGAGGAACCATTCTTAGGTTAGGTTGATCACTCACTACTCAAAGAATCGTTTGTCTTTTGCCCCTTCTAGGCATGGAGCTGAAGTGAGCTCCATGCTAGTCTGCCTTCTCATGATTTTCAAACACACCTAGGTGACATGTCAGGAGCCTCCTCAGCAGACCTCGTCAGAGACCAGGCCTTCACTGGCTGCACTCTTAGGAAATATGTGTGTGGTTCACAATTCATTGAGGAAACATTTTCTCAGGAGTGATGTTTGGTGAAAGATCCAGAGTACCATGTGCTATGCATGAAGGGCTGCAGGCTGCAGGAAATGGCAAAAAGGGTGTGAAGATCCAGAGCAAAGATTGCTGGGTCGTACATAGTCTGTGCCTTGCAGGATAGGCAGAACCTCCTTTCTCAATGTTCAGAGTGACTGTAATACTACCATCACTGGGTTGTGGTAAAAACTAAAGTCAAAGAACCTAGGACAATTTGAAGCCCATAGCCATCAGTGTTTGTTACTCTTAGCAACAATGCACAGCTTTGGCCTCCCAGTGCCTTCTGGGCATTGTAGATGCCTGAGGGTGTGGAGCTTGATGGAGAGGCTCCCTGGCTGGGCGGGAGTGCACAGGACCTCTCTAGTGTACGGTCTTGCTGAAACACAGCGAGATTTGCTTCTGCTCTTCCCTGCTTTCAACTGCCCTGCAAAGCTACCCCTCCTTCACTTCTGGTCTCTGAGAGGTGACCAGGAAGAGGGCACTGGGAAGATGGAGGATGGTTAAACATATGTTGGGCTCTGCACTTTGGGGGTAAAAAACCCCAGAACACTTTATTGAACTTGGTCAGTAGATGTTTGGGGGACATGACAAAACCACTGAATGTCATCTTGTCTCAGAGCAGCTCTTGTTGATCTACTTCTTAGGGAAAGGAGACTTTGTGTTTGATACCTGAATGCAAATCATCTGGAATAAGTCACTTTGGGAGCATCAGTGGTTTCAGTAGAAAAGTGAAGTTTGGGTGAGAGGATACATTGAAGGCTCTTGGCAGCTTTTCAAGCCCCTTAAAAATTCTTTACCATACTTGCTATTGTTATTTGATTGAAATCCAATGAGCCTATTGCTCACTCTAGATAGAAACTGAGGACAATTCAGAAACATTTTTTAATTATTCCTTTAACTACCGTGTATAATTTTAATTCTGGACTGAAGTTCACACTAGTTTCTCCTGAGATACCTCAGCTCGATTTGTGTCAGGACCACACACCTTCCTAGTCACACCAATGAAAAAGAATTATTCTGTAGCTGCTAGGGGTACAGTTCACTTTCCAAAAAACAAGCAATCAGAAATACCCCATAACTTAGGAATTGCCGTCTCTATAGTACCTTTATTGTCCACGGTCAACAGCTCTTATTAGGCAGCTTGAGGATTTGCAAACCAGTCCCTCTGTGGAGACACTACAAAGCTCTCTGCTTCTCTTTTACCTTTGTTTTCTTCCCATCCCTCTTCCTTTGGAAATCTCTGATAGTTTTATATCATTGACTCAGTTCTTCAGTTCTGCCTGTAATGTGTGTTTTATGGCTTGTGTGTTTAGTTGTGTTCCCCCAAGGCTGGGAAATCTGATGTAGTCCAAGCAGCTCAGTTGTCTCTGCTCACTGCTACTGGCTCACCTCACCCACTTCTATTGTGGTCGCCATGGAGGAATTCTGAAAGCGTTTCCCTCATTTTCCCTCTCATTCTAATAGCATATTGCATGATTAAAAATAAATTTCTGGGAAAACCACTTCCTGATAATAAGCATAAGGCATTTTGACACCATACTTAATAACTGCTGTGGCATGAATGTGGCCATTTTTTAAAGTTTCATTTTTTAAAGGACCATGTGTTGTAGCACACTGGGTAAGGGGAATTCAGGGCCAGAATCTGAGTACGTGTGTTTTCTATAAATCATCTTTCTACAGTATCCTACTGAAACCTAGAATGGTACAGGTTCACCGGGCCAGGTCTTGCAGGTCTTGAGCTACTTTAAGAGGCACGTGGCAGCTAGTCTTGGGGATTTGGTCCTCCATAAAGTAAATTTGATCCCTAAATATTATTTTTTTACCCCAAAAGATCCGTGTCATGGACTGGATTCACATAGAACCTGTACTTCCCCATGACTGTATGATTCGATATTAGAAATGCTGCTTAAAGGTATTAACCTCAGTTATTTTGTCTAAAAATCAAGATAATAAAATTGTTCCCAAATATAGAACTTACGAGTTGAAGTAAGATGCACATGTGCTTAGTTGGGTGCTTGCTTTGATGCCAAGAGAGAAGACTAGCCATGAGTTACCAAGTGGCTGTATATGCGAATGAGCTGAACCTGGGCATGACAGGCATTGGAATTAAAATAGAGATCAGTTTCCATTATTCATTCTGTCACTTGGTACATAGCAGGAAGACCGCTGGCTGCTTAGAGCCAGCTCACGCCTGACTTTCTACGTAGTTAGTAAGCATTTGGAAGAAAAATTGGTAGTGACAAAAGACGAAGATTTAAACAAACAAGCCCTGAACTACGACAGCCATGACACCTGCCTATCAGAAGGTTTGAGCTCCAGTCCCCGTTTTGCTCAGAGCATTAAGTGCTGGTAAAAACTCAGTGTATACCAGTAACCTGTTTAGGCAACTGGTGACTCTGTATCTCATTTACTAGAGATCCAAGGACAGGAAATTGACTTTGTATCTAAAACTGTATCTTAGAAGAAAGGATTCACTTCCTCAGACCAGCCCTTAATGGTTAATTACAGGGCTACATTCTTGTCTGCAACAGTGGCATCTCTGTGGTCCTCCACAGGAGCCCTATTAAGTGGCATTGGGTTGTCCAGTCCTGGATGTGATATTACTCAGTGACCCTTTTCAACTGTAGACTTCCTTAAGGTTTGGTAGAGTTGAAGTGAATTAAACTAGGATTAAAGCAGACTTCCCTTCCATGTTCATTTCTTACTTTACTCATTTGTTCATTCACTCATTCAATCATTCATGCATTCATTCATAACTTAGAGTCCCAGCAATCTGCCCCACAATGCAAATAACAGATAGCTTTTGGGAGGAAAGCAGCTCATTCTAAAATTTTGTGATCATTTTGATATCATTTTATTTAAAACTCTTACCTTAAATTAGTATGATCAACCAAGAGATTCACAAAGAGAATTCTTGTGACATTCCTGGAAAATCTGGACTATTCATCAAAACATGACTTCAGAGATAGATGTACTGACAGATTTCTGAATGAGAAAAAGGAGACTGAACCTCTTCTCATCACTGGTATCAGAAGTTGCAAACTGGCATAGCAGTAGATAGAGCAGACCCTCCATTATAGAATACATGCCACTCTAATGATCCTATGAGATGACAGACAGAAAAGGGCTGTCCTCATATTTATGAATGATGTTTTGGGTTTGGTGAGTTTTTATTTCCTCATATATGTTATAGATCAAGTATTCATAAAATACGGGTTAATTGTTGGATCCTTTCATCAAAGCATTAAAACTGTGAAGCGTTTAGAATTAAGTCAGTCAGAACTCTGCCTTCATCTGGCCATTGGGAAGGTCTGCATGAGACATTATGTGCTTTCTTGAGTCTGTGACCGTGGGAGCTTTAGGATCCTGGTGCGTGCTTTTCCTGGCACTCGGTTTTATGTAGTATATTCCTACTTCTATACCCTTCTCAGAATTCTCCAACCAAAATGACTCTGCCCCATAGTGATTGAAAAGAAAAGAAAAGAACTTTCTGATTGTCACGGTGATAGCTGTTGCTACTGGCATTTGTTTTTAGACAATGAATATTCTTTATAATAAAAAAATATACACACACATACACAACACACAATCTAATCTTCCTGACCATCATTTTTTTCCCCTAAGGTATGGGTACCAGATGAAATGTAAGTGCAATTACATAATACGTAGGTCATAATTGCATAGATACTTCTTGACCTTTAATAGGGTTATGTCCTGATAATCCCAACTATAAGCTGAGAACATAATGAGTCAAAAATGTGCTATGAATACCATAGGTCAGTAACACTTTCTACTGTAGCAAATTGGTTGTTCACCCTTATGATCACAGGGCTGATTTCTCACTAAAAGAGAGTGCCAGACCCCATGTTGCTAACCCAGGAAATAATGGGAATTCAGAATTTCAAGCATGCTTTCTACTGAATGCATATGGTTCATACCACTATTAAGTAAAGTACCTGGACAGACCATTATAAGTTGAAGAACAGCTGTGCTACAAAATTGCTGTCTGTTCATGTGGGGTTCAAAGTCATATGCTTACCCTGTGATTTTCTTTGGGAACTATTACAGTCCTCTGTGAAGGACCCCAGTTCTTGTTCAAATGTGAAATTGTGAAAATTATGAAGCAGTTGTAATGAGAATTGAACATGACACATGTGATCATTTAACTAGAAATGTAGCCTAAAGATTCATGTATCTGAACCTTGGTCAATGGTTGATGGCAGTGTTCAGAGAGATTATGGAACTTAAGATGCCTTCCTGGAGGAACCAGTCATTTGAGGTGGGCTTTGGGAGCCTAGAACCTTTTCCTTCTTCATTTTCTCTCAGTTTCCTGTGTGTGGTTGAGATGCGATCTCTCTGTTTTCTGCTCCTGCCCTCATGCCTTCCCTGCCATTATGGACATCTAGCCCTAAACTAAAATAAATTCCTCCTTAAGTTTCTTTTGGTAGTGGTATTTTTATCTCAGCAACAGAAAAGTAACTAATACAGCACATTATATAAAATGTATTTTTATTCACTAAGGCCTTGTCTCTGCTCACAAGTAGTTATGCTATATAAGTTCCCCTCCAAGAAACACCTCAGCAGAAAATTGGAAGAGAGATCAAAGTTTGCCCAAGTTTAAGTTCAAAGTCTGCATGGTAGATCCTTTCCCAGTTGATTATATTAGATATTTTGGCACATATTAAACATATAAATAATCTCTGGCCTGCCTTAAAGGAACTTACAGGTTAACAAGAGAGAAAGACATATATAGTGTTCTAGTGCAATAGCAACGACACTTAAAAGCGGAACAAGGAAGGTACTGTAGTGTAGTAGAGATAGAATGTGCCACAGGATGACTCTTGCCAGCAGGACTCTATTACAGCTTAGAAATTTCCTGAGTCTTTTCCAGGGGCACTCATAGCAGTAAAAACAAAGGTCACATGTAAGAAATTTACTATGCTAATCTTCTTGGCTTTAATATTCAGGATATTTTTATACCAAAGCATCATGTTGTATACCTTAATATTTAAATACCTTAGTGTGATATCTTGCAAATGTAAAGTACTGGGGGTTAAACCTAAGGCTTGGAACCTGAGAGATCCACACTCTGCCACTGAACTACATCCCTAGACTACAAAATAAAGTTTTCAGTACATGTCCATGGATTGAATAAATAATCTAGCACCAACAAACAGTGCAACTAAGACCCAGCATACAGATTTATCTAGCCCGGAAGTACATTATCACACTTACAGTTTTCCTTGTGTTTTAAAACATCTGTGCTGTCACAATCTCAAGTTGCCACAACTCATCTTGTATTATAAAATGAGACAAATATCATAGAACAATTTGCAGATTTGTTGTAAAGAGAATCAGAGTCTGCTTTTCAAATTATAAACTCAAACTAAAATGCATATACCCAATCCATGGCACTAGAGCTGATGTAAAAAAAAAAAAATTGAACCATGCATGGCTAGAATGCTTCACCACAGACATGATCTCCTGGTAAGGCGGAGTAAACTTGTCGAGTCCTGTAAAATAAAGAGTTCTCAGAAGTGAGGAACTAGCTGCTTGAATCTCCTTGTTGGGCAGATCTTATTGGATATAATTTCAGTGCACAGACCTCTATATTTATTTAACCTTTCTCAAGGACGCTCTATGTGCCATTGTTCTGTGCCTGGCGATAAAATCATGAATGAACAACATCATGTGCTTTGGAGACACTAAATGATAATGAAGTTATTATTTCAAAGAATTGCTCCTTAATACAACTTAGCTCTGTCTTTCCTTCATTTTGAAGCAGATAGCCCAGGCTGCCCTTGAATTCACCAACACCCTGTTTCACTCTCCCAGCTGCTGGGTGTGTAGGCATGTGTTACTATGTCCAATATTCATGTCTCCATGTAGATACCTTCTGCCTCTGTGAATGGACCTTTTTCCTAATAATTCTCAACACTGTACTTGAACAAGTCAATTTCAAACACCCTGTACCACATGCTGATGGAGAGTTTAATGTTTATATCCTGTCATGTTTTTAAGAGGTCAGTGTGCCTTATTTGTGCAGGTGAAGTGAAGTGTCTGTGGAAGTCAGGTGAGATTAACATTCTTCCTCAAGCATGCTAAGCAATATCCAGACAGAGTTCAGTAAAAATGCAGAAATTCCATGTTAGAATAATTGCATTTAGGAGTTTACAGAGTGTTGTGCCTTCATTCTAGAATCTGCTTCAGACAACCATTACACTCTACCTGTTTGCTTCTGTGAAGTTCCATCTTCCCTCAGTGCTCTCTTTAACCTTGCTTTGGATGGGAACGTCCCTGTCACGACATGTATATTTGGCTTTTCAATAGGTCAGGAGAACTTGAACGACCACAATTGACACACACTTAAAAGCCCTAAAACAACAAGTAAGGTCACTGGAGCATGGTCATAAAACCACGCCATTTTATGAAATATAACACAATTACACACAGACTCTGTTCTCAAGGTTATTTGGAATATGGAAAGCATTATATCACTTTTACCTTCACCTAGGTGAACATCCCTAGGTCTTATTTACTCCTGACCTTGAATAATCCTGTTTGAAATTTGATAGTTTTATTTTGAAAAACACAAAATTTGCTACGTCAGCATGGGTTTGCTGCACTGAGAACGATGAAAAGGACAGACACTTGCTTTCAGCAGCTGATTGTATGCACAGTCCAGCCAAGGAGTGACTTCTGCACAGGCTGGCATGACATCTCCCAGTCTCCCTCATGCTAACCCATCCCCAGAGATACTTTTCAGATGAAGGACAAGTATCCAGAGGATCATAGGATCTTCAAAAGTATTTCCAAATTCAAAGTGAGCTACACATTTGTCCCTCTAAAATTTCCCGCTGAAAATATTTGTTATGTCACATTTGTGAGGTCGTTGTGGAGTTTGGTACAGCTGACTACACTTCTTTTGTTTTCAGTCAAGGCATTTAGGAGAGTGCAACTCTTGGGCTTCGAAGAAATGGGTAATAATCAACTTTTGCAAGGTTGCCTGAATTAAAATAAGTTAGCAGTCTCACGCTTATTTGCCTCCTTTCACCAGGACTATGAGAGAAATGATAAACAGTATTTGACTGATTATGTAAATAAACTGCTAATTATAGCCTTAATAGTTCTCCACACTTCTAGACACTGTACCAGAATGTATTTCCTATAAATGTTGTAGTACTTAGAGCTCTATTAATTTTTTTTAAAGATATGCCCAAAATCAGTAATTATGAGAGCTATTATTCAGGTTCACAGCCATGCCACCACTATTTTTCACTTGATAATTACCTTGTTAAACTAATGTCAGGCCAGCGCCATGCCTTATTTAAGAAAAAGATCCACCAGCCCGGCCTAAGTAGGTCCAGCTGTAGAAATATTCAGGGACTTCTAAAGCCAGTCTGATCTTTAGCATAGCCTCATCGGTGTTACGTGTAGACGTTCTAAAAAATTCTGTTATTTCTCATTAGGTCTGTGTAGTGTCTTTCCAGCGGGTCTCGTTGGTATCACTTGATACTTGGTGGTTTCATTGTGTTCCAACCATTCTTAGCTCTGGGCTTTATTGCAACCAGGCTGCTGTTTAATTGGAATCCTCTGTTAGGTGCCTGCAGAAGGAATCCAGAAGAGGACCCATTCCCAGGGAAATACGGAATGCATACACTACTGTTCTCTTTCGCCTTTCCTTGCTTTTGAATCCTAATTTCATTCTTTACCTTCCCTTTGGAAATGAAGATGAAATTCAGGATTCTCCAGATTATCAGTGCTTTTGTCTAAAAAGAGACACAGGTGTAGATTCTAGATATGATATAATTTGCAGAAAGAGAATCAGATACTTAGTGGATGTTTTATCTCAGTAAAAGCAGAGTTGGAGTCTGTATTAAGAAAAGGTTTTAACATAGATTTAGGCACAGGCACACAGGGAGAAAGCAGGCAGGAGGGCATACGTGATTCAAGTGCCAGCTTCCCCACAGTCATCTCTTAGTGGGTTTTTCCCTTGGGTGTTTTCAAGGTATCCAACAGTAAACCTTGGGGTTGGTTAAAGAATTAAGATGATAAATATTGTGATGACAGTTTGCAGTTTGGAAAAGTTATTGATAAATCAAGACCTCTGATTAAGGAGGGTGAAATCTGTGTCCTGATTCCCTCTATAAGACGCTGTGCCTGACAGTAACACAGGAATTTCGTGGTTAAAACATGCTTAGTACAACTGACTGGCAGTGTCTCATTCCATCTTTTACCTGCCCCAAGCAGGGGTTATATTCACTACTTGGTGTTAAGAAGGAACTGAGGTTCAGGGGTGGGGAGGATTCAACTCTTCTTCCTTATAGCCTGTACCATGGCCTTTTACCATCCCGCTATTCAGCTGCCCACGTACACAGTAGACACTCTTTGAATTAGCTGTTTGAAAAATTCTTTTGCTCTGATCCTGAAAGTATTCTTTGCTGTCTCCCCACCCACTCCTCCCAGAACAGCACAGGTTAATAGTTAGCTCTCCATGGCAGGTGGGTACCTCCAGCTTCCTTTCTCTTTACAGCTCAGTGTGGATTGCTGAGATCCCTCTGACATTGCTGCTCCAAAGCTGACATTTATCAGCTGTCTTCTCCCACACAGTATGGGACCCTCCATATGTCTTCCACAATAGCGCTCCATGTTTGCAGGGAATCTAAAGATTTATTTCCTTCCAAGTCCGTGTTGCTGGCATTTTCTCCAAGCCTCCCAAACTGCCAAGAGATGAACTTCAATTTAGAGGAGCTGTTACATTTGTCATTGTGAATTTGCTCAACTTTAGATAAATTTGAAGATTTATGCTTATTCCCGATGGGCCCTGAGAGTATCTTTGAAGCTCAGAAAGTTCACACTTGACTTCCTTTGCAGGAAGTCAGGGAGTTTTCTGATCCTGCAGTTGCCCTGCCAGGGCTCAGGGTCCCTACCCTTGTCTCATCCTGGGCTGATGAGGTCTCTGATGTGACTCACCCCTGTAGAGACAGAGAAGAGGGTCCTTCCTACTCCTTGTGTGATGCATGAACCTCACTATGTTCATCTATATAATGAAAACATTGCCTATCTAGCATTGATATAAATGGTATTGATAAATAACACATATACTTCCTGGTATGTGAAAGTTTAATATTATTATTAACAAATAATAGCTATAATGATTAGTTATTGAACATATCAAGAAATCAAGAGTCCAGAGCAGGCTAGCTCAACACTCGAGGTTCAAGATCTTACAAAACTAAAGATGGTTGTTCGTTGAAGCTGGAATCTAACTGAGACTAAAGGTTACTGGTAGAATCTAGCTCCTTCAAATGGTTATAGAGGGAAGTCCTCATTTTCTTGCTAGAGGTTAAACCTAGGGGACTATTTTCAACTCTGGAAGCCAAGTGTTATTCCCTGACTTGTATCTCTTTCATACATAAAGACAATTTGCTCTTCCAAGGCCAGCAGGAGAATCTCTTCCCTCCATTTTTCTGAATTTAAGGGCTTACTTAGTTATACACATAAGGCCAACTTAGTCATTTCTTTATTGATGAATTCCCAGTCATCTGAACTTTAATAACATACTCAGAGAATGAAATTCCATCACAGCCACAAGTCGTTCTTGTTATCAAGGAGAGGGGATTGTGCTACTGAAGGGATCATCAGACTTGGAAGTCAGTACCCTTACACACTGAATCAAATTGTTGGCCAATCTGTGGCGCTTTAAAAGGAAGATCTTTCAAGAATGTAGTTTTCCAAAATGGAATGTTCTGTGTTCAGATGACAGTCAAACTCACTATCCATGGAAAGATGACAAACACCCCAAAACTCTGTATACAAATATATGAATTAAAAGTAAAGAAAAATCGGGCCAAATTGATGGTGTCTCCTCTCAATTATCAAATTATGTTCCTGATTACTTCAGAAAGCCAAAGCTTCACTTATAGCCACAAGTGGCTTTGTGACTGGCAGTTCCTGGACATTAAATTTGATATGCATTTTGCTTTTGTTAATGAAAGTCATATTTATGATAGGAAGGATAATGCTTTTTAAATTATAAATAAATCACATGGGTTACATTAAGGAAATAAATCATATGGGTTACATTAAAGAGATTCAAGTAATCATTAGGGCTGAAAAGTCTGTCAAGCTGTAAAGGAAAATGTCTGTGCTGTAGAGTAAGGCATCAAGACAGACAGAATAATTGTGTCACCTCATATAGAAGAAAATGTATATTCATGAATACAATGTCACCCAGGAGAGAGTTCTCCAATAGGAAAGAGAAACCAGAGTGAGTATATTTGAGAGGTCTGTGAGTTATATTAGACAACTGCCACATTAGCATGACACAAAAATCAACCCTATGCAGAGTTCCCCAGTTAGGATGGGGCATGCTGAGTTTAGCAGCAGGAAGGGCAGAGGATATGGAGGGACAATCAAAAGAACAGCTCATACTATTGGAGACCTGGTGGGATTGATCCATGGGCAAAGAACAAAAGATTTGCAATGTAGCTAAGCAACTGTTACCAGAGAACGCACGTGACAGACACCTATAAAGCCTCCGGGGTTTGCAAGTGGCATATTTAGGGCAGTGTAAAGTCAGGAATATATCTAAACTCAATCCTATGAAAGCAGCATTTAAATAGGTGGTTGTCAACCAGAAGAGGGAACGATGGAAACTGTCTGCAGAGAATCAAAAACAGCTGATTTCTTTACAATGGAAGATACAATGGTTTAGTGCTATTAAAACAAAACCAAGAAATGTTTATTGAGGTCTCATAATAAAAATCTCTGGTAACTCCTTCCCATCTCTAGTTACAAGTTTTTTTTATTCTTTCCATTAATCACATGAATTGGACCTTGTTACTGCATAATTTCTTTATTGCATATTCAAGAAACCTCTTTCATTTAATCCAGCAAATAAACACATGGGTTCATAATACATTTTGACCATAATTGTTAAAAGCATAAAAATTTGAAATCAGATATAAAAGTGAATCCTGTTCCTTAGCAATCAATTGTTTAATGCTGGAAGGCTGTACAGGACTAGCCCTTCTTTCTTCTTGGCTTTGTATTTGCTCCACATCTCCAAAGATTCTCTACAACATAAAAATGTAGTTTTCAGAAGTTAATGTAGGGGTCAAGTTTCTGAAAGAAGATAATTTGGGGTGTTTCAGATTATTTTAATTAAAGAGAAGCCCATTTGGAAGAGTTAGAAGCCATGTATTCATATTCATTCTCTCTCTCTGTGTGTCTCTCTCTCTCTCTGTCTCCCCCATCCATTTGTCAATTGCTTGTCTTCTGATTCTATCACAAAGAGTTTGAGACAGATATCTGGAAATGATAGGGATTTTCCCAAATTATAGAATAACTGGGCACAGAATTCAAACCTTGTCTAAAGATCCCAAATTCCTAGAAATATCAGCCAACTTGAATTTGGGAGATTTGCATAAAGTCTAGGTAAACAATCTATGATGAGAATTTATTCAATATGGGATTGCAAATGTTATTTTACCTACTCACATGTTCATTCCTTTTACATTTCACGCTGCTAACAGTTGTTCATTAATCTGCCAAATGTTCCTGTCTCCATGAACTTAATATATAGGAAACAGGTTTTTCACCTCTCTCCATGGACACCTCTGGCAGGCTTAAAAGTCTGCACAGGCTGTGTGAAAACCAACTGTATCTCTTCACAATTGACATAAACCAGTGAGGATCTTGTCTAGCAGAATCTAAATTGATTTTATGGATTGTAGGAATGACCATCTGGAGTCATAAGAGCTAAAGGGTAGCTTCTCATCATGCACCCTGGATCTGCATGCCATGAGGGCTAGAAGAAGTCATGTCCAGAGCTCAAAGCTTGGACATGTTTTGTCATCAGAAAGTCTTCTCATGAATGCTAAACACAGGAGAAGGAGCAAGGGGACATCAAGGACCCTTCTGGCTCAGAGATCAGGCTGGGGTCAGAGTTGGAAGCGAGAGGAACAAGAGACAAAGAGCAGAGGAAGGGCTGGTCTCTGTCCGCTCGGCACATGGAGCATCCTGCTCAGAGGTGATGGCTCAGTCCCTACCTAGGGGTCTAGCTTATTGGAGGATTACTCTTTGAAAATATTTTATTTATTATTTTAATTTTATGGGCATGAGTATTTTACCTGAATGTGTGTGAGTTCACCCATCGAACCTGAGTTATAGACAGTTGTTAGCTGCCATGTAGATGCTGGCAACTAAACCTGGGTCCCCTGCAAGAACAGCCAGTGCTCTTAACCACTGAGCCATCTCTCCAGTCCCAAGATTGCTCTTTTAAAACTAATGACAAGGATAGGAGACATAGCTCATACATAAAGACAGAGTTTGACCCCCAGAATCCACATAAGCAAAAGCCAGGCATGATGTGATACTTTTAATAAGATCACAGTGCTGAGAAAGTAGAATCAGGAGGACCCTTAGGGCTCACTGGCCTGTAAGTTAGCCTCTTGACATGTTCCATGCCAAAGACACAACCTGTCTCAAAAATCAAGGTGAATGGTACCTGGAGAGTAACATCCAAGGTTGTCCTCTGCGTTACCATGTCATCATGCACCTGCATACATATGCCCCTGAACATACCCAAACATGTGCATTCACACACACAGAGTAACAAGACAATCAGAGAAGAGGAGAGGAGAGTTCAATGTAGGGCCCGAGAACAATTTCACTGGGGAAGTCAGCATCAAATTATCTTCTTACAGATCCTTCAGTACCTTTAAACCTCCCCTCAGAGGGGTGGAAGACAGTACTTTGGGAAAGGAAACCAAGAGACCCCAAATTGAACATCTGTCTTCCATGTCCCCCATATGAGCACCTCTGTCTTTGAGAGAAGCGACTTCTCGTTCTCCTGGATCCTAGTCTCAGCATTTCAGTTCACAGCCCAGAGCCCTGGAAGATGGGAACCATCTTCTTCTTATGACCTCATCTTAAATGAGAAAGAACTAAAATGAGGTGGGACCCCAGTTAGTGTGTATGATGACCAGAGGGAAGGAAGGGAGATGTGGAGGAACAGTGTGATGCTCGGGAAGAGAGCTGATGGGGAAAGGAGCAGATGGAGGTGAGCTGTTTCTGTAGTATGAGGTGAAAGACCAGGAAACAGTGACTCTGCATGTAACAGTTTCCTAAGGAATGCCTGTGTATGTGTTATATGCATGCTTGCATGTGTGTAGGCGTGTGTGTATGCATGGGTTCATGTGTGAATGTGTGCATGTGCGTGTAGAGGTTAGAGGCCAACATCTATAGCTCTCCACCTTAAATACTGAGGCAGGGTCTCTCACTGAATCAAGAACTCCGTGCTTTGGCTAGATTCCCCTGTCTGTCTCTCCCATGTGCTGGGATTACAGGTGGGGCTTCATGGCTAGAGTATTTGTGTGAGTGCTGTGGATCAGAACTCTAGTCCTCATGTTGCACAGCAAGCTCTTTAGCCAAGGAACCATTTTTCCAGCCCCACTAGAGACATCTTAATGAAGTTTCATTTTTCTCAGTGACCAACTCTGAGCATCAGGCACTGTTCTAGGGATCAGAGAGGGAACTTCTGAACATTTCAGTGATTATTAAGGTTGGCACGTTTCTTTAATCGTATTTGTTCATTCTCTCATTTGCTCAGTAATCAATAAGATTAAATACATAGTTGTTGAATGAATCACCATAGTATGTGGGTTTGATCAACACTTGGATCCAAAAATTTAACTTAACTAGTCATTTGGATCACCACTCAAGGAGAGTTTGCCATGTGCCACAAACTAGGTTCAGACTAGCTAGCTAAGGCCTTTCATTGAATCTAGCCAACAAGTCTTTGAAAACTAAGACCAAGTCAGATCAGAACTATGATCTTCCTTGTCCTTCTCAACCCAAATCCAGTTTTCTAGGACAGGCTGCCTCTAGAAATGTGTCTTTTCTTCTACCATAGCCTCATCTCTCCCAAGTACTGAGATTCTATTCATTATATCTGTTACTACTAATAACAATATTTTTAAAAGAATCCAATATGTGATGACAGTGCGAGAAGTAAACATGGGATTAGGAACATCCAAATGAAATTAATTATTGCCTTGATGGCCAGGGTGGTTTGTGTGTAACAGCCGAGACAGCATCCAGCGTCTTATCAGAAAGCAGTATTTCCTAATGCCCGCCAAAGCACGGCATTGTTGGCTGGATGAGTGAGTTCTCCAAATGAGCAAGCCCCGAATTCCCTGGTACCGTGCAAGCCATCTGTTCCCAGTGCTGCTGTTACTTCAAGCGATCCCGCAATGCTTCACTTGAGGCAGATTATTGGACTCTAAGTTGGTGAAGTTTGCTTGTTTAGCCCAGTCATTTACTTCCTGGGCCTGTAGCTTTAATTCTGATCTCCAAGCTGATGCCTAGAATGTGGGCTCATTGTATGCCTCAAGAACTTCAGGTTGGCGAGATGGCTGAGTGGATTAGAGCAGGTGCTTAGGGGTTTAGGGCAGGTGCTGAATTTGGTTCCTGGCACTGGCTTCAGGAGGCTCACCATCCTCTGTAATTCTAGCTCCAGGGAATCTGATGCTCTCTTCTGGCTTCTGCATGTACCCTACACAGTCATATGCAGATACACACATCCCTCACCTGACAGATAAATTTCAAAAATTAAAATAAATCAAAAAAGATAAAAAGAGATTCCAGACCTACATGGAGTCCAATGCCAAGACTATTTACTGTTCTAGCCAGATGCTAACCTTTAACCTTTGTTAAAAAAATTCTAATGGGTGGATATCTGTTCGGGTCATTCCAGTTCCTGTAGGGTTAAACTTTACACCCTTCTGGTTTACCTTGCAGTCATGAATGGCTGGGTTACATCCTACTGGTTCCACTGTGCAGTCTTCTTAGAAGCAGGAAAATCTGCTGCATCTAGGGCACAGGAAGCTACCTATGTTTGGCTGGAGACCTTATCCTTTGTTGAGCCATGTGTTTAATTAGAACACTGCTCAGTCTAAGGGGCATGAGTTACAGTACAGTCCTGATTCAGTTTCGTTCTTTTTGTTCTCAAGGTTTTTACAACATATGTGTCTAGTTCCAGTTAAGACTGGTTCTCCAGTGTGCTTAGAGTAATCTCCACAGCAACTGACCTCCCTTTACCCCTCCCCTGACTCCTTAAAAACTCAGCTAATGCAGAGAAACAGCACCAAGGTGCAAAGTGAGCAGATTTGCATAATCTAGTTTTCTAACTGCAAATGCTCATTTTTAACTTACTCGGTTTTGCTTTGCTGGCAAACCCCTGTTCAGGAAAGGGTGCTTTCTGCAAAATTTCCTCCATCCTGTCCCTAACAGCTCATACTTCAGATGTGTGTGTGTGTTTGTCCAAACAGATGAGAAATCTTTTCAGTCTCTCAGCCATCTTCCATCAAAATAAAGCTGTGCATCCGACAGTCTCTAACATTTTCCAATCTGACTTCTCTATAGAACTGTAGCTGTGGGCAGTAACAAGTTTGCCAGGGCATTTTCAAGCTATCTGTACTCTAAAGTCCCATTCTCTCAATGCATAATAATTAAAGTTATTAATGAGGGATTGAATTAGTATAAAACAGTGTACCGAGCCCCTGTGATCTGCTTGCTGTAGGTTAATAATCAGACATTATATAGCATTCACAGCAGCCCTGTGCTCAGTCACAGAAGCTGTAGTGGGAAAGAGCATTACAACCAAATCCACACTAATGAAGAAACATTTGGCACTCTGCAGGAGATAGAAGGAAATGCATTGTTATTGTGAATGCCACAGCACTGTCCTTTACCATTTTAGGGTGTGCCAAAATGCATAACTAATAATTGTATTTGCATTTATTCCAGAAAGCTCCCACCAAGCCCAAGGCTCTGAAAAGGCCGGGCTGGGAGTGGAACCATAAAGCTGGCTGTCTTGAAACAGTATGGAGAAGGAATATTTTTCTCTATATAGAGCAGGTTCAAATCTATAATTAGACTAGAATATAAGCAACTCGAGATTGATGGGGAAAAAAATGCTTTACACAAAGCTGCATGGATCTGCTTTTCAAAGCAAGGACCCTGCATTTCTGTGGAGATGTTCCTAGAATTCTACTCACAGCTTTGCAACGCCAACTGGGTGGAACAGAGAATGGAGTTGGCTACCATCTCTCCCTGTGCTCACATGACCTCTTCCTCGTGTATGCATAAGACAGTGAGGGAGGGAGGAGTGAGTGAGAGAGAGAGAGAGATCTGATGTGTCTTGCAAACCCATCGTGAATGCCCCACCTCTAAATATTAGGGCTTTGCTGGACCTTCGAGCCTTACAGCTCGGATGAGGGAGCACAGTTCACCTCATGACAGTAAGTAAATCTGTGTGGCAGAAGTTGGACGAGGACCATCTATGACTGGCTGGAAACTGACCTTTTGTTTTCTTGCCAGTGCATTTTATTCGACTCCAGTGCGTCTCACCCTGCCCTCTGCTCCCTTCCACTTCACCCCTCTCTGGCCTCCCAAGCCATTCCTTTCTGCCCCATTCCGTTCCGTTCTGTTATTCCATCCTTTTCTATCCTACTGTAATGAATTCCATTGCATTACAGTCTACTCAGTCTAACTCCCTCCCAATCAGATTCCCCCTCCAGTTCTGGCAAGCACCTCTCCATTCCACCCAGTGTCCATGTTACCAGGTTCCGTTCACCCCTGTTCATGGTCCTTTTCTTCCTCCCCAAGTCCTGTCGACTCCTTTGTTAGAAAATCAGTTACTGATGTTTTTCTTCCCTGCTTTCCCCGCCTCCTCTCATGAATTCCACATTCCTTAAAACACTGGGAAAAATTGTCCCACCTAAGTCTAAACCCAGATCTGCTTCTCACTTTCCACATGGCCTCAGAGAAGATACTTGAACTCTGTGTGGCAGGGCTGTTGGCCATCAGTGGAATTCATAGCAAACCGGAGACTTTGTAGAGCAGGGGCTACCTGTGTTAAGCAGAACGCCTCCCAATGAGGTCAGAAGACCTTGGCACATGCTATCAGGCTCGAGAATAATGGACGACACGTGAGACACTTGTCCTTGTTTCTCTGCCCAGTATGAGGATCAACTATGAGAGCTAAGACAGTTGTCCCTGAAGTCAGCTTCCATCCCAGCAGGTGATGATTTGACCTCTGCCAGTCTGCAATGCTCAGCTGTAAATGAGAATTCTGGTACTAGTAGATTTGGCCACCTAGAAATTTGGGGAGAGGACTCAATGGGATAATGTTTATGAAGTGCTTGGTGGTGTGTTGTAGATACTCTGCAAATTTTAGCTATTGTTATGATAAAAAAAAATCTGCAATGTGGAAGTGGTATAGTTACTGAGTCTTTATTATGCCCAGCTCACTGGCCTTGACCTGGAGGATTCAAGGATTAATAATGATCTCTGCCCTCGTAGAGGTACTATCTACTTATCATGATGATATCTACTACAGAACAGAGATTCCTGGGGCATGGCTGTGTACAGGGGCTCACAGATTTTTTTCTGGTGGCTTCTAAAGCAGAACTTTGAGAGGCATCACTGTTGAGGGGTCTCAGAATCTCTCAGCTATGCCAGTCATCGGGAGGAATCCAGGACCAAAAGGCCAAAGAGGATGTGTTTCTTTCTGATGTTGCTGGTCAGAATCCATTACAAACAGCACAAACCAGAGCAAAAGAGACAGACCAGACCAGAAGGAGCTGGATGGTAAAGAGACTATATTTTGTTTTCAGCATAGGAATCCAGGAGATAGCATGTAAGGTGGTCTTGGTTATGTTCTTACATAAAACAGTCATACTGTCACTGACCAATCCCACTGCAGGTGTTAAAAATCGATGCTAAAGAGAAAACTCTGTGGTAAAGTCACTAATCAAAACAAGCACAAGGATCAGAATGTGCTCAGTCCAAAGTTATGTGTGTTCCTTAGAAGGACAATCGATTTCCTGGAGAGAAAGGAGAGGATTAGAAACCATAAGCATCTTTAAAATGCAGTAGCTTGTTTATGTGTTGGATGATGATGGATGATCTTCCTCCTCCTCCTCCTCCTCCTCCTCCTCCTCCTCCTCCTCCTCCTCTTCCTCCTCTTTTTCCTCTTCCGTTTTAGCAGCTTTTGAGCCAGAGCTTCATCTGATTTGTACAGGGAGGTGTATAGTATGAGAAGCCCACTGAACTGATTTTTATAGTCTGTTCATAGCGTTAACAAAGATGGGAGATTTGGAGGATAAAGGCAGCCTGGAATATAATTATGTGGTTTTATTTTTCAAAGATTTGTTAATTCCCTCTGCTCCCCCTCCCGCTTTCTGGCTGGGTTCTGTGGTCTTGCTGCTGCTGTCCCCCCACCCCCCGACATTTCTTTTCTGTTGCCATTCAAAAAGAAAATGTTAAATTTTAAGTGTGACTTTCCTACTGAATTTCATGTGCCCAGATGTTGCCCTGGCTCATCTTCCATAAGCAAATATTTGTTACCCTTAAATAGTACAGCCTTATGATAAATAATAGAATAAATAACAGCCACTTATAAAGCCTCTATTAGTATGACAAGCTTAATTCACAGTATGAGCAGAGGGGACTGGAGGGCTTATGTTCTTGTTTTCAACCTGAAAGGTGACGTTTGCTTTGAAATCAGAAATGGTCTGAGGCACTTGAGTTTTCAGCAAGGCAAAGTCTCACCTGCATGATGTAACAGTGGACTTTGTGCCCACATTCTTAGGATCTGACTGATTACAACATGGAGCATCTATCGTGCATCTACAAATCATGAATCTATATATACAAGTCCTTCCAATTAAAAAAATAGATCACATTTAGTTTAGATAGATCACATTAATTGTAAATGCGGCTTTGGTTTGATGAGGGGTTCGTTCTTTGCATGCAAGCTGCCAGGGTGAAAAGTCCTGGAGATTCATTAAAAACCCCTCTTATTCCTCTTCATTTTTTGGTGTGAGATCGTGACATTCAGTTAGCCATTTAACAGATATTTCTCATTTTGTCCCTTCCCTCAAAACCTTGCCTCTGCTGAGGGATACAAAGATGTACCTCATATAGTCCCACTTGCCGAAAGAGGAGACCCCCGGGTAATCTGTGAAACCTGATTGAGGAGAATGTTTTCTTGCTGCAGTCAGCTAGAAACTGTAGCATTATTTAGAGAACAGACACATGATCTGGGTTATTGAACCATGTGATAATCAAGTGAAGCTTAAATTTTAAATATAATCATTAATTATTACTATAATTAAAATATTCATGTATGAAAAAAATGTAATTTCCTTGCTTTGTTAGTTTTAGAGGACTTAAAAATATTTGGAGTTGTGCTGGGCACAGTGGTATAAATCTGTAATCCTTCTACAGGTGGAAGAAGAAGTTAAGGTTATCCTTGAATATATTGTGAGTTCCAGGGCAGCCTGGACTACATGAGACCCTGTCTGGAAACTCAGTCAATATCAGTCAGTTAGTCAATCAGTCAACCAACTAATCAATCAATAAGTTCATGTTGTATATGATACCCTATTGTTTAATTATTTCTTCATCCCTCTATCATATAGAACCTCTATGACTATCTTTTATATTTGTATGCTAAGCTGCAAATTTTCTAGGAAAGTTAGTTTTAATTGTCTTGAGAACAGGTTTCACATTTAATGGATCTTCCTGTTGCATGAAGGCCTTACTCTGCCTCAGCTTCCAGGTTGTCTGTTGCATTTCCCACCTGATGCACACTCCTTTTGCCCCTTCCACACTGTGCCACTGTACGTATCTACCTTGACAAGACTCCAGTTGTCTGGAGTCACAACCACTGTGATGACCCCTGGATAGCCTCAGTCTGTTTCCCTACATACTCAGTAAACTCTAAATTAATAGATAATCCTCCTGGAGTGGTATGTGGAGCTTTTTGACTGACCTCTGGTATTAATGTGCCCAGCATTTTTGATGGTAGTTTGAGATGAACCAGCTTTATTCTAGAGTAGACAAAATCCCTTTTGTCCTATCACATAAGACCCCTCACTCTGAGGCAAACTGTGGAGCTCCATTGTTTTGTTGCAGTCTAGGACTTGCTGTCAGCATGTGCTCAATAAATTCCATTTTGTGCAGTCCAGCTGTCTGCCTCTTCTGTTGGTTTCATGTCTCATTCACCGGGACAGGGGTTTTCCACCACACCCCCACATCTCCTTGTTCCTTTATGTAAGCATGCTCATTCTTGTGTCCAGAATTAAGGAAAAATTAAGTTTGCAGAAACACGTAGATTTCTTAGTCCCCTCAGGACAAAGCTTTGCTCAGTTCCCCAGCGAGACATGAGAACATGAACAGCCAGCTCTGAGATGAATGGACAGGCTCAGTCTGTCTGTGGCTGGCCCAAGGCCTTGATGATGACTAGGATGAAGGTGCTTCTGAATTTCCATCTGTTCATCTATAAGACTTGAGCAGGATAATAATCAGTGTGCCTTCCCACATTGACATCCTGTTATCACACATCCATCATTGAACTAAGGCCTGCCTCCACTTTAACAAAGCAAAGCCAATGGAGGAGGGAGACATCCAAATACTGAAAATGGGAAGGTTTAAGCTGTGGAGAGAAACTGCACGATGCTGGATAGAAATTAGCTTGAAGTAGGTAGATTGAAGAAAATAGATGCTGGTTATGCAGAGAGTGAAACAAATATTTCTTAATAGGCAAGGAAATATTTTTCTCTAAAAGTAGATTATGTATTGTGTTGAAAGAACATTTAAGAACCAGAGGGAGGAGACACAGGAAAGAAGTGGCTTATGAAGAGTTCCGAATAACGTTACAACGGCCTTCTCCTCTCCTGGCCATCCCATTCCCTGGAGAGTGGATGTGGATGGTACCTAAGTCTAGGTATTGGTCTAGGGACAGAGGCAACCTCCAGTGTAACTGTGTGTTACTCCTATCCACTTGGATTTCTTTCTTTCTGTACAGTGGACCCTGCCTCACCCTGTGCTTTATCGACCTCCTGCTGCTTTGGGATTTTTGGCACTATCCTTGAATGGATGAGTCAGAATCGGTGCCCCTCAAGTATCTCTAACTTACCAGTTCTGCTTCAAGTCACCAGGAGAGGAAGTTGATCCCCTCACCACTCTTTTAAATGTATTCCATTGATTACTAACCTGTAGTTATTTATGAAGTGACTTACCATTAAACAACCTTAATTATGCCATTTTCTAGAGTGACCTGACCCGTGTTATTGTGCCTGTTGTTAAGGAGGAATTATGCACATATATAGAACATTCATTTGCATTTTGTGCATTCGTGATTCCTTCCCTTAGTGTCTATTTAGAGCTCTTGACCCAATGTTTTCTGGAAAATGTATGAGAATAGATTCAGGACCATTTTGTCATGGGGTGAATATCTTTTTCTTTCATTGCTTTACTACGGACCAGAATTAAAGTTCTTAAATCAAAGACCTCCTAAACAACCATTGAACATAAATTATCAGTCATGGTTCTGTTTAGTTATGGATGACCAGAAGCTACTGCTTCGTCCTCCTCAAAACCTTCCTTGTCTGTGACATTTTGTGACTCAGCAAAGGTGGTTTGATGGATTCAGCAGTGCACTTAATACAGGTGAGAATCTTCTGGTGGCCACAGATGGACCAAATGTGGACTCTCATTTGGGTTTGAACAAATTCAAGAAATTTATTTGTGATGTTGCCACTTTTTCCCTTGTCCTTCTGGCCTGCTGTTATTTTGCATGTATTAAAATATAAACATGGAGCTGCAGAGATGCTGAGCGAGTAAAGGGCTTGTTTTGCGAGCATTACAGGCCTGAGTTTGAATCCTCAGAACCCACATCAAGCCAGACGTAGTAGCACTTATCTGTAATCCCAGCGCTCCTGTGGCAAGATGGGAGGTGGAGACAGGAGACTGCTCGGACTCTCTTAGCCAGACAGCGTGGCATACGCGGAAGTGAAAACCGAGAGATTCTGTCTCAAATAAGGTGAAGGGTAAGGACCAACACCCGAGGTTGTCCGTGACTTCCTCCCGTGTGCTCTGCCACACACGTGCCTGGACTCACTACACAAATGCACTGCACATACACGTACCATACACACATGCAAAGGTACTATATTTATGTGAGTGTGCCTATGTATTTACCGAGTACCCATCTGTGTCTGGTGCGTGCCTAAGCATCATTGAATTCCACAGTTCTACACTCTCCATAACTGTGCAGAGAAGGCTTGTGGGGCCTTCTGCAAACTGGCCTAGATGCCTTCCTGTGTTGGTCAGGGAGCACATTCAACATTCCCAGGTGAACTGGAAGTTGGAATTGGGAGCAAAACTAGGGACGCTGTCGGCATTAATTAAGGCCTGACCAATGAAGTTTATTGTCAAAGACACTTTGTTGTTTAACTACCCAGACTGTCACTTGAGATAGCAGCCCAGGCTTCCTGCAAATCTGACTTACAGCAGGCTGACTTCCTGGTTGTTTACTGGAGCTGAGGGGACAACTGAGCAGGTTGCTGCATTGAGAGTCAGGGTTCTGCTTTTGCATCAGATCTGGCTATTGCCCAGTTGTGTATCAGTCTCTTTCTCTGCACATGAGTGTGTGTGAGTGTGCATCTGCGCATACACAGACATCAGGTGTTTCATGTACTAGGCTTTGTCAGGACTAGTGGATACCAGTAGTCACACTGTCCATATCCATGGAAGCTGCTCTCTGTCTCCTACAGGTACACAAGCAGTGAAGAAAGGACACGGCCTTACTAAAATTAGCACCTGGTTTCTGAGGCAGAGCAAAGAGGCCTCAGACTTTTCCTTTTCCAGACTGATGACATGTGCCACCATGTGCAAATCCTGTCATTATCTCGGTTATTAAATGTAGTACTTACAATTAAATATAGTATTTTTTTAAAATGTATATGTGAGTGTATGCCTGCAGAATCCAGACAACGGTATTGGATCCCCTGGAGAGAAGAGTTACAGAGAGTTGTTAGCTGAGCCACACGGGTACTGAGAACCTAACCTGGATCCTCTGGAAAAGGAGAAATTGCTCTTAATTGTTAAGCCACCTCTCCAGTCCCAAATAGAGCACTTTTTGAATGCCTAACACAATATAACTTTGGAGTCACACAAAGATGGCAAATCTTGATCTAGAAGAGTTAACCACCAAACAAGACTCCAGATGAACTTGCATTTAGGGGCATCTGGGTACCAGTGCTTGACTGGGTGAACTTAGCACATATAACAGAATATGTGAAGTCCTGGGGGGCTTGGGAATGCGCAGATAGGGAGGGGAGTCTAAATTTGATTAAGATCTAGTATATGAAATGCACAAAAACTCAGTAAAATATTTTTATAAGACTGGAATGGCTTGTTGCTTCCTCTTGCTCTATGACTCTGTCTCTGGCAAGCTGCATATCTTGTGCTTCTCATCTGTAAAATGGGACAACTGATAGTACCAGTTTTAAAGGAAGACTGTAATAGGAAAATTGAAAAAATGCTTTAGGAAAAGAAAGTTTTGAACAAGTTGTTGTTGGTATTGTGAGGAAGATATCTAAGCTCAGTCAGAGGAGTTAGATAATTTGCTTGTGAGTATGGACAGGCCTAGACCCAGAACCTAGTCTAAGTTTTAATTCAATAGTTTATTCTAAATATAGTATTTGAACTAGCTTATGATATTTTAAACTTTATTTAAACTAAAAACAAAGTTGAAACCCAACTTGCTGAGCCATGATGCACAGCTTAGGAGATGGATGGATCTGGTTTAGGCTTTCACTCTAGTACCTTAAAATCTTGGGTGTTCCTCACAAAGACCATATCACTCACTGGCATGTTAGCTCAGACTGTCTGAGCACTGACTGCCAGGGGCTGGAGCAGTGGTTCAGTGGTTAGGAGTGCTTTCTGCTTAATCATGAGGATAGGAGTTCAGTTCCTAACACCAGTATCCTGCAACTCATAAATGCCATAGCTCCAGCTCCAAAGGATCTGACTCCCTCTTCTGTTCTCCATAGTCACATGTACACAGTTGGGTGCATACACTCACAGACATATAAATAAGAATAAAATAAATCTTTTGAAAAATTAAATACTTTCTGACTACCTGTAGTGCAACTTCCCTAGCAATACCCCTGGGCAGTTTCAGGGTCAAGAGGAGAAAAAGTTCCCTCTGCTTTAGGCAAGGTTGGTATAAGCTTCCTTTGTGAAGCAATGCACAGTGCATCTGTTAACAAAGAAATTAACTTTGCAATACAGATCTGCTGTTCCACGAACTATGCAAATATTTGTGTACAACAAGTTTGCCCTGTTCTGACTCAGATTTTTGCTTGGATGGTCTGAACTTTAGAGCATCCAGGGGAAAATCAAATAGAAAATTGAAAGCTAATTCTTACTGAGTCCATTTAATTAAGAATCCTAATATGTTTAACATAGAGACATTTAAAAGGGAGAGGGACGAGAATTCTATTCAAAAAGTAGACACTTTCAGTCCTGAATAGCTGCCTCACAGAGAAAGTGAGACACAGAATGTAAAGGCTAGAAATAAAATATGCTGACTCTTCTCTGGAGCCCATTGGCTCCAAACTTTCAATGTATATTAGTGAAAATTAACTTTGACTTAACTTGCATGTATCACGTACCCCTTTATACATCTTGTAGGTACCCCTATAGGCCACAAAAGCACAGAAGTGGTTCATAGGCTTATGAGTTTGCAAAGGTACTAATATGAACTCATTCAGTCATTTTAGGACAGCCTTCTCAGCAACGTAAAACTACTATGGAGATGATATAAATTGCCCCAAAGCATAGGTTTAGAATAAGGAAGTTTAGGGTTTGTCAACTTCAGTTGACATCCAACAGAATTCTAAGTTCCCTGTCAAGTGACTTGAATTTGGCCTTGTGTTTCCTGACAGATGGAGAGCTTTCCATCTCTTGGATCAGTACAGTTCCTCTTTAGACTCCTCTTGTGCTCAGAGAAGTCGTTTTTATGTCTAGAAGAATCTTACATCTTTATGAGTTGTACCCATTGAATAAGAAAGTGATGCCTAAGATCTCGGTCCTTTGCTGAGACAGAGTATGTTCTACCAAATGCCAATTACTGCTATCATTATTGCTGTTGTCCAAAGAATAACAGAAGAAAGACAGTGCTTTATAAATGCATCTGTACCTTAAAGATGTGTGGTGAATATGGGTACAGCTGCTGATTTCAGTTCATGAGGCTATGACAAGGTCAAGACCCAGTGACTTCTGGGAGAGACGACTGCCATGATGCTAGTAGCTCAGAGCTAGACTCTGTCACTAGACAGGAAGATCTGCATGTGTATTAGTCAGGGTTCAACCAAAGAAACAGGATTAGTAGGAGACAAACATTAGGGTATCTATGGTAAGGAATTGGTTTCCATGACTTGGAGGTTCTCTTGGAAAATCTGGAAGTTGCACAGCAGGCTCGTGATAGAGGCAGGCTCCTAATAGAGGAGATGGATGGCACTCTCATGGAGAAGGAGGCTGGCCCCATCATGTACCCACACTGGAAGAGGTTGGCATTCCTATGTGGGAGAAGACTGGCTCTCTTTGGATGCTGCTATCCACAGATGCATTTTCTTCTTTCTTAAAGCAACCTCAAGTTTGATCTTAAGACCTGTTAGCTGATTCAGTCAGACCCATGAATACTGTCTAGGATACTCTCTCTCTTTCTTAAGATCAGCTGATTATGGATTCTAATCACATCTCCAAAAATACTCTTCTAGAAATACCTAGATCAGAGTGTTTGGGTGATATACTGAGGGGCAGGGGTAGAATGACATTCATACCCAAACTATCACAACCAGGCTCCTCCATAGATTCTAGCTGACACTGAAAGAGCTGTTGAACTTCTATGGATTTGATTTATTTTCATCTGTGAAAGGCAGATGGAGTTTAATAAATTGCAAGAAAATGGACACTTATAGCTAGAAGTATAGCACAAAGGCAGAGTTTGCACTTAGCGTGTATAAGGCACTGGGCTCAGCTCTTAGCACATCTCTCTGAAGGTATTTAAATTGGCATTTGATTATTCTTTAAACAGTCCCTGGAATTTCTGTCTAGTGTGTTTTTGCTCCATGTTGTTTAGTACCACTTAATTTCAGTCTTGTGATCTATGGAACAGGAGAACAGTGATCCCTATCCAACTGTGTTGTTGAAGGAGGGAGGGAAGAGGTTAGCTTTAAAATTCCTGGCAAATTTCATAAGGGACAACTCTTAAGGAGTATTTACTGGGGTCTAACCCTGTTTTTATCATCTATCTATCTATCTATCTATCTATCATCTATTGCCTATTTAAAATCCATGGTAAATATTATTCTTAGAAACATCAGTAATTATAGAAGAGATCACTTCAAGGAAGAAAGCTCTCATGGGTTGGGACTGAGAAAGCAGTATTCTGGCATACATGAGAAACTCTGAAGGGATTGTGGAATAGGTGGCGGAGAATAAGAAACATTTTGAAGTTCTCAAAGAATAGCAAGGGTAAAAGGGATGGTCATTCACAGAACTAATGCAGTGAACATGACGTGATTTGGGTTCTATCACTAGTCCTCTGACTCTGTTCTCTCAGGTCAGTGTGCTTCCAGGGAATCTTTGTAACCACTCTCCAAACAAAGAACATGGCGCCCTTGCATGATCACATTGCCCAGTGAACTATTGTATTTTTCTCAAAAGGAGCTGTCTCTAACTTGAAACTAGCAAGGTGATCACAAGGGCTAGTGATAAGCTTGAGGAACTGAGTTTGATCCCTGAGACCCACACCTGGTAGAAGACAGAACCAATTCCCACAAGTTACTCTAACCTTCACACACCCAATGGTACACCCACATGTATACCCTCCAACCCTTCACCACACCACTGTACACACACACATACACTCACATAAATAAATACATAATTAAAAAAATAACAAAAAATGATCACATAAAAATTGATTTGCTGTAAGGGTACAAATCAATGCTAGATCATTTAGGGCTTAGCTTGATCCCCAGCCCCCCAGAAACAAATATCCATTGAAACCACTGAATCATGTTTCTGTGAGGAAGAAAGAAATGCAGAAAATCAAGCAATTCATAAAGGTTATTTAACAATAGATTGCCCACTGTATGTATAACTGTTTCTTGTTTGTTTTCTTTTCTTTTGAATTGGTTGTAACCTATATGTTATGTTATGTTATTCCTTTTATATTATAAGTTATTCCTTTTATGTTCCTTCTTACTCCAATTTCAGCTTGCAGTTTAAGTCAATATATAAACACTAGACTCTGGAAATGTGTAATACAAGGTACGGAATTTTAATCTTTGTAAAATGTCACTAGAGTCAGCAATAGTATAAATACTCAGCAGATGTACTTTGAAAGCAATAGATAATGGTATCTTTTGCTGCAGCCTGTCTAAGACGACGCTTTGGGGGTACTAGTTCCTTAAGATGTCCATAGATTGTACACACAATAATATGGTCCATGTTCAAGTGAATGTGAAAGACTGGTTCCCATCGATAACATGGGGACCTTCTTGTAGTACCTTATAGAGTTCTTCTGTGTGAAGGTTTGTCACGAGTCTCTAAGGTGCAGAGGAATTCCAAAGTGATTCCCAAATTGTTCATTATGGCCCCATAGAAGCAGAAAATCTCCAGCCCATGAGAAGGGTCATAAATGACATTTTTCTAACCAAAGACAGAGGAAAAACATGAATGCATAACAAATGTATTTAGTCAAAGTTGTATGTCACAATGAATCCTTCAGAAATAAAGAGCACAAATCTCAGAGAAACTAATTTTATACGTACGTTCAGTGAAGACTGGATATCTGTGCAAAATGAATTACTGGACAAAAAGGATAAGTACTATTGGGGATAGAGCAAGGCGAGCAGGGAAACCCAGAAGGCCTGTTTGTGCCCATTTTCCTGGCCTTTCAATTAGTACTCCTTCTTCCTCATTATAATGAAAGATCCTTCATGAAAAAAAGCTAATTACAGTGGAGACCAGAAAATTTCTTGTTTTATTTCTTAATTATGTATATGAGTATTTTTTCTGCATGTATATAAGTACACCTATACCTGTAGGCTATGGAGGTCAAGAGAGGATATCAGATTTCCTGGAACTGGAGTTATGAATGGTTGTCAGTCAGCATATGGGTGCTGGGAACCCCAGTGCTCTGCAAGAGCAACCAGTACTCCTAATCACTGAGCCATCCCTCCAGCCTCTGGAGAATTTCTTTTGGTCAGCTCTTACAAAGAAAGTCAGGGGAAAGTAATGATTTTTTTCTAGGTTTCATGGATTACTTTGGGGAAGAGAAACTCCAGTTTCTGTGAACTGACCTAGGGAAGAAGAATTCTGGTTTCTGTGACTTACCCAGTGGAGAAAGGGGAGTGGAAGATGGAAAGGCGAGGCTGTGCTTCAAAGGCTTTCTGAAGCTCCCTTCAATTCAAAGCACTCTGTGCCAAAGAGCCATGCTTTGGGGTCTTTTTCTGAACCCTGGAACTCTCCCTCTGATTTTTGGAGGAGTATTTCAAAGGATGGAGATCTTCCAGAAGTCCTTTGGGAAATGACAGCGTAGTCCTTTGGCCAGTGACTGTGCATGTATAGAATGCCTTCCTCCATGTGCAGATCGGAATTTAAAGATAGCAACAAGAGTAAAACTTGCCAGAACAGCATTTTGGTTAAAGTCATTAAAAACTCAGACTTAGTCTCATCTTAAAAAATTCTTTTAAACTATTTTCACTTTTCTCTTTTATTGATCTACAGTCTATTAAAAAGGCTCCTGGAGATATATATATATATATATAAAATTATGCACTGCATATATGTAATTACATATCACATTTTTCTCTCCTAAATTGGCACTTCCTTAAAGACAGAAACCATGTGCTATTTGCCTATATTTCTGCAGTAGCTGGTGCAGAGCCCAGCTCCCGACAGAAGCTGAATAAACCATTCTTTGGTGGATGAGTGCATACAGAACAGTAGCAGTATTCTCCTTTTCACCAATAAAACTCATCTTCATTTGCATTTCTAACTTACATGAGTCTCTTTTTTAATCATTTCCTAGGTTCCATATTTTAAAAGATTTTTGTCTACCAAACTGCATTTATTTAACAATGAACATTCTCCCTGTCGTTTGCTAAGGAAAGATAGAGCCCCTGATTGCTGGAGGCAGGCACAAGTTTCACCCAGAGTGTAAAATTCCTGTCCCAAAGCAAGGAAACTTAATATTTTAGTTAACGCTCACAGCATTATTGGGAGAGAATGAAGATTGAGTCTGGGAAGCCCCACATTACACTGTTAGGAATATTTAAAGGACAGAAATGCTCATGAGATGTCACTGACATGATGATTTGGACAAAATACCAAGCAACAGCATCCCTCCAGTGAGGAGAACGTGTTTATGCCAAAGAGATCTTAATACAATGGAACATAACCGTAACTGCATGTAAAAAGATCCTGAAGATTCACTGTTCACTGGCATGGCTGTGGGGAGATACAGACTGACGCACTGAGAAATTCAAAAGACTTTTTGATAGGATTATTAAGATTCTTGAGGGATGAATTTTAATCATAGTTTCAGATTATTTTCCCTCTCTGGGAAAACTTCGCAGGCAGGAGAAGCAAGCCCGTGAACAGTGACTCTCCAGGCAGCTGTTTGCAGGACCCACAGTTTCTCTGGGACACATCTTGTGTTGGGGGCAGGACAAGCTGTGCTTTGTATTCAAGGTGGCAATCCAGTTTTCTCCAGATCATACCCAGTTAACCGGGCCTGCTTTTTCTGGCTTGAAAAATAACCTGAACTCTTATGTCTTCTGCTAATTCATCTGCTCACCTATTTCTAGTCCCAGGAAAGAGAGCAAAATGAACAAGAGCTTGGTGGCCATTAATATTTTTGCTATTTGACACCAGCTTTAGGCAAGAAGTGAAGAGACTGGAGCTCATCACCAAGGATTGGTACATTCGGCCTGTTTGTGCCCTGAGTTAACTGCCTGTTATTTTTGATGAACTGCTAAGAAGCATATACCCTGGAAGTCTTTTATATCTGCATATCACCAAATTAACTTAAAACTAACTCTGTTTCTGTTTAGTTTCATTTAAAACCACCATGTCCATAAAATATAACTCTGATAGACTCATACATATTAAAATCAACAAATGCATATTTAAATTTAGTATAAGTCATTATCCCTAGTCATACTAACTGCCTTTGTTTCTTTTCCTGTTGCTGTAATAAAATAACCTGACGAAAGCAATGCAAGGAAGAAAGGGCTTATTGCGGTCCGACAGAGCAGGGAAATCAGAGCAGCAGGAGCTTGAGACTCACTGTGGTCACATTACAGCTACAGTCAGAAGAAAAGAACCATGCATGCATTGGGCTGCTCAGATCCCTCTCTCCTTTCCCTGCAGTCCAGGCCCCGTCAATGAAATGTGCACCCACATTCAGGGTGGGTCTTCACGCCTGCATTAACCTAGCTTAGAATATCTCCCACAGGCAGGACCAGAGAGAGGCTGGTCTCCCAAGTGAGTCTATGTTTGTCAAGTACCACACTGTGAAAAGCCTGTGGCATGGGGTGGGGACGATTTTGTCTGTGTGCTGAGACATAAGCTATGTGAGGGAAACCTAGCTCTTGCTTTCTTTCTGGCAGTATCCTAAACTAGTGCTTGACATTTCTAATGCTTTGGAACAGAAATGATCTATTATTAACAGATAATTTAATAAATTAATATTAATTATGATATATTATTATGTTAAGTATTATATGTTATTATATTAAGTATTATATAGTATGTTAAGTATTATTGTATTATTGTATTATGTTATATTAATTAATACAGGTTCAATTAACTTGGTTTAACCGGTAAGAAGCATGTGACTGTTCCTTCTCCCAGGCAGAAGACGGCCGGTGTAAGCACCGGAATGGATTTTTAGGGCCTCTGTTTAGTGAAACCCATCCCCTCACCTTGTACGTCTGGTCCCATAGTAGCTTTGTCATTTACGACTTATTATGTAACCTCTAGAAAATGATTTTACCTCAGAAAAATTTTCTCATATAAAAACATAAATAACAATCTCCCCAACCTTTTTAGGTTTTTAAGAAACCCTTGCAAAGATTCATATTAGTCACAAAATCATCTGGCATATAATACTTAGTGATCTCTATTGTCCTTGAGTTAATGCTGGAAACCTCTTTGACATCCACTCTAAGATCCTGTGAGTTCCCAAATTCTGCTGATGTCCTTTCTTATTGCTGTTCCACCTCAGCATGTTCCATTAGTCATTAGAGCTTTGAAAAAATAGCTTTGTGCTAGGCATGGTGGCTCATGCCTGAAATCTGAGCACTTGGGAGGCTGAAGCAAGAAGATTGTTCTTGCTGAGAGTTTGAAGTTAGCCTGGGCTATGTAGTGAGTTCTAGGCCATCAGTGTGAGACTCTGTCTCAAAATTAATTAAGAAACAACTTACGAAGGGTTTCCATGTGGCTTATCTCCACCTAGCATGCTCAAAACCCTGGTTCAATGAATGAATGAATCAATAAATTTATAAATACCTTTTCTGTTCATGACATTCTATGGCTTGTGCTTTTTCTACATAATACAGTATTTTTTTCGTATTTACGGACTTGTGGGGGCAGCATTCCAGTCCAGTTGTAGAACACTCCCATCAGTCTCAGGGAGATGCAGAGCCTCCATTCTTACCTCTGGCCCCAGGAAACCTTTAATGTACATTCTGTCTTTATAGATTCATTTTCTTATGGATATTTTCTGTAGGTGGAACAATACAATATTTGGTGTCTGATTTCTTTCCCCTCACTAACATATTTGAGGTGCTTCTTTGCTGTTTCAATCCAGTATTTCCTTTCCTTCCGCTGCCAAACAGCATTTCACGTAGAGTTGGGACACAGTTTATTGTCTGTGTCCAGTGGACACTGGAGTCATTCCCATTGTTTGTATTATAGACAATGCTGCTATAGAGTTTTTGTATATATCTTTATATGGACGTTTGTTTTCACTTTTCTTGACTGATAGCTAAATACAAAATCACTAGATCTCATAGGGGTTTTCTGTTAGCATCTTGAGAAGCAATGCACTGTTTTCCAGAGCAGCTTCCTCTTTGACATTCCCACTAGCAACAGATAAGGGTCCCAGTTTCTCCACGTTCTCTTTGACCCTTTCAACTGCCTTTTCACCACAGCCGTCACCATGGGTCTGAAGTTACTTCTCACTGTGGTTTTGATTTGTATTCCCTGCTGATTAATGAACATTTTCCATGACTTGAATAATCCACACATTCATTGGTGAAATGTGGGCTCAATCTTTTCTCCATTTTTAAATCAAGTTGTAAGACGTTTTTGTTATGTGCTGGATACAGTCTCTCATTGTACTTAGGAGTTTAAAATATTTTTTTCCAAGTCTGTGAGCTGTTGATTCACCTTTTAACAGTGTCCTTTAAAGCATAAAAGGCTACAGTTTTGATAAGGCACAAACTATTAACTTCGTGGGCTTTGCTTTTGGCATCCTATCGAAAAATATCTTTGCCTGGTTCATGTTGTCTTCTATAAGTTTTGTTGTTTTCGCTCTAATCCTTCCATCAATGAACCACTTGAGTTTGTTATGTTTGTGTTCATTCTTGAACTTGTGGATATACAGTTAGCCCTGCACCATTTGTTAAAATGCGCTCTGTTGGGACTGAAGAAATGGCTCAACAGTTAATAGCACTTGCTATTCTTACAGAAGATCTGAATTACGTTCCCAGCATCCATCAACAGTTTACATTAACTGTCTTTAACTCCAGCTCCAGAGAATCCAACATCCTCTTCTAGCCTCCATGGTTACTGAAGTCATGTACACATTACACATACCCTCCACATAGAAACTCATACATACACGTAATTTAAGTAATAAAATAATTTTTTAAAGATAGCTCTTCTTTACAATTATGTTGATAACTTGTCCAAAATCAGTTGACTGTATTTCTGTCATTTTGCAACAATATTGAAATCAGGTTATTATCCTTTTTTAAAAATCAAATCATCTTCCTAACTGGTCTCCACTCTCTACCTATATGTCACTCTATTTTTATATAAATATTTTATGGAATTTTTGTACAGAACATCTTAATCACCTTTATATTCCTTCCCCCCATTGGTACCCTCCCTAAGCGCCCCCACTAGAATTTATACATTCTGCCATTCGTGTTAAGCCCTATGCATCCATTCTGTAACCAGCATCCAGAGAGATCTAAAACCCATCCTTTGTCAAACCATGTAAAGTCTCATTTACTTCAGTTTCAAGAAAATGTACAGGCTTTGCCCTGGCAGTCCTTCCTCTGCCATCCTTGACCCCCAATTTCTTCCTATTCTGAGCTTTCTTTACACATCCTCATTCACTGCAGCATGGCTGAGTAATTTTGGTTGCAGAAGGGGCCATACACTTCAGCATTTTACAACACCAGAGCCCAACACAGTGGCTTGGAGCCAGGCACAGGCTTTAAGTAGATCTCTATCACATAAGATTGAGTACACCATGACTGGGATAATAATTGCCTGGACATCATTTTGTCCTTTCTATAATTTGTTAAGTCCAAGAAGTTTTTCTCAGACCAAATCCTGGCTTGTTACCATGTGCTTCAGACGCCCTCAGGAAGGTCTTTTTACCATACCTCATGGTTCTCCAACCCCGTAGATTTAAGAGCCTCAGCACTGGCCTTGGTGATGCCTTGTGCTTAACAACATCATCGGATGAATGGGTGGATAAAGGTGTGTTTTGCAATTTCAGGCAGATATCCTAGAAGACTTCCGGAGTCTGGATCCGTAGCTGATTGTGATAAATTCATTTCCAGCCAACTAACTGCCTTCTGGCTTTCTTGAGCCTACCATTCCTCACTCTCAGCTTTGCATCTTTCTCTGTTGACTCAACATAGAACTTGGAGATGGTTCAGGGACAATGAACAGTGGACCAGAAACGAAGCGGGGAAACTCAACAAGGACAACCTCTTGGCACAATGCTAAAGCTCAGCTGCAGATTGCTGGGGGATACATTGCTGAGTCTCATGCTTCTATACAAACCTAACGCAGGTTCTTGGAGATGTGTCTTGTTTTCTCTTGTGGACTACAAGGGGATGGGCTCCTTAGGTTGTTTTCTGCTTTGGGAATCTATTTCATTCTATCTTAACAGCTAGTATTTGTTGTGTGTGCCACCTTCTGGGGTCCCGTCCACAAAGTCCACAAATTAATAATTCCAGATTCTTCAGGAAGCCTGTATTTTCCACCCCCCCCTCAGTAGTTTTCACATCCTTTTTTACTAAAGAGGTGAACCTCTGGATAAAGGCAAGATGCAAATACAGTTATTCCCCCTTTTAAAGTCCATGGTTGATTTTACTGTCAAACAAGGATTGTGTGTTTATGCCAGTGGTGTGTCTCCCAGTGGGTTTTCTTCTTTCTTCTCTTCTTCACAGGTCAGCAAAGAGCCTGAAACTTGCTATGTAGAATAGGCTGGCCTCGCTCTCACAGAGATCTGCCTGTGTCTGCCTCCCAAGTGCTGGAATTAAAGGGGTGTGCCACCACTCCTAGCTCAAGGGCAAGGTTTTACCACACTTGGCTGTCTGCAACTTGCATGAATGATTTGAGGAGAATTTTGAATAATTTTCTTTTTCTTCTTTGTTTTTCTTTTGTGTCTTTATTCTTAAAATAAGAAAATACTTTAGTAGGCTGGAGAAATGGTATAATGGTTAAGAGTACCCTCTGCTCTTGCAGAGGATCTGGGTTCAGTTCTGAGTACTCACAAGGCAGCTAACAATCATCTTCAACTCCAGTTCCAGGGGATCCGATGCCCTCTTCTGACCTCCTCGGGCATTGCAAGATGCAGGTGCACCTACCTACAGGTGGGCATTACACTCATACACATACAATAAAAATTAATAAAATATTTAACAAAAAATACTATGAAGTCTAAACTACAAATCATTTAGAATTTCAGGGTATTTAAGTCTCCTAATCTAGATGACATTTTTTACTTCCTGAATATGCTTGCGTAGGTGACAGCTTCCTTGCTAAGTGTCTCTGGGTGAGTATTAGGTAATGTGTCTCAACTAGGTAATGTGAGGTTGTGGTGAACAACTCAGACCCCATCATAACAAGTCAACCCCACAGATGCCCATTGATAAGCCTTGGCATTATATCCACCAACACTGTTTCCAGGCCTTCTGATGTTTCCAGGAAGCATGAAAGTCTAATTTTTTTCAGGTACAATTTTTGTGTTGTCAAAAACTCCATTTATTTTTAAATTTAAATTGAATTAAAATTCAGAAAAGAAGCTTATAGCTCAAATAGATCATGCCTGCAGGCCACCAGGTGATGCATTCTTATGCAGAAGGCATTTCCTATACAAACAAACAAATATAAAAAATTTAATTTATCTCATTCTTACTCAACCTTGGCCCAGTGAATATTGAGCCTCTTTATGTGTTGTGCAATAAGGGATCAGAACTACATACTGGACAAAACGGCCCTTTCTGTGATTTGCGTATTTGTCATGTCCCTGTAGAGGACCTGGGTCCAATTCCTAGCACACACACAGTGTGTTTCTAACTCCAAGCCCAGAGGATCTGATGCCCTCTTTGGGCCTCTACAGGCACCTCATGCATGTAATATTCATATACATGAAGATAACAATGAAAAATAACTTCAAGGAAATGAGGATCTTGACAGACCTGGGAAGAGATGACCTAGATCCCTAATTGACGTAAGAGGGCTCAAACCACTGTGAACAGCACCAACCCTGCCCAAAGGGGCCTGGGCTGGGTCACAAAGGTAGCTGAGCAAGCCAAGAAGCAGCATTCCTCCAAAGTCCCCACTTTAGCTTCTTCCCTTGACTGTGTAACTGTAAGCTAAAATGAACTCGTTCTTCCCTGAGTTGCTTTCCATTATGGTTATCACTGCAGCAGAAAGCAACCTAGAAGTTTCCAATTGTGCTTTGAAGCAGCCTTTGAAGAGAGGTTTTGAATCTCTCTTGTCTATTATACTATACAGAACAATTATGCATGGTCATCTTTCCCCAAAGACATCATCTGTTATAGTTGAGCATATCATGATTCTTAAAATTACTCTTGAACTGGGTATACCTTCCTTATTTAAGAGCTATTTACTGGGCACTTACTCTGAACTAGGTAACAGACAACTTGGAGATGGCCTGTCCTATGTGAAGTCCGAAAGCAAAGTCCACGGTGCAGGCAAGAGCAGCTGGGAATTCCACATCCCAGGCTGAGCCAAGACGCCGGACAGTGCTCACCTGCAAAAAATTCCAAAGGGAGCAAGAGGGCTTGCAGGATGAGAACTTGGAGACATGGGGATATTGCTGTTCTAGCCCCTTGGCCCTTGCAGTGAAAGCCACAGTGTTGTCTGCAAGCTCCCACTGAGGAAAAGCCCAGGTGTGAAAGTGGGTGGAGGGAAGGAAAGTTCCTACAGAATGTATGGAAAACCCAAGGAGAGTCAAGAGATGTCCCTTGTTGTAGTTGTTCCTCCTCCTCCTCTTCCTCCTCCTTCTCCTCCTCTCTCTCCTCCTCCTCCTCGTCCACATGTATGCCACAGCAGCTATGTAGAAGTCAGAGGACAACTGTCAGAATTCTTTCCTTCCAGCATGGATTCTGCCTGGGGACTCTGGTCATCAGACCTGTGCAGGGAGGCCCTTAAGACTCTGAGCTAATTTGTTTGCCCCTCTGTTCTTATATATAGTTCTGTCTGTCTGTCACTTTACCATAATTACAGCCTTTCCCATTGACACTAAGCTTTGTGAAATAGGGACCATTTATGCATTGTCTCCCTAGCACCAGGCCAAGTCCATCAGGTGCATAGTAGAACTTGATGCCTGCAGGAGGGAGCTTCTCTTGGGCTCAGTTTGTAGAGACCAGTTGGTAGCTAGTGGGTGCATCCTAGGCAGAAGTATGTGGCAGGGAGGGGGGCGGTGGATGGGGCAGTTGGTATCCAGGGTGTAAGGAGGACGATGACAAGCCAGTGCTGGCCTGTGCTGGCCATGTTGTGAAGGACACTTGGCTTTATAATGTTGGCATAAGTCAAAACACCTTGGCTGAGCTCTTATTGAACACGGAGTTACCAATGAAGAAGCCACAGAGCCACAGAACAGAGGGTTTAAATTAGATCAGACTCATTTTAAGAACAAATGTTGGAGGAGTAATCTGGCTCACAGTACATCAGGCTGAACACTGGAAATGGCTCATTTGAGTACACAATATATTAGCACCACTCTCTGTTGCCTAAATCTGCATGTAGGCCTCCTGCTCCCCAGCTTTGAGGTGTGGAAGCCACTCTACGTCAGTGTAGAATGATACACATCTTTCCTGATGATATTTTTCACCGTGTATTTTTACCCAAGATTTCTCAAAATCAATCATTTAGATTTTAAACTTTTTTTTTTTTTTAAGCTTGGGCTGAGTTCGAAAAATCTGCCACCCATTCCGAACCTTTACATGTTTGGAGAGAAAAATAAAATTAAGGAAAAAAGACCTATGTAAAATAATTTAGTAACGTATGGAATTCGTTTTGCTTAATTTATGCTAATCATGGTGGATTGTTATACTGACAGATAAAAATAAAGTCAGTAGAGAAGATTGCATTGAATAAATGGCAACAATTAACCCTCAGCATTATCCCAAGAAGTGATTTAAATTTGTTACTGAAAATAACAGGCCCAACCGATTGTACTAATGGGGAACAATTAAAAAGTTGATTACATTCCAGGATTTATTTTATTTTATTTCCAGGTCCATTTGGTCATTTTGTGTAATATTGTAATTATAAAGAGTTTACTTCTTCCCGAAAGGTCAGAGCACAAAATCAGGCTAGTATTACATTATTATGCTTTGTTGTCTGTCAAAATGTACATAATGAGAAGATAGTGGTCTTGTCATATGTCACTGGTGACTTCAAGGTGAAGTTCTCAGTGGACTGACCCAAAACATTGGCTTTTAGGGGCATAGTAAGATCATCACAAAGTATCAGATCCGATTTCAGATTTTATCTTATAGTAGTTGCTAGACTTTGCATATCTCTCTCTCTCTCTCTCTCTCTCTCTCTCTCTCTCTGTGTGTGTGTGTGTGTGTGTCTGTTTGTCTGATTGATGTATATGACTTTGCAGGATGCACCCCACAGCATACTTGTGGAGGGCAGAGGACAGCTTTGGGGAATGGGTTCCTGCCTGGTTGAAGCAGGGTCACTCTGCTACCATGCTTGGTATTCCAGGATAATGGAGATTTGAACCTCCGGCCAGCTTGATTCTACTGTTTCTGTCTCCCAGTTCTCTATAGGAGTGCCAGCATAACAGATTCATGCTCGCACATCCAGCTTTTCCACGTGGCTTCTGGGGACCCAAACTCAGGTTGTCAGGCGAGCTAGCAAGTCCTCTTATCCACTGAGCTATTTTCTTAACTCCTAGTGGGTACACTTTTATAGTTAACTTCTGTCCTCTAATTAAAGTACAACTATATTCTGGAGAACAAATAAATTGAAATTGTGAATGTTTTGTCAGAAAGCATCCTGACTGTGCTTAACCTTGAATGATCTGTCAAAGGGAAATGAATAATTTACCTAATGGCTGAGGATCTTGAAAAAACAGAATGATGTAAGACTTGGAACTATGATCTGACCTTCCTACCTCTTAGTCTGCTCAGGCTGTTACCACAGAATAGACACCTCTCACAGTTTTGGAGTTTGGGAAGTCCAAGATCCAAGAGACTGCTCCAAGGTCTCATTGATATAGGAATAGACCTCATTCATGAGGGCCTATCTCTTATTGCAATGGCTTTGCAGGTTAAGATTTCAGCATATGAACTGGGAGCAGAAGCATAAACATGTCCATGGCACCGTATCTCAAGGATTGAACTTGTACCTTGTTGAAATGAATAAGAGATTAGGTCCATTCAGAATTCATTCAGAATGACTTTCCTTCACTCCGTCACTAAAAGAAGCAGTAAATAGTCTCTAATTGTTTTAGAAGCCGCATCTGAGCTACAGTCTAAAAGATTTTCCTATCTATTTTGTTTTCTTAAAAAGAAGAGTTACTGGGAAAAGTGTAAAGCAAGATATATATGTATATATATATATATATATGTATATCTTTTTGAGACAGGGTCTCTCTGAAATCCAGCTGGCCTGGAACTAGCATTGTAGACCAGACTGATCTTGAAATCACCTGCCTCCCCATTGCTGGGATTAAAGTTTATATGTCTTTTATGGGTATTTTTCTAAAATAAGATTGCTGTTGTTCTTAAATACATATCTGACTGGAAAGAGGGGACACAAGACACAGATGTACAGACTCGTGAGCCATTAAAAATTGACCATAAAATGTTCTCAAAAGTGGGGAAGAGTGAGGGCTGTGGCTCAGGGGCAGAGCACTTGCCTAGCATGTGTGAGGCCCTGAGTTCAATCCACAGTACTACAAAAAGGAACTAAACAAGGTGGGGTGTGGGGTGGGGGGATAACAATGGACTCAGTAATCTCTGACTAACTATGTAGTGCTTACAATCATTCAGTAATTTTTCAGTTAATGACCTGAAATGGTCTCCATATGTCTGCATCATACCAGAACTTGGTAGACTGGGGACAACAAGCATTGCTTTCTTTCATTGCAGGGCTGTGGTTGGTTAGAGCAGCTCTGTGCTGGGCTTCTGGTCCTCTGGTCCCTGGCTCCAGGCCATAGGTGGTTTTGGTATGCTTCGTTCTCCTAACAACTGCGTTGGGTCGCATTGTTATTTAGGGAATTGCAGGAGTAGGCAGAGACAGTGGATACCCAATGCTTTCTGAGATCTCAGCTCAGAGAATGGGTACTCTGTCACTTCTGCCAATTTTCAATTGGCCAGAGTGTGACACATGGTCATATCCAATTTCAGTGGGTAGAAAAGTATGTTTTGTCCCACTCTCACAAGGGATGGGCAAAGTCAGATGCCACAGGGTATACATTATTCGAGCACCAGAAACCTTGAGGAAGTGTAGCTGCTGTTTCAGTCTCCTGTGCTGACGTACAAAGAACACACAACTCTTTTTAGTCTCTACAACGTTGTAAGTTGCATGTGATGATATTTATAAACCATTAAAGGAACATAAGCAATTAACCAAACAAATGCAATGACATCATCCACAGAATCATAGAATTAGAGACTTGGAGGACACATACAGGCCCCACCAAGCCTTAAGAATGTTGTCTGTTACCCATCTGCCTCACTTCCTGCATCGTTAGAATGGATTCTGGGAATGCAGCCTATGGATCCTCTATGGAAAGCCGCGTTGAATCGCTATCTTCATCTCCTCCAGGGAGAGGCTACCTGGCAAGCATGCTTCTCTCATAATAGTAGAGCAGGGGCTTTCATTTGATGGCGTCATTGACATTCTGCACAGACACAAAGCCATAGCCCAATCTATCATCTCTAAATGTTTCCTTGCTTTGAACTTTGGCCATGATTTAGCCTTTAACTACAAATCATACCAATTATGGAATAGATCTGTATAGAGTAGGTGGGATGAGAGAGAAAGGGAATGTGGAGTTTGTGTGGTTTGCTCTTGGTATTTTCATCTACTCCCAGTTTAGGCAGAAACTTTATGGACAGTTCATTCTCTATATACATCATCAAAAATAATAATAAGCAATAATATTTATAGTTGAACTCTACTTATAGTAAGAGATAGTAATATAGTGTTGGGATTGATTGCAGCTTGGTTGCAAGAGGAAGAAAGTAACCCTGGTTAATTTAAGAAAAAGGAAGTCTTTGGGAAAGCTAGCAAGAATTCATAGGATTAAAAATGGGGGATGGGAATGGAGAGATGGCTCAGTGGTTAAGAGCATTGGCTGCTCTTACAGAGGACCTGGGATTTGATTCCCAGTATTCACACGGCAACTAACAATCATCTATAGCTGCATTTCCAGGACAGCCTCTGCCCTCTTCTGACCTCCACAGGCATTCTGTAACACAGGTGCATTTATATACCTATAGATAATACACTCATACATATAAAATTATTTTCTTAAAAAAATGGGGGAAGAGATATTTTGGCAACATGGCTGCAGAGGATGAATTCCATCTCTTTTAAGTCTTGTTGACCACTCAGAATTCAGATTCCAGGGAAGTATCTAGTTGGTTAAACTGTGTGACTTGGCTGAGAGAGGAGGAAAATGGAATTCACAGTCCAAGAGATACGTTCTATGTGAGGAGGTCCTTACCTAAAGGAAAGGTCATTGGGTGAACAAGAAACACCTGCTGCACTAACAGGAAATCTGTAAAACTTATACTGGTTCAAACAATCTGTGCACTTTCCACTATTATAACAGTAACTGTAAACCATCAGGCATCCACTCTGCATATAAGAATAATTAGCTTTGGAAAAGTTGAATGTGTTTCTACACATTATCTAAAACATAATTGTCTGACTAACTCTAAGGTCTGCAGTTAAGTATCGTCATATACCGGAGAAAGTGATGATCAAAGTCATGAAAACACTTGCCCAAAGCCACATAGCCAGTAAGTGTTAGAGACAGCTGTCTCATGCTAAAACTCTTGGCCTGTGTTCACTTGCTCTCTGAGAATCAGAATACTAATGAGTATAAACTGGTATGACAGTAAGTTATTGATATGCCCATAAACTACAGTGTTCTTTCTTGGGATACTTTCTGTACATCCCAATACCAAGCCCATTCCTGCCTCAGCATGTCTGCATAGTTCCTTTGTGCTCTGCTCCTTCATAGCTGGCCATCAGAATGCTGCCTGTGTATGAGCTTCTTTAGAAGAGGTACCTGGCTCCCAGTTTCATGCAGGTGCCTCCTCTTGCCCTTCCCTACGTCCTTCTGTTGTCACAGCCCTGATCACCATTTAAAATTGTCTTGCTGTGGAAACTTATCTCTCCGCGTCAATGCTTTCAACACTTTCTCTCTTGCTTAGGGCAAGATCTGTACCTAAGAGATGCTAAATAAATTGAATTAAATACACATGGGAAGGACAGTGAACCCAGACTCAAAGTTAGCCATTCCAAATGAGTAGAAGGGAGAGAAGAGAGGAAATGTGTGTGTGTAACGTTGATGAGGGGAAGGAGAGTACATTGTGCTCCTCAGGTCTAGAAGCAATGCCATGTGGCTTTGTTGACAGGATGAGGCAGGACGTTCACTCAGGGCTGGTCATGAGAGGCCCCACAGGTTGTGGTAAAGAACAACTTTCCAGCTATGCTATCAATCTTTGTACCTCATCCCATGGCTGTCGACTGTTGGGAGGGCTGAGCCTTACTGGTCGCTCCTCATGCTGAACAAAAGGCCATGTGGACCTCAGCCATCATTTCAATCTCCCCTGACTGCAGTAGATGATATACAATCTGGGGCGGAGAGGCATCTGGGCATGGAAAATAAAGCCAAGTGTGTAGTGCCAACCCCTTTTGCCTTGAATTCATTTCTCCCTTACTGACCGCTTGACATACCTCCTGGAAGACAGATGGAGGAAGAGGCCAGGCAGGACTTCGCGCTGACACTGGAACTGGAAACCATGCATGTTCAGGTTCTCAGGGTGGACTCAACCAACCACAGTGAAGGGAAGGGTGGGAACATGCGGGACCACAGTGTAGATCTTTCATTTCATCGATTCTTTTTAGAAAATATTCATAACCAAAAAGAGAACTTCCTGCAAACCAAGAAAATATCGGAAACACAAAGATTAGATGTCTCAGGCCTTTTCTCCTTTTGACCCTTATTACCTGCTTCCCGCGGGGAAGGATCTGTATTCTCCGGAAGGACCTCTGATCTTCACTTCCTTTTCCTCCTCTATTCCCACCTTAGGTTTCTAGAATCTTAAGAATTACAGACCTTTTGAGCTACAAATTCTTCCTTTTATGGCAGAGACAATATGTTGAGATAGGACTGGTGTAAACAGTAAGGGCATCAACCAAGCAGTACTAATAGCAATAGCGGTAGCCATGGCAACAGCTATCATATTAGCAGTGGCCACAGTGACAGCACTAGGCTGGTGGTGTTAAAGCTCGCTGTACCAAGCGATGGTCCGGTCACTTCTTATATGCTGTCTTCAATTCTATCAAAACTCTGCTGTTACTGCATCCCCTCCTACAGAAAAGAAAACCATAGCACAAAGAAGTTAAGTAATGTGAACAGTTTTATTCACCAGGAGCAGCCTGATCCCAGCTAGCCTGAACACCATGAGCTGTGCTCTCAGCTCCAGCTAACTCCGGAAGTAAACCAGACTTATTTGCTTCTTATTTGCTATGGGGTTCAGGAGGTTACTTTGTTCTCCCGTACCTAACTTTCCCCAACTACAAAGTTGGGGACATCCCCTGAACTCTGATCACCATGCTCTGTGAGCTCATTTAGAGGAGAGTGCTCTCTGAGGCAATCCTGTCATCCCCTGCGGTGGTTTGAATGAGAATCCTCATGCTTGAATATTTTGTCCCCAATTGGTGCCACTATTTTGGGAGGTTGTAGAAGATGTGCCCTTGTTGGAGGAAGCACATCACCAAGGGCAGGCTTTGAGAGTTCTTCAGCCTTGACAGATTTCCAGTCACTCTCTGCTTGAAGATGTGATTTCTCAGATTACTGCTCCAACCACCTTGTGCTCCTTCCCACCTTCTGCCACGTCTCCTCCAAATCCTGCCCCAACACACACACCACTATGAACTCCTACCCCTTTGGAACTGTAAGCCAGACAAACTTCCTTTTATAAGGTCTCTTGGTCATGGTGTTTTATCACAACAGCAGAAAACTAACTAATACATTGTCTTCCTATACCCATTCCTAGTGGAAAACACTACCACATTAAAGCTCAGGACCATTCAGAGCCATGTGGCCACCAGGCAGGTCTTAGGGACCCAAACCGCTCTACTGTCTTGCTGGTCAACTCCAGGGTGTCTGTTGAGCCTTTAGGCCTCCGTGATGAAGCCTGAGAATGCCCTTTAAGGTTTCTGGTAAAATCAGAATGACTATTGAGCAAAGCATACTTTGTCCTTTGCTTGTCAGATAATCAGAGGGACAAAAGGCATTTGCGATGAGAGGCATCACATCATGTTCCTGTGTAGGTTTGAATCCCATCCCAGAAAATGTAAGACACGGCCTTGGGTCATTATTCAAGCCTTCTCTGCGTCAGCCTTCTCAGCAGTAAAATGGGAATAATAAAAGCTCCTCCCTCACAGGCCTGTTGTGACAAATGAGTTAATATATGCAAAAATACACTAATGCAAAATGAGAGCTATTTACATCAGTACGGCTCAGCATAGGCTGTGATTGGCTCATTTATTTTTCCCTTTCCTTGTGTTAGCTGAGGAGAACATTCATTCTATTAATTCAGTAGGGGGCTGTAACTTGTTTTATGAAGTCATTACCTAAACTGTTTTCATATTCAAAGTGGTCCAGGAGGGGTCAGGAGTGATGGCTCCACTCTGTCCAATGAGACTATGTTCTCCCTCAAGTCCTCCCACTTTGTGCATTTAAAGGGGACACTGGTAAGAAGATTCCATGGGTATCTCTACATGGCTCAGTGTAACTTGTCTCATTCCTAGTCAAGCTAGTCTTTGCAGATGTGATGTGACTGAATAAAAAATATCATGTAAAATAGAAAAAATACAGCCTTTAAAAATATTGGGGCTGGGAACTGGAGAGATGGCTCAGTGGTTAAGAGCACCAGCTACGCTTGAAGAGGACCAGGGTTCGATTCCCAGCACCCACATGGCGGCTAACAACCATCCTTAACTCCAGTTCCATGGGAATCCAACACCCTCTTCTGACTCCACAGGCATACAACATGGGTACAGTTACATACATGCCAGCAATGCACTCATACACGTAAAATAAAAATAATAAATAAAAAAATATTTCTAAAAATTAGAGCTGGAGAGATGGCTCAGCAGTTAAGAGCACTGGCTGTTCTTGCAGAGGACCTGGGTCTGGTTCCCAGCACCCACATGGCAGCTAACAACTGTCCTAACTCCAGTTCCAGGGGATCTGGCGCCCTCTTCCGACCTCTGCAGGCATTGCCTGTAAGGGTGCTCTTACATGCATTCAGGCCGTACGCTCATACACATAAAAAATAAAAATAATAAAAATATGTTTTTAATTAAGTGGAAGTTTCTGAGTAGGAAAGCAAGAAGTAATTGTTTCTCAAGTCAGAATGTGTTTATATGTATGTGAAATATGTGAAACCCTCTCAGGATAAGGGCATCTTACGTGGCAACCAAGTGTATCTTACATGCTGCCTAAAAACTTTATTCATTTTGGATTACCACAAAGGTCACCTTTAAGGAATTAGGAGCCTCCAAATGGGGAACAGAGAGTTAACTTTTCATTAAGTTTGACAAATGGAACACAAGAATAACTCATGGCATGTGAGACACATTCACACTAATAATTATCATGCATAGTTTACTTAAACTGCAAATTTAATTGTGTGTTCTGTATTTTTATTAGGAAATTCTGAAACCTTGTATGCATGTGATCTAAGTAGATGGAGCCTCAGTCATATGGGGAACAGAGTGCGTCATGGGGATTCTAGTTTTTCTCTAATCCCTTCAGAGCATAAAGAAGTAAACAATAAAAGGCTGAATGCTTCCTTCGGAGTAACTATTATTTTGACCTATGAATCTGTCTTTGGTCTTTTCTTCACTGTAGTTTTTATTTTTGTAGGTTAGAATTTTATCTGACCCCTTTTATAATTCTTAGTGTAGTTTCTTTATATTTCTAGGTACTCCACATACCTAGCTTTCCATGTCAGACACCCTTCATGGGAGCATAGCTATTTGCATAATGGATATTGATACCAGGCTATCATAGACTTAGTTGCATAATAAAAGCCAGTGGAAAATGGTATTGAGATATAGAACTTATTTTACAGTCAAACTTAAGAAAGTATAACCTCTCCCCCAAACTGGAGAGAAATCCTTTCGCTTAATAATGTCAGGGAATGGAGTCTATACAAGTATTTAGCACACAGTTAATTTTGTGATGATGTTTATCAGGTGTTGTTGGATTTTTGTAGCATGGTTCAAAAAAGTGGTCACAGAATCTTGTCTTTCAAATGTATTCACATAGCACTGAGTCTCCAGAAAACACCTGGGCTCTGTACTAAGATGGATCCTCCCACAGGAAACACACACACACACATACACACACAAAAAAGCAAAGGTCATAGTCTTTTGACAGTGTCATTTTACTCTTCTCTTGATCTCTGTTCTGCCCAAACCACATTTCCTCTACCTCTTATCTGAACAAGTGAATAAAAAGTGATTTCACAAATAGAGGGCTGCCTCTTAAACCAGGCCCCTCAGTTCCTAGGAGACTAAAGGGAAAACTGGCTGATGTCTCACAGAACCATCAGGAAAGAGAGTTGCCCACCAGTGGAAAGGCTTCCCCTGGTTCCTCTTCAGATTCCCTTCACTGCCTTGAGTTTGAAGTTCCTTATTCTATGTGATTGTATTCATGATAAGATCTCAAGGACACTTTTTTATATTAGAAATGAGCATTCCTAGGAACCATGAAAGAAAACACTGCTTGCATTTGTACAAATTAAAAACTTCTCTGCAGAGCAAATAAACATACACTAATAAATAAATATGAAGTAAATAAATGAAAGAAAATAGCAATATTCAATATGAATCAGAAAGCAAATTTCTTTAATTTACAAAGGACCCACACAGAAAAGGATTAGAAAAGAAGATCAAACTAATAGAAAAAAGAAGGAAGGATATGAAAAGCATCTCAGAAGGGAATGCAAATGGCCAATAAACATATGAAAAGACGCTCAACCTCATTCATAATTAAAGAAATGCAGATCCAGTCCAATGAGGGGAAACCTAGAAGAGGGACAAAAAGCAAGTGTGTTAACAATGGCCCTTGTGAGGCGATTGGAAAGAGTACTATCATACACGTCTGTTCAAAGTACGAAGGGCGACACTGGATTGCTTTTTTTAATAATTTACCAATATGTATGAAAATTGTGTTGCTGATATTATTTTGACCTGATAATTTTACCCCCCAGGAATTTTGTGATGCCAAGGATATAAAGATATTTTATGTTCAAGAATATTTATAATTAAAACCGGAAAACATTTTGTCATCAGGAAGTTAAATAAATGAAAATAAACTGTACAGCTCAGGTGTGTGGAAACAGTAATAAGCTAGGTTTTCCTGGACCTGGATAGAAAACTAGAAAAGATACATTATTACCTGACAAAAGCAAAACACCAATAGAGAATAATGATCTAATGATCTGCTTTGTTAAATGTGAATGATGAGCACACAAACACAACATTTTTTTTTTACTGATCCTTCTTCATTGCTACCATGTTCAAAGCACTTTATAAGTCCCACCACTGCTTATTGGTTATTTTTCTCAATGCTGTCACAGGGTACCTGACAGAATAACTTAAGGAAGGGAGGATTGTATTTTGGTTCATAGTTCAAGGGCACAATCCGCCACTGTAGGAAGTCGTGGCAGCAGGAACATGAGGTAGCTGGTCATGTTATGTCTACAGGCAGGAACGGGAGGTAAATGCTGTTCTTAGCCTGCTTGTGCCTTTTTATTCAGTCCAGCTATTGGAGTGAGTCTTACTGCCTCAATTAACCTAATCTAGAAAATCCCTCAATGACATGCCCAGAGATTTGTGTCCAAGATTCTTCTAGATCTGTCATGTTGACTATCAATATAAACCACTATATACTGTTATTATAAGCAAATTTCTGTGATGTCCTTTTATTTGAATTTGTGTGTTGACCTTACTAATGTCTGAGTTCATTTTGTTCATGTTCTGTGTATTCTATGGTTCCTGCCAATCTTTGCCTACCTACCACAGTGTGAACTTGATAAAGATAGTGACTTTATCTTGGCCAGGACGCTCTCTCCAGGATGGGCATAGGGGATCAGAAAAACTCTTTGGAAGTACACAGAATCTGAGATGGGAATGAAACTATCAGGAGCAGGAAGGAGAGGTTTAGGCAGTGGTGAGAATAAAGTCCTGAAGAAAAGAACGAGGCAGTGGATGGGGTCGGGGGTGGGGTGGGGTAAAGAACACACAGATGACAGCCAGGCAGGCACAGGCCCAATCCCAGGGTGCCCCAGATGCAGTTGTAAGATGCTGCCCTCTCAAGGAGCCCTAGCAGAATTTTAAATGAGGGAATGACTTCCTGAAGTTTTCCACAGGCCTGTGGAGGAATCCTGAAGAGACTGGAAAGCTGCAGGGAAAGCAAGTAGAAACCGCTGCAGGGGCTCTGGCTAAAGATGCTGGAACTTGGGAGGATTTGGGAGTCTTCCCTGAGGAGGCAAGAGTTGAGATGTGTTGGAAAGACAGACAGTATTTAGAGCAGACAGTTAGGTCCCCAGTTGCTTTTCATGTCGCTGTGACCAAATACTTACCAAGAAGCAATTTAAAGGAAGAAGGGGTTCTTTGGCTTACAGTTTGTGGGGATACAGTCTATGACTTAGGGAAGACGTGGCTTGAGATGACAGGTCACATTGCATCCACAGGAAGCAGACAATTGGTAAGCAGGGCAGAATTATGAAATTCTAAGGTTTATCCCAAGTGATACTCTTCCTTCAGTCAGGCTCCAGCATGTCACCACTAGCTCTGGACAAGTGTTCACACACATGAGCTTACTGGGCACATTTCACACTGAAACACTTGGAAGTAATCACTCTAGAAAGTAGCCTTGGTTAGCCTATATAGATCAGCCTAGCCTCAAACTCACAGAGACCCTCCAGCCTCTGCCTCCTTCCAAAGTACTAGGATTAAAGGTGTGTGTCACCATATCTCCCCCCCTCACACACACACAAAGCATTTTTTTAGATAAAATTCAGACAGGACAGCAGGAACTGCAGAGCTATACCTGAGGCCGCAGCAGAAGGAGACGAGGAGCCACCACACATACAGGTCATGCTCAGCAATACTTGTCTGGTGATGGAATAATAAAAGGAACCTTGGGAGTAATAACGAGTAAATAAACATGTTTGGAAGGACAAGGTTCTACAGCGATAGGAGAGACTTGTGGTGTGTGTACATCAAAGACAGGATGTTTGAGGATGTTTTGAGGAACTACAGTGCTAGGCTGATGTTTCCACATCTCAGCTGTCTTCTAGAATCTCACCTGATGAACTAGAGAAGCAAGCTCCCCAGCCTGGCTGATATTAGAATCACCTTGTTGACTATTTTCTTTTTCAACACAGATTAGCAGCCATATCCACACCACAGTGACAGTCTGAGACCTACTCTAGAATGCGCTTCATTGTCTCCCTAGGAGAAATTTTACTGAACCACAGGTTTCGGAAATGGCTCTGATGTATGTAGAGACAGATTGTATTCCTTCTTTTGTGGTGAATTTACAGTATAGAGGGCACAGGCCCTTGGCTAATGGGGCCCATTGCCACATCAGTACATTCCTCTGTCTCCAGCCCACTGCCTTCTCTCAGCTCTTCATCATCTTGAAATTGTATCTGTCTGTCCTTCCTACAAGACCCAAACAGTCTTCAGAGCAGCAGTAGATTCTGATTCCTGGGTTACTTTAGATTTGATTATTTATTTACTCCTTTGGAAAAAAAAAGTTTTTTTCATGGAAGCTGCAACTTGATTTTTTGTTTCTAGTTTTAGCACCATGATCAATCATGAGTTCAGCATTGAAATAATACTTCTTGAAGAGGCTGAGCGGTCCTGTCTGCAAAGAGCACCAGATAAGTCTGACTTAGATACCACACGTTCTGACCCATTTATAAGCACCTTAACATACATGTTTTCCATTACTTATCTGAATCACTAGCTACTCTGTGCAGGCTGCTCATGGGTGGTACAGAACATTGACACATATGCCTCAGGCCCCAGAGCTACTGGTTTAGAGAACAGGACACTGGGGGCCACCTGGCTATGCAGAGGGGAACAGGGAAACCCTGCTTTTCAGGCTGTCCCTCTCTTTCTTCTTCTGTACCCTTGAGACCTTCAGTAAACTGGAGTCACCCTTTTACTGCCCGTAGTAGGGTGAGAGAGCTCATCGCTCTGGCTTCTGACCTTTAACATCAGCCAGGAGACACTCCTGCTTATATAATACGATGTCATTCAGGCGTCTGCAAATACAGTATAAAGCCAAATCAAGGCCAATATATGACCTACCAAGACGCTAGGGATGAATTTCACATTTTAGTTGCTTAGGAAAAAAAATTCATGAACTGTTTCATGCTCTATGAAATCACAATTCCTCCTCTTTCTTTCGTTTTTTTGAGACAGACTTACTGTTTATCTCTGACTGGCCTGAACCTTAAATCAGACTGGCCTGGAGCTCACAAAGATCGTGCCCTTCCTCCTGAGTGCTGGGGTTAAGAGCAGGTACTACCATGCCCTGCCGAAATTCCAATTTCAATGTTGCCCCTAAATAAAATTTTATTGGAAACACAGGCACACCCATTCATTCACTTATTGTATTATCTACAGCTGCTTTTGCTCCTCATGGGCAGATCTGAATAGTCTTCATGGAGACTTTATAATCTATAAAGTGTACAGATTTTCATATCTGATCATTATAAAAATGTTTGAGGATTCCTGAGTTAATCCACTCCAGTTAGATGGCGCCTATGCTAAAATATATTCGAATATATTTGAAAGGATTATGGACATTTTGCATCGTTTTTTTACCTTGTTTCACAAAGCTTTCCATTTTAAAAAGCTTGCTCACTCTTCCATGCTCTGTTTAATCACCTTTTTAAGTATATCTCTCATTCTGTGACAATCTGGGATCCCAAAAAAGAGGTTGAGGGACAGGATGGAAGAGATGCTGAGTGCTGGAAGCGTGTACTGTGACACATGCTTCCCCTATCCCCAAATGTGAAAGAAGCCTTTCCCAGTAAACATAGTTTTTTTTTCTGCTGAGGCATGCATTCCCACGCTGATGTTTGCAGAATGCAGAGCAGTTACTGGGCACCTGACAAACCCTCCTTCTTTGCGGGAGAAGCAAGCAAACTGAAAGCATTCTGAAAATATATCATTCAGGACTCGAAGCTGAGTCACCTGTCGTGGCTTCTCCTGGCTAGTCACAGCATATCACTCAGTCCAAAGCACAAGCTGGTAACCAAGGTGCCAGTGAGCAGCCGTGGGACTGCCTGGGGCTTTGGTGGCTGCTTCTGCTTTATTCTGCCTTAAAGCTACAGAGCTTAGCTGAGTACCCATGCTGCGGGATCGCCTCTTCCCGCAGGACTCCATCTGCACATTTGGGATAACTTACTGGAAGGATGCTAATGGATTCTTGACCCCGATGGTGGCTTGTGAAAACAGCGTTTTGCAGACACGTAGCCATATTTTCTTGTGTTTTCACACTTTCCTCTGAGTTTGAAAGGAAACTGAGACGAGAGAGCTTCTGCCCGTCTTCCGCCTCCTCCTCGCCACGTTTTCTCTCCCTCCGTGTTAGGAACAGTGACCCACCACCCGGGTGGGTGGGAGCCAGAATACAAACTGAAGGAAAGCACGCTGCTTGAAATGGAAGTCTCCTTGCAGCTCCTGTTTACCATAAGGAAAGCTGTTTCTGTGAAGAAGACAGCGAGCAGCAGAGCTGAGTTCCCGCACCCCTCCGGCCACACACTGGTCCTCACCACTCCTTTTAAGCTGAGTACTATGGGCTCTAGCAGACAAACAAAATGCCTGGTTCTTTGTCCTAGGCATCCGTGTGGTTCATGTACAGCTACAGTCACTCGGCCTCAGTGTGTTGATTCTTGGCCACAAAGTAGCAAGTACATTTGTGCATTATAAAAAGTCCCATTCATTCACAGTTGGAAAAACGACAGTGGTTCTATAAGATCACATAGCCTAGTGATGTCATAGCCATGTTAACTTGCATGGGCACAGAGTCCACGATGATGAAATCCCCCACATATCTCAGCCTTTAAATGACTACCACGGCCCGAGAATAACTCCAGGGTTCTGTCAGTGCAGGGAGCACATGGCTCCTTGGTGCCTGGGGAATGGGGAAAGCAAGAATTCCTTGCACAGGAACCAGTGTCCTCTCTGCCTTGTATCCCCCACCCATGCTCCCATTTATTTATCATTCACCCTGGTTGTTCATTTGCTGATTTATTTATTGTTGCATGTATGGCTCATAGAAAGCTTTGTTATTTTACAGAGGTCCTTTAGCACAGATTTGTAACTTGAGACCCAAGGTACTGCTAGAGCTCTTCCATGATCCCTGAGTATCCTGAACATGTCTACAGTTTTTAAAACATGTGTGCACATCTTTGTAAAGACAGTGTCTTTGGCTTTCTGTCAGGTCTCTCCCCCATTTAAAGTGTAAGCATCATTCACTGCTCAGGGAGCCTGTAGCTCAGAGTGCAAAGGCACAAACCTGTCAGAAGGTGCCATGGCTGCAGCAGTTAGCTGGCTCTTCACCTTGAAGATTCTTAGGTACCAGAATTCTTGAGTCTCAAATAAAATTGTGCTCATACATATGAAGGCTGCAATTCACTTTTTACTATTCTTCTTGCATCTTATGACATTGTGGCCTCTCTGCCAATATCCTGCCTGAAGCTGAGCCAAAGTTCCTGAAACTCATTTTTTTTTGCTTGCTTGCTTTTATGAAGATTACAGGGGACATGGTCCAGATAATTAGCCAATTCTCACTCTAAAAATAACTGAGGGTTGGGAGTGTATATTAGGAGCCAATACTTTTCTGGATGACTCCTACCTCAAGAAAAATAACACTGAGTTTTGATGGCAGGCTCAAGTTCCGTTATTTATTTATTTTTATTTTGTATTATATACGTACATATGTGTGAGAGTTTTGTCTGTATGTACGTAAGTGTACCACATGGGTCAATGCCCAGAGAGACCAGAAGAGGTCTATGTTGGATGGCTTAGAGCTGGAGTTACAGTAGGTTGTCAGGCACCATGTTGGTTCTGGGAAGCAAACTCAGGACCCCTGGAAGAAAAAGTGCTCTTAACTGCTGAGCCATCACTCCAGCCCTGAATCCATTTTTTTTTTTTTTTTTGCCTGTCTGCCTTGGCCACTGTATGTATGACAAGAAATAAAAATGTACTCAGGCATCACCAGTGACCTAGCTCAGGTTAAACTCACCTCATGGGTCATGAATTGTTTCTGAAACTCATCAAGACATATCACTGAATGTATGTGTTGCTCCTGACTTGGTTTCTCCTACTGTGCTCTCCTGACTAGCTGGGGAGTGGAGGGCGGGGGATGTGGAAAATTCCACACTGAAAATGTTCTTTTTATTTGTGACCCTTGCAGTGCTGAGTTTTTCCAAAAAAGAAGTATGTAGGGTAGGGAGGAGTATTCTTTCCTTCCACTGTGAGGAAGGAAAAAATTAAAATTGTATGACTTATAAATATTACATGCTCAGGGCGCCTGCATCTCTCCGCATTCCTAGGCGAGGCGGGGTGACCCTTTTCCCGCTCCTGTTGGATTTCAGGTTGAATACAACAACCCTAAGGGTGAAGTCATACCTAACTTTTTACTCGTATATTTTAGTAAGAAATTTGATAACAAGACATCAATTGTGTTTATTTTGTGACGGTCTCAGAAATTGATTGAAGATCAGTTTCTTCTTTCTAGCCCACCTCCCGTGCCCTTCACCCAGTTCTGAGAGCTAAGCTCACATGCAGACCTATGTTGATGTCTTTCCCACTGCTGCTTTCTGTGTAAGATTTCTCCCTTCATATATTGTACATTTTGTCTCTTGGAATGAATCCAAGAGTGTTACTTTCATGCTACATCCATGATACTTTAATACTGTGGTTCTCAGTGTAATTATTGCTACAGATTCTGCACAGTGAAGTCATTGGAATATCAAAGGGGAAAAGACAGGCACTCAACTTTGTGTAAACAGGTACAGCCTTGCAGGATGTACATAAAACTCAGGACAAAAAGCAGCTTCTCCAAAGATCATTAATTTAAACAGAGAAGGGTCCTGAGCAGAAAGAATAAAATCTTATGTGTCCTCAGATACCTAACCTCCTTTTAATAATCATCTTCATGAGAAGAAAGTGGGTTGTTCTACTTCCTTACTGAGAGAAAAATGGTATGATCAGAGGTTTTTTAATTTTTTATTTTATTTTATGTGTATGAGTGTTCGGCCTGCATAGTGTAAGTGCACCCGTGTTGTACAATGCCTAAGGAGGTCCGAAGAAACGGTCTGCTCCCCTGGAACTGGAGTTGTGGATGGGTGCTCAGATTTGAATTTGAGTCTTCTGCAAGAAGAGCCAGTGTTCTTAATCGCCGAGCCATCTCTCCAGCCCCAAGATCAGTTTTAAAGATGTGGAATTGCATCCATTCTCTAATGGAGACTTAAGACAAAGACAGCTGATTCAGATCAGTCAAGTTGAGATTGATCTCAGACACACTGGGCAGAGCTCTCATTCTTGGAATTAGGCATTGCATTATTCCTCCATGCCGGAAGCAAGAGTGTTTGTCACTCAGTCCAGTGTTATCTCCTCCTCTCTTCCTGTGTTACAGCCCTGTGGTTAATTAATCTGACCCCCAGACCTCCACCATGGCTCACATCATAGATGTATAATGCCTCTAAGAGTACCTGGTCCTCACTCAGAGAATAGTCTGCTTCTCTTGGGAGCAGAAACCTTTATGGTTATTGTGGATAACCACCCTGGAAAGCTGGTCTGTTGCATGTTTACTTCTATGTCTTCAGTACCATACACATGGTAAAACCTCTTTAACTCTTTACTGAATGCACGAATGAATGGCTGGAAGAGAAATGACCTCAGGCACATTCAGACAAGGAGCCCTGGTATAGAATTAGAGCCCCGTAACCTGGAAGCTGACCTTGGTGGATCTACTTTTTGTCTTTTCATCTCTTCATTGCTAAGAATTGGATAATGAAGCAAAGCTTATAGTTATGAAGCAAGACATAGGATTCATTAATGAGAATAAGTTCCTGATTTAGAGCAGATGAGTAATAAATGGTGCTATTGGATGCTTATACTTATGAAGTAGAAGAGATCTGAGGTGACTTTCTTGAAACATAAAGGGAAAATGCCCATCTGGCTCAAGTTTTTTTCTTCTGGAAAAATCATTGAAGAGTGATTTAGGCCATAGCTGCATTTAAAATATTTCTAGAATCCAGTGAATGATAGAAGTTATTTTAAGCTTTGAGATGTTTGCCTCAGGAGGACGTACATTACTGAATCATAATTTTGTCTCTTTCTACCTTCAACTTTTCATATTGCAGTGTTCAAGTTGAAGACCCCAATAGGCTTGGCTAATTGGATTTACGTTTTTGTCTGTCCAGTTATCCCTGAACCCGAGGGAATCTCAACTCACAATAAGGACCAAGTTCAGCTCCCAATATTATGAGAATACGTAAACATATAGTAGCTCTTTTAATGCAGCTCATGATACTTCATTGGGAAGTCTTTGCAGAGGCCAAGATGTCACTCTGTGTTCTGTCCATCCATGTGATAAATTCTGTGTGAGTCAGAGAGTAACGACAGTGTGTTCTTTACTTAATTTTTGAGCATTTAATACTGAGTATGGTCTTTGCATTATTTTCATCCCTCCCAGTCCCCTCTCAACCCCTCCCATGTCTCCCACTGTCAATGCCATGTTCTCTTCTTTGATAATTATTGTTACATATGCACACATTCATTTATACATGCACTGAGTCCACTTAGTGTAGTTCCTGTGTATCTGTGTTTTGAGCTGCCCATTTGGGATTGCACAACCTCTCAGGGAGCTACTCCTGGGGAAAAAAACTGATTCTCCCTCTCTTAGCATCCATTGATCTCCTGAAACTCTTCATCTTCCGGTGGGACCCCATGAATGTTCCCACCATCCACCTTGGCATGTCACCTCATTTAGTCATTATGCATTATCATTAGACGACCACACTGTGAAAATTTCACTGGGGCATCTTCACTATCATGTCTAGAATGCACTAACTAGTAGCAGGTGTCTTGTTCTCCTTTTCACCCTCTCTTCCGTGATATTCCCTGAATCTTAGCTGTAGAGGTTGCATTGTAGATGTGTCACTTAAGGCTGAGTACCTCACAGTCACTTATTCTCTGCTTGACCAGTTGTGGAACTTCGTTATCTTCTCCATCTGTTGCAAAAAGAAATTTCTTTGATGAATGGTGAGAGGTGTACTTGTCTACAAATAGAAGGATTTGTATTTAGAACATAGTAAGAATTTATATTGCTCTATGGCAGTGACAGAAGTTGGTTTTTCTCTGGTCTATGATCTCTCCAACCACATGCACTTCACTATGTTCATAGTGCCACATGTGATTTCCCTTTCGTTGAGCAGACCTTAAGTCCAAACAGACAGCTGATGCTTACTCCCAAAATGAAAGTGCCACTACTGTACCAGCAGAGATAGTTTGTTGGACTGGCCATTCTTGTGTTTCATAGACTTTAAAGCTGGGTAAGAGTGTTGATTGGTTTTCTCCCTTGGCAGCTTGCTAACTGTCTTCTGATAGTATGAGAGCGAGTCATCAGGGAGGAGGCTTCCAGATCAGTTCCATTTTGATTGCTCCAAGTCCTATGTCTGAAGTGTGTCCTGCCTTCAATATTAGGGTCTTACCTTCAACTCCTGGGATCAATCAAAATCTGTGGCAATAGCCTGTGTTATTATTTTGGGAGTCTCTTGGACTACTCGGACAGTATGTTCTTAAGAAAGAAAGGAAGTGTTCTGGAATGATGGCTCAGTGGTTAAGAGCACTAGCTGCTCTTGCAGAGGACCCAGGTTAGGTTCCAAATACCCACATGATGGCTAACAACCATCTATAACTCTTATCCCAGGGGATCTGACACCTATTTCCAACCTCCGTGGGTATTGTATGGCATGGGTACACTTACATACATGCAGGCAGTTCACTTATATGTATAAAATAAAAACAAGTAAAACAAAAAGGAAAAGGAAGAGAGAGAGGAGAAAGAAAGAGAGAGAGGGAAATAAAGAAAGGAGGGAGAAAGAATAAATTAAAAAAGAATGAAGGAATAAAAGAAAGAGGGAACCAGCCATGGTCAATGGAAACAAGCCCAGCCATCTATGTTTACAGGGTGGTTAGCTCACTTTGATTAAGTGCATGTAGGAAACTTAGCCTGTTTGGGCTGACCCTTCCTGTTTCTCCTCCTAAAGCTGTTTGCTACTGGGGTTTCTTGCTAGAGATGCATAAAGGCAGGTAGGGTTCTGCAGATAAACTGTTTACATCGCCAGCCTCGAGGTGTAACTGTTATTAGAAGTTTCTAATTTGACACAGGCAATTCCATTCAATAATTTAGTAGTATGCACTAGGAAAACAAGAAAATAGAAGCCATCAGCTTCTAAACACACCCTGGTTCTCTTATCCAGGCAAGACTGTATTAAAATATGGAACTCCAAGTTGACTGTACTCAGTGATTAAATTCCCATTTTCCTTAATCTTCAAGTTTTCACACCTATCTCCAGTGATGAGTTTATTTGCCCCATACTGTAGATGAGAAAACTGAGTTAGATTAAGGTGTCTACTCAGAGTTAGATGTCTTGTATGTGGGAGGAGGCACATTACCTAATGTAAACACCTCTCAGAGACTCCGTCCATTTGTCCATTCTCTGATTTTGCTTCCAACTGATTAAAAACAAAAACAAACAACAATAACAAAAAAACTAAACCATGTCTATGTCTCTTGGACAAGTCATTGAAAGCTCCATGAGAGGCGTGAATTAGGCTACAGTTTTTTAACTGTCAGACCACACATGCTACGACAGTATTATACTAAGAGCAAATGTCACCTTGTGCTTTTTAAGGAAAATGCCATTAAAATGCATTAGTTACTTTACATATTGCTGGAACAAGGCAGCTCGTGGAAGAAAGGGTTGTTTTGGGTTTCGGTTGACGGAGACAGTCCACTGTGACAAGGAGACCTGAAGGCAGGAGCTTGAGGCGGCTGCTCAAAGTGCGCTAATTCACAGGCAGGAAGCCGAGAGATGAAACCTGGTGCCCGGCTCAGGTCTCCAGTCCCTGGAATGGTGCCCCTCACCTACAGAGGGGTCTTCCCACATCAGTAGACACAACCAGAGATTTGTCTCCCAGGTGAATCTAGATCTTGTCAAGTTGACAATCAGTATTAACTATGACGTAAGGGAAGGAGTGCTTCCTTTGTGTGTCTCTGGTAAGTGGATGGTGGTAGCAACACCCACGGCCTCTGCCACGCTGCTCTTTCAGTGACTACGGACACATAAGAGACCTCAAGACCAAATGAAGTCTCCTCAGTTGTGTGGGTGTTATTGTGCCTCCACCCCCTGCCCCTGGCTGCCTTGTGGATGATGGAGAAGCAAGACTCCACTTCTGCTTGACTGGAAATGACAACTGCCACTTAATGAACCCAAAAGAGATCTCCTTCCTTCACAATTTCCTCAGGGGTGCCAGGATGGCATCTGTCCTTACTCTGTTCTTCCCTTTGTATCTTCCTCCCTGAAGAAACCCCAGCAAGCCATCCTCTTCCACACGCCCCCTTAGGGAGCCAACTGTGCAGTTTGGCAAAAGGCCCACCATGGTCTCAGAACAGTACCCATCAGCCTTCCTAGGGTGTGAGGTTCCTGCTTGCTTTCTCTTGCCATGATCAGCATACACGTCCCCACCTGCTATCCTGCCGAGAGCATGCACATTTCACTGTGAATTCCATAAAGCTTTCCTTTCAACTCAGAACTTTGTGGGCACAGAAAGGAAAAGTAGAAAATTATGTATCAGTTAGTGCATGTCTCCATATATGCTTTTACAGTAAATAGAAGAGCCACAATCATAGCCCACAAAGGTGGTTTGTGTATTGATTAAGTCTCCTTTCTGATAAATAAATTGCCACAGCATGTCTTCCCCTCCACCTTCTCTGGAAGCCGGTTCTTCCCTTTCCAGGGGCTTCCATTCATATCCCACTCTGGCTTACAGCCACAGTGAATCCTTCCTGGGAAAGATATACATACATTTTCATTGGGTTGATATGTGAATCGCACATGGTTATCAGATTTCAGCTTACGGTGCATAGTTCTTTTATGAATGGAGAGATTAAAGATTAAGCTTTTAGCATGAAGCAGAGCTGAACTCTAATCCTAGCTGTGCTACCAATCAAACTGTGATCTTAGGAAATATTATCCTCTTAAGCATCCATTTTCTATTGTATTAACCATAAACAAATGAATGAGAATGAAAAAATCCTACTCAAAGGTTATGCAGATTGAATGAAATCACACATGTAAAATGCTTAGCAAGACACATAAGCACTGACCCATGGTAATCTCCAGTGAGAGATGCTGCAGCCCAGTGATGTGAAGAAGCAAGGAGTCCCTCACCCACATGGGGGGGATTCCCCAGCATCCTGCAGCAACATCTCACTTGGCTTCCTCAGAGGTGAGGGAGGATGCTTAAACCAGAACCTGAACCTGAACCAAGAGGCATGAGGGAGCTCCACACCACATCCACTCTCTTCTACATTGTTATTTCACAGAGATTTCCTCCATCTTATTACCAAGTTACTGCATCCCTTGACTGCAGAACTGTTGGATTCCTGCTGTGTAGAGAGCACTTATATATACAGAGTGCTTGCAAAATCAATAGAGATGTCAGGGTCCAGCAGATTTGAGTTCAAATCCCTGTTTTTGCACTTTCACACCTTGCAACTCAAAATAATTCACTTAAGTCTTTGTGTCTCGTTTAGTGTATCTGACTCATAAAGTTATGGAAAAGCTGAAGTTTAATGTACACACACTCACACACAGACACGCGCACACACACGTGATTAGCAAGACCCATCAGGACTGACCCACGATAAATATTCATGGTACATGAGACTGAGGAGGGGCTAAAATGTGTGCTACATATTTCTGGTTTAGCCACAGGCAAGTATGTGTTGAGTTGGAGAAAGGCTCCTTCTCAACCAACTATTTCTACACTTTGGTTCATGATGATAAGAGGCCAATTGCAGTCCCACAATATACTAAGCTCTGCATTCTGAAGATCTGTGAGGTAGTTCCTGGAATCATTCTGTTTTGTTAACATTTTTTCCTGTGCTATTTTGATTGTATGATACTGTATATAGAAGAAATATATGTAGAGCGAGAGTTCCCTGAATGTGTAAGTGTGCGTTAGTTGCTGTGTGTGTGTGTGTGTGTGTGTGTGTGTTTGTGTTGGGTGCTTCCCCCAGTAGATGTGGTACTGTTTAGTTTCTAAAGCAATCCAAACTTAGTTTATACATCCTTAAATCACTCTCTACCTTATTTTTATCATTCTTATCATCAAAAAAGAGAGTTCTTATCTTAATCTGAGTTGATGTAAAACATTAGCATAGATCTAATAGTCTAAACAACACCTATCTCCCACCTTTCGGAAGGCTGAGAAATATGAGATCAAGATTCCAGAAGATGTGGTATCTGGTGAGAACTTGCTTGCTTCCTGGTTTACAGAAATCTTCATACTATGTCCTTAATGGCTGGGAGCAACACAGCAGAAAAAAGGGGAGAGGGAGAAAGCACAAGTTGATTTGAGCATTGTGTTATCAGACACTAATCCTATTTGCAATGGTAGAATCCTCATACCTAATCACCTCTCAGAGATCTCTCTCTTTTTAATTTTATTTATTATATTACGTGTATGTAAATGCACCTGCATCATGCCCACTGAGGTCAGAGGAGGGCATCAGATCCCCTGGAACTGAAGTTATGGATGGTTGTTAGCTGCCATATGTGTGCTGGGAACCAAACCTGGGTCCTTTGCAAGAGCAGCCAGTGCTCTTACTGCCATCTCTCCAGCCCCTGAAAGATCTCTCTTAATAACAGTACAGTGGAGAGTGGGATTTTAAAATGTGAAATTCAACAGGGGAGTTGGAATACAACATGTATATATAACAATTTTTAGCATGAAGAACATGAATCACATTAATAAACTCCAATTAGTGATTTTTTTTCAGATTTTCAGAGGGAAGTCAGACAATTGAGACATGTATAAAAATAAAAACCCCATTCCTCTGTTATTCCACTAAGTCTTAAAAAGTTTTTTGGGGCAGAAGGCATTTGAGAAAGAAGGAAAATGAGAGGCATTAACAAGAGAACATGAGTATGATGACAGACAAAATAAAAATCAAACATCAAAAGGATAAAAGCTGGATGAATAAGAATAGTTATAACCTGCAGCAAGATCAATGGCATGCGTCAGAAACAGCCATCAGGCCAACAGTTTTGTTCTTGAAGCAGTATTGTACTGATGACTAAAATTTGAACAATCTTTCTTCCCTCCAGCATCCACTGAAAATCAGGTAGATTTTATCTGCAAAGTCCAAGCAGTCCTTGCTCCAATGTTAACAACAAGCTAATCTGCCAGTTAAGATTCCAGTCACTTCCCAGTCTTATCCATGGGCCTGTGGTTTGGGCAAAGAAGAAGTATGCCTGATTGGGGGTGGTAATTGGGAAGGTTATTTTCAGATCCTCTGTATCAGGTAGCAACATATCTGCTCAAAGATTCAGATCATTTCTTGAGATTCCTATGCAAGAGTGACTTCATGGTGGCAAGACAACATGGTACTCCCAACCCACTTGGGAGTGTAAAACTTGGCACCTCAGCCTCTGTGCCAATAAGAATGAGAGGGCAGTGTCAACTATGGAGCATGGTAGTTCAATGACCCTGGAGAGCAGTGTGTTTACACAGGGACCAATACCACAAAAAGAGTAAGCCTTCTTGTTTTCCAACTGATCACTGTGTAGGAAGTCTGTTATGGCATATGTTATTGGCCTAGAAAGGAGGAAGTTGGAATATTTCACAAGGATCTTGTAAAGGGGTCAGATTCTTGGTCACTCCCTACTTGGAGCTTTCTACCGGAGAATATAGAATTCTAATACTATGATCAGTTTTTCTCCATAGTGTTTATATATCCTGACTTATTTTTACCTGCTTTGGTGATCACTTGCTAGAGAATCTTCTTGATTCTCATGGACGTGGGCAGCTTTGATGGTGATTATTAGCGTGCTACTGAAGAAGGTTCCTTTAAACCAATCACTGAGTTATATTTGGATTGGATTCATATTAGGATGTCAAACATGCTCCTTTCCCCTGCTACTAACTCTCAAAAGTATGATTTTATTTAACCCTTTCAGGCACTAAGTGTTAGATCTACTCAACAGATGAGGAAGCTTTAGGGATTCTAAATAACTGAATCCTAGCAAGCTGGAGGGGTGTGCTCTCCAAGTTCAAATCTAAAGTTTTTTTTTCCCAGAACACTTTCAAAAGAGCTCAAGAGATAGAAAGGATATTTGAGATAATCCCTGATTTTAGGAAAGCAGAAACAAAGGCCTAATGAAGCTAAATGAAGCAAGCAAGTATCCATCTTGACAGAGCCAGAATTGGAACCCATTCTCCAGGGTCTCAAACTCTGCTCATTAGCAGCTGATAAACATCCTTTCCTTTCATTGCCTACTTATAATAGCAACAGTATTTATCTTTTACAGGAAGTTCCAAAGAAACCAGGAAGACCAAGCTCTAAACTGGAGGAGGAAAGTGAAGGTCTCCTGCCAGCTACTAGAGAAAAGAGCTTTCCCATTTGGGGTTTCTGCCATCTTGCCTTTGGTTGAAAATCTAAATGTAGCATGTGGGTCAAACCCAGTTTATCCTGTTTTTATAAATAGTATTCCTGGAGCCCAGCCATGCTCATTCATTCTCCTACAGAAGTCTGTTTTTCTTTTCTTCTTCTTGCTATAACAGCAATGTTCAGTCCTAGTGACAGAGCCTATGTAGTCCACAAATTTTTAAATATTTACTATTTGACCATTTACAAAAATGCATCCTAATCCCTGCTTTAGTTGATACTTGACTGGCCCAGAGTCTTGAATATACATATATATGTATATATATATGAAGTTTTCTTTTTTTTTCCACCTCATAAATAACCATATATAGCAGGGATATTATGGAGTCCAAATTCCCAAGATTCAAATGCTTCTACTGGGCTAAAATCTGAATGCCCTCAATCTTTGTCTTGAAGGACAAATTAAAAAACAAGGTACAGCTCTCCAGAAAAAATAATCCATTTTTTTTGAAGTGGTGACTTTTTTTCTCCACAAAATGTGAAATATAACTATGTTAGCAGCTTGATAAGCTAAAATATGATGAATGGACAATCAAGGACTCTATACAGATTTGTAGAATATTCTTGATGATTTGAATTCTACCTAAATCGAACCATGCTTCACATGTTGGTTTTTATTACAATTGAGCAGAAATCGCTGCGGCTGGATCTTCTTTTCTTGGAGTCATCTGGCTTGTGTTTCTGCTTTTACATGCTGAAAACAGCAACAAAATGGGACACAGATCAAAACACACACCAGGGTCCAGCTGAGATCTGCTTGCTTCTAGCCATGATTGGTGCTGTTTTCTTTGGCACATGTAAGTTACATAATTAAAGCCAGATAAGGCTGACATGTACTTGCTAATAGAAAAATTGCCATAGAAAATAGGGATTTGTATCTGTAAGATGTGCATTCTATTTACTGTGCTGGATGTGGCCGTTGTTCTCCAAAAATTGATTCTCTCATTTTCCATGGAGACATGGGTGTTGCCAGTGTTTATTCCGTCAGGAACTGTTATTCCAGTGGTGTGTTTTGTGCTGCCTTGAATCTAGACAGATCTTGTGTTACGTTGCTGCTGACAGAATGTGAGAAGAAAGGTGTATTTTGCTTCCTAGCTGTGGGATTCAGGTAGCGGTAGCAGTGAACCTTCTGTGCTCTGTTTTCTCATCCAGGTGGATTAGGTGAGAGGAACTGAAGATGATGGAGCCATAAGAGAGAAGGAGCTGGGCCGTATCCCGAGTCAGTGTAGAGTAGATCGGCTTCCCCTTCAGAAAGTAGAAAAACAAGAAATATGTCTATCTCCCGAAGAAACTCCAATTTCAGGTTTTGTCTGTTGTAGCATCTAACATTGATGCATTAGTATAAATTATCAATATGCTAATAATTAGCCTTTTATGTTTTGTTTGTTTTGACAGCTTTCTCCAGGTAGAAATTCCCATTAGCAAAAGTACTTACCTACAGAAGTGTGCCTTCCTCAGGAAGGGTGTTTTTGGACAGCTCTAAGAAATTATACTCCTGTCTTCTTTACTAATTGACACTTAAAATGATACAATCCCAGAGCTGGCAAGACTCTTAGAAATTCCATTCTAGACCACTTTGGTTACATGTCATGAAAACTGAAGCTTTCTTATGATAGCAAGTGGTCTGATCCAGGTTCTGTTCCTAGTTAATGATGGCACTAGATCTAGAGGTCCAATGCCTTAATTCCCCTCAAATTCCACTGTTTCATGTGCTTTCTTTTTAGCATGGTGTACATGTTTAGAGCATGCTCGTTTACACTTGAAATTATGTTAGCCTTTGGGGCTGTAGGGAGCATAATGTCAGCCATAAGACGGAACCCGGCTAACGTGGGCAGTGTGACATCTTCCAGCTGTGCTGCTGTCTACCAGTGGAATTGTCCAAACAAGAATAAATCTGGAGATAAACAAGTGGTTGTTTTGTAATGAATTATTTAAAGTGACATTATTTTCTGGACCTCATAAACATTTATTGAGGTTCACCTCTCGCTTCTCTCTGGGATAGAGAGTTCCTAGGTGAGATGAGTCTGTAGAGTTAAGAAAGTGCACTGATGTAATTTGCCACAGATTTGTAAATAAGAAGGGACATTTGCTGCAGGACATATCCCACAGTCAGAGGGTCTGCTTTTGGTTAACTGAATCATGTACACTAAAAGCAATTGTAGACAAGTTACATTTTCTTAAGGGATTCAAATCGGGATCCCTGATACCTAGTGCCGTTTGTCATCCTAATTCTGAACAGCTAGTGAAATAAAATATAGCATAAAAATTGGGCTGGGAAATGACTTTTTCTGTCAAAAGGACAAGGCTATTGGCCTCTAACCTCATGTGGACTTGCCAGCTGGGTATCTCATTCTGGGCTTGAGAACTGACGAACAGACTTTTCTGGGACAAGACTCCTACCAGAGCTAAACTGGCCCCTATGGAAACATCTGTCTTTGTTAAAGAGGAGGGGAGGTAGCTACTTGAGCATGTCAGTATCTTCAGTTAACTGAGCTGCAGTCTTAGGAAGGAAGCAAGGAACAAGCAAGCAGAAGCATTTCTACCAAACTGGTGGAAGTCCACAGGGACCAGAATAAACAGGTGTGGGAGCTCACCAATTCTAGTCATTGTTCTGTGTGCTTGATACTCTAATGATGGGTTTTCACATCCATTTTGTGTTGAAGCTCAGCCATCAGTGACGAGGCAACATTTTCACCTGGTACATGGATGACTATTTATTTCCTGTCTCTTCCCCTTGTACTCAGGAAGACAAGAAAGACTGTATAGAGTGGAAGAATCTAAATTGGGATTTTATTTTTATTTTGACTAGTTACTTTCTGACTTGCTTCTAAGGTTTGCTTCTTCTCCCTGACAGATTAAAACAATTACAGGGAGCACACACTTTTAATGTTTGAAGACTCAAATCTCAGTGAAATTGTTGAATAATTCTTACTGCTATGGAAGAAATTAGAGCAGACCCAGGGTCTTACTCTGAGACCATCTGCCACTTCTTATTTGGTACCTCAGAAATCCAGATGGGTTCACCTCTGTTCTCAGAAAGCTTAGTCCCCTCACAAGCTCTTATCATGGGATTAGTAGGACTCAGATCTTCTCTGGGAAGAAGTCACATCCCAGTTCACCCAGGCTGATAGCAGAATTCAGTTTCTTATGGTTGTAGAACTCAAGGTTTCCATTTGCTTGCTGGCCAGGATCACCTCTGGCTTCTAGTCACTCATGCCCAGACTATTTCAGTAGGAAAATTCAAATCTCAACTCTTCACACTGAATCTCTCTAAATTCTTTACCGCCAACTAGGAAAACTTCTCTGTTTTTAAAGATCTCTGTTGATTATATTTTTCACCTCACTCGCTTTAATAAATTCCATTTCTTAAGACTGGCTAATTTGGAATTTTAATTGTAGCTACAAAATCTCTTTAAGCAGCACCTCTGTGTGTTTGCATTATATATTAAAGAATCAGGGCCCAATAATCTTGGGTTATCTTCTTATAATTCTGCCTGCACAATTCTGTTTCTGAGGACCTTTCTCCTGAATGGTAAATTTTCACGGTTGCTATTTACTTGAACTGTGTTGAGGGTGTTTTTACCTTCTCTCGGGACTCTTAAGTGTCAGTGATGATAGACTATAAATAGTAAGAAGAGAAACTACAGATATGTCAGATTAAAATGCATCTCTTTTGCTTTTATTTATCTTTTCCTCAATATTTCCTTCTTGGAAAAAAATGAGGAAAGGTCAAGTATACAACAACAGAGAATGATGGAGCAGAGCTTGCATCCTTACATTTATGCTGACTTTCTGTGTGGCTACCTAGGCTTTCTGAGCCTCAGTTTCCTCACCTGGAAATTAACAATGTCTGCTAGGTGATCACTGTATATGAGATAAGCCAGTCTTCAGTGATGTCCCTGTCACATAGATGCTGATGATTTCCATAGCTCTTCCCGGAAATCGTAGGCATTTGTGTTGACACCCATTCCCAGAAGTGATCCAGGGGTGTAGTTAGTAAAGACAAGGCAATAGCTTCCATTTCACTGAACCCAGAAGAAGGTGTGCTAGTCAGTTTACTATAACAAAAAAGTCACAGATTCAGTGATTTAAACCCCAGAAATTTATTCCTTATGGTTCTGAAGGTAGGTCCATTTGGTTGTTAGAAAGGAAAAGGACTAATCCTTCCTGCTTCGACATTAGGCTGCTAGGCTCATCTTGTCCTGTCTCCCTGCCTGGACTCTGCTCTGCTCAGGCAGTCAGCAGGGTAAGACTTTCTGTGGAAGACCCTTTGCCTATCTCCCTCGGCTCCATTCCTGTCAGTTCCTCCTTCTGCAACACTCTCTGCTGCACATACATCCATTCCCCTTCTTTGAAATGAATATAAAAACAATAGTATTCTAAGGTTTAAATGAGTTCATATAGACACGTGATTAATTAGTATCAGGTCCATAGAAAATCCTCGACACATGTTGCTATCGTTGTCATTCATGAATTTACTGGCAACCGAAGAAAGTTTCCTTTCCCCCTTCCCTTTCTTTTTTAATTTTCCATCCTCCTTTCTTCACTTATGAGTTATTCTCTTTCTTTACAATACTACTGCAGGACATCCTCAATTAAAGCAGCATTGATTCACATAGCCACTCCATTAAGACTGTTTTATGCCTAGCTCTTCAGTTCTTGATCAGTTCTGAAGGTCTAACACTTATGTCAGAAATACTTATATTATCATACAGCATCAAGAAGCAGACACATGAAACAGATGTGAAATATGAGAATGTGTGTGTTTGTGTGTGTGCGTGTGTGCGTGCATGTGTGTTGCAGCCACAAACCAAAAAAATAAGATTGGAGACTTGTTCTTCTTAGGTTACCTGTTATTGAGATTTGAAAAAGTATAGTAAATAGAACCCTTCATCTTTAAAAAACTCAAGGAGGCAGAATAAAACAGTCTTCATAAATGTGAAGATTCGGTTGGAAAATGAGTGTAGAACTGTGAGTTAGCTGAGATGTCTCCTGTAGGATGCAGATGAAGCCCACATTTTCATCCTGAAAATGATGCTATCAAGCTTGCATCCCTTCCTGGATCTTTCCCCTCAAGTGACATCTCAGGGAAAAACAGAACATGACCACTCACTTCAGATACTTCTACACCAAAGAATGCATAAAAGCAAACTGGATTTAATTTAGCAAACACTTTATCCCACATTCTTCAGTACAGAGTAAGTAAGGACCTCACACGTTGTGGGCAGTGTGAGCATCAGGAAGATTACTCCTCCCAGAAACTCCAAACCCAAACACTGTCCCCCGGCTTCCTCGAAACCCCAGTAGTCTTGACACACTTCTTTGCCATAGGATTGGGGGCAGGGGTCACAGAGACAGCACAACTAATGGCCCAGCAAGAGAGAGACTAGCTGAAAGTCATTATGTTCAGTTTATTGAAAGTTAGTCATTCCTCATTACAGCTGTTAAATATGAAATAAATTTCTCAGAGTGCCTGGCACAACGCAACTGTTCAACTAACATTAGCTTGAGGTGGCTTCTGTTGTGCATTGAAGAAAACAATTCCTATATCCTTGGATGTGCTCAGAGAACTACCCATGTGATCACAGAACAGTTTGCTGTGCCTCTCCTTGCCTTTGCTTGATGCGGTTGGCCAGAATGTCTCTTTCTCCATCCACTGTTCTTTCTAATATAACTGACACCTCCTCTTTTTCTTTACTTTGAGAATTTCATATCTGAATATTTTGGCCTCATTTCCACCTCCATATCCCCTGTGCAACCCGTCCTGTAGCCCCCACCTATCCTCTGTTGTATTTATGACTTCTTCTGTATTTATTTTTGTGATTATGTGTGTGTGTGTGTGTGTGTATGTGTGTGTGTAAAACCTATTAAGTCCAATTAGTGTTGCCCTTATTTGTATGTTTTTATAGATGAACACTTAAGACTGGAGTCTCCTCTGTGGGGGAAAAACATTCCCAAACAGCAAAAGGAAAAAACAAAATAAAAAAAAACAGAGAGGCAGAGAGAGGAGCGCACTGGCTGCTCTTGCAGAGAACCTGGGTTTTATTCCCAGCATTCACATGGCGGCTAAAAACCATCCGTAACTCTAGTTCCAGAGGAATCTGACACCCTCTTCTGACCTCCACAGGCATTGCATGACACGGGTGCACTTACACACATGCAGGCAATAAATACACTCAGACACATAAAATAAAAATAATAAATAAATTTAAAAACTAAACAAAGAGAAAGTGGAGGGGTGTGGCCTTGTGAAATTGGAACATCTTGAATGGAAATTTCTGATACTTTTCATGATTAAATTTGAGATTGGGGGGCAATGATTATCCATATCTTTAAGCACCTTTAAGTTTCGTCCATGTCAATTTCACAGAAATTCAAATCTAACTCAGTTCCAAATGTGACAAAAATATCTACTCAGTTCCTAATAGAGTAGCAGACAGAATGCTAATTTTCTGGGGTAGGTTAGCAGTTCCTGCTTACACAAGTCCTGGCAAGTCATATGATTGAGCATTTGTCAGACCAACACCTCCCACTCTGAATAAGAGGCTGCATGATCACTCTAAATATTTGGAACAAGATATTTGACTTGGAGGTACATGGAATCGACCAGAACTTAAGATTAGATTCCTTCCCAAGCAGGGGCCTTGTCTAGGGAGGCCAAAGCTCTGGGCTTGGGTTGTAACCCAGCTCTCCTCATGAGCGCTACTTGGCCCTGGAGAACTTTCTTGCCCGATCCATCCATCTTCCCTGGGTCATTCATCATGTTTCTGAGTGGCAGACCTCAGAGATTTTCTCCATTCTGTTCTGTTGGTTCTGAATGCATTTTTACTTTTTAGCATATTTTGTGCACTTGATTGAATTTGATTGACTTAGATTGATTCAGAGACCTTGGAATCTGGAGGGAGCTCAATATTTCCATGTTTCAAGTCACCCAGACTCATTCACCATTCTCTTATTCTTCCTGCCCCCACATAGACCCCAGGGCGGTTTTCCTCCTGTGCTTACTGTGAGGTGCTTCACAGGTATTAATGCATGTCATCTTCGTTACTACTCCCAATGATAGGTTCTGTCCTGACCCTAGGTACTTAGGGAACTGAGGCTGAAAACCTTCTTCAAGCTCTTTGCTATTGAGATATTAAGGGAGGGTCCAAGAATCAAAGTTCAGCTTGCTTGACTCAAGGTAAAAAGACAGAACCTCCTTTCAGACTCCACCACCTGATGCTTGGCTCTCCCCAGCCCTTGGCCTGTAGTTTCCTTTATGATAAGTACTTGATTTAGTACTTACCGACCCTCAGTGCTAAACTCATATTCTTCCGTACTTGGGTCTTTCCTTGGCTTGGATGACATTTTCTTCTTTTCACTTTGGTATGTCTAAAGTATTTAGAGCTTAGATTATTTATTTTGTTTCATTTATTTAAAGTCAAGTATATCTTTTTGGTGATGGGGAATACATGCAGGACTTTGGACCTAAGCATGTGCATCTCTAGCCCATGTCTTATATTTTCCTTCAAAAGTTTCTGATTTCTAGCATCATCTAGGCCACACATTGCTGAGAGGGGCGACTCCTTAGAGCTATTTGTATCCCCGGAACTTAACTCTGTGCTGTATATGTAGTATGTGGAAAACAGATTTTCTTCTTCTGTCTAAGTTTCCACCTGACATTGTGCTTCACCCACCACGGGATCTCCATAGCACATGTTCTCAGCCACCTGTGTCATCAGTGTGTGCTGTGACTTTGGTCCCAGGTCTTCCTTCATATACCTTAGAGTCTTCAGTCAGAACACCATGAACCAGCAACCGTGGAGCTGGAGTGAGGAGACCGCTCAGCCCCAGAAGCGATTATTTAGCTTTACTCTTGCATCTACTTTTGTCTTCAGCTTTTTCTATCATCCAGGTTTCTTAGTTTCTCTCAAAGGACACATTGGGAGCAGACACTGGGCTAGATTTCGGTAAAGGAAACAAAATGCGTTTGTGTTCATTTGGAGCTGAAATACACACACACACACACACACACTCTCAGTATGAAGCTGACACATGATACTACTCAGTTACAAAACACTTTTCTTTTGGCTTCTCCCAGTAGAGGCGTTTTGGTGGTTATGAAATACTGTTCTTGATACTGTTTGTAAAAGTCTAAAGAGAACCTCCCAATGTTCCCCAAATTTCTTCTTTGTCAGATAAGCATTTTTTTAGTCAAGCACAGACAAAATACATGTAGTCTATATGAATTATGTGTAATTATACAGTAAAAATATGGGAATCTTTTCATGAGTAAATAAAATCTGGAGTTGATTTATTTAAATGCTAACAGTAAACAGAATTCTTGGAAAAGAGAGAGATACAAAAAGATATGTGGCATTATATTGATAATTAGAGCTAATATTTTTAGATGTTAAACATTAATTTCATGAGCGCTATTAATACATTAAGACATGCATATGTTAAAGGTATGAGTAATTTTGAGATTAAAGCCAATATAATACATTCCAAATATGTAATTTTATTAATCTTGATTATTTTTCAACTAACTGAAAGTCTTTCAATTTAGTCTCATTTGCCCAACAAGAACCTAAGTTGCATAATAAGGCATTGATGTTTCCCTTTTCCTCACGTCTTTATTTTCCATACAAAAGTGGCTAATGCTGAAATGACCCTTAACGGATTGATTGAACTACCATTCAGTAGAAATTGACCTTATTATTGTTTTATATTTTGATTTATACTGAAATTACACAGAATTCTTATCATGTCATAAAATGAATGCTAGTAACATAAAATTGTGTGGAATCCAGTGCACACATATGATATATATATATATATATATATATATATATATATATATATGTATGGTGGGTGAGGCATAGATGAATACAAAGCTTGTGACAATGGTCCCTAAAAATGACAACAAAAAGGGTCCTTTCAGTAGCCTTTAGTGCTCATCTGAGCAGATGTGCAGACTAGAATGGATGCTGACTCTCCTGTAGCTACAAAAGATTCTACCAATCATTTTTTTCTTAGAACTGCACATGAACTTACACTTATCTCAAAATAACAATATTTTAAAAACAATGCATCAGCAATAGCAAGGAGGAGCAGTTGCAGCCTTTAGAATCATACAAGTCAAAAACAAGGCTTTCCTATTGTTAGCAAATTTGTAGAGATTGTTCTAATTTTAAATATGTGTATATGGGAGAAGAGATGTTCGCATGGGAGGTACAGGTGCCCCTGAGGTCAGAAGAGGGTACACCCAGCATGAGTGTGGGGAACCACACGGACTCAGGCCTTCTGCAAGAGCAGCATGCTTTCTTAACCGCTGAACTGTCTCCATTTCCAGGAGTTTCTGTGTAAACATAAGAGCTATCATCAGACCTATAAGCACTTCAATTTTGAGTGTATAGATAGTAAAACATTTTGGTATCGTGAACTGAATAAGGTCAGGAGCTAAGTATTCGTATGGAATTCACCAGAGAAGAAGTGTACGTGAGTGTGTGCATGTGTGTGTGTGTGTGTATGTGTATGTGTGTGTGTATCCTTTCAATAGGTGAGATTTTTTTTTTCTCTCATTACTTTTCTCTCTAATAATGACAGTAACAAGGCTCTATTAGTTAGCTTTCTGGTCATTGTGACTAAATACCTGAGAGAAGTAACCTAGCAGGTGAGAGGGTTTTCGAGGCTCAGGATCCAGAGGGTGAGGGTTGAGTCTATCCCAGAGAGAAGGATGCGATGGAAAAGAGCAGTGATGTCTCACAGCTAGGACGCAGAGAAAAGGAGGATTCAGGGGCTCTGCTGACTTTCTCATTTTTCTTTTATTCTGTCCAGGGCTCCAACCTTTGGGATGATGCCACCCACATTTAGAGTGATTCTTCTCTTTTCAATTAGTAGTTTCTAGAAGCATCTTCACTGACACAGCCAGAGGTGTGCTTTACCAGTCTCTCTGGCGTTTCTAAATCCAGTCAAATTGACTTTAAAAACCATCACAAAGGGTCTGTTCAGTAACTTCTATGTACCAAGTCCCCTAGATTCACAGAGCTTAACTGATGTAATAGAAAAACTATGGGCTGGGAGACAGACCAGAGCTCAATCGTAGCCCACTACTGGTGGTCCTTTCCGTCTGCTTTGAGGCAGTTGGATAGCTTCTCCGTTTCTTTCTGTAGCAAGCACGGGTGAGTAACAATACTTCCCTTTTACAAATATGGAGCTCAGACATGAGCTGAGAGCATTCAGAGGCCACCCTAGACCAGGAGGAACTCAATACAGGACAGGACGCCCCTGAGTTTTTTACTGGGGGAATCGGAAACCCCCTCTGGCAAATGCAAAGATAAAGAGCGTTCTGAGCGGTAGCTGTACGTTCAGCAGCAGATGCTGGCAGAAAGTGCAGCCGGCCCTGGGATTCGGAACCACGTTCCTGTGATGGATTATTACAATTTCCTATCATGTAATTGCTTTTCTATTTGACCAAAGGTACCTCGTTTAATCTATTTCTAATTTGTTTTAAACTGTTAATTCTGGAAATGCATAAAGTGAGAAGTATTCTTAGGGAAATCTTTCCAACTTCCTTTCTTAGTGCATCTCCAGTTGACATAATGTATAAGAAGACACTTGGTGAACAGTAAGAGGGTCGACAAACATGAGTCGTTACTGTTATGAGTATCGATCTTTGCTGCCATTTCCCTGCAGGCTCACATAGCTCTCACAGGCACAGATATCCCACTGGGCATAATGGCTCTTGTAAAAGTGGAAAAGAATCTCTCCTCAGAGCAGCCTGTGTTCTCTCAGACTTGGCAGTGTTAATATTCTGGACCAGCTGACTTTTCACTGGGGTGTGGGTGCTGTGCATTGTGGGTATTTAGCATAGCCCACAGTATGCCGGAAACCCCACACAAGCTCTGGCAGCCAAAATGTCTCTGGACATGTCCAAATCCTTGCAGAGCACAAATCAACCCAGGAGTTAATGATTATAATAGCAACCAAGAAAGAGTACAATAAAAATTTTGAGAAGGAACTCCAAATATTCCATGAAACCTGAGTTCCCCTGAGTTAATAAAACAATTTTCAGGTTTAATTAGTGCCTACCTTTAGACAGAGAGCACATAGGAAACTCTGTGAGAAGACTCCCACCTTCTCTCCATTTAAAGATGATCATGTTCCCTGATCCCAGGGCAAATGCAGGGCCTGCAGGGATAACGTTGACCTTGGGGTTCTTGTACTTGAGGCATTCATTTATTCAATAATTATTGATGGCCCAGGAATGCTTTCAGCAGTTAGTAAAAGCTATGAGTGCTGATGATCTGGACATCTAGAGTCCTACAGAGCAGTCAGCCAGGCATTACCGCCAGATAGATAGCTGTTAAGTGAATACACTGCATTTCTAGATTTTAAGTGAAGCTATTCCCCATTAAGCAGATTCTGTAAAAAAGGAATTATATAAATACACACACATACACACACGGGCACGTACATTCCTCTCCAGTTTACAAACCTTTTGGTTACAAATCACAATCTTCTTTGATGATCTTGGAAAAGGAGGAAGTGAGGAAGGAAGGGAGAAGAAGTAAGAGACCCAAAGAGGAAGAAAGGGAGAAAAAAAGTAATAAACAGGGAGGGAGGGAAAGAGGAAGAGAGGCAGAGAGGGAAGGAGGGAAGGAGGGAGGGAGGAAGGGAGGGAGAGAGGGAGGGAGGGAGGGAAGAAACTCACTTTTCCCTTTGCAGGGAATATTCCCTCTCTTTCAGGGTAGGGAGAAAGGATCAATATTGTTTTCCTGATCATGAAAGAGACGCTGTTTAAATAGAGACCTGCTGGTCCACCACCGGCAGGAGGACCTCAAACTCCGCCTCCGGGGATGTTTGCCTGCGTGTACGTTGGCTCGCTTTGCCCATAATACCTCTAGCTTTCTTGTGCTGTAGCTGATTTGTGCTGCCTAGATTTTCTGTTTTTTATAATGAACAGCAAGTCTTGCAGTACTTTTGTGCAGTATAGTTTTAAAAAGAAACTAGAGCACAGTAAATAAGGGCCCCATTTCTAGGTAACCCTTGCCTATCTGTCTCTTGGACTCGTCATAGGCTAATACAATGCCCTTAAACTCTGGACAGGCTCTCTTCTGGGTTCCACTCCCTTCTATCCTGCCTTTCCTATGACCTGACGAAAAGACAAAATGGACAGTGGAGACATTTCCAACCAGAAATGAACAGAGGAGGGGTTTGGCTTATAGGTTGTACATCCAAATCGAATTGGTTTCTAATCCATCTGTCCTACTCACAGTCACTCTAACTAGTTAGTTGATATCTCTGATTTTTTTCTCTGCGGCAAGAGTTGGAATGCTAATGGTTGCTGCATCACAGGGGTCAGTAATCTGAACAATAAATTTTTAGGGAGACTGATAAGAGCTCATGAAAAAACTATGAGTGTTATTTCCAGGAAGGCTTTATCAATGGAGTCTTGGTCTTTGCTAGATACCTGCCCAGGGTTCCAGGAAGCAGCTCTGGAAAGTAAAAACCAGAGGGTTCCAAACAGCATTTTTCATACAAAGACTAAGAAAATGGCGACTCACTAAAGCAAAGGTGGGAAGGGAAGCAGAGCGGGGGTGGGGGGGTGGGGGGGGTGCTGGGAAAGGAGGTGGGACTGGAGTCCGTCTTCTCTTCCCTTGCGGGATGCAGGCAGACCACTTTGGTCCTGTGCAGAGTGCAGCTATTACTTCTCCTATCCCATGTCATTTATATATTATAGGCTGCCTCAACCTTCCAGCTGCTGGTAGAGAAGCCCTGAGCAGATGGTTCATGAGATGTGCTAGCCCCAATACCCCGTGCCAGGTCCCCTAGGCCCTTACATAGTTCTGAGTAGCATGTACCTAGCCTGTAGTGGGAAGAGGTAGACTCCAGAATGGTCTCACTGGCAGAGGCTGTTTCGTCTATTTGGGTTCCCAGATGATGTTGATTTTGGATGGTCTTCTATTTGTTGATCTTCTATTAAAGCTCAGGGCTCTATTGTTGATTTGATCCCCACTCCTGATGAGGGAGCCCAGACTGTGGCATTTCTGCGTCGAAATGCCTGACTTGCTGAACTGCAGTGGTCTTAGGCTCTGACTTCTGAGAGGGTTCAGACCGAAGGGGCAGAAGCAGGTGGGCAGTTTCTGGTGGTGACCACAGTGCATGTGTATGTAGCCAGTGGCATGAAACTGTTTTTGACATATAGCATCTCATTTGCTTTTTATGACAAACCTAGAAGACTGGTTTTAACCAGGGAAGAAACTCATAATGAACCAAAAGGGAAATGTGATGCTGAGTGTCCCAAAATAGAGAGTGGCAAGAGTACTTCTTTGGGATTCACTTGACACACGATATTCAAGTGGCCACACACTCTCAATGATATCAATATATTGATTTCAATAACCACCCCTCTTGCCAAGTTTTAAGAAGAAGATGGAGAAACTGAGCTTAAGCTCCAGGCTCATGTTTTTGTTCATGTGATATTTTTAAAAGCCTTTTTTTTCCAAGCACTTGAGTAATGATGTCATCCAGTTAGAGGCTTATTTCTGAATATGACACAGATAAGGCAGACTGTGGTTCTACACAGCTCCCCACATACCAGCTCTAACTAATTTTGTCTTTCTCATAGAGAAGCCTATCATAAATCAAGGGTTAGTAGCAGGCTTACAGGTTCAATATAATCCATGCAAGCTCTTAACATACAACCCCACATTACAGACACTCAATGAATAACAGCCGTTCTTTCATATATAGACTTTACTGCATTCCAAGCATTCCCTTATGGGCAACACAAATTTGAACTGGTTTGGTTCAGATAAGTACTGTTATTATCCTTATTTTATAACAGAGGATATTAAGATATAGGATAGTTAGAAGAATTTGCCCAAGGCTATACAGGTATAATGAACTAGACCAGCTAGGTTTAAGTTGAGGTCCACAAGCTTTAACTGTTTCTATATATTATGTCCTGTTTGGTTGTGAACTTAAATTGACTCTGGTCTTCTATTTAATAGAAAGTTAGCCTCAAACTAAAGGACTTGAACTATTGCTATTAGCAAGCTAATTATAGATGCTTTGGAGCTCTCTTTGAGGTTAAAGTGCTATGACATCACACTGAAAACTGCTGTAACTAGTGCTCAGCAAAGAGAAGAGTACCATGGATTGAATATTTGTTGTTGGCCACCAATCCTTAGGAAAATAGGTTCACAAAAAGGAGGAAAGAAATGCTTTCAAAGGCCCAAAATGATGGTAGATAATGGGAAATATCCAGCACATGTTGGATGAGAACCCATTGCTGAACAGACTTCCCAGTTACCCCTTTGCTTGGATCAGCGTGTATCCCTCGTCTGTCCTTCTGTACTGCCTCTGGACAGGTATTAACTACAAGACCTTTGGGTAACTGGCCCCCTGGCCAAGGTTTCCAGTGATGGGGGCAGTAAGGCAGATCTCTGGCTAGGTTCAGTTAGCTCTTCATCAGTGATTTTAAAAAGGTCTTGCCTATGCTTGTCTGAAAAGTACCAGAGAGTAAATATTCTAAGATGGATGGGTTGTTATGGTGCTGCTATAAACACTCATCTCTAGCACTGTGATATGAAAGAAACTATTGATAATTCTTAAGTTAATGTGCATAGTAGTGTTCCAATAAAACTTTATTTTGAGCATGGTGGCATACACCTTTACTCACAGAACTCGGTTGTCAGAGGTAGGTGTATCTATATGAGTTTGGAGCCAGCCTAGTCTACACAGCAAATTCTAGGCCAGCCAGGTCTACATAGTGAGACCTCATCTCAATAAACAGAACAAACGAAAACCCCATACAGTGGAGTCTATGGATGTGAAGTGAGGAGAGCTCTGATTTTGTTTTTCTTTTCTCTTTTCTTTTTCTTCTTCTATATTCTCTCTTCATTACCATTCATATTTCATCACTGAGAAAAGTGAGATTTAGCACTTTAAAGCAACATACACAGAGCAAAATTACAGCTATAAAAGCCTTGCAGATTGCCTAGAACAGTGTTCAAAGATCACACGTTTTTACTTCGTCTACGAAACAAAGAATATCTAAATAGATTGACATATATTGGTATGTCCTTCATGGGGAGGAAGCAAGCTCACAGAGGTTGAGAGACATGTTCCGTTTTACACTCGTGCATTTTTGAAGGGACAGATTCATTTCCGTGTCTTTCTAAAGTACAAAGCACTTTCTGCTTGTCATTTTATAAAAACCTATATGGAGGAAATTTGAAATATAGACAAATATAGAAAATATCATATGACAGCATGTGGTAGATGTCACAATGTGGTTGTAGCTGAATAAAAAGGTCTAACTCTTAGAGTTCTTCAAATGAAGAGCGAGCCCACCCTGTTCTTGGAAATTTTCCTTTCTGATTTCTCTTGGAATTGTTCCTCTAACCAAGGGTGAATTCTGTTCATTTGAACAGTACATTCAGCATGATATGGAAAAGAAATTACAGATTTTGTCTTATCATGGAAGAAGAATTTTCCTTATCTGACCCCCTACTGACCCAGAACAGCATCCACAACTACAAACAGCTGTTATCAACCTGAGACTGTATATTGTCTGCAACATATTATGATAATTCATTGATTTCAGTGTTGCTGTTTCAACAGTGGTATTTTCACAACACACACACACACACACACACACACGCACGCACGCACGCACATGCACACATATTCTGGACCAGGGACAAGGAGGTGTCACCAGGGAGAGATAGGGAAGGTAACGTAAGATTAAAGCTATGTGTTTAGCTTAGCTTGTAAAAGTAGATTGCAAGTAGGAACCCAAAGCCTTTTAAGATTGTGTACATTGTTTCCCTAAAGGCTAGATATATTTAAATAAGCCGACTACACAGTGGGAAGGCAGATTGAATAGTGTTAAAGGATCTCAACACATAGAATTAACTTCGGTTACAAGGTTAGGTAAGACGGAAATCATTCCCAGGAAAGTCATTCCAACAATAGCACTTGCCAGGGTGTCCAGTGCAATGGAGGGGGCACAGTATAGGACAATATTAGCATAGGTTTGGGTTCCACAAAGGACTGGACACCAGAGTATGGATGGGAAGAATAAAAGCAAGAGGTGAAGAAAGACAAGACATTCAGAACAATGGATTTTAACATACTGGGATCTCATTTTTAGAAGAGAAGGAAGGAAGATCTCTCTCATGGACACTGTCAGCCTTGTCATGTGTAGGTATGGATGTGCTAATGATGAATTAGGTTAAATTTCCTCTGACAATTTTCTGAAACCTCATCCTCCATGAGAGTCAGATGGTACAAAATCAGAAGTCCTAAGTGACCTCTTGGCCATCCATCTCATTCCTAGGTCTGAGTACACAATGCATGCAAAGACTGAGGCCACTCCAGGGAAGTACAGCCATCACTTTCCCTTAATCCAACCCAGGCAGACATTGCTAATGCATCCCAGCATTCTTCTCCAGGGTTGAATGTACCACTGAATCTTTCTTAGTCCTTCTGCTCATAAGCCAGAGTAACAGATGAAAGCAACCGAGACTCTGAGAATTACCTAAAGTTGAAGTTCAGCCTAAAGCCCAGCCCAGCCATGACTGATTCTGAACACTTATTTTTGTAGTGTCCATTTATCTTTGCCTTCTCCAGGGCTGCAGTGGGCAGAAATGGTGACTGGAATATGAAAAGCACCCAGTGGAGCATCAGGAAGTCCCAAGACTGCTGGAGACTAACCAAGAGTTCTCCTCTCTAAACCTGTTTCTTCTGTTCTAAAATGAGTGCAATAATAGCCTGTTGTCTTACACCTTTTCAGGGGAATGGTGTGTCTTCTCCCAGGTGGAAAAGAAAGCTTAGTAGACATTAGATAAGGAATGTAGCCCAGAGCTCTGCCATGTCTACTTCCTTCCTCTTCTCTGCCTAAAGCTTCATGAACATTGGGAGACCCATAGGCCTGTGCATAGGCCTCCTCACTGTAAGATACTAATGTAAGATCGACTGAGAACATTCAGCAGGGCCAAGCCTAGACATGGACCAGTCTAAGTGCTAACAGTTTTCCCTGACTCTGGCGTCATTTGACAAATCAGCCACCCTCTCCACGGTCCCCTTTCCCTTTGTCTACCAAGATGAACAGTACCTTGACATTCTCAGGTGCTGGGCAGCCCATAATCTTTACCTAACAGGTAGACAGAGGGTTTATATTGCTCCAGGGATCATGGAGAGTCTTCATGCCTCCTCCTCTCCATCTCTTTACTGTATCCAAAGGGAGTTTCCCAGCCAACCAACGTGGATACAATAAGGTCCTTTTCTTTGGCTTCCCCTAACTCCATCAAAAAATACAATAAAGCTCTGTAAGAACACAGTTGCTGCCATTGTCACAACTGAGTCAAGGGGGGAAATTTCATGCTGTTCTTTCTTGCACTGGCATAGTTCCAATTTGTTGCTGTTTAAATGCCCCCAAACGCTCCATATTTTAGATTTTGCAAAGCATCGTGGCCTTTCTCTCCAAGGACCCGTCTCTGTAAAATTGTTCCCTACCAGCAAGTAACTAGAGTGAAGCCACCAAAAGCATGGAGCCAGAGCTTGGGAGGACATCCATGAAGTCTGAAGCCATCAGATCCTTGATGCTTTTTGAACACATGGCAAGGCTCAAAGAATCAGCAGAGAAGGGCCCCTTGGAAGGTCAGGAGGCTGCTTTCACTTAGATTTATCCCGCCTGCAGCAGCAGCAGCAGCAGCAGCAGCCTGGCTCTTTCCAGGGTCGGGGTGGGGAGGGAGATAGTCACTGTTTTCCTGGGGTTGTAACTGGAAGCAGGGCTGTAGGCATAGGAGGTTTCTTTTCTTCTCTGTTCTGTCCCTGTTGTTTTCCAGCTCTGCCCCGAGCCTCATCCAGGGCCACAGCTGAGCTTAGAGAGGTTTTGTCTCCTCATTATTGCTCTGTGAGAGCCAGAACAGACAAAGTAGAAACACCTGTAAACTGCACACGCTTGTCCTGAGGATTGTGATAAAGCATAGCCTCACTGTGCTACCTGTCATCTCCATATTTACATGGGTTGTTTTTCTTCCCAGTGGATGTTAAAACAAATCACCAGGAATTTGGTTGCTTGAATTAAAAAGAATGCACCCTCCCCCAGGTCTAGAAGACTAACACAAAGGTTTCCAGCAGGAATGGTTTGCTCCTTCCGGGGCTCTCGGGAACTCTGCCCTATGCTTCTCTGCCAACTTCTGGTTGTCAAACAATGGCAGCCCTTCATGTGACTCGGCCCGTGTCTGTGCCACTGTGATCTCTGCCTCTGTCTTCACATGTCTTCCTTCCATGGGTTGCTTTTCTTTGATTCATATTTAAAAGGATGATTTGTAAATTTAGGGCTCATCCTAATCCAGGATGTTCTTATGTGGAGATCCTTAATTGTATCTATGCCCACCCCTTGTTGGTATAATATCAGTTGGAAAGTTCCAGATGGACACACCAAACCCACTGTCCTGCCGCGCCCCACCCCAGTGCAAGAATAATGCTGCCCAAATCCTTTCCATTCTGAACCAGCATTCGGCGGTTGAAATTTCAACACGGCCTCCATCTTGTTACTAGAGAATCTGCTGCAGGAGCAGTCAAAGCTTATACTCAAGTCAAATCAAGCCTCCTGTGTGGGCAAGGCTCTTGTTGGAACTTTACTTGACACTGTTGAGCATATTGGGAGGGCTGACCTTGGGGAAGAGATTAGGTCATGAGAGCTCAGCTTTTATGATAGATTGAGGCCAGTGTCACCAGACTGACTTTGTTCTAAAACCAAACTGAACTTTTTTGACTGTGCTATCCCTCACCTTGCTCTTTTGTCCTGTGATGCCTGTGTAATGTCACAATACAACTCTTAAGAAGGTCCTCATCAGATGCCAGAAGCTTGATATTGGAATCTCGTCAGACTCTGGAATGCTGAGAAATACATTTCTTTAATAATTATGCATTCTGTGATATTCTGTTGTTGCAATCTGAAGGAGGCTGAGATAGTTGTGAAAGTATGAAAGTATTAGTTCCTTAGTTGCAGTGGAAAAGGAACAGTCTGTTCTAATCCATGAATAATCTCAGGACATTTGTTAATGAAGTCATTTCTTTTGTTTGAAAATTCACTATAGAGGGACTGGAGAGATGGCTCAGCAGGTTAAGGGCATTGACTGCTCCTGCAGAGGACCCAGGTTTGATACCTGGCACCCGCAGAGTGGCTAACAACTGTCCATAATGGTTCCAGGGGTCAATACCCTGGAACCCCCTTCTTACCAGTGAGGACACTGCAGGACATGGGTGCACTTACACACATGCAGACAGTACACTCAGATATCTAAAACATAAAAAGAATAGAAAAGAAAATTAGCCATAGGAAACAAGGAGCCAAAGTCCATATTAGAAGTCTGCAGAGAAGTCAGACAGAAGTTTCTGGAAGCACATACAGAGTACAAATGTGGATCCATTATAGTGCAGACCCATGAAGAGTGGGAAACTAGTAGAAGAGAATTTAATATGGGTCATTGCTTTCTTCACTGTGGAATCAGAACAGCAATGCTACTTGAATCCTGGGAGTTTTCAAGAATTGTATCAACCAAGGTAATGAGGTATTGATTAGTAATCTTTCTTGATTGAAATAGAATCTCATGCATAATTGATAAAATGGGGAATCAAGAACTCTATCGTAACTCAGATCAACAATGAGATCTTGGCTTTCATCCATGTCTTCATTTTTGTGTTCTCCATTCCTTCAGATGTTCCCTCTTGCAATCCTTCCATGTCCCAATTTTCTGTCCCCTGTCTTAGCTTTCAAGATGCTGTAACAACATCCTATGAACAACAGGATATTATTATAGTTTTGGAGATCAGCAAGTTCAAGATCAAGATGCTGGTAGATTCTATGTCTACTGTGTACCTGCTTCTTTGTTCATAAGTGGTAACACCTCTCTGTCCTCATGTGGTGGGAAGATAAAGCAACAATGTGGCGATGTCATTTGTACAGACACTACCCTATGGATAAGTGCTCCATACCCTTAATGGATTTGGGGGAGGGGGGTGTAAAAGACATTCTTGACCACAGTGCACACCTCCTCCAGTTCTCATTTCTCTCTTCCCTCCTTATCAAAACACATTGTTGTTCTACCTCTGCAGTCTCTAACTCTCTGCAAAGTGTGCTGGGAGGAAACTGTGAAGAACGTCTATCAATCTGTAGTAAGGTGGCAGCCCTGTTTGGATTGTCTTTTCTAGGGCGACATCTATCACCAGAGGAGCATTTAGTAGTCTTAAAAAGACACATTTTCCACAATGGAATTGCTCAAGAACTCACTCCGTTCGATTCTCTGGGAAACTTAAAGGTCCTATTATCAAGATAAAATTGGGCAAATCAGAACCTTGCTAATTGTTTTATGTGATGCTTAATCTTGATTGCCAACGTGATAGAATTTAGAATCACCATGGAATCAAATCTCTGGACATCTCTATGGGAAAAAGTCTACATTAGGTTGAGATGGGGAGACTCACCATGGGAGTAGATATCACTGCATGGTCTGTGGGTCAGGCTGAGGAGAAGGACAAGGTGAGCAGGGCACAGGCACGTGCCACCCTCTGCTTCTAACTGTGGACGCAATGAGACTAGATGCCCTTGCTCCTGCTGCCGTGCCTGCTCCACGATGATGGGCTGTATCCCCTGGTGCTATGAATCAATGTAAACCCTTCTTTCCTTAAATTGCTTTTTCCAAGTTTCTTGTCATAGACCCAATGTTCTAGGTTGCCTTTTGTTGCTGTGGTAATCACCATGATCAAAATCAACTTGGCATTGGAAGTGGGAGTCATTGCCCACTCATGTCCATGAGGGATTGTGTGGACAAGTCAGACCATAATGGACTGAAGCCACTGCCATGTTCAGTGATGAGAGTGAATTGCTTGAAATCAGTGTGACCGCAGTTTACACCACAGGAACTGTTGAGCATTACAAGAGCAGGACTTGTTCCCAGAAAACTAGTTGCTGAGCATGTACCAACAAGCCATAAAAATCCTGGTAGTGCTTTCTTACTCTGACTTTCATTGTGACCCTAAAGCAATCATTCACCATCTCCACACCTCTGTGGAAGAATCCGCATATTTTCAAGGAAAGCTGTGAGAAGCCAAGAAAGCACACAAAAGGAAGTGCTTTGAGCTTGCTCAACCAAAAGCTTTCTTTTCTTTATTCCTTGGCCTCCGAAAACAAACACTTAGAGGGGTACCGTGACCCTTATAGGCTCTTCAAGAATCTCTAGCAGACTTGCAAGGAGGCATCCTCGTTTCTGATACATTTTCACCAAGTATTAACTTATGCAAGGGGAGGGGGACTTTACCAATAGTAGCAATGGGAGGAAAAGAGAGAAGAGTTAGGTTTATCTCTAGTATTTCTTTGAGCTTCTGTCTGCACAAAGCTTATTTACGTTCTTTCATCTTCCATCAAATGATTACTAAGCATCTTCTCTAGCGGAATCATGGCAAACGTCAACTAGGTACCATTTCCCAAGGTTAAGGCAGAGTATGTTGAAGGGCCTGGGTTCAGTGTGCAGTTACTAAAGGAATGCACAGAGCTAGGAATATCAGGGAGTGGAGTGACTAGCATGCTGTTTCGGGGTAAACTGTAAACTGAAAGATATTTACAAGGAGAATTTACATAGAATTAGTCCATAAATTTCTGTCAGTTACTCTATTCCTGTATGCCTTTGCCCTTTAGAAAGGATAAATAAATGACTAGAGGCTGGAATGGGCCCAAAAGTTTATTATAGACTTCCTTTGGCACAGAGCTAGCTGGAATCTCACATGAATAAGTGTTACCTGCCCCATTAATCAATGTCATTAGAGAAAAGTCCATGAACTCTTCCAACAGTGTCCTGAAAAGTCCAACAGCTCCTACTGATGTGAAGTCTCATGGCTTCAGCGAAATTCTTTGACTCTTGTTTTCTGCTCCGGGTCCTCATTCTACCCAGTCATTCATTCTTTTATTCTTCAATGGCTGATGGATTACCTACTGTATATTGAATCAGTCATTCTCAACCTCATAGAGATCTTTTTTCATCTGACATCTGGGCCCTAATTTCTTGAAAATAATGAAGCATATTGTTCTGGATAGCTTTAGTTATCAGCTTAACACACCTGGATAGACAGAGTCTCAATTGAGGAATTTCCTCCATTGGCCTGGCCTGTGGCTGTGTCTGTGGGGCATTTTCTTGGTTGTTGATCTCTGTGGGAGTGCCCAGCTCATTGTGGGTGGTGCCATTCCTGGGCAGGTAGTCCTGTGTTGTATAAGAAAGCAGGCTGATCAGGGGAGCAGGACGGTAAGCAGCGTTCCTCCGTGGCCTGTGCTTCAGCTCCCGCCTCTAGGTTTCTACCCTAAGTTCCTGCCCTGGGGTCGCTCAGTGATGAACTATGACCCAGGAGATGTAAGCTGAATAAACCCTTTCCTCCCCAAATTGATATTGGTCAAAATATTTCGTCACAGCAATTGAAAGTACATCCAAGCCATGGCCAAGGGCATCTCTGACAATAACAATGATGATGAAAAATACAAATAGTTATAACAACAGCAAGAAAATCATTCAAGTATGCAATAATGTTCCATTTTCCATATATTACCCCACTTAATCCTTACAACGACCATATGATCTAGTGGAGACTTACATAATCCCTATCAAATATGAGAAAACAGAAGCATGCAAAGGTAAGCAGCTTGCTCATCACCCATGTCTAGTTAGAGGAAGATATGGGATTTAGCCTTTTAAGTCTGTTTGCTAACCGCTATCATATGCCCAGTGTATTTCTGCAGCTTCCCACAAGGTTGCTACGTATTCCTGAAGTAGTACTTGACATGTCTTGCAAGATGGCTGGCTTTCCAAAATTGTTTTCTTCTTTCCTGTCATATCCTTATTTGACTGTATGGCTGGCAGTGGGGCAGATATGTTGTATGTGCATACACATACACAAAGACACTGTGCACATTGTTGTTTTTCTTGTATGAAACACTGTGAAGGAGAGTCAAAGTGCAAGGAGATGAGGGACAGCAGTTCTTCCTGGGAAAGGACAGGGTGTATTTAACTCTAAACTCAGAAGTCTACTCAAAAATTCTCAAGGGAATTAAGTTTAAATCCCTGGAAGTCCTGCTGGTATGCTAACGAATTTCTCATTAGCCTGTGTAGGTCAATGGATGCTCCTGGTGCGTCATAAAGGGGTGAGTCTGTCCCTGGACTAGACTCCATTGAATTCCAGCTGGTGCCTGTGTTCCTTCCCTAACCCTGTCCAATACACATCCCCAGGCAGTCCCATTCTCACTGTGCCTTTCCTTCTGTAGCCAGTAATCATGAAAGGGACCTTGAAATAAGGAATACAAAGACTGTCTGTGTCATCTCTCCCTGAGCCTGTTTCTCTTGCTTTATCTAGTGACAAGACAAGGAAACTAACCATGGATGCACACACTTATAATTTCAGACCCAGGGAGGCTGAGGCAGAAGGATCATGAGTTTGAGGCCAGTCTAGGCTATACAGTGAAGTTCTGTCTCAACGACAACAAAAATAGACAAACATCAACAAAGCTGAGGGAGCACAGATGTGACTTAGCAGAGGGATTGGGTGTGGATGTGGTGCATGTGTTTGAAACCACAGAGCCTACTGAGGTACTCGCTTGTAGTAGCTATCCGGTACGTCTTTATTGAAGAAATCAGTGGATGCGGTAGGAAAGCATGTTACTTCCGTTATTTTCAGTTCTCTTGGATAAAGGTGTGATGGTGCTAGGGAGCAAAGGCTGCTTGTTTGCTGGTTTTCCCGTGAGTTACATTTTCCTGAGATTGTTCTATCATAGAGTCAGATGTGCTGTCCCTCCTCGTTTATAAGTAATAATGATAAAATGTAGTAAGGTTAAGGATCTTACCTAAGACTACTTGGTGTCTGATACAAAGTTTGGGTCTGAAGTTCTGCCTTCCCAAGTTCTGTGCCTTGTCCCACCAGTATGGGAAGCATGACCAACACCCAGCTGCAGATATCAGTATCCGTTTCTGTATTAAAATTCCCGCATGATTGCTTTATTTTAGAGTGTCTTCATAATTTCTCTTTTTGTTGTAGTGTGCCATAGTCCATTCCCCCACATACCAAAACCACAACAACCAAAAATGTCATGAAGACATTGCTTGTTGGACCCTAAGAAACAAAATGGTTCCTTGTTGAGATCTAGTGCTCTAAGGAATCTGTGCATACAATAAAGCTTTTATTGGGTTTTGGTGATTTGTTTTTAACGAGAATACTGAACTACACAGTTGAAAAAGTCTGGTAAGGATTACCCAGCAAGAGGTTCAGAGGCAGAAGACCAAGCTAGTCAGATGTAATCACGTAAGTCACATGACTCATAAATCTTGGTAAAATGTTTCTATTTCTTTATTATGTTGAGCCTTGAGCTTCTGTTCACTTCATTTTATTCAGAGGGAAGATTATATATCACACACACACACACACACACACACACACACACACACGTTTTCTTCAGGAGTACTTAAAACTTCCCTCCTGTCTGCTTAAAATCAAAATTAGCTGAATAAGTTAATTAAAAACAAATTAAAGTTAGAATACTTTGGTCTGTGAGTCACAAGTAACATTCATTTTCTACCCAACAGATGAGCATTTAAATTCAGGGAATGTATGGGATTAAAGTCTAATAAAACATTATATAAACTCTTAAGTCATGTTGACTTCAATGGTGAGATCATGCCAAGAAAGTTAATGGAGCCAGCCCCAGGGACAACGACCCCATGAATTATCCACCGCTGTGCATTTCTAAGCAGAAACACATGTCTGCAAAATGAGTCTTTGCAAACCGAAGACAGAAAGATCAAACCACCAAGTATGTGGCAGACTTTATCTATGCATGTGACTTTTATATTTAAGGGCATTCTGGGTTTTTCCACACTGCATGAAAGCACTGCAGAGTCTGTGACCTGTGTAAGAATGTGTGTCTCTTTGGAGGACATTTCCCAGGTGGAGCTGCCATTCGTGTTCAAAGTGACCCCATCCTACACAGCAGGCCAACTCAGAGGCCTGTGAAAAACTTAGTGAAAAAGCTGTTTTATTTGTGTTTGTTAGGTTGTTTGTTTCCTGATTAAGAATTACTCTACAATCTGTAATGAAAAGACAGATGAATATATTGGGAAATCAATAGCTTTGACTTTCAGTCCTGCCTTGCTGGCTACCTGGGTCTATGGCCCTGAGCATACTATTTAGCTCTTCTCAGTTCTATTCTTCTCCCCTTCAAATGAAGCTAAATAAGCCCACCATGCAGGGAGGCTGGGTGCATGCAAAGAGACTGAGTGTGGAAAACACCCAGCACTGCCTACTCTGTGTAGATACCTTATCAGCTCGCCTTCTGACTCCTCTTTTTAATACCTAAGTTATATTCTGATCACAGGATGGGCCGAATGTAGAGTACATTTGTATTTATTCTAGTGTTTCAGACATTGTGAATTAATTGCCAATGTTTACAACTCAGAAGGCTTCAGATAAAAACCTAAATATTAGAGTTTTAGGGAAAGAGTCAGATCTAGCAATATTGAGAGCCCTTGTAGATGGCGAGTTCTTTCCATTGCCCAATACCCATTACTCCTGATGCCTGCCTCCCTCATTCACGTTACTTGTCTGATGTGTTTAGAAGTGAAGGTTTTAGCCACAGTGCACATACACAGCTATGGAAACTGATACACAAGAGGCTTGAAGGATGCTGAGGTCTACTGCTGTACTCTGCCTTCAATAAATTCACCGTCTTATTAAAGGCTTATTGTAAGTGATGATTTCAATTTAGGAGGAATTTATTGAATTAGAACTGTGGACCTGGCACTGAGGGTACAGACTTAATGAGATATGTCCTTGCCCAGGAGAAACTGGCCCTGCTGACCTCTTCAATCCTATTGATTGGATTGGAGTTTCTATATTTCTGTTTCCAATCCAGGTTGAGACTCATAATGTCATTAACTTTTTATATTCTGTATGATACCACTAAGTTGAGCCCTTGTTTGTTTTGTTTTCAATATACTTACAATGTAAAATAGTTGCAACAAATTTGCTGCAGATAAATTTCAACTTCCTATATCTTTGTAGAAGAGAAAACACCAATAGAAACCACATTCATTTTTATTTCTATGTAGAGATTTGTTTCTCCTCTTCCTCTTTTCCCTCCTCCTCCTCCTTCTTCCTCTTCCTCCTCTTCCTCTTTCTCCTCTTTCTTTCTCCTCAGTGTAAGACTTCTCAATGCCTAGCCTGGTACCTGGCAAATATTGGGGCCCAAGTAATGAATGTCTAAAATTGATGCATGAATGAATAAATGTTGGATGAAATTAAATGTTTAATTCAACTTATACTTGCACACCCCTCAGCCAGCTGACTGATGGAAATGGACCTGGGGAAAGAGCATTGCAGACAGGGAGAGTGGGTTTAGCGCCTCCAGTGAGGGAATCAGCTTGACATGCGCAAAGAAATAGAAGGAAGGCCCGGATGTCTAGAGATGGGGAAGGAAGTGGGTTAGGCCACATCTATAAGGCCTTATGATGCTGAGTATTCTCTGTGTTAGTGGCAATAAGATCTGACTTCCATCCTGTAAAGATCATAGAAATTGGATGACACTGAGGCAAGGCTGACTTTCAGAGACCCATCAGAGAGAGGAAGCCAGAAGTCATAAGCAATGGTTGTCAGTCATACTGGCAGTCAGAGTAGATTCCAGATGGTTTGGAAGTTTGAGTATCTGTTGGTACCATGGCAACAACCCACAAATATGTAACTCCGGTACGGTTTCAAATTCTCTAGCAATGCCATTCTAGCAACCACATTTTCTAGCAACAACACTTCTGTTTGTAGTGTTGAAAAGTAATGTCTTTTCCAATTTACTGTGTATTTTCTGAAAATATCTCTTTATATTGTCTACTTTATTACTTCAACATCCTCTTTATACACAACGCACAGCTTTGTTTCTTGCGCTGCAGGGAATTGCAGTTGACATGCCTCCTGAAATTTGTCCTGCTTCTTCTCATCTTTTCCATTAACTTCTGCAGAACTGGCTTGTGACTTGCCTCATCTCCTGTCAGTGCCGTCATTTAAATGTTTAAATCTGTCTGTTGTTACTTAAGTAAAAACTAATTTAATCATTTTATTTTAAAATTATTTATTGTGTGTATGTGTGTGATACCGTGCTCAAGTGAGGAGGTCAGAGGCCAAATTGCAGGAGTCAGTGCACTCCTTCCACTATAAGGGTTCTGGGGATCAAACTCAGATGATGATGTTTGGTAGCAAGCACCTTTTCCCACTGAGTTTCCTTCCTCCCAAATTTAATAATTTATAATTAAAATCACAGTTTCAATTGAATTACTAATTATGACCTACGTGGGTATCCCTGTAACTTGTGCTATCTGTGTAAAGTATTTACTATACGGCATAAAGTAATAAAATCCTTCAAGCTGAGTAAATTCTTGACAGCCATGTGCCCTGATGTGTATGAATGATCCATGTAGTTAACACGTTCACTAAATCTGATAGTTACATTGACATCACTCTGATCACCATCCCTGACTGTATGTAGCAGTTCAAAGAGGAAAGATGCACTGTGACTCACAGTATAGATGCCTCCAGTCTCTTAAAGCAGGAAAGCACGGCAGAGTTAACAGCAGCATTACTGTAGTAGTGGGTGCTCTTATAGCCAACCAGGAGGCTATAAGAGTGAGCCCTAGCAGCCCCAAATGGGCATAACCTTCAAAGGCATGCCCACAGCCACATACTTCCAGCAGCTACACCCTACTGCCTGAAGGGTCCACAGCCTCCAAAAACAGCACCAGCAGCTGAGGAACAAAAATTCAAACACACGGGCCTGTGGAGGATGTCTGAGAGTCAAATCTTAAGACGGCAGAACAGGGGCCTGAAGAGATGCTCAGCATTAAGAGCACTGCCTTGTCTTGAGAGGACCTGGTTCAGTTCTAGCACCTAGATGGCAGCTAACAACCATCAGTAACTCCATTTCCAGGGGATCTGATCCTTCTTCTACATCCATGTGCATTGCACAACTTGAATGTTCTTCCATGAAGGCAAAACACTCATATACACAATTATTTTAAAGATTGGGAAATAATAATATCGCCTGTTATATATTAGTTAAGTGTAAATGTGTCCCTTCAGATGCCATAAAGTTGTAGTTGGTGCAAAAGTATTTTGATCTGCTCCAGGTTTTAAATTCATTTTTATAGGAGTTAAACTAAAATTTGATATGTTGTTCTTTAGTGGCAAAGTCACATTGCACGTGCTCCGCCTTCCTGTTGAGTTGGTGATTGGCTCCAGTAGAATTTAACTTCAGTTCTCTCTTCCTGAGGCTCCCCTTCCCAGTTCCAACCAGAGAAAGAGGCAGGGGATGAGTTCTAAATACCTTCATTTCCTTCTTCCTCCTTGTTTTTATTTTCTAGACTGTTTGAAACTGAAATATACTTAAGTCTGTCAGTGAAGAAATCAATATGAAACCCAAACCTTAAAAACTTGAGTCCATTTTTAAAGTACATTTCCTTAAATAAGAGCCAACATTTTCTTTAAGAAAAGGAAATAATCCATTTGACATAGAAAAATTATTTCATTCATACATGTGACTCTCTTAACCTCTTAGATTTTAAATGTACATGTTCATGAATCTGGCAGTTTTGAGTATGTCGAGTCTGACCACCAGCTACCCTCTAGTGACTCCCATTATGGTACTGAGGAGGCACCACCACAAGTTAGCTTAAAATGTTCATTTTTTACAAAATGTTTAATATGGGTCTGTTTTAACAATGACGGTCTATGCCACTGGACAAATAGCGCTAATAAAAGGCATTGATGTTTTATAAATCTGACACTTTCTGCAGTATGTGGAGCAAATGACATTTTAAAATGTGTGTCCTTGCGGAGGGACACTCCTTTGTGTGACGGTGGAGTCATCGCTGACTGTCACACATGTTCTTTTTATGCCCATGCACATCCATGAGCCTTTCTGCTCTCCAGATGCAATCTCATTCTGCTGCTTACACTCTGATCCCTCCACAGACACCTAACAGGTCTCCAGACCGTCCATCAATGCACCTTGTCCTTGGGTAGCACTTTGAAGCAAGAACAGACCTCTTCATATCTGTGAGAATCTGGACTTCAAGAAAGATCAACCTTGATTTCCCACTGCTTATGGGGAACCCTCTTTGCCCCCCATCCTCCGTTTCTGGTGTCACAAATATTAATGCTGCGCTTCCACATGCTGGGCTCAGAATGGCCCCTTTTAATTAAAATATGGATCTATTTTTTCAAATGCATTTTCAGATATCTGCATGGGGAGAAGTGCTTCTTCCTGCAGAGCGCAATTTCAGTTTGGGCAAAATAGGTGCAGATTTCATTCAGTTCTCTTTGAAGTTTCAGAACGTCCTGAAACCCTAGGATGATTTTTTTTTTTTTTTTTTTTTGCTGCTTTTATATTCTCAATGGCTTCCTGGACATTAGGGAAGAGCTTTCATGTATTCACATCTTGGGGCTGGGGATTCTGAAACATTATTGGATAAATATTAAAGCGAGCCAAATTGAATCAAAGTTAAAGTGAATCAAGTAGGCCCTAAATAAAATTTTAAAAGCAACACTTAAAATATATTGTTATTAACCAAGACTTTGAGGGAAGTTATAGACTTAATGTGATTCTCATACCAATAATTCAAAAGTTTCTTATGGGAAAAATATCATATATATGATATTATATATATATGTGAACTTTCAATGTGTCGACATAGAAACAGATCCCTTAACTGCCTCTCTGAAGTCAACTAGAGGCAAGTGTTGGAGAAGGGACTTTTTGTGTCTAGGTTTTCCTCACGTTTTAAATGGCTCAGGTCCTCCATGAGTTCTCCAAGCCCTTCATAAGGTCCACTTTGACGGCAGTATTGGCATTTTTGTCATGTGCTCTGTAGTTCCTTCAGGCATTCACCTCCCTCTCTCGTGGGATGGCTGTATTCCATGAGAATGGGGATTGTGTTGGGTGCAATATCCCCAGTTTCTCTCTAGTGCCCTGCCTGACTCCCCATCCCTTTGTCTCCTGACACATTCCATGATTCTCATGGTGTGGATGGGGTAGGCAGCTTCCAGTGGCCTGTTCTACATAAACAGAACAGAAAGGGATTTCGAGTTAGGAAGTACAGATTGTTTTCACAAAGGTAGAGCCTCAAACTCCCCTCTGCTCCTTCGAGTACCCTTGATTTCCTTTGAATACATTCTTACTGTCAAATATGTATCTGGGCTAAATTTGATGCAAGTTTGTTTTGGTCTGACTTTTGTACCTTTAGAATATAACTTGTTTAGGGCTGGAGAGATGGCTCAAGGGTTGAGAGCACTGGTTACTGTTGCAGAGACCCTGGGTTCCAAGCACCCACATGACAGCTAACAACCATCTGAAACCCCAGTTTCAGGGGAATCTAACAACCTCTTCTGATCTCTGTGGACATTTCATGACATGAGTGCACATATACATATATAGGCAATACATTGGTACACATAAATAAAATAAAATATCTTTAAGTTAGAATATAATGTGTTTATAGATGTTCAGCTTTTGTATCTATGATCAATTTACAATTATCAACCCATTTGGTCTGTCATCATAGAAAACAGAGTAGTGCCTGGTGTTGTGGTTTGTCTGGGAGAAGTTTAGGAAAAGGAACCAAACTTCATTGCCTGATATGGAATGAGCTGCCCCAGTATAGTAGACCTTATGGATAACACCTCTGGCCAGTGAGCAGGTCTGTGTGTATCAGCTATGCGCCATTTTGCTGACATCAGGTGCCAGCCCTGAACATCAGCTCCAGAACCCTGTGTCCTACCCTGATGCAGCCACTGACCTGAGCCACACCCCAAATAGTTCGCCTAATTCCATTTGATCTTGCAATTTAGTTTTATTTATTTCCCTCTTTAATTTGCCTTCTGTCCAAGGAGTCTATAAGCCTCTTCTGTTTTGTTTTTTCCCCAGTCTCTCCCTTTTGTTACTGAGCTGCTTGGCTGGGTTTTTCTCTTTCTTTAAGCACTGTTGGGGACTGGGTTTCAATCTTCATGAAGATGCTTCCGTTTCAAAGACAGCTAAGTCCAGTGTGAGGGCTCAGCATGTAAGGGCGCATGCTGACAAACCTAGGGATCTGAGTTCAGATCCCCGGTGCACGGTACCTATACCCAATCACATGCATACACATAATCAATCAATGTAATACTAATAATAGAAGACTTAGGGAGGCTCTCCCTTTGAGACAGTGGCAAGTTACCTTTGGCATTTTATGTTCTCAGGGCTTTGCTGATGAGAAACACTTCCTAGTAGTTGATTCTTGTTGCTATTGTTTTTAAGTTTGCAGACACCATTTTCTCAGGCCAATATGGCTACACAGACACTCAGCCTGGCTTACTGGCTTTACCTGGCAGAGTGTACCTGGTCCTGCACATCTGGGAGAGTGAGCACTCAAAAATGATGAGCAAACACTGGAAAGGACAAAGGGGTACGAGGCATGAAGTGGGATGCAGTGTGGTGGCATCTGAGGTGACTTGATTTCTCCCAGCTCGAGAGCTGGGCCAGGTTCTAATGTGCTGCGGGCCTGGAACAACTTGCTCAAGCTGTGTTTCACAGCCGTACACAACAGTTAACTTCAAGCACATTTCCACACTGTTTGGCTCAAGCTCCTGGCAGCATTCCTAAACACTCCGAGGAAATAATTCCACAAAGTGGCATAAATTAATGTGACTAATTAACATGATGTTAATTATTTGTAAATTGTATGTTTGGATACACATTACTTGAGAGGCATATGTTATGTTCAATGTTTACCGAAACAAGTGACTGCTGATAGCTCCTCCTGAGTGTTCCCTTCCCCACAGTCAGACAGTGGAGGCTTCTCTAAAAATAAAAAACTGTGTCCTCAGGGAGCTGCATGAATGACAATATAATCAGCTGCCACTGAAGTAGCCCCAGTCCCTTAGCATGAGGGAGTTACTGAGGCTTCCTGCCTCACACCTGATGTGTGTTAGAGACTGCTTCATTAAACAGGTTCTTCCATCCCGAAGCCCAGAAACAGATGGAGCTTCTGAGGATGTTCCTCAAGTCTGGCTGGGAGGGTGGCGGCTTCCCAGGAGTGACTTGTGAGCTCAAGGGCTATGCCCTCCCTTCCCACACACACGGGGCAGCAGGGGTCACTAACACCAGGGCGGCGTGAATAGCTATAGGCCTAGCGCGGAGACTTCTAACTCAGGAACAGAGCAGGGTCTTTGCACTCAAACTTGACATTCTGATGCCCCTATAAATCAATTCAAGCAGTTTTAACTTCTGAATCATGTATTTTGTTTGTTTCTTCAAGTTTCACCAGTTTCTGATGCTTTAGGTGACTCTTCCTAGCATTCTACTTAGATTATTCGGTGCTTTCAAACAAAGGAAGTAAGGATGTAGATCATTTGGTAGAATGCTCTCTGAGCAGTACAACGCCCTGGGTTTGATTCCCAGCACCACATAAATCAGTATGGTAGTGCATTCCTTTAATATACCACACTCAGGCGGAGGCAGGAAGATCAGAAGTTCAAGTCCCCCTCAGCAACATGGTGAGTTTGAGGCCAGTGTGGACTATATGAAACCCTTTTCTAAATAAGTAAGTCAGTAAATAATGATGTTTGGTAGCTGTGCTTTACTGCTGAGGACCTTTTATGAGCATCAGAAATCTTGGAGACTACTAAGCCTTGTATACATTACACTTCTGCTTATATACACAAATGAAATGTTTTTCCTCCCTTAGCTAAGACTCACTGTAGCCATTAGGTTTTGCAGCAAAACTAACACACATTTCCTTTACCTTCACGATGTAACCCAGTATTGGTTCTTACCACAGATCTTAGCAACCCCACTTTCTGACAGAAAAGTCTTTACTGTCAGTGCCATAAGTAGAGTGTTCAGTCATGTTGTTTTGTGGTTGTAGAAATGGCTTCAGGAAGTGGTTGGAATCATTACTTTCCCTTTGAATCTGTGGATAAACCACAGTATCCTAACTTGGATTCTTTGTGATCAGCCTGTGACCTGGACCCTGGTACACAGTCAGCTCCACATACATGTTTGCTGGATGGAAGAAGGAACTTAAAAAGTAAGACAGTAAGATGCAGAGGAGGAGGTTTGTTCAGTGCTAAGAGCTTCTGATACTTCTAAAGTGGGCGGTGTGTATATGTTGCCTTACTGAGTCCATGCCTAACCTCACCAGAGAAGTACAGTCATCACCTTCATTTTACAGGAGAGGAAGTCAAACACAGAGAAGTCAGGAAAGTTGCTCAAGGCCACACAGCCTGGAAGCAATCAGTAGTGCTGTGATCTAGAAATTGTTTTGTTGACTTCAGAAACTGTGCTTCTAACCACTCTTTATCTTGACTAAGGAGTGGAGCAGAACGCCCACCTTTCAATGGAGAGTACATTCTATTCTGTTAGAGAGCAATGTGAGAAAAATCTGTAGTCACCCTTGAGAGGGAGAATTGGGGAACAAAGAGACCTTTCCTACTCACAAGGTACTGACAGATATAAAGAAAAGATAAATACTTAAAAAGTATTTTTATTCATTGCTTTTATTGCATGTATATGAGTGTATTGCCTGTATGTATGAAAGCACACTCGTGTCCTACAAAGCCTGCAGAGGCTAAAAGAAGGTGGCAGATTCTTGGGTACTGGAGTTACTGTTGTTGTCTGCCATGTGGCTGTTGGGGATCGAACCCAGGTCCTCTGGAAGAACAAGTGCTCTTAACCACTGGGCCATCTCTCAAGGCCAAAAAAGATAAATGCTCCTTAAAACAAATATTTTCTCAGGCACTGCTGGCTCTAGCACTTCCCTAAAATAATGTTCAAAAGAACCTTGACTTATCCAGTACTTTGATATTGTGATGTTATTGGTTTAATTTGCAATATTTTGTGTAAATCTCTAAACTCTGGTAGCAATAATAAAGTTGATATCAGTCCAGTGTTTCCTGATGGACAGGAAGTAGCCTAAGTCCTTTTGTAGAAAAATCTGTTGACATATTCACTCTGCAAATGAGGAAATAGGCTAAGAGTTTCTGAGTGGTAAGGCTGGGATCCAGGCAGATCTATCGGGGCTTCCAGAATTCTTGGGAAGTTTTAATGCATACATTATGAGCTATATAGGTTAACTTACTCAATTGTATAAAATAGGTCTTGATGTTATATGAGAAGTTTCTAGACACTTTGGTATAATTTTCTCTCCCTCCTCCCTATCTGTCAGTGTGTGTGTGTGTGTGTGTGTGTGTGTGTGTGTGTGTGTGTGTTTCTGTGTTCCACTGTGTCTCTCTTTCCCATACTCATACACACAAATATACACATACTTTTAATATATGCCAACACATCTGCATATTCAGAAAATCAAGGAAAGTGAGATGTTTACAAGACTTTAGAGCATTTAAACTTTGGTCAAGTATTTTCAGGTACCATTTGGACAGAAGTAGACTTCATGGTAAAGAATATTCCCCATGTAAACCCATCTAGACATATGATTCTTATTTTGGCTTATCCTGAAGGTCAAATATGATCATCACTTCTTGATAGTGAGGAATTCTGGATAATATCGTTGCTAGCGCTGTGCCAAGAGAATCTAGACATAAAGTTTGATATTTGGTATCTTTCCACAGTCTAGTTAACATAGGAGTAATATTTTCTTTTTCTACATAAAAATGCAGTTTTCTAAGGAAACATAAATTTTTAAACCAGTGACTGACTGTCTGATTTCTGACTTTTTTTAAAAGTTCAAATTATTGGCTTGAGCCAACATTTTTAAACTCTGCCCTGCTTTGTACTTACTTGAAACATTCAAACTTCAGAGCCCTTCCTCCGTGAATTAATCATGTGCAGAGTACATGCTGTTGGAATTTAGCTATAAATATAAATGAAATGGCTCCAGCTATGGCTGACTTCAAAAAAGCTAGAGCGATTTGGAGCTTTCAGCTAAAAAAAAAAAAGAGAGAGAGAGAGAGTGGGGAGGAGGGAGAGAGAAATTTTAAAGAAAAAAATGGAGTTGAAAAGAGCGATTTAATATAATAGTGTCTTTTTGCATTAAAATGCTGGACTTGCATTGTATATCTATATTATTCCGGAGACTCTGCAAATCAGCTTATAAACTCTTCTGTCAAAGTAAAAAGAATTAGGTAGTGTTTACCAGGCCCTGGATATCTCTCCCACCTTCTCTGTAGATAGTGAAGAAGGAAGGTACCCAGTTGGATCTCTTTGCGGGATGATCATTAGGCCCTCCATGGAGTCTGTGTGTTGACCAGCAGGAAGAAGGAGGACCAGACTGGAGGGCTGTGAAGGTAAAATAGGAAAGAGATGGAAATGAAAGGATGCTACCTACATGGCCAAGGACTCCCACTCTCTAGGTTTTCCTCCCAGAAAATCCTGTTGCCTGAATCGCTAGAAAGCACTTTTGTCGACTGTCTTAAGACCTGGTTGACAATGTCTTCACAACTGCTAAAGGAATGGAGACAAGCTGGAATTTGAGGTCAATCCTCGGTTATAGACCCACTTGTTACCGTTATTAGTAAGGGAGGAGTTTCGTAAGCTACCTAGCCCTTGACCTAACCACTCACTGCTTTGCTTATGAAATTAAAGCATCTGCTTTTGAGGTTGTAGAGAGCAATTGGGACTAGCTGCCTTAGTTGCAGACACACCAAATCCATGCTTTAAGGATACAGGATACTAGATAAGGATATAGTTAGTTAGGAATTCTTCCACCTTGGGATTCAGATTAGTGAGCAGTGTTAGAATGCAGTGTGAACTCTGTGGATAAGAATCATGAAGGAGGTGGAATTCAATTCAGTGTTTGCTGGTTATGATCCCAGGCAAAGGCTAACAGTTCTTATGATTATGTGGCATAATAATCCCCAAGTCACTCTGACTCACAATGATAATACTCATTTTTTACTTCTAGGCTGGGCTCTGCTTGCATGGCTGGTGTTTGACTCCAGGTTGTAGTTCAGTCGCTCAAGGTCCAATGGTTATTTAAGCCATGTTCATTGTGTATGTAGGAGATCAAGCTCTTACTCTTCCTTTAGCCATAGCAAGTCACTAGCTAAGCCCAAAGTTGATGGTGTGGGGAAGTTCTCCTCTACCTGTTTGTCTGGGAGGCTCTGAAATCTCACATGGCAAAGTAAAGGAAAGCAAGTGTTCAGAGATACCTAGTAGTCTCTCACTAGTGAAGAATGTACAATAATCTAAAACTGGGCTTTTCTAAATCTAGATTGTAAGCAGGGAAATAAAAAGAGAGGAAGAAAGATTTTCACATCATGACATACATGCACAAGAATGTGTATAGAATATGTATGTGTGTAGGGTGTTGAGGTTGAACCCAGAGCTTTTATGTGTTGGTAAGCACTCTACCAACAAGCTACATTCCCAGCTCTACATGATGTATTTTTTAAAAAAAATAAGATTATGAGCAAGTAATAGTGACTTAGAAGCCAACTGTTAGAGATCTGCTCTAATGAAAGTATAGTTATTAATAGTCTACTGACTTTACACATTCCATTTCAGTATTCACAGAGAGTTAAAGACACAGTTCATGCTGCCTACAAAGCCAGTGTAAAGTGCTGAAAAAAATGAGCCCCAGTGGTTACTATCCACCTACCGAGGTGGCTTGGTCCTCCACAAGCAAACCAGAGTGGCTCTCATATTAGTGACTTACATTCTACTCTTCTTGAGATCCCTTGAAGTAAATTCAGTTATCATTCTATTGCACAAACAGAAAGTGAGACTTAGGAACACCAAGGGCAAAGCCCTGATCATCTACCAAGTAATGAGTCTGAAACCATGACTCTGGGTGTTTGTAGAAGAAAACTATCCCTGCTTCCAGAGATTCTGAATCTGCCTGTCTCAATGTCAGTAGACGCTGTTACTCATGCATTCTGGGTTTTCTGTCAGTAGGCAACACATTCTTCATTAAATCTTGCTAAGTCTTTAAATCTGATAATCAATCTCCTCCTCCTCCTCTCTCACCCCTTCTCTCTCCCTCTCTTTCTCTCTCCCTTTCTCTCTCTCTCTCTCTCTCTCTCTCTGTTATTATAAAAGAGGCCCTAGCCATCCATGAATTAGCTTAGTCTCTGAGCTAATTCAGTGAATTATTGGGGCTTCATCTGTCAATTAACAGGTGTTGGAGCTATGACTGTCTCAGTGTTGGAGCTATGACTGTCTCAGTTATCTGTGCTCTTATCTACAGGCTAAATTAAAGTCAGGAGGTGCAGAGTAGGAGGTGGTTTGGTTTCCACATTTGTGAAGATTTTTTTCTTCCAAAAATGATGTTTATACTCACATCTTCATGACAGGGAGGGCACTGTAAGGAAATGAACTTTTCCAGACGTTACATTGAAAAGTAACAGAACAGAAAAGAGATAGAGCAGGGGGAAATGAAGGAACGTGGATTGTTAATTGGTCTGAATATTGACATGGAAAATACTGGAAGGTAAACAGAGAACAGTTTAACAAGAGAGGATTATGAGACTAAATGGTAGAGCTAAGAAGAAAGGGAAAAATAAAACCTCTATCAGGAAATCGAGAAAAACAGAAACCATTTCATGTGGAATCTGGCAATTAGGTTGGACCCTGGTGGCGGTGCGAGCTCATGTCATTAGATCAGCCTACCTGGGAAGTACCTGGCACTTGGAAATATCAAAGCAGAAGTGCCACCATTTCCTTCTCAGCATTGGTTGGCATTCTACGGTCAAGAGAATTTTGTCAAAACCAGAGTTTGGCAGAGCAGCAAGAGTACATCTCCCAGGCACCCCTCTCATCCTAGGGGCAAGCAAAGCTTCCTCCAACGCAGCTACTGTACTTACTGGTATTCCAGCAGCATGAGTTTCTCTGTCGGATTGCAGACAGCGGTGTGATGAGACTGCTCATAAACCGTGCATGAGCAATTGACAAGTTGACAAAATATTGACGGCAAGCAATGAAAACTTCAGAGGCAGTGCTCGGAAGGGCCGTTGCTCGTGTTGTGTCACAAAGAAATGGGGAGAGAACAGGTTCAGGTACTATTTTTGCCCTTGAACAACAACAAAAAAATATATTTCTCCAAATGCACTCAAGATATTTTTTAGAAGAAAGAAGACCATAAATAAATTCTATACTAAACTGCACCAAGTTTCCTTGAACACTCCTTGATGAGGTGAGTTTAATTACTAGGCAGCTTTTTTAAAAAAGAGATCACTAACTACTTTCTCCTAAAGACCAAAATATAGTCATTCTAAGATGTCTATATGCAGATATTTGGGGGCAAATAAATAGTTTGAGATGTGTAAGATGTAAAATGTATCCTATTAGGTTGAAATAATTGGTGCTTTTTCAAGGGTGTGCTGTATCCTGCATACCTTCTTTGAGGAAAATCTGCTTCCTTGGTTTGAAATGGAAAGTAACATAGCATTTAGAACCATGTAAAATAAATAAGAATTACTATTGTTACTATTATATAGAAAATAGCATTTCCATCTCATTTTGTGACCATTAGTCATGCTGACTATTTTGCTTACACTGTCTTAATAACATCTTGGTACCTACCTGTCTGCAAGGAAGGGACTGTTATTAACCCAGCTTTGTAGATGAAGAATCAAACCCCTGGAGCAGACAAATTACATACATACCCAGGTCCATATGGCTGGTAGTTAGTGGAGTTAGAATTGGAACACAGGTATGCTGAGCTCTGAACGGAGCACATATAAAGCCTCCATAGACTAGACGGAAACTGCTGGCTCCTTGGGATACTTTCCTCCACGTGTTAGAAAATAGTTATAAGGAATTGATTGTACAAATCAAGAGAGGTTACTGCCAAGTACCAGGAAGTAGTTGTAATAAAGGTGTAAATCAGTGGTGTCCATAGTGAGAGGTATTTGCACTAAGATGGTTCAAACAGGTTCCCTACTTCAAGGAAGAGGTGCTTAACCAAGTTTATCATTCAAGCAGAACATTAGCATCACCAACAAACATAAGAGAATGTCTTACAACTCTCAAATCCAACTTTTCCTTTTTACTCGGTTTGACCCCAAAGGAAACACTGCTTAAATCTTGATGGCAGTTATGAGACTTTCACTGATCATTACTAAAGGTTTATTTCTACCCTTGGGTGGTAACAGGAGATCAGACAGAATAACCACTTTCTAAGAGCTCATGGTCTGAGTAAGCAATTCATAGACATATAATTATGATGAAGACCCATGGACTTCTGTAGAAGAGGCTCCTGCAAACAGCTGAGGCAGTCACTTGGAGAAGAGCCACTGGATCCTGAAGTGGGGCTGTGGAATGAAGGTTCAGTGAATTGTTATTGGGTTGGAGATCATTTTAGTCTTTAATATTTTTTACTACATTTTCTGCTGTGCTTCTATTTTTCAGTTAGTCATCTGGTATCTTAATTTACTGAATTTATTTTTTATCAAGAGCAGCATCATGAAGGTCTTATGGGAGATTTCTGATTTTGTTTTTTTGGTTTTGTTTTTCTTTATTTTTTTAATTGTTTTCCTTAGAAATGGTCTTTTGTGTTCTTACTGTGCTTTCTTTCTCTCATTTCCTGTCTTTACCTTCTTCCCTTTTCTCTTTCTTTTTTTCTGGTATTTTGAAACATAAGTCTCACTCTAGCACTGTAGTCCACATTGTCCTCATACCTCAGCCTCTGCCATGCTGGACTCCAGGCCTGCACTATCACATCCATACTCTTTTCTTGTGCTTTTCCTTGTCCGTTGTCATATTCTCACCGTTCGGTAGCTATAGCTCATTCCAGCAGGTTCCGACTTCCCAGGTGATCTGATGCTGTAGGCATGATCATCCTCCCTCTTGCACTGCCCAGGATGGCTATGATTTCTGTCAAAGCAATTCACTTTCAAGGCAATTGGTTTTGGGAGACATGCTTTTGCCCTCTGTCAGCTTCAGAGTTGTCTGTTTCCTTCACTGGCGCCTGTTTTTAAATTTCCCCACACCACACCACACACACCCCTTACAGTGTTGGTTACACTAGTTTCCTGTCTTTTATTTCCTTCTTTTTGATAATAGCATTTCATATTAATGAAGCCTCTGCTCTCTGGCCCCACCTCTCTGCTTTTTCATCCTCTGTGTATGTCCCTTTTTTGCAACTCTGGTGGGTTCCTTTTGTTCCCAAACTGCTTACTTTCTGGGCACAGCTATTCCACGGCCAGGTACTCTTCATTGTAAGCTTCATGTTTCCCCTCTATCTCATTTCCTGCTCCATTCATGGGTATGAACAGGTTTGTTCTCTCTCTTCAAAAGCTATTGGCTGCTGTAGAAACCCCACATATACTAACTTCCTATTTCCTACTATCCTCAAAGAAAGTATGCTCCTTTTGAAATGTCTTTCTGCTTTCTTTCTCTTAAAGTGCTGACTCACTCATCAAAGAAATACCATCTTTTCCTCCTTCCATCACAGTCAAATCTGCATTCAAAATGCTCCCGCTGTCTCTAGCTCCTTGATACATTCTTCTCTTCCATATAGCTTTCAATTTCCCATAATAATTTTGAGCAGGTGTTTTCTGTCGTATATGTATAATCCTGAGAGAAAGAATACACACACACACACACACACAGAGGCACACACACATGCACATGCACTCACCCACCCCACGTGCGGGTTAAGGTTATATTCTATGTTATCTACCTGAATTTGAGCATCAGAATCATCTGTCTGCCAGAAAATTAATTGAAGTTATTCTCTTCAGTGCATCACTAAAACAAGGAGTCTGAACCTAAAGTAAAAATTGTTTTACCTTTAATGAGCACCAATTTGGCACCTAGAGATTGTGGCCAAATTTGAACCACAGATGGCAATATTTCCTGTTATGGAACAGTTCCAAATATGAATCTTATTTTGGGTAGAAGGTCAGAGATAAACAGTTCATTGGGAAACCTCTACCTTAAAATGTATTCTTTGCAAAATGCTGAAAGACTCGGTGGGTTTGATCCTCTGCAGTTCAGTTTCCTTATGCTACATGCATTGTGATAACAGTAAAACCCACTCTGTAGATCCTGTTGTAAGGACTGTACCACATGAGCTAGTGTCCTTAATAATGTCCTGTGCTTGTCCAATTTCTATCATTATAACAAAATCCAAAATAATTTATGAGAAAAGATTTGTTTGAGAGATTCCAATCCATTGTCCTGGTCCTGATTAGTTAGGGCCAAGAGCGAGTGAGCGCATCTTGACAGGTGCACATGGCAGCCCATAACTGTTCACCTGATAGCCAGGAGGAAAAAGACAGGGGGGAAGCAGCCTCAGTAGTCACAAGCCCTTTCAAAGGTGTGTCCACTGTGATCTGCATGCTTCCTGCTGGGCCCCATCTCCCAGCACCATTCTAGGGAGCCACCCTTTAAAACACTTTGGCCTTTGAGGAGCATTCAGATCAATGTTTGCAGTTAAGTGACTGGTCATAAACAGTAGGTAACTGTTAACACCTTCATCCAATAGACTCAAGAAACAATCAGAAGGTCAGACAGATAAAAATGGCTGGATTCTCCCAATTAAAACCTTGGTGCCTTATCTGAAGCCTTCCAAAGAGCCCAGCACACTGAAGTTGTTCTTCATATGCCACATTGTCATTTGTAACTCTTTACCACTTAGAAGCCTTCCATGATTTCATTGACATAGTTCTCTGTCCACTCATCTCTTTCTCTTCTATATTATTATCCCATTTGTTTCATTATCTTACAAATATTTTTTGCATACCCACTCAAGAGAATTTGCTCTCCTATTCCTTATAGCATAAAAAGGTGTTTGAGACACTTGGCAGATAATCATACTGATAAGTCATAACATTCCAACTGACAGTATACTACAAAGAAGTCCAAGATGCACCAAAACAATAGAAAATAAAGCAGCTCAAAATAGGTGTTTAGCAAGCGATGAATGATACTTGATAGATGAATACTTGGGTAACCAGCCATCAGACTGAGAATATCATGAAGTTAATGGGAAACAGGTGGACAGTTTCCATTTTCTGTCGTCTTTGCCCTCTACTGTGCTTGGCTAACTGCGGGACACAGAAGCAGGACCACATCTTGCCCCATCACCTCTGGGTCTCTTTCTCTTAGGATAGCATTAAGTTCCTTCTCGCTTATTTGCTTAAGAAATGAAATTAATGTAAATTGGAGGATTCATTTCAACATTAAAAAATAAAATAATTTTTTTGGTTCTAGTTCTTCTCTGTTTATTTTCTTTGATCACAATTATTTTCATTAAATAATGTGTTTTTGCCAGTTTCGTATGTAGAATGTTACACCTGTTTGGGGGTTTTGTTTCATACTTCTGTCTGAAGCCAAGTTATACCCATGCCAAATTTCTATAGACCCAATTTAACATAATTAGCTTTAGATCATCTCACACAGCAACAGAAGTTCTGGAACCTTTTCTTTTTTTCAGATAACATTGGAAACACTCTGCTTAAAATCAATTCTATATGTAATTATTGAGAGGAAAAAAATGAAACCAAACCAGGAGCATTAATTGTTATTTAATTTCTCTCCCTCCTTGAGCAAACATTATCAAATTACATTGAAACTTTCAAATGCTGATTTTATTCCAAAGTGGAAGGACCCAAGAACAAATTTACTCTTGTTTGACACCAGAAGGGTATAAGACATCTAAGAAGCATTACAAAAATTCCATAAAGCCAACAGAGTGCATCATTCTTACCACACACCACATCAGTATGCTCCCTTGTTTATATGTAGGTCTGGAAGGCAAACTCCTCACATGCAGGAAAAGTGGGCTGCCCACTTTTCTGTCCTGGTAATGAGCACCATGCTTGCCAAACAGAAGTAATTCACTAGATAAATGCTTGTTGAGTCTAATGAGTAAATGAAAAAGAATCAGACTTGAATCCTTCAATGTAAAAAGGGTTGCACAGTCATAGAATCAGCAAAAGTTAACTTGGAAAATGAAGGGAGAGTTGACACATTGTGTGTTATTAAAGCCGTCCACGTCTTTTTTCATTTAGTAAGTTCTTTATGTTTTCTTCAAAGTACTCGTTTATCCTCTTTCTTCAGAGATTGCCGTACTCTCCGAGGAAGTCTTGTGCTAGATTGGCTGGGTGAGACTACAGGCAGCCTGAGCTGTCTACTCATGTGTCTGCCCACTCCTAGTGATGGAGGATTTTCCCCAGGCCACTGTACTACCACACAAAATGCTCACTAGGTACTGAACATGTTTCAGCCAAAGGATGGGAGACCTACAGTGCCCTTCCACAAAGTAAGAGCAGGAAATCAAGAGACGAAGGGAGTGTGTAATTCTCTCTGGATAGCATAACATCGTTTTTCTACAATATTAAGCCCCTTTTAGTTTTCTAGTAAAAGTCCATACTTCCCTTCTTTGCGCTCCCATGGTTCTCCGGTCAAATAGCTCCGCCCTCCATCCACGGCTGATTCACTGTCTTCACTACAAACTCCATATGATAGGTTTGCAATCACAGAGCCTTGCCACTGTGCCCGGGAGAGTTCCAAGACCTTAGTCCATTTAATCCTAATATTCCATATATCCCACAGGGAAGGTGCTATATCTCATTGCAAATATAATAAAATGAAACGAGAGACATGAAGTCAGTCACTCCTAAGCTGTCCAGGTGGTGGGCGGCAGAGGCAGATTTGAAGTCTAGCGACTGTTCCGGAACTGAGTTCCCTGGGGTCCATCTCCTTTGACAGAGGATGAGCTTTATTCAATTCTGTTTCACAAGCATCTGTCATGACAACCTCTTGGTGGACTCTCAAGAGAAAAAAATGACAAGGAATGGCCATGGTTATCATAATGAAAAATAATTCATCTCTGTACTATTGTCCTGGGACTTCAGTCCCATCCATTACTCTGTCCTGGTATCTCCATTGGAATTAAGTCTCCTCCTCATGCCCCAGAGCGCCCAGGGCTTCTCCTGGTAGCTTTTATCATAATTTATCATTATACATTGATTTCTGTAGCATCTGCTTGTTGTTGCAAAAGTTTTCTACTCCAAGAGGGCAGATGGGGACCATTGCTTTACCGCGCGGTCAGTCCTGCAACTGGGACGGGAACCGGGAACCGTCTGTGGAATTAACGGATCCAGGCCATTGACTTCACAGACTGGTCACATTGTCTTTCACACCCCATGTAATTCCTTAGATAAGTAACAGCTCTCTTTCAACCACTAGGGACTTTGTTGTTGTTTTGATTTGGGATTGGTTTTTTTGGTCTTTTTGAGGTTGGGTCTCCCTGTAGCCCCAGCTGTCCTGGAACTCACTTTATAGACCAGGCTGGCCTTGATCTCACAGAGGTCCACCAGACTGCATTTGCCTCAGCCTTTCCCCTGCTGGGATTAAAGGCCTGCACCGTGATGCCTGGCTTTTATTTCAATTGCTCGTAAGAGAAAAAGCCATTCTCTCTTTAAGGAGAGGAGGTGTTGGAAAAAACGACAACAAAACAATCTGCCTAGGCAAGGACTTCCAAAGAGCACTGATTTCCTGTGTAAACTACAAGAAAGCACCCAGGTTCAGTGACTGCAACCACATTCATTTAGATTTCACGAAAATATAATTTGTGAATACTTAATCTGGGCCGAGCTGGATGGAACAGTGTTTCCAAAGGCAATGACATAAAAAATGAGGAGAAGCTTTTATTTTTCCAGAGCCAAATGGTTCTGGGGAAATTCGCTACCTAAATTGTTTGGGATCAGGCTGCAGCAGCTTCTGACTTCAATTAGAGTGTGTCCAAATGGACTCTTAGCTGGAACTTTTTTGGTTATTATGAAGTTCAAATTGCAGAGTAAACCTCACATGTACAGCACAGATAGTGCTTCTTAAAATCTTAGGGCAGTTACATAGCTTCTCCTGCTAAATGGCTACTCGGCTGTCCTTTTGGCAAATTCTATTTGAACTGCTGTGACTCTCAGCTACTTCAAAGCTTTTCCTTCTTTCTTGTTTTAGCTACCAAATAAATTATGAATTTGAAAAACATGACATCTCTCTACAGTCATTATATGATGCTGGCTCCTCACTGACTCAAACTCCCCTCTGCCTGGCACATTCTGCCCTCCCCTCATCAGAATGTAAGAGGATTTATACTGTAATGAAATGATTTCTATTATTAACCTCAAATAAAGATGTATCGTTGGAAACAAAATACATAAATATAAGTTGTCATATAGCCTGAAGGAGCTTCAGGTAAATTAAAGAATCTTTATTGTCTAGGGATCAGCTTATCTCCTAAGTACCCAGAGTCTCACCAGAAACATTTTCTATTTCATCTGCTGGATAGACTGTCATTGAAGTATGATTCCAGAGCCTACCGCCTGTGAAGTCATCTCTGCCGAGTTCCATTTCCAGTTACTCTGGTCTGTTGAGTTTGGGAGAAGAGGAGCATCCTAGTTACTTCCTATTGTTGTGATAAAACACTGACCAAAAGTAACCTGGGGGAGGAAAGGGTTTATTTCAGCTTACACCTTACAGTCCATCATGGGGAAAGCCAAGACAAGAACTTGAGGCAGGAGCCTAGAGACAGGAACTGAAGCAGAGGCCATGGATGAATTCTGCTTTCTAGCTTGCTCCCCTGGCCTGTGCTGAGCCTACTTGCTTATACAACCCAGAACCACCTGCCTAGAAGTAGCAAAACCCACAGGTAGCTGGACCCTTCACTCAACAATCAAGAAAATGCCTCACAGACATGCCAGTCTGGTAGAGGAAAGCTCCCCATTGATCCCCTCGTCCCAAGTGTGTCAAGTTGAAAACTGAAGTTTTATAGCAGGAGGAACTTCTGGTTGGTGAAGCAGAGAATGGCTAAGGCTTCCTTGCCTGTATGTGACATTTCTGGTGGGACTAAGGAGGACATTTAAAATCCCTAAACCTCAGTAATCTCAACTGTAAAATGCGGATAGCACAATCAAGATTTCTAGGATTTGAGCATCAGTGTAACTCACCTGCAGCATTAGTCGTTTATGGTGGCATTTTTTTTTTTTTTTTGCTATATGTTTGCTATATGTGCCTTCCTTTAGACCAATCCTAATCTCTGCAGAGATTCTAGGTGAGGAGCCATTTGTATAATCAGGACTCTTCCAGTAAGTAGTAGACACTTGGTGCACACATCCATTTCCTTAGAACACACTTGGGAAACTAGGATACGACAGATTAAGCCACAAGCTTCCAAAGTAGAAATAGGAAATCCCATGTAGCAAAGCTCTTGTATGTCACCCACAGCAGAGACCGTGAGCCCTGACTAGACCCGTGCTTACTCTCTTTACCAGAGGCCTGGATGCCTGGTTTGTTAACTTATGGGAGATTGAAAACTTCAAATCAAAGCTAGTGGGGTTGCTCCCAATGAGCAGCCAACACAGAAAGAACCAGGAGATGATGCACAAAAGTAGCATCGCATCTCACACCATCTGCCTCTTCCCTTCCTTGGCAAAAGGTCAGATATTTAACCCTGTGATCTCTTTTAATAGAAATGTAAACATAGCCGCACACCTTTCAAGAGTTCCTAGGAGGATGAGTGCATTGAGTCAGACGAAGCAAAAGCACCAGACAGCACATATGCCATCACTCCTTCTGCCTGTGGCCAAAACAGATGAAAAACCAATTCTGATACACTTTCAATCGATGTCATATAACTGTTTCGGGGGGTCACAAAATCCTTCTTAACATAACACTCGGGCACCAACTCCCAATTCTCTGGACTGCATTTATGAACTGAATTCCACTCACTCACAGGACGGGGTCATGGATGGCCACATTTAAAGGAAACTTTCTCCAATCGTAGAAGATAAAAAGGGATTTGGCTGATTAAAAGACAAGTAGTTTTTTGTCAAGCGAGAGCATTAAACAAAGACCTTCTCTAATTGCCACTTTCGTTACCCTAGAATCATTGTGAAGATGGGGCAGAGGGAATCGGTTTGGGGTTTGAAGGGCAGGAAGCTGAGGAGAACCGCTCTGCAGCACATCTAAGTCGGGTGGCACATCCTGGGTCCCCCTGGGGGCTTGGCACCGTGAACCAATGACAGCTTTCCAGGGCTCACTAGACTCGTCAAAATCTTCACAAAACAATCTTATGATGAATCAAGTGAGGTGAACATATTCCATATGCTTCTGATCTGCATAGAGCTTAAACAGGAGAGTTTAGAAGTTAAAGGAGGAAATGTTTGGGCAAATGTAGTGTCCATTATCACTAACCCCAAACCGTTTGAAACGGAGCCTAGTTCTGCTTTCCCTGTGTTAACCCAGAACTCAGGGCCTTTCTGGTTCCTTAGTGAGCTTTCTAACCGCCACACAGGATCAGGATGGGGACTCCAATGGGGACTACATATGCACAGTAACAAACAAAAAGCAGAATTCAGCGCCTCTCCGTATGTTCTTTTGAGACCAGCATCTTGTCTTTCCAGTTTTTCCATTTCTGGGGATCCAGCCTAGTCTTCACAAGTCAATTTATTCTCTCATGGTGAACTGCAGCTTATGACACCAAGTGGCCATATTGTGTTTCCGCGTACAGACGCAGAAATGTTCAGTCTTCCTTCATGGGCTCCTCTGCTGTCCTTTCATACATCCGTTCATCTCAAGAACATTTGACCACCTCGATGTGCACTTGGGACACAGAAATGCATGCTGTCGGCACCTCAGTTAAATAGAAGAAAGACATACATGCAGATAATTAAAAACAGTAACACCTGTGATGGAACAGGAACTATTAACAGTCATGGAAGGGCCTAGATGGCTCCTCTGGCCCAGTCTGCAATACTGAGGGGGAGCAGGTCCCGGGATGTCATTAAAGCTTTCCTGGAAGGAATGAGGTGTGAGCTGGGTTTTTCGGGATGTGTATGAGTTCAGGAGAGAGACGGTGATTATAGATGGATACAGGGTGGTAGGAGGAGATACCGAGGCTGGTGAATGGTGCAGCACACGTAAGGCCCTAAGGCTAAGGAAGCAAGGAGTTCGAGGTGGTATTTTAGGCAGGCAGAGGGGTCATGCCATGTGGCACTCAGTTCTACCTGACTAAGACAATGAAACAGAGATTCACTAGGGTCTAGATGGCTGCTGGTCCCAATTATTTGAAGAACCTAAGAGGTCTGAGCTGAAGTGGGGATTGGATGTGGATCAAGAATCAAGAGTGAGGGAACTTTGTATACTGGGGACAGCAGCAGACCCCAGTCCAATGTCTCTTCATGACCCGTTTCTTGCGTAGGTCCTGGCATTGATTTATCATCTTCCCTTCCACTGTCCCCAAGCCAACAGACAGCAAAGCCAGCTTCCTATGCTTCCCTACCCAGGGAATTCCGTCACTGAAGGAAACTGTTTAAAAAAGCACATTTACCTAGACATGGTAGCGCATATCCGTAATCTTGGCACTCAAGAGGCTGACACAGGTGTACCACCATGAGTTTGAGGCTAAGTTAGGCTGCACAGTAAGTTCCAGGCCTGCCAGGGCTATAGTGAGACTCTGTCTTAAAAATGAACAATACCAACCCCCAAGCAAGACACAACACAGAAAAGCAAAGGACTATAGAAATGTGGCATTGGGCTGGAAGAAAAGGATGTTTCACAATGCATAACTACCATGTTCGCCTTGAGTGGCTCCCGTTGATTCAGCTCCCCGAAGGGACACAGTCTATTCTACCCTTTTATGTTCTGGACCAACTGCAGATTGTAAGCCACCAGCACTTTTCTTTTTTTCAGAAAAATTGGCCCCACTAAGTGGCATCTTTGAGATTGCCTGAGATTTTCATGAAGACTTTATCCAAGGATGTGCAGATGGAAAATGCAGAAGAAACTCAGCTGAATGACAGTGCAAGTTCCCGGCACTGCCATTGTTAAAGTTGTTCCTAGGTTTTGTAAGGCCTGTCCCAGTCTCCTCCTTACCAAAGTGTAGCAGCCACTGAGAGCCCATTTATAAGTTCGAAGGAATCCCCCTGAATGGATGTAACGTACTCAGCCCACTCCCAGCCATTACAGGAGTACTTTTACAGAGCGATGCACTAGCTGCAATCTAGCCCCAAAGGACTGCTCTAGGAATAATTGGGCCCGTTGCTTCTCAGCTCATGAACTGTATTACTCTGGAGTCTGAGAAGCTGTCAATCATGCCAGTCCAAAGGCCAACCCTTGAAGCTTCCTAACCCAGCCTCTTCCACTTTTCTTTCCTTCACAGCCTTCAGCTTTGTTACATTGTGTCCCGCTGAGGACCATCACTGGTAAGGTCAGAAGAGTGAACTTGGGTTGGATTCCGAGAATATTAACTTACAGCATCATGTAGCTTAAAAATGAGCACAGAGGTATCACGGTATAATTTCTGTGGTTTAGGTTTCCAGGAATGACTTCCTTGAGTGTCTCTAGTTAGTAGCTCTCATACAACTGTACTCAAGGTGTGAGTGGTGGCTACATTCATCTTGACTCAAATAGGGGATCAGTCTTCAGGGACACTCTTAAGATTATTATCAAACTTGGGTCTTTGTTGTCTGTGAACTGGGAAAATCAGACCATAGTGCAACTCACAACCCTGGACCTGGCTTTCTCAAGTGGAGCAAGCCACAGTCTTTCTGTAACCTATCCTGAAAAGACTAGCCCATGACCTCTGCCACATTCTATTCTGCTGCCAGAAGCAATTCATTAAATGGGAATCCATTCTGAAATAAAAGGGGTTGGATTATGGGAAGGTGTGTAAGCCAAGCAGCCGTCAAGGAAACTGCCTACTATCCTAGGAATCTCACTATTTGTCACTTAGTATTAATGTGAATTAAGGTAAACAATCTAATTATTATGATCCCTTAATTCTCCATTCTTTAAAATGGAGATCGTCAATGGACGAGACCTAGCACATGACAAATATCAGCTAAAGATGATAGTGATGATCTTGACAGTGAGTGTTAGCTTTCCTTTACTCCCTTCCAGAAGGTTAGATGAGTATTCCCGTGCTCTATCAAACTAGACAGTTATGTCTGATGTCAGCGTTCCCGTTTGCTCTCATCCTGGAAAGCAGAAGCACGCTTCTTCCAGCTGCACAGACCACACAGTCGTATATATAGTTCCAACATCTTTGAGTGCTTTTTACTTACCATGTGATTAAGTCCAAAAGTAGAGAATAGAAACTGGAGTTGTGGATAAAATGGGCTCACATGAAGGGAATGGTATTTTCATCTCTGACCTTCCAATGTGACTCATGGTGTATGTCTCACAGCCGAGAAGTCCTGGCTATAACTGGCCATCAGTCCTAGAAGGAGGTTTCGAGACACACACTCCAGGCAGCCTCTCAGGAGGGATTCTTTAAATAGCAGCAGCAGCAGAGAGCTAAGCATTAGGAGAGCTAAGATGCTTCTGTCTGTGCTTGAGGCCTTGCAGATTCTGTAGAATGTGCTACCTGTAGTCCAGGTCTCTCTTTGCAGCCATCCAAATAGATCTGTTTTCTTAAGCATGCTTTTCCAAACTGTCATCCCATCATAGTAGCAAGCCTCTACAGAGGCTCACAGGTCCAATCCAAGAGAAGTCCTTCCTTGATAGTCTCTGTTTTGAGGATATTACCATTTCATCAACAGCCACTTGTATAATTCCCATTTTTAGACAAGGAAACAAGACGTACAGCAAGGCTAAGGGATTTGCATGTTTGTCACTTATTTATTTGTGTGAACTTGGATCAATAATCTACTCATTCCGAGCCTTGATTTTTCCCTCTGTAAAAGGATGACAGCCAGAAAATAAAAAGATGTTGTTAATGACATGTGGTAAAAGGAAGCTTTAAGAGGTGACTGCCAGAAACAGGGGTAGATTGCATCTGAAGGTTTCTCCATGGAACCCTGGTTAGTGTCAAGACTATGGAATTGAAGTACACAGCCAGCATGATTTGGAAGGGTCTTTGCAAAGGCTGATAGGCATTGGGCAGTCATGGTTGATTTATGCTGTGGGTTTCATGGGGCTGTGTCTCCCAAGATAGCCTCATGACACCTGTTGTGTGACACTGAAAGCCAGGTAAAGATTAAGATGCAGATAAGTGAAAATTCAGTGGCTCTTCATGGGTTTTGGTAAAGTGCCATGTTCTCCAGGTTGTCTAGTTGCTAAGGTGAATTCTGATCGCAGTGCGGTGAAGTGGTTTGGAGTAGCAGGTAAGGCAAAGCATAGGCTCACCTTCCAGTCTGTGACTCATAGAAGCCACTTCCAGCATGCAAGCCTCAGTTTCCCTGACTGCACAAATGAGTGGACAGCAGCGCCTTACTGCACTGTCAGTAAAATTCTATAAAGCACAAATCTCAGTCTGAGCCTGCAGCATGCTGCTCAGTGGTCTGTTCATATCACAAATGACAGTGCAGGGTTAGCGTTGTCTCCAGAGAACCTCTGCACCGGGCCATTCTGAAGTTCCCAGGGTGGGAGGGAATGGAGTCCCTCGTACACACTGTAGTCAACAGGAGTGACAGGCTCTGCTGAAAAGCTTCCAGACATTTTACAATGAAAGATGTTGTAGTTAAAGCAGCATGCCACAATCAAGTAGAGAAAAGCCAACCTCAAGACTAAGCTTAAGTTCTTAGTAGGGTTCAAATTGTTTCACCTGAAAATCATCCTAGGAGTCAGAACACTGAACTGAGTATAGTACCATTTTGAGTTTTTTCCATTTGGTGAGCTGCTTTCTTCATGGATAAGTTCTCTATGGACTTCAAGATGTGACTCATTCATATACCAAATATATATCCAGTGCATTCTGTCCCTGCTACAGTTCTGCCCCTCATACAGTTCTGCCCCTGGGACAGTAAGGGTATAGCAGTGAATCAGCGGTACACTCCCATCCTTCAGCTAGCCTGTGATCTCACATGGAGAACTAACAGGTAAATAGCTCAATCCAGTGACATGTACAGACTGGTCCCACCTAGCAAAAAAATTGGAAGAAACTCTGCTAAACAATGCTTTCTTATAAAACTTTCAGCAGTTTTAAAGGTTGGATTAACTAAAGGAAGTTAGTGACATTCTCAGTAGATGGAACTTGATGAACTAAACCTCAGAAACAAAACAGACTAGTCAGTACAGAAAAGCTGGAAAAAGATCTGTGCTCCCAAAACCAAGAGTGCTCCTCATTCCAAGATGCCTGGCGGGCAGTGGGGACGCAAAAATACGATAAAATGAATCAATACAAAAGGACAGGGGGTTGGGAAGTTGGCCCAGTGGACAAAGAATTTTCTGTGCAAGCATAAGGACCAGAGCTCATAGCTCCAGCAGCCACATAAATGCAGGGCAAGTGTGATGGTCCATCAGTAGGTCCAGTGCTGGAGAGACAGACAAGGGTCGCTAGAGCAAACCGGCCAGCTAGACCAGCCAAATCAGACAGCTCTGGATTTACTGAGAGCTTGCCTCAATATATGAGATGGAGAGCAAACAAGGAAGATACCCAATATCGAACTCCAGCCTACACACACACATGCACACAAGCACACATAAATTTGCATACATACATGCACACACATATATCTAAAAGAAAAAAGAAGAGAAGGACAGAGAAAAGCATGCGCTGGGGCCAGGCGTGAAAGATACTTGCAAGTCATATTAAGGAGTCTAGTCTGTCCTGAAGGCAGCAGGGAACCACAGAAACATGAGTGCACTTGGCTAGATGCTTTCCACACACGAGTAGGTGAGGTCCTCTTAAGATCCTTATTTATTACTTGAACCATCTGAACAGATGCTTTTGATTTCTCTGTTAAATGCTACCCTGAGAAATAAACCCTTTAAGAATTAAATAATAATCAGTCGGACTTTGTAGCCTTTATTCACAAAGTGATATGGGTCTAGCAAAACTTTCATTGCTCATTTCTGACATCAGTGGAACCATGCTGGTGTAGTGAGGGATTCAGGAATGTGAAAAGTTAGATCAAAATGCAAGGGACCCATAACTTCCTGTCTACACAAGGAAAGAGATGGCTCAAAATGTCTGATTGATTGATTGATTGATTGATTGATTGATTTTGGAATCAGATGTTCATATGTTTCTTTATCAAAGCCTCAGGTTCTTTTTTAAAAAATATTTTTTTTAGTATTTAAAAATTTTTGTGTATGAGTGTTTTGCCTGCATGTGTGTAAGTATACCTGTGCTGTGCATTGCCCACAGAGGTCAGAAGAGGCTGTCAGATCCCTTGGAACTGGAGTTACGGACGGTTGTTAGGGGCCATGTGGGTGCTCAGAACTGAACCCAGGTTCTCTGCAAGAGCAGCCAGTGCTCTTAACCACTGGGCTGTGTCTCCAGCCCCAGCCTCAGGTTCTTTATAAAGGTTGTGTAATAAATCACTGAGAGTATTTGAGGAGATAGAATGGCCACAAAAGTTAATGCAGAAATGTCAGTTGTAGAGCTAGAGAACATGCAGGGGCTAAGAGTGAATACTGCCCTTCAAGAGGGACCATAGTTTGGGTCCCAGCACCCATATAGGTCAGTTCACAACTCCAAGATATCTGATGTCTTCTGACTTCCACTGGCATTTGCGTTCATGTGCACAGACCCACACACAGACAAAAACACACCCACGCACAGACCCACACACATGCACCTTGTTAAATTTTAAAAAATAATTACAAAAATAAAATGATAAAAATGAGATGTCAGTTGGTAGTATTTTAATTTTGTTGATTTATACATTTGTAGACATAAAATTTTATGTGTGTTGAGGCCAATAATGTGACCTTATACACTGGTAGAAATGGCTCTATAGCACAGCTGTTAGCTCACATAATTAAAAATTTTTGTTACATTTTATTTAGTGTATGTGTATCTGTGTGTCTGCATGTCTGTCTGTGTGTTTGAATATGTATGTTAATGCTACAATTTGCATGTGGAGGTCAGAGGACAACTTGAAGGAATCAGGTTATAGGGCCAGAACTCAGTTCGGCTTGATGGCAAGTGCTTTACCCACTGAACTGTCTCCTGGTCCCTCACATAATTATTTTCATGTATTCATGCTAAGACCAGCTAAAATCTAGTCACTACAAAAATTTCTAATTTAGTACAGTTTTATGAGCATTATTTTTAGTTACAGTTGTAGTACTGGAACATTTATGAAGCTCAAACAAGCAGAAAAGAGTATAAAGGGGCAGCAGCACGCAGTGGCTGTTATAGAAGAAAGCTTCTGACGTTTGTTCGAATTCAGAATCTTACTAATTTAATTTAGTAAGAAGTCTTTCTTCTGTGGGATGTTCATATTTTACAGGTGCATAATGGAAAGTCTGATGGTGGTAGAGGTGGTTGGGAGTGTGGGCATTAAGGCTCTGTTAAACATACATAGCATATTGGAGCTGAAGAGATGGCTCAATGGTTAAGAGCACTGGCTGTTCTTATAGAGGACAGCTAACAACTGTCAGTGACTCCAGTTCCAAGGGATCCAGTGCCTTATTCTGACCTCCACAGGCAGTGCACTACATGGGTACACTTACATGCATATAAGCAATACACTCATATACATAAAATAAAAATAATAAGTAACAAATATTTTTAAAGACATACACAGCACTTTAGCAGCTTCCAAGTCATGCCTGAAGCACGCTGACTGCCACTTAAATTGACAATCCTTTATTTAAAGTCATTTATTCCATGCAATGGTTTATCTTTGAAGGAATTTTGGTCTTTCACTTGGCAGGCCCTGTTGTCCCCCAGCTTTCCTCCAGTTACTCTCTAGGAGAGATATTTTTGCCAAACTAATAACTGTCATCCTTTACTTACTTATTCAACAAATATTCATTGACCCCTCTGTTTCCTCTGTGCCAGGAAGCAAGCTGGGTGCTGCAGATGTGAGGGAACAGATAGACACAGTTCCTCAGAACTTATATTCTGCTCAGAGGTTTGGCTTTAGGATACGGTAGAGGCCATGTTGGGGCCTGGCTAAAAGTGTATGTATCAAGATGGTCCAAAAAATGAACCTGAACAAAATCACTCACTGATAGAGTGTAAGTTTATCAGAACTGGGTCCATAATGTAAGGCCACAAACCTGAGGACAGTAGGACTTTTGTGACTTCATTTTGATATGACTTGGGATTCTCTAAAATTCCGTGAGATTCTTGACACATAGAGATTAGAATGACTTCTCCATTAACAGTTGCTTCTACTCTCCATCAGATTCATAAACTCTAACTTTCTTTATAATTCCATATTAATACTAACAAAGAAGATTAAACACCACTACCACTAAAAGTCGTGGAAATTTTAGTATGGGCATGTTCAATCTATTTCTACTCCTGCCTTTTTCAGACTTATCAATAGATTCTGTCTTCAATAAAAATTTGAAATAGTGTTTCATTCAAACTCCCCACAGCAATCTAGCCAATGGCTGTTGCTGTTGACAAATTGTCAGAATTCTCAAGCATTCTGAAGATTCCAGGGACTTGGGATGTGGGAATAAAATCACAGTATCGCTATTTTCCATAACCCAAAGCATTCTCTTATCTTAGTGGCCTGTTCCAGGCTTTTGTTTCTTTTTTTAAAGCATGTGTCTGGTTCATTTATATCATAATGCATGTTTCCTGATGATAGACATTCGTAGTTTTTGTTTTGTTGTCATCTCTTGGACTATATGATGCAATCTGTGAGTTTACTGGTCTAAATGAATCATCACTATTGGTTCTCCACATAGCATCTAAAATCTAAGCAGCCACGATTGCCACAAAAAGCAGATTGTGTGGTTCCACTGACTGTGTAAGCTGGAGAAAATTCAATGAAGGAAATGGCAGGAGCCTCTTTGAGTAGATTTGTTATCTAGTTCCCTAGTTGTTATCATTAGTCTTTAACTCAAAACATCTTTAGTGTTAAAAGAGTAATTGTAATTGTCCTGGTTAATTTTTATTGTGAATTTGACACAACCTGGAGTCACCTGGGAAAAGAACACCACACCTGAGGGATTGTATACATCAGACTGTCCTGAACTGTCGGGGATTGTCTTGATTGATGATTGATTTGGGAGGTCTCAGCCCACTGTGGGCAGTACTATCCCCAGACAGATGAGCCTGGACTATATAGGAAAGCTAACTGAGCATGCTCCTGAGAGCAAGCCATTAAGAAGGCTTCCCGCACTGTTCTTGCCTCCAAATACTTGCCTCGATTTCCTTGCTTCCTTCTGTGATGGATTATGACCTGGAAGTTTAAGCCAAATAAACCCCTTTCCCAAGTTGTTTTTGGTCACTGTGCTTTATCACAGCAACAGAGAACAAGAACAATAACTAGCAAAGTCCCTGGCATATTCTTTTGAAAACTCTAGAAATCTTCATAACTTATTTGGGACCATAATTGTCAGAGCTCAAGACCTCTCTGTTTTGCTGCTATGATCATTTGAGACAAGGATGATTTTTATATTCTTCTAGATATCCATCTTCATATGTCCTGCAGGATTCAACCATCTTTCAATCCAGGCACTTGTTTGACCAACTATCCCATCATGATGCATGCCCAGGCTAAGCATTGCTCTTGATACTGAGACAAAGAGCAAGACCAGAGCAGAGTTCTTGTTTTTAAGGAGCTAGGTTAAGACATGCTGGGGGCCTGTTAGCTGATATACCAGATCTACTAAAGTGTTCAGATATCTCAACATGAACTCTGGGCAGTTGGCTTGTCTTTGAAAACGTGACTTCTGACATATAGTCCTCTGTCTTGAGTATAGAATGTCATGTGTGCAATCCTGGCCTGCTTTAAAATCTGTCTTGATTTCTGCTGCACTCACTCTGAAACATCACATCATTCTCTACAGACTTTAGGAATGTGAAAAGTATTTGTAGGTGGACTTGAGTTAAACCTTACTTGCTTTCTGAAAATTATCTGTAAGTGAACTGAGATTCCAATAAATGATGCATTTTTATCTCTAATGTCCAAATCAACTGAGAAATCAGACCACGAAGATGACTGCTGTAACTGACACCTTGTAAAATTCTGGTATAAGAAGTTACTAGTGAACATGGCTTAGGCCTTCAGGCAAATGAGTTTCCCAACCTTAAATCTAAGAATAAAGTAGCCTTTACTATGGTACCAGGGCTGCTTCTCCTTGGTGCTGCCAGTCGCAGAGAATGTGGCTGAACAGAGCTCGTGTCCAAGGGAAAGAAGGAGAGGCCATGTACCATATGCCTAGTTTCTTCCTTGAAACATTAAACCCTCTGATACGGGTCTGTCACTCTTCTCCTCTCCCCACTTGCCCCAGGTGGAGAGAATGATGCCAGAGGCCAGGGATCCAGGGAAGAACCCTCAGAGAAGAGCTCCCAGGAGTCAGGAAACCCACTTCCTGGCAACATTAGGCTCTGTCATCTGTGGTCCACGCCCCTCACTATTCTCACCTATTCCTATACTTGTCTTAGCTTGCTAAGAGTTTCCCCAACCAAGAGATTTGAATTGTATAATCCTAAGCACTCTGAATTTAACCTCTTGCCTGATTTTCCTTCTTTGCATCTTCCATTACCATGCCTGTCCTTTTTCCTGGATCATCTCTGCCTGACTTGCCCCCCTCTCACTCAACTGATCAGCTAAGTCTTCCAACTATGAGGAACTCTGTGTGATGAATGAATATACTAATTATTTGGCAACTGTGCCAGGCACTGCTTTGAACATTCAGGATGTAGAGTGAATTGAGATAGATATGGTCCTTTCCCTCCCTGAATTTTAGGCAACCAGGGGCCAGAGAGATGGAACAAATAATTACACTCTAACCCTGAGTATTTGGTCAGAGAAATCAATGTATTTGAAGTATGCACAATACTCTCTGTGTTGGCAACAGATATTAAAATGTGCATTTAGAATCCTTTCCATTGTGTTTAAAGTGCTGATGAAATTGTCATCCATAATGTTTTTATGTGACACCTTGATTTTTTTTCCTTTAAAATTGTTTTCTGCCAGTGACTTCTCTGGTAAAAGAATGATATAAAAGAATAAAACCTTTCCAAAATCCCACGAAGCCAAGAAAAAAGTAAAATCAAAGATATGCACCAGCAGCTTGAACAAACAAGAAGGAGGTCTGGGGTTATAAAACATACGCCTGACAACCGATATTATCCACTAGTGAGATATTGTTCATATTTCCACAGCCTGAAATTGCACAAATGATCACCCTGGTTATCAATTCATACAAACTCACAATGGCCTGGTAGGTCCAGGAATTACCTCCTTGGATTGCTGCAAATCCCTCACTGCCAGCCAATTCATCATCCAAAGTCCCTACTCTAATGAACCTTGTGTAAAGCCCAGCACTCAACTGTATTTTAACATGTTAAGTGGAGTGTGGGCAGTCTCGGGAACCTGAGAGTTTGGGAATGTTAGAAACGAGACTTTACCTTTCAGAACTGCTTCCTCCAGCACTCTCATGATGTGGCCCTCTTTGTATCCTGCTGTGTAAAATTGAAATATTAGTCTTCACAACAGAAGGGCCACCGTGGGAGGTTCCCACTTTGGTGACTCAAATCCCCTTGCTCGGGGTGTGCACCTGGCATCACCAGCAGGATGAGCCCTGAGGAGTTTCTGGCGGGACGAGGCCAGTCAGCATGCTGCTTGGTTGTTGGTAGCAGGATGAAGGGGAAGGTTTTCATGCTTATTTTGGTTTTCTGAGACCCCATCCTTTCTTCCTCACAGAGGGAATTTGGCTAACAACTACAGGCTACCAGACTCTGGTCCAATCCTTCATGCAACAATCAGTGCCCATCCTCTCTGATGAGCAGACTCCTAATCTGCCAAGCACAGCAACATGGCATGTTCATTAAAACTCTGTGCTTGTCTGTGTATATACATATAGCTGAGTACACACGTGTGTGTACATACACACACATTTGCACTATGTATCTCATGCATGCATACATGCAACTATCTCATGCATAGTTGTGTGTTAATTGGATGCTGAGTTCTTTGACAAACAAATCCTATAAATAAAACTGTAAACAGGGCAGGTAGGGTGACCTTTCTTTTGGAAACCCTCATGCATGCATACATGCAACTATCTCATGCATAGTTGTGTGTTAATTGGATGCTGAGTTCTTTGACAAACAAATCCTATAAATAAAACTGTAAACAGGGCAGGTAGGGTGACCTTTCTTTTGGAAACCACATAGTAAGAGACAATAGAGACAATTCAAATAAAGCAAAGTATTGCTGAATATCCTAAAGGACACTGCCTGCATCCAGAGTACCTGGATAATTATTTAAAATGTCAGACTCTGATCACATCCCCAGTCCTCTTGAACCAGATACTACTGGGGACAAATTCTGGGAATCTTTCTCTTAACATCTCACTTGGTATAGTCTAAGAAAGAAAACCATAGCAGGAAGCGTAGGCTGTTCTAGAGTTCACAGGAAGTACTTCCCACCAATCACCTGTGAAGATCAGAAGGTACCATGGAGGAAGAAGTTTTTACATTGAGCTATCAAGAAAAGGAATTGTCCAGAGACAAAAAAGGAAGGGAGGGAGGAAGGGAGGAAAAAAGAAAGAAAGAGAGAGGGGAAGGGAGGGAGGGTGGGAGGGAGGGAAAAGCATTCAAAAAGAATATTTAGTACAGGAGAGCCAGAGAGACTGGGAAGATGTTTCTCAAAGTCAAAGACCCACGGTCACTAAGGACTCCAGAAGATAGACCAACATGTCTTCAATTTCTAATGCTTTTCATTTAGCAGAAGAAATTTTCCTGTGACTTGTGGCATTCTGATTAGAAACATCTATTAGTTTCATTACCTTTTCCTAAACAGACACCTTTTCCATACTGACAGCCATCATAAGAACCTGAATTGGTATTTGAGTATATTGCAAGATGCGACCTTGGATCCAGAACCTTCCACATATAATGCTTTGTTGGTGGTTTCCAACAAAGGAATGGATGATCTCGCAGTTCCTATACAGAACCATGGATGTCTTAAGGCAGTAAAACTTCAGCACCTAGGGCCTGGCAGTCCATATCTTTGCTGGGGGTAACTTCTGCTTAATTTTATGTTTGTTCAGGATCCAGCTTACTGAGGTCAATTAAAGTCGTGGGGAGATGTCGGCTTGATTTAGTAAAATTGGATTCTTTGTCTACCTTAGGTTTATCTCCTTGGGCTGGGCTGTCATTTGAATTTTATGTTTTTGTCCTTATTTCTTCTGACCATTTTTTTTTCCTGGGGAGTATTTTCAGTGTTCCACTTGCCCTATCTGTTTGCAGAGAAGGTGTTTGTTTCTATAAAGTGCTTGTCCTGTCCGATCTCCATCATCTTTATGGGCTTGCATTCTGTCACTGCAGCTCCTGTCTGGCTGCGGTTTGTTATGTTTTGACAGGGGTTTGTTATAAAGCTGAGGATCACGTCTGGCTTTGCCTTTCAAACTTTCTTCTTTACGATAGCCATAAACCTGTGCTGCTAAAATGTTCCCTCTGGAGAGAGTGAAATTCTGATAACAAAAGCCCTGGAATAAAGGAAATGGGGTGGGGGAGTAGGAGGAGATGGAGAATTTTGAAGAGCTGTTATTAACGGAGCAAGGTACACACTACCTATCACTCAAATGCAGCTTATACAAAGAATACCAAGAGTTCCCAAAGATTTGAGCAAACATCAACAAGAAAGCTGTAGAAATATTTCTAGATTATTCTGCTGTTTTGCTTTTAATCTTTGGGATCTTCAACAAATTGAAAGATGAGTAAAGGAGATTTGTCCTAGGTTTGTGCAGAGGGTGGAAGGTAAGACATGGGCCATGAGGTGCTCTGCAGGAATTCTCTAGCACAGCCGCCTGGCAAGCTCATTTCTCAAAAGATTTTTAAATTATGTTGTTTATATTAATATATGTGGAAGAAGAATGCAGATTAGGTTTGTAGGATTCTTGATGTACTTATCTATGTTTCAAGCCTTCCTCCACCAAGCATACATTGAGTCTATGCCATAAGGCCCAGACTGTGCATCCCTAGTTGGTGCTGTGTCCTGAGAGTTTGTCTTCGACACTTTGTGTACTCATCTATATTAATTAATCTTCCAAGTCAGCTGAAAAGATAGTAATGCAGTAATCCCCTCCCTGGAGTCAACTGAAGACTGAAATTTTTAACTAGAAACTTGTAGAAATAAATAATTCTTAAGCTTTTAATTGCATTCTTTTCTGAGTTACATGATGAAGTCATATACCATCCCTCTCTGGCCCATCCAGATCATAAATCATCACACGTGTAGTGTACTCCTACTGTATATGCTACCCATCCCTGAGGCACTTCGCAGCAGTGTCAGTCATCAGACTTGACTGTCTCCCTATCCCAAGGCTTATGTAAAGTAACTGGTGCAATGGTCTGACACTGTCACAATGTATGTGTCATTCGAGTCACTTTTCCTCAGCATATAAACACTATATACTATCACATCACAAGAAGGCTGAGTGCAATTAGTTTCAAGAGATGAACTACATTCACACAAGTTTTGTTGTTATATATGGTTAAAATTGTGGTTGTATCATTACTTGTTATTGCTAGTCTTCTATTAAGCGGTACCTAATTTATAAATTAAACTTAGTTCTAAGTGTGTTTGTAGAGAAGCAATAATAGTTCAGTACAATTCATGGTTTCAGGAATCTACTGGTGACCTTGGAATGTATCTTCCGCAGGTAAGGGGGCCTTCCACACTCTCCTAGTATCCGTATGAAGCTGATTCTGTTCTCATCTCTATTTATTGGATAAGAAGGCCAAGGCTGGACTGATTCTATTCCTTACTCAGTATCACGTAGTTACTCTAACACAAAACTGAAACTTGAATTGACATTCAAGTTGACCAGATAGGTCCAGATCTACATTGCTTGACCCCCAGTACCACTCCACGGAGGAGGTCAAGCCTGATGAGGTCTGGTCATTTAGACACCCTGCTCCCAATTCTTTTTCAGTACCTGGCAACCACATCACCTCATCAGAAAGTCCTCTGTACTCCCAGAGATGACAGGGAAAATCCTGAAGTGTCATATGTCCCCTCATAGAAAGGAAATGGAAACTTCAAGCCAAAGATAATTAGATAGTGGTGGGAAGTGAGGGCTGCGGAGGGATATCAATGGGAGTGAGCAAGCGCTGGTCACTAGGTACCTAGTCTTTGCCCGCTCGATGCCCGGCAGCATCGTCTCTTGCCTGCATCCTTGGGCTCTGCTGAAAACTCACACTTAGAATATCAGCTCCAGCAGCTCAGCCCCGGCAACTGGTGCCTGTGCAGTTTTATCGGACGGTTGGACACACTCAGCTGCGATGTCCTGCTGCCTGGAGGCCTATGCAACGTTTAACTCTGTTAGAATGGCCATTCCTTTCCTATTCGACAGAGTCAGGGTCAGCAGCACAGGCCCCAGTGGATTGCTGTGGAATGCGGATCTGACTCTCTTACTGTTTCACATTTCCAAGGACTTAACTTCCTTGTAAAATGCTGCTGGAATGCTGACTTGGACTCTTTTGGTTGAGCAATGTGCTTTCCATATGGAATTTGGATGTTTGCGAATTGTACACAAAAATGTTAGAGAGGAGCCCTATCAGCCCTAAGTAGTCTCAGATGGAAGGCATTGTTTCTTCTTGCAAAACTCAAAATCAACTTTAGCCTTTCCAAACAATTGATCCCTAAACAGTAATTGTTCCTACCAGAGCACTGAGATGAGAGAATTCCAAATAGCCCTAAAACCCTGTTTATGGATGGGGCTGGAGAAATGGCTCTGCCGTTAAGAGTGCTTGATGACTTCACTTCCTACACCCACATCCAGCAACTCGCTACCTGCAATGTCAGCTCTAGGGGTCCCAAGTTCCTCGTCTGGTCTCTCTGGCCTCTCTGGCCACCTAATATGCATGTATAAACACACACACACAGATAAATAAGAAATTTAATTAAATCTTTAAAAAAAAAAAAAACAGCTAAAAATAAAAGCCTGCTTTAGTCTTCTCATTGGTTAGTTCCTCAACCCTGAGTTGAGAGGAGCCTTACCTCTGGTTAGGAAGTCCATGTATATGCTCCTGAAGGCAACCCTTCCATCCACTCCTATAAGTAACCCTAGTAAACTTGCTGGTTCACCACGCTGGATTTCAGTGGTACCCTTACGGTGGTCTGTTGTTGGTTCCCTATCTAGTTTGAGTAGACATTTGTGCATGTCTCACAGATGAAACGAGTTCATGAACACTGTCATGCGTGTAACTGAGGCAACACTTCAAAGGACAACTGCTGGTGTCTAGTAAAATAGAAGATGTATTTTCCTCTTAATATCTACACTGCTGAAAACAAATAATTCTCTATGTCCTTCAGTACAGAAATTCTAAATAATATATGAAACAGCCATATGCAAGCAGTGTTTAAAAAAATCTATGGGGCTGGAGAGATGGCTCAGCAGGTAACAGCGCTGACTTCTCTTGCAGTGGATCTGGATTCGATTTCCAACACCCACATAGTGACTAACAACATCTGTAACTCCACTTCTAGGGGATCCAACACCTTCTTCTGATGTCCATGGGCACTGCATGACACGGGTGCACTTACATGCAGGCAATACACTTACAAAATAAAAATAATTAATAAATCTATGAATTATGGGTTGACTAGATAACTCTTTAAGTAAAAGCACTTGCCACACAAGCCCAATAAGCTGAGTTCCATCTCCAGAATCCAAGTAAAAGAGATTTGATGATGTGCATCTATAAGTCTATAACCCCAGCCCTCCAAAGGCGAGATGTGATGTGGAGGTGGAAAAATAACCAGAAGCTTGTGGCCATCTAGCCTGGGTTAACCACTGTAAATATACATATATATGCATATATATTATATATGTAGGTATAAAGCTATATAACCAAAAAATGAAAAATTCTATGTGGTATATTAATATTAAAGGTGGCCTAAGGCCAGGTGAAGGTACTGAGATTGATATCAAGTCGTCAGGGGAATTATAGTCTTACAAGTAACTGTGTTCAATGACACTGACTCCATAGATAAATATTTTTTATTCCAAAGTTCAAGTTCATTTTTCCCAGATGTGGCAACTGCTCTCCTGTCCCTTGATGGGTCCCTGGGGCTCAAACCATGGCTCTTTCATCTGAAGCATGAGGAAAGGAAGGACTATGATATTGCCTGCTGGATCCCCAGCATCTGACAGTCCCAGGTGGTGGGCACAGCACCCATTACACATAGTACCATTTTACTGACCATGTGTAAGATAGATATCTTTCTGGATGTCCATTCTGTGAGCATAATGCAAGCAATGTCAACGTCCTTTGAACTCGGATCACCCTCAGCTACAAAGCAGCCCTCGACTGAAAGTAAGGACTGGATCGAACAAAAGAGCTGAGCCAGACCTCGTTCGCCCTTGGCGAGAGCATGAAATATAATGTGTTAATTTTTGTGCACACATTGCTTGTGTGATTAACAAAGTAATATGGTGACCAAGGAAGTAGCTCAGAGTCAGGCGGTGGCTCTAGCCTTCGGTTTAATTCCCAGGAGCACAGGAAAAATAATAATAATAAAGCTATAACATAGAACATATAAATGCTGCAGTTTTTGATTTGCTAACAGTGTAACCTCTCTGGCCATCAGGTGGCTCATGTGTAAAATACAGCTGTGGAATATAATCATGGATAACCTAATTACACTTATTAAATAATTGTCACTATTTCATATTTTGTTTTTTCCACATATGTTAAGTGTCATTCATCATCACTAATCAGGAGCTAATCAGTATTACCATGAGTAGAGTGTATTCCTGCTAAAATCAGAGAAACACATTAAATGTATTTCAGTATGGATCCAACTATAGGTAAAACTTAGCAGCCACAGAAATCTTATGAAGTGCTGTTTAGCATCACGGTATTTAACTGTAGCGTTTTTCCAGCCCTGTCATTCTGATTTAGTTTACAGTACAATGGCTCACATAGAGTACTGCTTTCATTAATATTTGCTAAGGGACAAATATGTTTGTAAGTTGATTTTATGCAGCAATTTATATAGACATGGATGCATATGTGTGTGAACAGGAGAGTAAGATTTATATCCAGTGTATGGATGTTGTTCGATATTTGAACATGTATTAGTAATTTTCTAAAAAAAAAACTAAAAAGTAGTTTAAAAAACATTTGATTCAATTAAACATCTAGTGTGATTCAAGAGAAGGACATAAGAAATACAAGGACCAGAGGAAGTTTCTTCCCACAACAAGTAAGATCTCCAAACAATACACAGAACTGCCCTAATCCTAGAGTCAGTCCCTGAACATATTAAGGAGAGAAAAAATGCTCACTCCCAATGTTTAATCATTTCACTGGAGCTTCTCTGCTAACACTGCAGTAAGATGAGGAAAAAAAGACAATGAAACAAAAATGTCAGCATGTGAGGATAATAGACTTGAAGACTTAACTTACTTCAAAAGTTACTCATATTAATAAAAGTATTCTGTTAAATATCAGAGTTTCAAATGGAAATGGAGTAAACAAAATCAGAGTAGCATTCAGCATATGAAAAACACCCAAAATTGCCTAAGAAACACAAGTGTTTCCTCTCCTAACACTCTGTAGAACCCTTCAGAATTCTTTTGCAGGAAAAATAGTCAAATAAATGGACATATATTTCATATCTTTGTATGGGAAGATTTTAAAGATGTCAACTCTTTCTCTGAAAATTTGTTGAACCAATTTCCCTCATCTTTGAATTTAACAAGATTATCTTAAGGTTTATTTTGAAGAATAAAAAAGTAATGGGTATGATAGCGCATGCCTTTGGTCACAGCACTCAGGAGTCAGGTGGATCTCTGTGGGAATGAAGCCAGCCTGATCTACATAGTTATATCCATGCCAGCTGGGGCTACAGGGAGACCCTATCTCTAAAGGACCAAAAACCAAAACAGGAATTTAAAAAGTATAGAAAAAGCATAATTTAAAACATTTTTTAATATTTTATTTAATTTTTTATTTTATGTGTATGAGTGTACTGTCTACATGCACGTGAGTGTAACCCTGTTGTGCAATGCCTGCAGAGGTCAGAAGAGGGCATTGGATTCCCCTGGAACTGGAGTTACAGGTTGTTAGTTGCCATGTGGGTACTGGGAATTGAACCCTGGTCCTCTGTCAGAACAGCGAGTGCTCTTAACCACTGAGCCATCTCTCAAGCCCCAGTTATAAAAGTTTTGATATTAAAAAAAATACTGAGGATGGAAATAAATCTATCAGATGCAAAGTACATTTATACATTTATAAAGTTTCAGTAACTGAAAGAGCACTGCACTGTCCAAAGGAGGTAGAGGGCTCTACACCACACAGTAGCTCCTCCTGACAAGATCCTTAGGTATGTTTATCTGACACCTGGTCCATGCAGCAGACATGATGGAAAACAAACACACTGCCCTCCCAACACAAACTATTCACTACTGGCACCGAAGTTTGTTCCTATTAGTTTCTGTCTTTTTCTGACACCTCATGTTCTCTAGAAGCTATCTACACCTAGAGCATGGATTTACTTACAGACCTCAGTAAAGGGTTTAAACTCCATACCCCAGGAGGAGGACTCATTGCTCGGGACTCTTCCCTCACAATAGCCTGGATCAAGTGCTAAAGGGTTTCTACCCATCATGAAAGGCATACTAGTGAGAACAGAGGCTGTGGGATGACAGACAGAATCAGGATCAAAAACATCTGAACATAGAGAAGCAGTGGCCTGAATGAACGAGATTCACTATGCCAGGCCTATGTGTGAGTTCTTAGGAGTTAAGACCACTCATTCCTTCACTGTTGTGTGTCAGGTAACAAGTAACAGGATGACCAGACAGGGCCATGTCATTCATTTCCTTGCTCTTAATTAATACATTGATAGATTAGGGACTACTTGATCTGAAGCTTCCTAAAAACAGGGGTTGGGTTTACCTCAATTATCACGGTTTCTCTAGCACCTGTCCTAAGTGCCATGATTAAAATTTCAGTCAAGTTATAATAAATTTGATGCATATGGGGCTAGGGAAATGGTTCAGCTGGTAAAGCACTTACTTACTCTGCAAGTGCGAGGATCAGAGTCTGGAACCCAAGTACCCACATAAATGCTGGGTGGGTTTGGCAGCTTACCTGTGATTCTAGCACTCAGAAGGTAGAGATAAGGGTCCCAGGAGCCAGCTCTCTTGCTAGACGACCCACATCCACTTGGTCTGAATTTAGTCAAGAGACCTGACCTTGGTATTAAACAAGACAGGGAGCAATTGAATAAGGCTCCTGATGTCAGCCTTGGGTGTGCATACATTCACACACACACATACACACATATCCCTACATACGTGTGAAAAAACATATACATACATACACAGTAGACAGACACATGAAAAAAATGAAACAAAAATTTGATAGAAACTAGAACAAAAAAATACCTAATAAGTTTTCTCAGCAGATCAAACCTTTGAATGGAATTTGGGGACTGTGTCAATGAATGGATACTACATTCAGGAAGAACAGAATAGGTTCATCAGATTACATCACTGGCCAAGCCTTCCAGTGTCAAGTCGTTGAATAAATGGCAAACCCTTTGCCCTGGCTTGCCCTTTCCCTCACTCTCTGACCCCCTCTAGCCTTGTAATCTCTCGGATGGTGCACCTGTCACCCTGCTTTCTTGGTGACATTGTAACCCACCGAGTACATTCAATCCAAACTTGTGCCTGTCTTGGAGATATTGCTGTTGCTGGACCCCAGTCTTGGACGTCTCTAATCATGGGTCTTCATGTGCTCTTGTTCAGTCCAGACTCAGCTCCCGCTCCTTGGTGACGTACCCTAAGCGGCCATGCTAACCTATCTTGCCTTTTCCCACCTCTACCACAATCTTCTGTGAAGTTTTCTGACACCTAGAACAATCTCTGGCCACTAGCAGGTGCTTAATTAGTATATGTGAAATGGAAAGATCTTTGAAAGGGCAGGAGAATCATTAGAAGGAAGATATTTAAACACAGTTGCTTTGGTTGAGAAAAGAAGTCAAGGCTGTGTTAGATTGAAAACAATGACAGCCTGCAGAAGTGATGTTAGTTTGACTTGTTCTCCCTTGACCCAGGACAAAGGAATCTGCCTTGACCCACATCATCCCCAGCACAATCTTATATTTTATTTACATTATTTTGACTATTTTTAATAAGAATTTTATTAATTCTTTGAGAATTTCATACAATGTATTTTAACCATATCAGGCTCCCTTCTCTCAGATTCAGCTTCACTCCCTACCCCCTAATTGCATGTCCTCACTTTTTTTAACACATGGAGTTCATCTATAGCTGCCCGAATAATGTTGGATGTGGGTCCATCCCCTAGAGCATGGTCAACCTACCAAGGGTCATACCAGTACAGAAAACGGACTCTCCTACTCCCAGCAGCTATGGACTGCCATTAGTGAGTGCCTCAGCCAGGCACTTGTCCACCTCCCTTTCTGTGCTGGGACTTTGTCTGTCTTGAGCTTGTGCAGGTCTTGTGAGATTCTGACTATTTATAATGTTATTTGCTGTAAGTGAAATCATAAGTTTTGTTTTCCTCAGTCCTAGAACAACTTTATTTACATGTTAGCATAATGCATTCATGGATTTCTGAATACAGTTAAGTCTAAAATTTAATGAGTCGATGCCTATTACCTAATTTTACCACTGTACTATGTGAGAATCTCCATGTGGATCTGTGAAGCACAGAATCATACCTAGACTCAACCAATTTATTCATTAATTTGTTTTGAAAAAAATTAAATATTGAGAATAGTCAGCTATTTTAATATAAATTAGTATTGCCTAGAACAACACTAATGTGTCACTGTATAGTTCTCCACTCAGGGTCAGGAGATCAATAGCTAAATAAAGAAACTGAAAGAGATTGAAATCTGATAAAATAGAAAGTGAGAGGTCGCAGTCTCTTTCCATTTCTTTTTAAGTCTTGGAAACATAGAAATTAAAGGCATTCAGAGTAGGAACTGACAGCCCCAAACCAAGATCTTACAGTCAAAGGACTGACATAAAGAACTTTAGAGCAATTAGACTTTGGAACTATGGATTGAAGAAGGAGTCAATGAATAGCTTAAAGTCACCCCTCACAGACTTTGAAAGAGTTAAAGATTGTAAAGTAATGAGTAATTTGTCGCTCACTTTTTAAAAGAATTTACATATGCCTCCTGTAGTACAGTGCCCTCCCAAGGGTTTTATTAGTATTGTAATGTGCTTTGAGTATTTTCCCATGTAATTATTTCTGTGTGTAATTTTCTCATGTGAATTTGCTATAGAAGTCCTTAAGAGCTGAGAAAAGCATATCATAATAGTATGGATAGCATGCTCTAGAATATGGGATTTTTGCTTTGGGCAGAGTATGCACATAGTTATATCTGCTCCATGAGTTCCATACTTGGATCATTTAGTTTGGGCCAGGGAGGTGGGGTGAATGCCCAGGGAGGCCAGAGGTCAACCTTGGATGTTGTTCCTTGGGAAAACCATTTATCTTGTTGTATGAGAGGGTGGATCTGGGGCTCTCCTGTATGGGCTGCCTAGTGAAGAAGCTTTCCGGGGATCCTCCCATCTCTGCCTCCCCAGTGCACTTTGACTTTTCATGTGCGTTCTAGAGAATTGAATTTAGGTCCCCCTGCTTGGCTCCAAGTGCTTTACCAACTGAACTATCTCCTTAGCCCATACCATTTGCTTTCCAAATGCATTCCTCTAAGTATCCCACTAACTACAAGTCATACTAACGGGTAAGCAAGCCAGGTCCTGCTTCCACACACTGCATAACGATCTCCACAGCACGAATTTGTAGTATTTGAGTATAGGTAGTAACAAGAGATGAAAACTTTGTAAAGGAGCTTAAGTACTCCACTTCAGAACCAGCTATGAATGGATTTTTTAGCTATTGTCAGACTAAATATATTTACCTACCAGGTAGAGTATTATTTAAACATTCTTTGTACACACTGGAGCCCATGAATAATTTAATACATGATTTTCTTTTTCTCTTTCATCAACATATACATAAATAATATATAGTATATTTCAATTACCTAGAACATCTTCCTGCATTTCCTGACTGTCCCTATACTTCAAAACTTTGGGGACTTTGACCTAAATGTGTTAGAAAAATGGAATCTCTTTTTTATTACCTACTCTAATTTTAATCTTACTCCAAGAATATTTGATGCTTTCCCTGGGAATACTATGTAGATTTATGCATATCAATATTTAAATTATTTTAATACCAGGGATTAAAGTGTTCAGAAGGAAAGGGTAAGTTTAGCATGTGTATGTGAATCTAAATAGAGTCAGAATTGGTGTGGCACATGAGTCAGGAGATCCCTGAATCTAAAACTGAAATGTTCCCAGATTTTTAAAGGAGTTTATGTTACGCTGTGCTGTGTGGTTGCATGATTTTTTATACGTTGAAAAAATATGCTGCTTTCAGTGCTTTGACTCAGTTGTACGTTTGGCACAGTACTCAGGAGGTATTAGTGAATAGTTCAAAGTCACAATTCTATTTTGTAAACTTTATGAATCACACTGTGTTACAGACCCTTAGATATCCATTAGTTCTCCTGAAAGAAATGAGTCTGGAAGACAGGGTGAAGGTCTCTATTCATGTTCTCTGTGCCACCATGAATTTGAACATTTGCTCCAAGCACTGAATGTTCATAGAGGAAACAAATGGTTAAGTAGTGGACTGGTGCCATGCACCTGAGATTCTGTCTGTGTTCTGTCCCATTCCGTGTACTCCACGTACGTGCTTGTTTTCTTCCTTCTCTCTCTCTCTCTCTCTCTGTCTCTCATTTGAGAAGGTGTGTTACTCTGTAGCCCAGGCTGGCCTCAAACTTAAGGCACTCCTCCTCCTTGCTCTCTACAAATGTTGGGATTACAGGCAGGAACTACAACACCTACCTTTGCATACAATTTATATTCCATATTGTGGATGTGTGTAAGTTGTAAGATTTTTAGTATCTCCTTTAGAGAACACAAACTCTTGGCAAGCATTATCTATACAATAGGTTGAATAGTAACCCTCCAAAGATATACCTGTCCTAATTTGTGAATGCTGCCTCACGTGGACAAAGAATCCTTTGCTAGTCTGTTGACTCTCGGATTATTGTAGGTTATCTGAGTGGGTCCAGTCCTGTGGTAAGGGCCCCAAAGATGGAAGAGGGAGGCAGAAAAAGAGGCCTTACAATGGCCCCACCTGCTGCCACTAATTTTCCAGATGGGAAAGGGCCATAAAAGGACTGTAGACAACTGTAGATGCTGGGAAAAGAAAAATAAGACAAGAAAATCATCTCTTCCCCAAACCTCCTAAAGGAAGGTTACGGGTGCTCACACCATGGCATTAGATGAGCAAGCCCGGTGTCTGAGTGCTGGAATTCTGAAGTACATTTGTGCTGTTTTAAACGACTGCATCTGTGGTGATCTGTTACAGCAGCGATGGGAAATCACTGCAGTCTCCAAAACCCCTTTCATATTACTCATAGTGTGCGCACCAAGAGAGACTCAGGTATGTCTTGCCATTGATCCTCTCCATCACTTTTCTCGTTGTGTTGCGCTTACTACCAGTTCCTTGGCAAAATAGGACAGGATTAATCAAGCTTGGAATGTTCACAAACAACTTAAACCTAACGTGGACTATCTCAAGAAAAAAGTGAGGAAGGAGAGTTAGAAGAGAAGGGGTGGGGCACAGGCTCGGTAAGTTGACTCTTAGAGGGGGAACACTGGCTTCTCTCTGAGCTCAGGCCCGGGCCCAAACCTGTCCACTGAGGCTTTAGCTTCACTTTCTCTCTGTGAAGGCTTCTATCTGTCCATAGTTTAGAAGTCTTTGGTGGGAAAGCTACCCCATTTTACTACAGGAAAGGGTTCTGAAGTGTGATGATCCCTTTCATTCATTCACGGTTCTTCTATAGAGAAATATCTTATAGGGGACAGCGCATTTGGAGCTCAACAGGTTTCACCTGAGATGTGCATACTCCTGGAAATTAGTCATGGGCAGTGGCTAGGGGACTGTCCTCTTCTTCAGGTGACCTCTCCACATCTCCTGTCTGGACTTCTCACAGTTTGATAAGGTAGAGTAGCTGGGCTCTGCACATAATTCCCAAGCACTAAGATGGAAACTTCTAGGTCTTCCTAGTGAATAGCTCAAACTGATACTTTGTGGCTCTGTCTCATGCTCTGGAAGCAGAGCACAGGGTCCAGTACAATCTGAGGAGAAACAGCAATGCATAACATGAACAGCACCGTCCTGGTTCTCCAGGGCCACCCATGTGGTACCACCTCAGTGGATGAGGGGTTCTGTGCCTAATGGTCCAGAGCAGACCTGGGAAACATAGGAGGGCAGTTCCACAAGGGAAGAGGGACTAAAAACAGATGCTGCACCCAGGCTTTCCCTACAGCATTGGAAACCTCAATACACAAGGCTAAGTGTGTTTCCTCTATAGCTTGACCATTTTCTAGAAATGAGGATGTCAGAGAATTTAGAATTAAAGTTAAGGAAACTTGAAACTTTTTTCCCATTCAACTTGTCTTGGACTAGGAATAAAAAATTATGATAAAATAGATCATATTTTAAATATTCCTTTATAGTGCTATAAAGAAATTAAACTGTATGATTTATGAAGAATAAACTATAATGCAATGAATCCAGTGGTGATTATTTCCCTAACCTTTTTAATGTGACAATTCCTTGGATGTTATAGTGAAATATTTCACCTTTCAACTACATTTTTATGGTGTATATTTATTCTCAGTGGTACAGATTCCAAATTGTCAAAATACTTGAGCTGATTTATGGTAATTAGATTTAAGTTAGAACATTTGAAGTGCATTCAATTAATTTTATCTCTCTGGCAAAGTACAATAAGGTCTTCAGCATTATAAAGTTTTCTTTGAGATATTAGCTATGCATGCATTTGAGGATGTGCTAGACTCAAATTACTCTCATTTGAATTTTATCTTCAGAGAATGAGCATGCAATATTGAGGATTAGGCAGTATTTAGGAAATGTATGTATAGGGATTATTTGGGATAGAATCGCCAAAGATCTTGGACTTCTTATCACACACTTGTTGACTGATTTTATTTGCAGCACATAGGAAGCAATAACAACTGTATAAATTATTCAGAGAGTAGTCATCCATACGGGCACTTTTAAGATCACTTCAGAACACAGTTGGGCAGGGTATTCTCTTTATACTAATTTTTCCCAAGTCCATGTATAAAAGAGCTATAGATCCATATGGAATGGATTAACACTGATGCCTTTAAAATGAAATTAAACATTATAAAGCATTCAGGTGATGATGGGTGATCTTGCCCAGCTAAAACTCTCTTTGGTAGTTTATCTTAAATATTATTTTTTGTCTTTGGGGGGGTATTATACAGTGAATGGGAGAGATTTATTAAAAACCTTGGATTGCTTGAGAGTGATTTTAGGACTTTGCCTTAAAATCTGCACATACGCAAAATTCCTGATATTATTAGTTGGGATTTCCACTGTAAGAGGATTTCAAATCATTGCCGAAGTGGGGGCTTTTCCTGGGTTTGGAAGCATCATATATCAGAAAAATCCAGCTACTCTCTCAGTTGCTCAAACACACATGGAATGGAGGTCAATTTAGACCAAGTGAAATGTATTGGGTTCTCTTAAAATGGGCCCTTTATTATAGTGAGATATTTTATCCATCCTAAAAGCAGATAGAAAAATCAGCATTTGTGTGGTTGGGTCCCTGTATAGAAAGAGATGTGAGTTACTTATCAGAGCTCTCCATTCTCTAAAGCAGTTTAAGTCACAGTGTTGGAAAAGGCATATGATGTTTGCATATATGAAGTTGAAGACTCCAAATACCTATTTACAGGTCCTGTTACTTTGAAACATTCATAGTAACTTTTTCTTTCATTCTGGGTGTGGCAGGGGAGGTTTCAATCTGTTATTCTCCTGGGTTTGTCTGAAGGTCCAAAGAGAAAATGCCAACATATCTCACAAACTAAAAAGCATCAGGGCATTAAAATTCATACTCCTACTGCTAATAGAAACAAAGCATACCAGTGGGCAATTGATGTGTAAATAACAAATTGAGCAATTCAAGCAGATTGGCTGTCTTTTTAAAAAATGTTCATTCAAAGGTATATGCAAAGTCCCAAGTAAGTGTTCCACCCCCATTATTTTTAAACTATTCATTAGTTTAAACTATTCATTGGTTTCAGTGGACATAAACCTTGGAGAGATGATAGTCTTCATTCTTCCTGAAAAGTTTGGTATTTTATTTGGTTGTTATTTACAACCCAGATGGGTCATGGCTGTTTAGAAAGCGAAAGTGCCTCCTGGCACTGTGTCTAGATATGACTGGATCCAGCTGGCCACCATGTGGGTTCACAGTACTGGGTGGACATTTGTGTTCATGTTCCCTTTCCTGTGTTTCTCTCATAGCTATCGGCAGGACCCTCATCCCCCGTTATTTTAGCACTGTGTTTGAAGGAGGGGTGACGGACCTGTACTACATCCTCAAACACTCAAAGGAGTCCTACCACAACTCCTCCATCACGGTGGACTGTGACCAGTGTGCCATGGTCACACAGCACGGGAAGCCTATGTTTACCAAGGTAAGGACAGCTACGCACTTAAGGGGAAGGATTCAGCTGCTTCTTACCGTTGCAGCCAAGCCAGAGTGCTCTGTTTCTCATGCCAAGACATCTTCTCTAAAAGAGTGTTGTCTTCTTAATGTGCAGTCAGTTTTTGTGCTCTGTTATTTTGAAAACATTAAACAGTCTTCTAATGTAATCAGACGGGGGGGGGGGGGGCGGAGATCCACTAATTATCCCAAACAGTTATCTGGAAGACAGATAAAAACAGAGAGTGAAAGGAATTAGGCCATCTGGAGTTCAAAGGTTGCTTCCCCACATTCTCTGGACTTCTACGGTTGCTAAGTGTGTCAGGCAGGCAAGCAGCACAGCAAATGAATGCGGGAAAGCCAGAGACCTTGCTTGTTAAAACGAGGAAGGAACCAAGGGAAGGGGAGATCCAGACAACATGGGAGAGGTAGAGATTCAGCCTCATCTTCCATATATTTTATTTCTGTAATTTCTACCAAGTGTGAAATACTCCCCCTCATGAGAGCCACTCTAGAGCATAACAGACAATCGCTTTATGTCCTCCTCCAAGTGGGAAAATGAGTAAGAACCAAATATTTAGTCATAGAATCTAACAAAGCTTATTTTATTTTACTTTATACTGGTGCTGAGGATTGAACTGAGGACCTTGCACATGCTAAGCACATGCTCTACCACTGAGTTACCCCTTCGCCACACATAAACTTACTTTAATGAACACTTGCTCATTCAGTGTGAACTAAAACTCAGAAACTATTTTGTGATGTTAATGGTAGCAGCCATGTCTTTAAGAAAAAAACACAGATGCAGCCTTTTATAGTTAAAGATACTGGATTATCCGGGTTAATTACCAAAAAAATCAAATTATAAAGTGAAGAGGTGTCACCTATGTAATTTTGCTTCAAGAATAAAAACTAAATGTTTCATATTAGTGTCATCCATCATGCTGATACACTCCAGTGTCTCAGTGCCGATGCTGGCACAGGGAGCCAAGAAGACACAGGAAGTGGTCATGAAATGCCGAAGCAAACCATCAACCGACACTGACTGTGGTACCTGGGACAATAAACATTTTAATGTGGTGAGGGTTAGGGTTTTTAATCTTCCAACAACCGAGCCAGGTAGAATGATATCATTCGGAGAACAGCTTCATAAAAATGCCGAAGTCTACGCTGGAAAGAGTTTTACTTCTGGAAAGAAACGACCACTAGGAAAAATATTTAATCTTCAAGCTGAAGATGGAAGACATTTTCAGAATCATGCAGATTAGATATCCCCATTCCCTTCTATGTAAAACATTCCACCTTCTTATGCTTTAAGAGAAACAAAATATAGTTAAATAAAACTTTACCATAATTAAGAAGCTACATTTAATGTCTACAACCATTACAAAAATTTTTGGAGGGGGTTGAGATAGGGTCTCACTATGTAGCCCCAGCAGGCCTGGAACTCCCTATGTAGACTATCCCAAGCTGGCCTCAATCCCACAGCAATCCATCTGCCTCTGATTCCAGAGGCTGGCATTAATGCTGTGTGCCACCGTGCCCAGACCTACCATTAAAATTTTAAAGTGCAATTTGTAGCAGTTTTTTTTTATATATTTAGACAAGTTCTTTCTTAGGTCAAAACTTTTTTACAAATGCACACGGGTAGTTGCTCTGAAGGCGTGGTGTTCAACATTCCAGACTTGGTTTAGAACAAGTACAACCTCAACCTTCGGAGAGTCCATGAAGTGCTGCCTTAATTCCAGTCCAGACACAAACATTTTCTTCTCTGCTGCATTTTTTCTTTTTCTGGAATGTTCTCCCCAATCTCTGGCCTCCCAGACATCCAGTGGTTTGTTCAGGCATTCAAGGCAATCACCAGAAAGACCTGAACACAACTCTTTTGGCTCTAAGCATCAATTATGTGGACCACCCACCTCACTCTGCTCCAGGGCAGGCAGTGTTATTTGCCCATTTCTGTAATGAATATTTCAAAACTTTGATGAGAAATATCTCTTTCTAGGACATGCAGTTTCATTATAGAGACCCAATCCAGATGCTAATTATGCAGATTTATTTTTAGGAAATTTGACAGGATTCATTCCCTCTCTTATTCTCATTCATATCTTTCTCTCTCTCTCTCTCTCTCTCTCTCTCTCTCTCTCTCTCTCTCTCCCTTGAATACTACTCAAAGACTCTTCCTAATTTTTTCTTGTGTTCTTATATTAATTAAAAGTAGCTCAGCTTTGTGTAATAAATTACGATAGCTATTTTATACAAACAATGAGCAAATGACTTCTTGGTTCACAAAGAAAAATAATTATGAACCAATGCTTTTTATAAACTATTTTTTGCTCTTAGTTCCTGGTATTATTTAGCACTTATGTGTCAGAAGTTCACATTGTTCTAATTTAGACTATCACTAAATTATTTTTCTCCAAATATCATTTGACCTAGTGATTCTGAGTTGCTTTTATGAAAATTTGGTCAACAAGTGAATCAGAAATCAGCTGCAGTCCTAATCAACAGAGATATTAAATAATCCTCAGGGGTATACTGAGCATTTTGTAATTTCCTGATACTAGGAACAGTATAGATTAAGGATAAATATGTAATTAGAATTTTTAAATGCACATAATAAAGCCTTTCTTTTATGTTTTCAATTTTGGATCAAATAGAAAACAAGGTTTAATAATCAGAAGAGCATGCCTCAAGCTTTTCAGAGTCAAAGAGCCTCAAGTTATATTCAAGGACGAGAACAGGAAAAGGTCCTAGGAGAGGCACTGTGCACAGCATACTGCATTCTGGAGTTTTGCAAAGTGAAACAATAATTCCAGCCACTGCTGGATACTTTCATCACTTCTGCAGACATAGCTTTATAGGAGTTTTCTTCTATTCTTAATTATGTATTCTGAAATTATTTTCTACTAAAACAAAGTATCCTGGTAGACAGCGACCAGGATTTCTCTAGGGGAACACTAGTCACTAACATTTTGGCAGTTAGTTCCCCATTTTTACCTTTGCCTATAAATCATACTGTACTCTGGAATTTATTCTTTCTGATTCTTAACAAATTTTGATGTTAAGGACCATATTACTTTAATCCACATTTGCATATGCACTATCTCTAGGTAAAATACAAAGAGGTTTTTTGGCAAATATCATTCTAAATGCTCTATTCCACTGATGCTGTTCAAGGATAAAAAGTATAAGGATAGAAAATTTAAAAACTAAATTTAAAATTTTTTAATTTAAAAAAATTTAAAAGTACGCTTTGTTTAAAGGCTCTTTGAGAATCATAGTATATGATAGCATGGTCCCGTTACTTCCCAATTAGAGACAGAGAAGGGTTAAAATGCTCCTGGGTAGTTTAAGAAATGTTCCTTTTTAGTTTTCTTGTTCCTGGCTAGTCTCAAGCTAGCACGTGATCGGCTGAATGCCTGCCAGCCTCTTTCTTGTTGATCCTCCAGAGACCATCTGTGCTGGGGGCATTGATTAGAGTGTGTCTGCTGGGATTACATCTTTTCTGTTGCCATGCCAACTAATCAGCTGATTTTGGTTACCACAGAAACAAAATGTCAGAGCTCACAGTACGGTAACATGAATTCAGCACAACAGAAATGTTTTCTTAATTGGGGACCCTTTTGATTTTAGATTCCAACAGAAAGGCAGGTTTAAAAACAGGGCAGCTTTAACTGCATTAACTGTATTGATTAATAGCAATGCACAGATTTTTTTTTGAAGAGAGAAAGCATTAATTTTTCTTTATTAGCTGTGTTCATTTTTTCACATTTTCAAACAAAGGATACATACATTTTTTTTCATACATCCCTCTATTCTAGTTTCTGATTGTTGCATATAAAAGAAATCACAAAGCCCTAGGTTTCATTTAACTTCTACCACAGGAGCAGAGGGTTTGCCTGGGTCCTGGGATAGACTGTGGGGGGAATCACTAGGGGGAGATGAACAGTAGCCCGAATCCTCCTCCATCTTTCAAAATTCATGAAAGTCACTTGATTTTCCTAAAAGGAAAAATACAGTCTGTAGTAGTCAACTCAGATTCCATCAACTCAGATTCCATTTTAAGGATTCCCATCTAGCATGTGGTATGCCTTGTATAAAGTTGACTGTTTTGACTACAAAAGGAGCCCAAGACATGTGACAATTTTCCATCTCCCATGACAGCCTGTCTGCAAGAAAGAGAAGTCTCCAACTCCTTTGCTATGTCACAGTAAACAAAGAACACACCTGAACTTCATCCCACAGTTGCTACCTTTGAGCAGTCCATCAGTACAACTTCCTGCTTGTCTTTTCTTTGGGAAATTTTGTTCCTGTAGAGACAAAACAGAGTCTCCACTTGTCCTGAGTTGGCAGTTCATAGACACAAAACAAATAGATTAGATAATAAAAAGCCTGACATTTAACTGGGCTAATATTTGCTTAAATATCCAGTAATCCCTCTCTTTTAAAAAAGAAAAAATATCATAGCCTCCAAATATGTCTTTTTATATGTTGTCAAGACATCTCACTGTTGATGGCTGGCTATCACCATCTCCCTTCTGTGAAAGTTGTCACTGCGGGTGACTTCTATCAAACAAATGTTTTGGCGAGGGGTGGCTTAGTCTGCATGCTACTGTCTTGAAAACCTTAATAAATTAATTCCAGTGCTCAAGAATTATTAGGGATATTGAAGTTGTCTCCATTGCCACTCACTCAACTCTCATGGCTAGCATGCCAGAAACCAGGCTCGGAAGACAACTCCACTCAGACTTTTGGGACAGGGTGCCCACATGCTTGTAGTTACCCATAGATTCTGCTAATTAGATCTGAGATAGAGGTCTTCATGCAAATTATCAGTAATTATCTTACCATGTCTCTGAGACATGCTAAAATGAAGACAGCAGATGTCCCTCAGCATCTTTCTAGAGTAGAACCCTATTAATGCTCAATAGCAGCTCTCCAGGATGAGTTTTCAGATGGTTTAAAGACTCAGCATGTAGGGACCACACCTAACCACTGCCAAGAACAGAGGTAGAACTTCATAAATAGTGGTGTTTTGTATTATTCCCCAAAAGGAGAATGATTGTCAGTATTACATAGAAACTTCTTATAAAACTTTATCTTCTTGGACTATAGATTTAGAAAGTGATTGATTTTTAAACATTCCTTCAGAAGTTTCCATATTTATTTTACATTATGAAAGTTTCTCCCAGAAAGTTTGATCAGAAGTTTAATATATTCAAACAGATATAATCAAACTGTTTTGGTGGAGAAAATCCAGCAGTTCCCAGAAGAACCACAGAGACACTGTAAGGATCTCCTACATCTCAGCAAGCCCATTATAACAACCACCATCAAAGTTCTTAGCTCTCTGAGATTATGTTTGTTTTATCTGGACAACTGTGGCTTACTGTCAGTCTTCTTCAGGCAATCCGCATTCATAATTCCCTGTGATATGTTTTCTCAACAACTCTTCCTAAGGATGTTGTTCTAGTGAGCTTTCTATTGCCGTGATAACGTGCTCTGACCCAGTTGGGAAAGGAAAGGGTTATTTGGCTTCCACACCCAGATCAAAGTTCATCACTGAGAGAAGCCAGGGTGGGAACTCAGGGCAGGAACCCGGAAGCAGGAGCTGTAGCACAGACATGGAGGATCATGTTTACTTACTGGTTTACTCTCCTGACTCGTGCTCAGCCTGCTTTCTTAAATAATCCAGGCCCACTTCAGTAGGGGCGGCACCACCCACAGCAGGCTGGATCCTTCCACATCACTCAACAATCAAGAAACTGCCTCACAGACATGCCCACAGCTCAGTTCAATAAAGGAAATTCTCCAGTTAAGGTTCCTTACTTCCCAGACTTGTCAAGTTGATAACTGAAGCTATCTAGCACAGATGTTGCTATCCCTGTTCTGTTGATAAGGAAACTGGCTGTGTGTTTATGTTGCCGGGGGGCCGAGGAGGGGGATTTTTCCAGGAGTGAATAGAAAATTAGAATTCAAATCCAGTATTGTCTGGTGTCAGAGCCTCCATCCACTCTTCTCTACAGTTTCCACAAAGCAAGTGTGGGCTGACGAATGAGCTGTAGCTGTTTCTTTCATTCCAGTGCTGCTTTCTCTCCCATGGTCAATATAGGACAGTGGTGTGTAACTTCCTGGTATTTTCTTCCTCTTCAAAGTCATTAATAGTGAAAAGGGAGGTATGTAAAATAGACACTGTGTGCTCAGGATATGACTATTAGAGGAAGATAACAACTTCTACTTTGTCTCTGATGATTCTATAAGAGAAGAGAGACTCCAATACACTGTTATGTTTTATTGATCACATGTATTTTTAGGAAGATGAAAGACCAGCCATTTATGTAACCAGAACTTGTCATTGATGATGTGATGAGTCAGGGTGCACTTTCTAACCAATCCTCTGTTTTCTGTCTGTCTGTGACAGATCCCGCTGAGCTAGGTTAAGCATTGCCCTCTAGAGTTCCTCTTTGGAAATGGTGATGTCCTATAGTTGGGTAAATTTGCAGTAACTCATACTTAGGCATGAATTAGTTTAGGGGAAATGTTCTCCCAAATTAGGGCAACCAAGAGTAGAATAGGTGTGTATGTCTCTTTAGTAGGAGGAGCTGGTGTCTGGACAGGATGGATTTGGCCCTCATGTTTTCACATGGAGAAACTGAACACATAGAGTTTCTGTGAGAGTTGAATGACTGGTACCTTGTAAGCAGCTGGGCCCTCATTTGAACCCACTGACACTAGTCCTGAAATTTGCCCTTCTGTGCTAAGGGGACTCTGCAGAAGGACAGCAAAGGGCACTCCATTGAGTGATTGATGTGGAGTTATACACTGCGATTGTACGAACTGCATCATAAGTGAATGTACTGTCTGTCACTCCTAGGTGTGTACAGAAGGCAGGCTGATCTTGGAGTTCACCTTTGATGATCTCATGAGAATAAAAACATGGCACTTTACCATTAGACAATACAGAGAGTTAGTCCCGAGAAGCATTCTAGCCATGCACGTGAGTATTTTGATTTCTATTTTATCACCTTTCCTTTTGTTCCCACCTCATCCTACTCAGTGAGGAAAACCCAGCTCCATCCGGACGAAGTCCATTAATTGTCACACTTAGGCAATGAGTTCTAAATAATGAGTCTTTTTCTCAGCCATTTGAAGCCACAAAGAAGTTCTTTTTTGCCTCCTTTTTTCCCAAGCTTGGTGTATTGTATGATTATTTTTATATGTTCCTGAGGTTGTCTCAATGCATGATTTTTGTACTTTTGTTAAGCCATATGAACTCAATATCAAGTAGTTCTTGGTGAATAGAATTGCTACATGTAACTATGGAACAAACTAAAATAGGAAACAAGAACAGTTTCCAGTTTGACTGGAACCACCTAAGAAGTGAGGGTGTGTGCCTCTTGGTCCTTCTTAACTAGGACACTGGGCTTGAATGGAACACTTTGGGTTCTCTGGATTCCATTTGGCCATAAGTCACATCAACTATTTTGAGCACCAAATAGGGAGAGAGTGAATTTGTTGCCTCTCTGGACTTCTATTTAAAGTTTATTTAGAAACTACTCACACATAGTCCCTCAAGCAGGAATCAAAGGCATCGACTTATATAGTCTTTCCTCTATAATGCTTGATGCAACAGTTTATAAAAAAGAATATTGCAACAAAATCAGACTCCATGACCCTGATTTACTGGAGACCTTGAACAAAATCAAAAGGGAATAAAATAATGGTAGGTGCCATTTAATATACTAGGACTTCTGCTGAAAATTTAATCAGCACAGTCATTCAATGAGTTGACTTACTGTTATTCCTATTTCAGACGTGTAATTCGTGGCACAGTGTCTATCAATCCAAACATGACAAAACCAACATTGTGATCCATTTGGTTCTGTATCTAAAGCCAGGTTGATAAGGCAGCTGACCCAGACTAATGATTTCTTGCTGTCTCTCCAGACCCTTAAACTTCTCCTTCTTGCAGCGAGCGAGTCCTGTCTGTGCCCATTCCCCAGACCCTGGGCCTTCTGCCCATTTCCCACTTCACCACCTTTGACTCACTATCCTCAAAGCCTTTCCAGACTTCCAAAGTCTAGTTTCTACCCTCCAGGCTTCTTTATTTTCTCAAACAAGAAAGTCAAAATTCTTTTTCTCCACATATAAAGTGGCAGCAGAGCAATGTGAGTGAGAGCTCAGGCCCTGGTTGAGAGCACATGGAATTGCATTCTTGTTCACAAGTGGCCTTGAGCAACCAACACAATATCTGTACTCTTTCAGTCCTTCGACTACCCAATAGCAATGAAGCATGCCTAGGAAAATCAAGTTAATAACTATAAAGCACTTAGGATGATGCTTGGATCATAGTAGGTCCTTTGTAGGTGTTGGTGATTATTTCTCAACGACAGCAGTAGCAATATCCTTTCACCATTGGTTAGTGTCCCATCTTTTGATTACAATGTAAGCTGTTTGCTGCTGACCATGCTTGAGAACTTCCTGTGTCTTTGGAGAGCCAACTCTTCCCACAATGTCCATAAAGACCCCCTTTCAGAAATTGATTTGCAATGAGATCTCCTGGCTGTCTTCTCCAACATTTTGCTTTTATCTATATATACAAATCCAAAGGATATTATCACTGAGTGAAAAGCACTGAAAAGAATACACTTCTGTTAATAGTCCCTTGGTGGCATCATGAGTGCTGGCTGGGATATTTAAATTTCTTTCTGTGTTGTACCACTAGTTTAGAAGAGCTGAGAAAGAAGAAAGACAGTCAGTCAAAAGATTTCCTTCCTTCCTTCCTTTTTTGCTTGTGTTTTTGGTCTAGCCAAACATAATATTTGTGTCCCTTTGTATCCCATGTTAAAGTTGCTTGACATTTTAGTCCTGTAGAATGAAAAATACTGAGGACATTGATTTCTACTCACTGTTTAATGGAGAAGTCAAAATTCTTTTTCTCAACATATAAAAATGGAGACATGTTTCCTTGATATAATATATTATGTGTTTGGTGTATTATTTTATATTACTACATATTATATATTTTATATATTTTATGATAGATGCAAAAATTTCCAAATATCGTTGTTAATCCTGAGTGGCAAAAACACCACAGCTATCGCCCCGGGAACAGTGTGGCTTCGCCAACTCCAGTGGTACTTAATTCTTTGGTTCTGGCCCTGTTCTCCTGGCAGCGTTCAGTGGCTTTCCATCTGAAGGCCAGACTCTCTCACGGAGAAACTAACATCATTTTCCCTGACCAAACGCACTTCTGAGACAGTCTGGTTTTCTAGTCCTGCACAATTGAGCCAAAAATGTCCTCGAGTGCTAGATGCAAGTGTTTTCAAAATGTAAATTAGATTGTCTCCAGCAATCTGCACGTCCCCAAATCTACAATGTCAAGATTGCATTTCTCAGCGGAGGTGGCACAGCCTAAAACATTTCCATGAGATCATCTCATAGGAGTGAAATATGTAATGTTTTTGTCCCTGTTTAGGCACAAGATCCTCAGGTCCTGGATCAGCTGTCCAAAAATATCACCAGGATGGGTCTAACAAACTTCACCCTCAACTACCTCAGGGTAAGACTGATTAAGTAATTCTATTCACTGATTGAATTTGAAAAAGAAAAATACTTCAATGGCTTAATTTAATTAATTTTTTAATGTGTCCTGAATCAGAGTTAAAATGAGGTATAAGCCAGGCTAAGTTGCACAGACCTGGAATCCCAGCTACTCAAAAGGCTGAAGTAGGAGGACTTCAAGTTCAAGTCTTGCCTGGGCTACAAAATGAGTTTAAGGCTAACCTTGGGAATTAATGACATGCTCTCTTAAAAAAAAAAAAAAAGACGGTTAGAAATGTAACTCAGTGATATAGCTCAGTGGTGGAGTGCTTGCCTAGAACGTTGGAAGTCCTGGGTTCAATTCCCAGTATCAACAAAAAATAAATAAGCAAACATTCAAATAAGCCCAAGTATAGTAGCATAGCCATATATTCTGGCCCTCTGTGTATGTGTATGTGTTTATATGTGTGTGTTTGTATGTGTATGAGTGTGTGAAATGAAAGATGGAAGGTAATTAACAAACCATCACGCCTGGACTGAAGTTTGAGTTTGCGTGAACAGCTCTGCAACTTTCAGAGTCAAACGGCAGCAGTGTTGGTCCACAAAGTGCTCTGGCGCTGTTCAGTCTGTGGCTGTGTTGGGTTTCTGATGTGACTGTTGAGTTCACTGCCTCTGTGTCTGCACTCCAGACTTGTCTCCTCTCCCCTAGATGGATCAATGTGCCATCTTCAAAAACACCTAGGGCTGTAGAGTCTTCCAGAGAAATTCAGCTCAGCGCTGGAATGCAGACATTTCTAAGCCTCATACATTCTGAGCAGCACAGAGCAGTTGCTCTGGTTTGGATGTAAATTGTTTTCATTTTTCAAAATTACGTGTTTTAGATGAAATTTCTTTTCCGGTTAATACTGAGAGCTCCAATGTTTGTCCTAAGAGTGCACCAATTTTGATGATAGGATTTCAACAGTGGAATTACAGTTGAAGTATCTGGTTTCATTGACAAAACCAGTTTTGTGCTCTAGAATCCATGCAAAAGCAGCAGCCTGTGGGCTCTGTAAGCTCTTCCCTGATACATTACTTCCTTCCCATGCATTACCGGCCTCCCAGGATTTCCACCATCACAGCCCTGACGCCATTGCTCGCTACCTCAGTGTGCTCTGGGTTTGTAGGTTCTGTTTTGTATTCACTAGTCCCTTTGTGCACATTTACTTAGAACTTGGGCTAGGAGATTAATACATGGGACCTGCCAGCAATTAGTGAGAAGTCAAAAATTCCAGGAACACCAAGGAAGAGTACCTGAAGCGTCAGAATCACACGAGAAAAAAATGAATTTGTTTTGGCAAAGCTAGTTGACTGTAACTGCTTACTTTCCTTGCTGCTGAATTCTGTTACATGTGAGACATTCTATATTAAAAGTTCAGGTGTTTCGAATTGTGAAAATCTCTATCAGTTCCTTGACACATCATTTTTTTTCATAATTGTGATTTGGAAGGCCCTGGACTTGCTAACATCCTTTCTGACCCATTCTTCTGATACTGGGAGTGACTACTGATGCTCCTGAACTCTAACAGCTGCTCAAATGACCTTCTCAGGCTTGAGAGCAAGGCCCGGTTCTCTGGATAACAGGGATTTTATTACAAATGCATTTGGTGATCACTCAACTGGTTTTCCTTCTCAGTCCATTTCTGAATCACCTTCCCATAAAGCCTTCCCTGACTGATTCCTCTGAGTTACCTTCTGTTTGGTGTTCTCATGATTCCTTCTAGAAACTTCCATCAGGGTATTTACTGTGCTTCCACTTCCCTTATTTATGAATCTAACCTCTATTTCTATGATATACAATTTTTTGAATGGTATATTTAACTGCAGGCAGAAGATATTCTCTATGCTTATTCTTTTAAAAGTCTAAATCAGCTATGTGTATCATTTCTGCTTAAATGCAATCAAATTATAGGAAATTTATTTTTATTCTTTTAAATTATAAGTATGCATGGAGAGGCAATATGTGTAGGTAGATGCAGGGTCCCTCACAAGCCAGAGTCATCAGACTCCCTGGAGTTAGAGTTACAGTTGTGAGCCACCCAATTTGGGTCTAAGAACTGAACTCTGGTCTTCTATAAAAGCAGTATGCACTCAGCCACTGAGCTGTCTTTGTAGCTCCAACACACAGTATCTTAGTGTGATTTGGTATATACTGACATGTTTCTACACTGTTACCATGTGAGCCATTTATAATAGCTGAAGAGATTCCAGTGTGGTGTTGTGATGGTGTTTATTTAGTCATTAATCTAAAATGGAGTACTGAAGTCGCTTTCAGTCGCTGCTGGCTAACTCCTCCCTCTGAATCCCTTCACTGTGGCCTGCTCTTGGCAGTGCTTCCTGAAAGTGGAGTGCTGGAGTTCGCCTCTTCCTTACTTGTCCGTATGATCTGGAGGAAGCTACTGAAATTTCCTGAATCCTATTTTCTTCATCTGATAATTAGGAATGGTAAGGTGCTGTAAAGACTAGATGACCTGTACTTTGTGAAAAGCTGGCATACAAAAGGAACATTAAGTACCAGTCTCATCTTGGGACTCCCAAGGCAAGAGATCAAGGTTCAACTTCATTGCGGCCATTTACTTTTATATAATGTTTATCAAGCACCTTAATTTCCCAGAGGCCTGTGCTTTGCCTGTATGATGGTTATGATGGTTAGGAATCACAGCCACAGCATCCCAGGTGAGGGTGACGTTGATAGTGCATGTGGAGAAACTCGAACTTGCTACCCTTAAGAAGCCAAGTAAGTTCCACTTCTCTTCTCAATTCTCTTCTGAAGAAGCCACGTGAAAGATCAGATGAAAGAGGCAGGATTAATGTATGATGTAGGCCTGTTACCTGTAGTGGACTCCCAGTGTGAAATGGATCCCTTCATCTCCAGCTGGTGGCATTGTTTTAGAACGTTATGGGATCTTTAGGAAGGGGAACCTGACTGAAGGAAGTAAGTCACCGGGAGAAGGCCTTGAGGCTTGTCAGCTTGGCCCTGCTTCCTAACTGCAGGTGTAATAGGACCAGGCTCTTACATTCCTCCTGCATGCCCTCCCCTCCACAATGGACTGTATTCCTTCAAACTGTATGCCAAAGGAAACCTCCCTCCTTTAAATTGCTTCTTGTCAGCTCCAACAACGAGAAAAGCTAACTAACACACCTTTTTTCCAACACAGTTATTGTTAGAAATGTGCAATCATTTTTTGAGATTTTTCAGTGCTATTTGCAGGCTTTATGCTTTGTTATTTTAACATTAGCCTAACTCTTCAGATGAGTAATATCAAGTGGGCATGAAAACACTTAAGTTCCAGAGTCATGCTTTCTGTTAAGGTTTGTTTAAGTTTTGTTTTGATCCTATACCTTTAGTTTCCCATGTGAATGAAGAATTTTATTGTTATTATAGTCATGCCTTAAAGAACATTGGTCCCTGCAAGTCCCCTCCACTGATGGCAAAGGGAATGCACTCCAGTGTCTAGAAGGACTGGGCAATCAACTTTGGAAAATGATCCCCAAGAGAAGGACATGAAGTGGCCTCCAGTAGATTGAGTGCAGCTGGAGTCAGCATTTGGAGTCCTGCCAAGGTTTTTTGTTTGTTTGTGTCTTATTTTCTGTAAGACTTTGACTCCTGGCCAAATATTTCTCTTGATCTTATTACCGGAGAAGGGATTGCAGTCTAATTTCCTTTGCACCTAAATGATAGCCAGGTCATCAAACTCGCATGGTGAGTGGACTGGTCAAAGACCACATGCCATAGGCAAACTGGCAAGCACTGGTGTAGCACGTATGTATTGATCAGATACAGAGCCCAGTCTCCACAAGGACTGCCCAGAGTGAACGATCATCATCCCATTAGTTACTGAAGAGTTCATGTAGGTTCCTAACAAATAGTGAGATAGATATGGTTCCCATTTATAGGTACAATCCACTAGTGCCAGAAATCTTGGCGCCCGTGTGGGAAGTAGTTCTTTCTAGAACTTAGGGTACAGTGCTCTGCATCACTCTATTTTGTGCAAGAGGACTGGGGCCCTGGAGTCAGCCCTAGGCAGATATAGCTTTAGAAAGCTGGAAGGATCCAGTCTCTGAAACTTCAGTCTGACTGTTCTCTCTCTCTCTCTCTCTCTCCCTCCCTCCCTCCCTCCTTTTCTCCCTCACCCCGTCCTCCTCTCCTCTCCTCTTCCTCTCTCCCTACTCCCCTCTCCTCCCCCACTCCTCTCCCTGCTCCATTTCTGTTTCCCTCCTTTCCCCTTTCTCCTCCCTTCCTTTCCAGCCCCTCTCATCTTCCTCGTTCTCCCTCTCTCCCTCCCTTCACTCTTTCTTCTCTCCCTCCTCCCCTCCTCTCTTCTCGCTCTTTCCTCTCTTCCTCCTGCCCCCACTGACTCCCTCCTCCACTTTTCCTCTTCCAAGAAAACCCCATCTGAGAGCAGGCAGAGGAAACCCTTCCGAGACCTGTGTATGTTCCACATACAAAATGATTAAAACTGGGAACACCCAAAGGGCACTTTTAATTGCATTTGGAAATAGGAAAGAAGTATGTAAGAATATATGATATGGGAATTCAAGCAATTAACTAAAGAAGCAAAGTACTCATAGCATACATATATCAGAGCATCCAATACACAGTGATTTCTTAAGTCAGGCTGGAGAGAATGACTGTAAGAGCATCTTATATCTAAACATACACATAACATAGGACATATATAGCATCGATTATGACATCAATGCAAACAACTAAACAAAAACAGTACACTAGCAGAGTAATCTTTACTAAACACAATTTCAGAGCCATGAGTGCTTAGCCCTAAAAGTACGAACAGGGCCTGGATTAAAGAAAGTAATTTCCCAGTCTCAGGATACTAGAAAAGGAGAATGAATTGTTGTTAAACAAGATGCTGAAAATCAAGAGGAGATGGCAGGGAGGGAAATTGCCGGTTAGTCTAACAGAGGGCTGGCGATTGCAAAGTTAAGTACAAGATGGAGCCTCAGCTGACCGTCTCAGAAAATAGTCTTTCCAACTTTTTGGAATTGTGTGGAGAGGGAAAGATGTGCATCAGGGACATGTGGAAGACAGGGATTTGATTTCTAAGTGGAAGGAATCGACAGGGAGCTTGGCTGAAACCGGAAGAGAAGCCCTAGCCCGAAGGTTCCCAGTCCGCTTAACCAGACTGGGAGGTCTTTCTCTGGGGGTGGCTCCGAGTCACTTTTCCACTTTGCTATACACCATCTACCTGTCCACAGGAAATGTTTAGGTTCTTTAGCCTTGCTGTCTGCCCCAGGTAGAGGTCAGAGGACAGAGGGGTGGTAGTAAGCAAGCTCGTGCAAGGGAGAAAGGTGGGTAAGGTTAGTAGCTTTGGTCTTGATCTGGACAATAAAGTTGGGAATGGCTGTAAATATGACCTACAATTGATTGAAAACAAATAAAACTTAGAGTGAACACAGCACCCAGGGTAAAGAAAGTGGTCAGTGGACAAGTGTCTCTGAGTCCTAGAATCACAAAGAGACAGTCTGGTATTCTTTAATCTTCACAACAGCCTTGGAAAGGTGGTCTCTGTGGCTCCCTTTACAAAGCAACTAAGGCTTGGACAGGTGCTGGTGCTCAGCTCACATCATACAGAGGGGTAACTACCAAGCTGAGTTGGAATCCCATGTTAAACTAATGTCCTGCCACTGTGTGGAATGTTACCTCTCAGCACAGCTGAGCCAGAGGCCTGGGTCAGTCCCAGGGATTTCCACTAAGTGAATACAATGGAGAACATTGAAATCTGCCCAGAGTGCAAGCGTGATGGGGTCCAAACCAGCACCTGACTCATACCAATATGCCTCACACTCCTGTTTACCTCGGGCTTCCCATAACCCCAAGGCGTGCGACTGTCTGCCATCATTCCCTCTCAGGCCTATGCTGGCACCTCACATGCGTTCTAACAGCACAGATCAAATCATGTTATTCCTGAGGAAGACCTTAAAAACCATCTGCCTAAAGCCATCTAGTGGTAGCATAATTACACTAAAAAAAAAAAGAAAAGAAAAACTCTTAGAATGGCCTGCAAGTTCTTACAGGACCTGACCCATGTTACTCCCTGTAAGCTGAGGTACCCCAACCCATATCTTACTCTTCCATCTACTCTGGTTTGAATATGAAATGCCCCCCTCCTCCCGAGACTCATCCCCAGCTGGCTGTGCTGTTCTGGAAGATTGCAAAGCCTTCAGGAGATTGAGGCTTACTGGAAGAAAGAGGTCACTAGAAACAGGCCTTGAGGTTTTATATCCTGACCTGTTTCCTGTCTGCTCTTTGCTTTCTGACTGCAGACATGTGACCAGCTGCCTAATATATATAACTGTCATGCCTTCCCTTCCTTGGATACCAACCCTTTTATAAACTATGAGCCAAAACAGACTCTTAAGTTGTTTCTTGTCAGGTTTTTGGTCCCAACAACAGACTCTCAAAACTGTGGCTAGATTTGTGTATCAGTGACTCCCAGGTCTCAGGACAAACATCCCATTCCTGATCACGTCGTCTAAAATGACTTCTGCTCGGCCATTATTTCCATCTTCTTTCCTTGGAGCACTTTCATCACTCAGATGACCATGTATGATCATCAGTCTCTCCTGCCAGGACATCTCTACCTCCCCTGCTTGTCACAGGAACAGCGACCTGCCAAAAGCAGAAGTCATTCTCTCCCTTCCCAGCATCTGGAATAGAGCTGGACACACAGTCAGTCATTTTGAATCTCCTCAGCTTGAGATGTACTTCTTGAAAAGTCAGAAGTGTTAAAGTACAAAGTATGATAAAACCCAAAGTCTTAAGAATTGCCTTGCCTTCCTGACTGACCATCTGTGAGGGCCTTTAACTCTCCTTGGCACCACAAACTGAATGCCTAAACTCTTTTCTCCAAGGATATAACATTTGCATATCCTATTTACAATTCATTAAAAACCACCTTTATGGTTTATGACGGTAGGCATGGATTACCATTAACTTCATTTGGTAGATATTGGTTATATGGCAAACAAGAGAAATAAACTTATTAAAATAGTTTTATTATTTTAATTTATTTTTATGTGTATGAGTATATTGCCTACGTGTATGTAAGTGTACCTGTGTCATGTAATGCCCATGTAGGTCAGAAGAAGGAGTCAGATTCCCATGGAACTGGAGTGAGGGACAGTTATTAGTCATAATGTGGGTGCTGGGAATCAAACCCAGGTCCTCTGCAAGAGCAGTAGGTGCTCTTAACTGCTGAACCATCTCTCCAACCCCTATAAACAGACTTTTAAACAGTTTTCCAACTTAAGCATTCTAAAACAAAGTAATACAGAACAGCAATATTAACAAAACCATACATAAATATCAGTAAATATTATAAAGGACAAAACTGAAACCAGAAAAGACCAGTGGAGACTGACCAAGCCTACCTCCCTGTCACTATGTGATAGCTCTGGTGTTCTTTATTTGCAAGGCCTCCTGTCCACAACATGTACAAAGTATCTACTACGTGAGTGGGTCTTCTCTGGTTTCTAACTGGCATATATTCTATTTGACACATCTCATGAGAGTCACACACAGTGCTTCTCACCTCCTTAAAGCTTTTCCTCGGCTAATCGTAGCATAATACTGGAAGTCTCAAGAAAACGTCTTATTCCTCTCTTCCTTCTAGCTTAATTCCTTAGCTCTGTGAGACCAGAGAGGGTGGTGAGTGACTCTATAGGGCACCTTGGAAACTTTTAAAATAATAAGACACTTCAGCTCCAGAAACCTGACCAAGGCAGATTTTAGCCTTAGAAACTGGTCAAGCATTTCTTCCGTCTTCTCCCGTACACACCACTGGATCCCACCAGTGTTTCCCTAGGAAAGAAATGTGCTTTCACCCACCATATTCCTCGGCAGTTCTCTCATGAGTAGAAGCTGTAGGTGGAAAAGAGAGTCTGTCCCGGTTGACTGACAACACTTACAAGCATGCAGCTCCCTGAGCATGAAAGGGGGGAAACAACTGCCAGTTTGGGAGAGAACGTGAAAGGTAAGGCTGCCAGGTGGCAGTGGCCAGTTTCTTCCCCATGGTGCTGCATTCATTAGCTCTGGCTTGTAAAGGAAGAAAGAAATGATTTCTCTCCTGTAAGGTGGAGTGAGACAAGTGGGATGTCATCTGCCTCCCAAGGCTAAATAACTGAGACCTGGTGCACTGAAATGCTTAGTAAGTTGATGGTCCTCTGTAAAAACAAACCTCTCTCCCTCCCTTTCTTAACCTTCCTTGTCCAAACTCTTGCTGTCTTAACTCACAAAATCAGTGAGTTTTGAACAAAAGTTCAACAAGTCCTTTGCAATTATGTTCAAACTACTCACTATTCAGAACACTGATGCATGCAGGTCAGTGTCTCCATTACTCCAGTCCACTCTCTGAGTCCTCATTCTCCAAATCCAAAAACTATGGAGATTTGGATGACAAGGAATAATTGAAGTGACAGCCACCATTATCATCACTACCAATTTCTTGACTAATTTACAAAGAAGAAAATAATATTGAACTGAGTCATATGAAATTGCTATTTTTGCAAGTCTAAACAAGTATTAAACATTGGGTATTTCATTTGGTTCACCCTGGTATTTAAGAGACGTAGATAGCATCCAACTAGATAAACACTAGACTCCATGAATTCCCAGTAACATTAATTCAATTCAATTCAATTCCTAGTCAGTGTCACAGTGGTACATGTAACAGCCGTTTACTACCTGACGAGTCTGTGTCAGACACAGCCAGTCATTTATCTGTTTCCCTATTATTTAAACTAACTTAATGATGTGTTTTCTGAACAGATACCTTCATATACTACAAAACTAAAAATATACAGATGTCTTTAAAATGTGTACCTTTTACATTACACACCCTCAACTTCCTCTCAAGCAGCCATCACTGTCGCTTTTATTTTCATTCATGTGTTGCTTTAAACATGTATGCACATACAAACACATGAACACTAGTGATAGACTACACTCCCTACACTGTGTTGGGCTTTGGCATTGTCTTTATATCCTAGACAGGAATGTCACCCTAGCAATATGTCATAATGCATGTTAGCCATCCTCAACTGACAGACACGATACTAATCACTTCCTTTTCTTAATAATGATTTTTGCACAGGGGCAACTAAATCCATATGAGAAATTCCAAGTAGCAAAGTTGTCAAATAAGAAGATATATATGTTGTAATTTTGATAAGCTGTTGTCAAGTTCTTCAGCATAGAGGGTGGCCCGAGTTCCCAATCCACTAGTAGCATATGATCATGTCTATCTGGGCCATCGATGTGGCTCAACAGGCAAAGGTGCTTGCTGTACAAGGCTGGTGACCTAAGAACCCACCTAATGGAGGAAGGAGACAACTGACTCCACAGAAGTTGCCCACTGCGCTACACACATGCCTTGGTACGTGTGTCCACGTATATCATGCACAAATAATAATAAAATTTTTAAAAGAGGAAAATGCCTCCCTTTCCACACTGTTCAAATAGTGTTTATTGATTTTTAAAAATTGTTTCTAGTGTTATAGTTGAAAGATAGTATCCCATTTTCATTTTAATATGTATTATTCTTATTATAAGAGAGATTCGTCATCTTTTTATATACCAAGAACCATTAGCGGGGCTAGAGAAATAGTTCAGTGGTTAAGAGCACTTGCTGCCATGCAAAGAATCTGGCTTCCGTTTCCTGCCCTAAATGCCAGTTTACAGCCATCTTTAATTCCAGTTCCAGGGAATCAAATTCCTTCTTCCAGTCTCCACAGGCATTGCACATGCATAGCGCCCTTACATCCATGCACATGCATAGCGCCCGTACATCCATGCACATGCATAGCGCCCGTACATCCATGCACACGCATAGCGCCCGTACATCCATGCACACGCATAGCGCCCGTACATCCATGCACATGCATAGCGCCCTTACATCCATGCACATGCATAGCGCCCTTACATCCATGCACATGCATAGTGCCCTTACATCCAAGCACATACATAGTGCCCTTACATCCATGCACATGCATAGCGCCCTTACATCCATGCACATGCATAGTGCCCTTACATCCATGCACATGCATAGTGCCCTTACATCCAAGCACATACATAGTGCCCTTACATCCATGCACATGCATAGTGCCCTTACATCCAAGCACATACATAGTGCCCTTACATCCATGCACATGCATAGCGCCCTTACATCCAAGCACATACATAGTGCCCTTACACCCATACAAGCAATATTTTCACGTGCATAAATTAAAAATTAATCTAAAAGAATTCCTTTGAATGAAAAAATGAACCATTTGTGTTTTCTCTCATGAAAATTGTTGGTTATGTCTTTTACTCGTTTTTCAATAGAGTTCTCGTTCTTCTGCATACACACACCACATACATGTACCACATCACATACACATATCCATATGGGGTTATATTTTACAGACATGACTTGGTTTTAATATAACTGAAATTATAGCTTTATAGAGTTTATTATTTTGGTTGCTGTATCCATTGAATATTTTGCTGTTGTTTGTCATGTATGTGTGTGTGCATGTGTGTGTGTATGCATGTGTACGTCAAATGAAGCACCATTCACCCTATGACTTCGGTTCTGTGTGTTGTGCTTAGTGATAGTCCTCTCTGAGGACATGAAAAGATACACTGTTCTGTGTATAAATACCACTTTTTCCATTGGGGATCTATTGGTTTATGCTCAAGCAATTGATCTTCCTGGAACTTGAAAAGTGGTGAATTATAAGGTATCTATTTAGCTATTCAGTTATCCATACTCCACTTATTGATTAGGACATATTGTTCTCAGAGATTTGAAATGCAGATTTTAGCATATTCTAAACTGCACTAAGTATCTGAGTCCATTTCTGGTTTGCCTTCTTTCTTCACCCGACACTACATTTCAAAAGGACTGTCACTTTATCGCACATTTCAGAACCTGGTAGAACCGTGTAATCTTATCACTCTTCTTATGATTCTTAAAAACTTTTACATTTCTTCTAAACTAGAATTTTTAAAACATTTAATAGCACTTTTGAACTTAACCTGGCTAGCATTTCAACTAAATTACTATATCATCTGCAATGCTGGTTTTTACCAAGCCTTTTTCAGTTCCTACATTTTTTGTTTTGGGTCTAGTTATATTGGCTAATACCGTCAGAAAAGTGGTAAATGACAGTATAATTAACATACTTATTCTGGGGCTGGCTTTAATGGGAATGCTCTGGACTTTCTCATTAGCAGGATGAAAGCTTATGATTTGAGATAGACATATTTCTCATGTTCAAGTAATATCTAGCCTTACTCTATTAGGAACTATTTAAAGGGTTTTTTTTTAATGACACTAAATTATATCAGATGTATTTCTAGTATCTAAGAAGATGGCACTGTTTTTTTTTTCCAGTGTGATTAAATCTAATAACAATAGATGCCTGTTTGATACAATTGATATTCAAGGGAGCAGCTGAGTTTCTTTATATACATAACCTCATTCATTCCTTACCTAACCGCAGATCTGTTTTTATTATCATGCTTTCTATAAGTTAAGAAAACTGTCCACAGAGGTGAGGTATCTTGGATAAGATCAGACAGTCCAGGCTATTTTCCTATGACAAAAACACTAGACAAAATTTCATCTTGATTGTTTTTATGGTTAAGAATTTTATTATCAAAATTGCTACATCACTTGTGAAAGTGGAAATGTTATATCAAGATGTAGATACTCCATCTGAGAAAAAAGGAATACGTCTTCCCTCCAAAGTCCTCTCCCCCATCCCCCAAAATCTGGTCTTGGCAGCACTCTACCCACACAGAGTGACTGTGGTCTCTGCACCTGCCAGGCAGGATGAGGTCCCCCTGCCCACTGATATCTCCCCTAGGCTAAAGGCCAAGGGGAGAATACAAACCCCAGTCTCTATAGAAAGACATTTACATATGTTTTCTATAATATGCAGAGAAACTGGCATCCCAGGCAACATGGTTTTCACTCCTAGTGAAACTCCTAGTACTCTCCCTGACTGAGAAGTTTGTTGGGGAGAAACAAGAAGAAAAATACTCTCCTGAGCGTTCAGCCTCAAAACCAAGTGAAACGAACAAAATCTCCCCTGATTTGAGCAAACACCAGATTTCAATTTTCAAAAGTGAATTTTTGCCACAGTCACATGCAGAGAAGACTGTGCATATGATGGTCATAGGACACAGTGGATAAGGGGCAAAAAGAGGCTGGGAAAGGAGAGAACAAGTTACAGGGAGGGGGGACTCCTAGTATCCTGATTTCTTGATAAAGAATGAACGATTCATTCCTGGAATAAACTGCACTTGGTCAGTGTGTGTCCTCCTGCTAACTGGCCACATTCTGTACTAAATCTTCTTAGTATTTCTCATTTCAAAGGAAAAAAATGTAAATGAAATTATATTGTTATTTCTTTTCTTATATTGAGACTTTTGGTATCCTAGACTCATAATGTGGAAACATTTATTTCTTTAGTCTTTTGGTCAAAATATTTGATTTATTATTTTTATGTTATGTGTATGAGTGTATTGCCTGCATGTATGTCATACAATGCCCACAGAGGTCAGAAGAGGGCTTTGGATCCCCTGGAACTAGAGATACAGAGGGTTTTTAGCTGCCATTTGGATGCTAGAGATGGAGCTGGGTCCTCTGCAGAAGCGGCCAGTGCTCTTGACAGCAGAAGCATCTCTCCAGCTCCCTTTGTTCTTTAAAAATAATTTAAGTCTGACCTGGGGTGGACCCACACCAAGGAGAACTTGGGGAGACTCAATAGGCCTTTAGAAAGAGAGGACTCGAAGTAAGGGGGGTAGGGAGTTAGGGAGGATGGGGTGGATCTGAAAGGAGATAGGGACGGGGGACCTGAATATGATCAAAATACATTGTATGAAATTCTCAAAGAATCAATGCAAATATAACTTAAAATATTTAATTTTTAAGACTTTCACAAGAGTGCTGTATTTATATAATTTCTCCCCCTTCCTCCCCCTCTCCAACTCCTCTCAAGTTCCTCCCATTCCTTTTCAATTCTGTGACTTCTTATTTATTATTGCTGCTTAATATATACATATGTGTGTACATACGATATATATCAAACAATAATATATACACACATACCATACAACATACGGAGTCCATTTAATGGTGCTTGTGTGTACATGTGCTTAGTGTTCACCACTTGGGATTGGGTAACCTGCCAGGGGCTCTTCCCTGGAGAAAGCTGATTCTCCCCTCTCAACAGCCACTGGTTGCCTGTAGCTCTTCATCTACAAGTGGGACCTTGTGAAATTTCTCCCATCTGTGTTGGCATGGCAACTGGTGTCTCATTATGTGGGTCTTGTTTAGGAGAATATATGTGGAGATTTGATGAGTGCAGCTTTCCTGTCATGTCTAGAAGACACCATCTAGCAGCATGTGTCCTGGTCCTCTGAGTCTTCCCATCACTCCAACCCCTCTTCTGCGATGTTCCCTGAGCTTTAGGTATAGGGTTATATTTTAGGCTGGCTACTGCATGACCACTTATTCTCTGCATTTTGCCCAGTTGAGGACCTCTGTGATAGTCTCCATCTGAAAATAAATAAATAAATAAATAAATAAATAACCTTCTTTGATGACTTGGAAATATTTAGGTTCCCTTTTCCAGAAAAATGTAAGTGGCATTGAAGTTAGCTACTTTTTAATGTTTTGAATTTTCCAGTGATGTCATATGGATCTGCGGGAAGAAGTATCATGAGGAAAGTGAAACTTCCTGATAATTTCTTTGAAGGCCCTGTTTTCACTGTAGTTTAAACATGTGGGAGTTCCCTACATTGAATTAATAAAACTCTTAGTTTAAGAAGTTTATCATGGGCTGGAGAGATGGCTCAGTGGTTAGAAACACTGGCTGCTTTTACAGAGCAGCACCCACATGGCAACCATCTATAACTCCAGTTGCAGGGAATCTGACGTCTTCTTCTGACTTCCGTGGACATTGCACAACAGGTGCACTTACACACATGCACATCTAATAAAAAATAATAAAATGTTTTTTAAAGTTTATAATAAAGCAGTAGAAAGCCTTGAGGAAAGGGTCATTCATTAAGATGCATTTGAGAAATTTTGGAAGAAAAAAGTTTAGCCACTTTGGTGATTACATTTTACAAGAAATGTGAAAAATAAGGAAAAAACTAGTGGTCAATTCTGTCCACTAGTTTTCAGCCCGTGGAGCAGGTTGAATGCTGGCTGCCTTTACTAAGAGAGGATACGAAGGAAATCTCATCTGTGGGAGTGTGGAATGACTGAGTACAGAGGAATGCACGGAGACACTGAGTTCAGTTATTTTCCTTCATGTTGCATTTGGAGTCATTTGTGACATCTACAGTTGTTTTTAAAAGGTGGTTAGACATAAACTTGTAAATGTTTTGAATACCTGGTAATTAAAACCAGGGGAATCACTATGGGTCAAAACTCAGGAAGAAAGGAAGAAGAAGAGAGCTAGAGACCCAACCATACAGAGACCCAGCCATAATGCCCCTAGGGTGCTGACACGCATGCCTGCTTAGTCCCTACAATTGGCCACTCTATTTTGTTATCTATAGAGAAACCTTGGAGTCAGGGTTGTGTGGATTTAATCTAGGGATTTGTAAACATTAGGGATCCTCTGAAATGACAGCCCAACTGAGGTCTGCAGAGATTTCCTGGACAACTCTCCTAAAAGATTTATTGGTACCTAGATATCTTCGAAATGGCTTAAAATGCTTTTAATAACACTGTGGTTTATAATTTTGGACCATAAATCAAAACAGCCTCCTCAAACAAGGTATAGATTTCTATTCCAAAATACAAAATTCTAAGATCCAGGGGAATATCTAGAAGCCATTGCCTGGAGTCCTGAGAGAGATTGTTATGCTGATGGAGATTTTGCAGTTGTATCGAACTACTGTCACAGGCCTAACATGATACTCTGGAGCCATGTCTGGATATGTTAATATTGAAACATAGTGTGCCTTCATTTAGATCTAGTTAGGTTTCTGACCATAGAGAGCTCCACAAAACCCTAGAATATACCTTCCACTAAATGAAAATCCAAGTAATGTTCTTCTGTCACATTTGACTTCTTAAAAAATATGGGTACACTGACTTCATTGTGTAAGTTGGTGAGAGACTGGGTTACTTAAGTAAAAGCACTCGTAACTGTATTTTCTCACAGTTGATTCAACTTTTAACTGTAAATGTACATTCAGGTTTTCTCTTATTAGAGGCCTTACGTCCCGTTGAAAACCATCATTTCCTTGTTAATCTCCCGGTGGCTTCAGGCAGTTTCTCATCATGGCGATAGCTATGTGAATAAACAGTCTTTTCTGTTCATGGTTTTGTGAAGGAAGAAGGATGCTTTTGATATGCTTAAAATGCCGATTACAAGATGAAGTCCACAGAATAGTCGTTAGCTTTGATGATATACAAAATGATCGCTTGTTGAGAGCCCTTGGTCAACCAAAGCCTGGGGATTGTAAAAACCAGAGTGTGTTGCTTGTGCTCACCAAACTTACTGGTAATTAGGAGAATAATTAAGCACTTACTGTGTGCCAAACATCCATTCGTTCTCACCTCTGTGTTTAAAGGATGCTGACTAGCTCCAGTCACGGTGCTAGGTGCTGAAAATATGTTAACGAGCACGAAAAATGATGCTCCTGCTCTCCTATGATTGTGACCAGCTAGAAAGGGAGGTATATAATCTCACTCAAATGTGTGAGTTCAAACTAAGAAAAGGACATTGTTCTAGTAGTGGGTATAATGAACAAAACTGACCTCCAGTGTAGGACAGAGCTCAGAAGACATCCACGGGAAGGCAGCACGTACACTGAGACAATGGCACCAGGATCTACCCCAGCAACATCCCCATGGCAGAGACAGGGTGGAGACAATGAGGGGAGTGAGGAGTTGGGAGAGTGTTGGGGTAATGGGCTGGGGAGTGGATATTGGAGGGTGCAGTGACTGGTGGCAGAGGCCATGTTTTAGAAAAACTTGAACACTGCTGCTTCCAAATCAAGAGGGTTGCAGCCAAAAACAAACACAAAAAACAAACAAAACCAGGTGTGAACTGCTCTGTGGACCCAGAGCAAAGTTTCACTGACAGAAATTTTAAGTGGGTTTGAAAATAAGTAAGAGCTTATCAGTCAAGGAAGGAGAGGAAGAGCATTCTGGGAAGAAGGAACAGAATATGCAAAGACCTGGAAACATAAAATGAAACCTTGTATTCTGAATAATTAGCTATGTGCTGGGTGTGTGAGCACATATGTTCATGTGTGTGCGCATATGTATACAAATACGTATGGAACGTATGGAACGGGAGTTAAAGTACAAAACCTTTAAGCTGCATTTAGAAATTCAAGTTCGGTATTAGCAAGGCAGTTTTTCTTGTTAATTCTCAGCTTTGTAATTTTCCATCTCTTAGCAGGGTCATTTAGTAGGTCAGGTACTGCTTAGAAACTCTTATTTTCCATCTACAGCCACGTTTCTCTTAAATCTGCTGGTCATCAGGATGACATGGCAGGCATATGTGGAGGCTGTAAAACTCAAGGTGCTCAGGCTCTACCCAACCCAGTGGATTCAGAATCTCAATCAGATAAAATTCAAAGAAATTGGAACAATAGACCATGGTTGTCTTAGGAAGCTTGAGTTGTCAACTTGCCACAACCTAGAGTCATCTGAGAGAAAAGCCTTGGTTGAGGAATTTCCTAGATCAGATGGTGGGCATATCAGTTCAGGGATTATTTTGATTATTAATTGATACAGGAAGGCCCAGTCACTATGGGTGGCACCCTCCCCAGGAAAGGGGTCTTGGGATATGTAAGAAAACTTTCTAAGCATGAGCCTGGGCATGAGTCAGAGACCAAGCCAGCATGCATTGCATTCTTCCGTGGTTTCTGCCTTCAAGCTCCTGCTTGAGTGCCTCCTCTGATTTCCCTCAGTGATGGCCTAAGTGTACCTAAGTAAGCCCTCTCATCCCGAGTTACTTTTGGTCAGAGTATTTAGTCACAGCCACAGAAATCAAACAATGTTGCTTTTATTGCCCTTCACATACCCCTAGATGACCACCATCCCAAATGCATTGATTAATCCATCAACACAGTCCCCGAGGAATCATACTTACCAAGCCACTACCATGTATGAAGCCCCAATATAGCAAACATTCTCCATCACTGTCTACAGGAACTGAAGCAGAAGAAACTATAATGCAATCTCAAAGGAAAAGGACCAAGTCAAATGGAAGATTTCTATTTCATTAACCTCAACTCCTCTCCCAGACCAGGAAGAGAGTGTATAAACTGTAGAGGGTTACTTTCACATATGTTGAATGAATGCATGAGTGAGTGACTGATTGACCGGCTGAATTAATGCATTAAACACAGATGATTTACAAAGCAATGAAGAAAAAACATGATTCTGTAAAATGAATAAAACTAGTTATTATAAACCATAGACTTGTAACAACTCTAAGAAACACAAGTGTACTATGCATTCCCCCACAAGAAACTTCTATCATGAAAATAAGAAGGAAAGATAGTAGAAATAATAGAGTGAGGGGCTGGAGAGCCGGCTCAATGGTTAAGAGCACTGGCTGCTCTTGCAGAGGACTGGGGTTCAGATCCCAGCACCCACACAGCAGCTAACAACCATCTATAATGCAGGCAATATACTCATATACATTAAAAATATATGAATTTATAAATGAAATATAAAATAAATAATAAATAAAAATAGCCTGAGCTACCTGAGACTCTCTCACAGAAACAAAACAGAACAAAACAAAAAACAATTAGCTATCAGGCAACCCCCATAGTTAAGAATTTTGTCCAAACTCACTAAAAGATTTTATGAAATATTTCACAATGAAGGTAATAAGCAGTTATGTATCTACCATATGATTTAAAATTTTTTCTGAGTGTTTTTATTTATGAAATAACTACTGTAGCTATATCAGATGACTTCTTAAATTCTGTTTCACTATCTCAATCCCCAGAGTTACCATTAGCCCAGGATTTGATAGGTGGGTATATTAATATATATGTGTCCAAAAATAATGCACGACATTATTTACTGCTTTGAAACATAATACATATGGCCTGTGATATAGCACGGATCCTTTTACAACTTCGCTTTTTCTCAGCAGTCCTATGTTATGATTTGTTTCTGCCGATCCCTGTAGTTCTCATTCATTTATTTGAACTTCTGTAAGGTGTTTGGTTATCAGAACTTGCCATAATTCATATATGTTTCCTATTGCTGGGACACTTAGGTAGTTTCCAAGGAGATTGCTGTTACAAACTAAACTACTTTGTTTTTCTGTTTTGTTTCTGGTTTGATTTGTTTTATTAAAACACGTTCTCCCTGTAGCCCCAGCTGTGGAACTATGTGGAACAGGCTGACATTAATCTTACAGAGATCCGCCTGCCCCTGATGCCACCCTGCCACACTACACCCCCCCATACTGGGAGTAAAGCTCTGTGCCACCACACCCCACCACAAATTACATTAACTTTGAACATTCTTGTTCATGTGTGCAAAATTTCTCAAAGGCAAAGAGGAAAAGTCTGTATTTTTTTTGGTTTTTCATTTTCACTATTTTTTGTGATAGAAATATTTGGGGATGTCCACAGTACACTTGAGTTTCTCAGAGCTATTGCAAAGTCTGTGCTTTACAAATACCCATTCTTCATTCTTTTTGCAGAATCATTTTCTTCATTTGTAAGTCACATGTTCAGCCATTCACTCCTTCAGCATACAGTTATTCTTGCATAGAGTTGTTGGACAAAAGGATGTGCCTCCGAAATGCTGTTTTCCTACGGGCTTGTGCCAATTAATTCTTTTCCCAAAAGTGCAGGAGACTTTCCATCACTCTACCTTTATTGGCATTTGGGATTGGCTTTTCTACCACTCTTATTAGTATCAAATAGCTCTTTATTTTCATTTTCTTTCTTTCTTCATACAATAATGTTTCTTTTTCTTACAGTGCTGTCATATAACTTGCCAATGTAACAAAGGTAAACCTCTTGGAAATGTAATATCACAACTAGCTTTCATTTATGAACTACAACTTGTTTGCTCCCGAGAACTCATTCATTCATTCATTCATTCATTCATTTAGCAAAGGGTGCCAAGGATACAAAGATGAATGAGACATATTCCTTCCTAACCAGAAACTTGGAGCATTAAAGATAGTAAGACATTCCAAACTATTAGGATGGAATTATAGCTGTCCTAGTGCTTTATCAGGAGAATTGAAAGAAATTAAAGAATCACATTAATTCTATTAAGCAGATTTCCTGTAGAAAGGAATATCCCAATAGAATTCAAGGTAAGTGAATATAATTCAAGATAATAATGTCTGTGTCTAAAGGAGACAATGTTATCCCATTGTACAGGTTGCGAGGGTAAGGTTCAGGGAGTTTTTCTAACTTCCTTGAATAAGGAAATATGCCAAGCTAAGGAAGGAACTGAACTTAGATCTTTATTCTAAAGCTACTACATGTGAACTGCTATCCTATTGTTTAAGAAATATGAAGAAGGTCTGATAGGACCATGCTTAAAAGAGGTGACTTCGCATGCAGCTCACACATCATTTGATTTTTCAGTTGAATTCAGCTCTTCCACCAGAGCCATGAAGTTTTTCAGCTGCCAATTGGCAAAAACAAACAAACAGAAAAAACAAACAAAAACCTCTAAAACAAAAACTTGGTGACAATTGTAGAGAAAAATTGCCATGGTAGCAAGAGTCCACCGTTTATATGACTTCACACCACAGATTTCATGAGATGGTAACTTCTGAGTCTCTCCATGTACAAAGGGTAGAAGATACTGCCGTCCTGATGGTCCCTTGGGGTTTTACTCTGGTACCTTGCAGAGCCACCAAGCTCTAGCTGAACATGAGACAGGAAACCAGGGCCACTTCATGGAACAGATGGACGCTAGACAAAAGTGGAAAGAGACAAGTCAGAAGCCTCTTACAACAGCCTAGACACACTGATAGGGTCTGCGCCAGGGTACCTGGAGGGGAGACAGTTGTCCTGGATCTATTTTAACAGTTGAATCAGACGTCCTTGCTAGTAGACTGAATGTATGATTTAGGAAGAGTTGAGTCACTTCCTATTTTCCCATTCTTTCCTCATGATCCTCACAGAACAGGTGCTAAGCGGAGTAAGCAGGTGTGCTGAGAGTCAAAGGTGCAGTACTTCTGAAGCTCTTGCTTGGCCCCCAGCAGTACCTTTGTCATCAAGCTGCCCTGAAAGCTACAGACTAGGCGTTCTGACAGAACTTTGAAAAATAAAATGAAACAAAGTAAAAATTTTAAAACCTTGAAAAAAACACAGATGTTGCAAGATGCTCTTAAAAATTGTGTCTTTGTTGGCTCCGTGGCATCTAGAGAAAATTCTGAACAGGTGAATGGCATATATCACATTCCTGCATGGACTCTGGGTCCCTGGGGAATAAAATTGGTTTCAAAAACTGCAAGGGCCTTGATAATGTAACATCTCTTAATCAGGTATGATAGTCTGCTTCTGTGTTCTCAGTTGCTTAGGGTCTCATCTGATGCCCTTGATCTTCTAGAAATCCTATCCCTGCTCCTTAATCTCCCCAGCATCTCATCTCGTCAACTACTTTCTTGTGAAACACACACAGCCTGTAATCAGTCAGCAAACTGCCTGGTGTTGGGTTTTGTTGGAATCTAAATAGTGAGCAACTCTATTGCCACAAAGACTTTCAGCTAATTGTTAAAGTAGAGGGTTTTAGGGCTCTAATTTGATAGCTAAGTCTTTTTTACGGCCACACTGTCACTCATTACCTGGAGGGATACAGAAGCTGCGAATCATTTCACAGCAGTTTCCGAGTCTCCACTGGTGCAGGCTATGTGCCAACATGTCAAGGTGCAGACCAAGAAGCAACCATAATCCTGGTTTTGAAGAGCTGACAGTCTCCTAGAAGAGACAGATAATAGATCATCACACTTCAGCTTTGGGGAGCCCTGGAGATGGTGTGGAAGAGGTTGTATCACACTAGGAAGAGAGTATAAGAATGCAGAAAAGAACAGGAGAAGAAATGAGCACTCTAGATAAGGGGGACGGATCAGGGGTCAGAGCCTGGGGACAATCTTAGTATCAGACCACCTTCAGGAAGGCAGGCCAGTTGGAGGTAGAGGGCCAGTAGGTGATGGGCTTCTGAGAACCTGCACCCCTTGGCATGCTGTGACATTCCAGAGCCACCTGGCCAATGTCTGTAGCTGATTTCCGGGAGGATGCTGAAGTCTCACTGACATGAGTTGGGGTACGGAAGCAGGATAGTTCTAAATGGTTCTAAAATTGTTTGGCTTATTAAAATTTTAAAATATAGAGCATTATAGGAACTTGGTAGCATTCTAAACCTTTTATAAAACACAATTGACACTGTACATTCTACTGGGGCTAAGACTGACTGTCAGGCTGTATTGCACAGGAAGAAACTACAGACCAAGAGAGAAACTGGCCTAAGTGGGACCAATGAGAAGGAGCCAGAATGAGGCTTCAAGCACAAGCATTTGGAGTCCAGAGCATTAGCCCTACATCTAGCTGCTGCATCTATAATAAACATCCAGAATGACAGTACAAAGGATTCATGACTAGGAATATGAATGCTGACTCTCCATCAACAGTCAAAGCACTGAGGAACAGAAGGGGCTCCTAGTTGGGTGTGTGTATCCTGAAAAGAAACAGTCTGTAAGATACCCCAATCTGAAATTCAGGGCATAGCTAGCTGGAGCAATGAAATCAGGCATCTTCAGGAAAAGCTGGATCTATGCTCTGATTTTGGAGGATGCATCTATTTCAAAGGGCTGCAATGGAAAATGGCCACAATCAATGAACTAAAGTATTTGGGACTTATTCTATCAATATCAGAAGGTCAAATTAAGGTGTCAGCTGTGCCAAGTTCTCTCTAAGAGCTAGCATGCAACCATTCCTCGTATCTTCCAGCTCTGGTGATCTGGTAATCCTTGGCTGATAGTAGCCTAACTCAGAATGCATCCATCTTCAGGTGTTTTTTAATTGAATCATTATGTGTTTCATACAGAACACTTCAATCGGTCTTATTCATCTTTATACCTCTCTCCCCACTGGCACCCTCACAGCGCCCCAAATGAAATCCATACATTCTTTCATCTGTGTTAAGGTCTGTTGTGTCAAGTTAGGGCCCACAAGTGACCTCAGTGCAGGTTCATCCACTGAGGTCTACTCAGGCTACCCAGAGTCCCTCACTTTAGGAAGACAAGCTCATCCTCACCCAGTGGTAATTAGTTGGCAATATTTAAGCAATGTTTGGACCTCATACCCATCTCCTGAGTTCCATGCTGGGTTTTTGCCTGTTTGAGTTTGCATGGATCTTTGAGCATGTAGAAATGATTGGGGTAGACTCCTATGAGCAGGGTCCCGGGAACTTGTAGGATTCTATTTCTGTATGTTCATGTACCTCCTCCCTGACTCTTAAAATCTTTTTCCTCTTCTTCCACAATGGTCCCTGAGCCCTGGGTGAGTGAAACTTAAAATAAGAGTTCTGTCCAGGGACCCACACTCTGCAGACTCCCAGTCTCCATGATTTAATTATTTGTGAACTTTTGTGTTGCTGGCCCTATGTTGCATCTCTCATTAGAGTTGAGAGATTTGTTAGTGACTTCTTTACCCCTTGTTCTTGCATGAGCCTTGGGGGCAGGAGCTGTATTGTAGATGTGCTATTTAGACATGGGCGATTTACAGAAAATGTCTGTGTGTGACAAGCTGTGGTACTCTGTATTAGTCTCTGGTGCAAAAGAAGTTTCTTTGATGAGAGGTGACTGAGACACTTGACTATAAATAGAAAGATACATATTTTGCATAGTAAGAAGTTATATTAGCCTAGGGATGTGACATCCTTGGGGATTTCTCTAAGATTTATGGCCTATTCAGTCATGTGTATTTGGCTGTGATTATAGTACCACACATGTGTTTCATCCCGTCGAGTGGGCTCTAAAACCAATTAGGTAGCAGTTAACTGACCCCAAGATAAAAGTGCCACAACTGCACCAGCGTCAGTGTCGAGTGCCAGACCAGTCATCTGTGTGATTATTTGGTCATGAAGCTGGGGTTGGATCATGAATTGATGTTCTCCCTTAGCAGTTTTCACAGTGCTCTCCAGAGCTATGAGAGCTAGCCTTCAGGGGAAGTGGCTTCCAGGTCAATTCCAGCTCCATTGCTCCAAATCCAGTTTCCTGACTATGTCCTGTCTTCAGCAATAAGGTTTTACCTTCAAATTCTTGGAGGCGATCAAGGACTGTGGGAATAGCCTGTGTAATTTTGGGAGTCTCTTGGACCACCCTGGCCAGCAACTCTAAGGAAGGTTTCTCCTGTCTGGTACTGTTTCTTATTAAGTGGCCTTCAGCTATGTAGATGGGCTCATGTAGAGATATTGTATGTGGAATTTGTCATTCCGTGGTTAGATTAGTATGATTCCCTCTGGTAATTTACACTAGCTACACATATTCTCTCTCTCTCTCTCTCTCTCTCTCTCTCTCTCTCTCTCTCTCCCCACCTCTTTTGAGCTCCTCCTTTCTTTTATCCCCATAGATCCTCGTGTAAACCTCCCTCCTCACTTCCATTTAAATACCTCCCTTTTATCTATTTTTCCCTTGGTAGCACCTGTCCCCTATTTGTCTTCTCTCCTCATTCCTTCTTACCCTTTACCTTCCTGGTTCTTTTCCATTTTCCTTGTTCCTGCAGTTATATCAGGAAACATTGGTGCTAGGATCCACAAATGAGAGAGAGCATACATTGTTTGTTTCTCTGATTCTGTGTTATTTCTCTTACAATAACAGTTTCTAGTTCCATCTGTTTACCTTCAAATGTCATGATTTCGTCTTTCTTACTGCTGAGTAGAACTCTATTGTATAAATATACCACATTTTCATTCTACACTCGTCAGTTGAGGGACACTTAAGTTGCCTCCATCCCTTAAGTACTGTGAAAAGAGCAACAACAAACATGGAAATATAAGTATCTCTGCAGTAGGAAGCATGCCTTGATATGTGCCAAGAAGTGGTAACTCGGTCAAATGGAAGATTCATTTTTAGTTTAAGAGTTCTCCACACTGCTTTCCATAAGGGTTGCAGGAATTCAAAATCCTACCAGCAGTGAATGAGCAATCCCCTTTGCCCACATCCTCTCCAGCATTTGGTATCATTTGTTTTCCTGATCTTAACCAGATGAAGTCTTAAAGTGGTTTTGCTTTGCATTTCTCTAACTATTAATGATGTTGAAAACTTTTTAGGATGTTTCTCAGCCATCTTTATTTCTGCTTTTGAGAACTGTCTGCTCAGATCCTTAGCCCATCTTTTAATTTGGTCACTTGCTTTCTGAGTTCTTTACATATTCTGGATGTTAAACCACTGTCAGATGTGTCACTGGTGAAGATTTTCTCCCATTCTGTGGGTTTTCTCTTTACTTTCTTGGCTTTTTCTTTTGCTATAAAGAAGCAGTGAGGTCCTACTTGTTGATTATTGACCTTAATTCCTAAGCAACTACTGTGTCTGATTTCGAAAGTAATTCCCTACACCTATATCTTGTAAGTTACTATCAACATTTTTTTCTAATAGTTTCAGAGTTTCAGGTTTCAGATTGAGGTTTTTTGATCCACTGGAGTTGACTTTTGTACAAGGTAACAGATAAGAGTCTGCCACAGATGGAGAACACATTTCGCCAGCACGATTTGATAAAGATGCTATCTTTCTTCTAGTGAATGTTCTTGGCCCCTTTGTCAAATATTAGGTACTTGAAATTGTCTATATTCATGTTTGAATCATCAGTTATATTTTGTTGGTCTATGTGTCTATTTTTGTGCCAGTTCATGCTCCTTTTATGGCTATAGCTATGTAAAATAGTTTGAAATCTGGTATAGTAACCGCCCTACACACACACACACACACATACACTGCATTGCTCTTTGTGCTGGGGGTTACTTGTGGAGTCTTTTGTGCTTCCACATGAATTTTAGGATGGTTTTTTATAATTCTATGAAGAACATCATGGAGAATTTTATTGGGATTGTATTGAATCTATATATTGCTTCTGGTGGGATTCTTCCAATCCCTGAGCATGGGAGGTCCTTCCATATTCTGGTGTCCTCATCAATCTCTTTCTTTAAAGATCTAAAAATTTCATTGAAGAGATCTTCACTGTCTTTGGTCAGGTTTATTCCAAGATATTTTTGAGGTTATTTTGAATAGGGGGGTTTCCTTAAACACTTTCTGAAATTGCTTGTTACTGGTATATATAAAAGTTACTGATGTTTGTGGATTAATTTTGTAATGTGCCACTTTGCTGAACGTGTTAATCATTTCCAGGAATTTGCTGATGGAATTTTTGGCATCTCTTAGGTGTAACACCAGATCATCTGCAGAAAGGAATAATTTGGCTTCTTCTTTTCCAATGAGTACTGCTTTAACTTCTTTCTCTTGTCTTATTACTCTAGCAAGAGTTTCAAGTACTATATTAAAAATGAATGGAGAGAGTAGACAGCCTTGTCTAGTTCCTGATTGCAATGGGAATGCTTCCAGTTTTTCTCAGTTTAGTATTATTTGAACTGTAGGTTTTTTGTATAAAGCTTTAATTATGTTGAGGTATGTTCCCTCCAGCACTTTTAACATAAATGCATGTTGAATTTTGTCAAAGGCCTTTTCTGTATCTATTGAGATGACCATGTGATTTTTGTCTGAGTCCATTTATGTGCTTTATGACATATATTGACTAACATATATTGAACCACCCCTGCATCTCTGAAATAAAGCTGAGTTGATCATGGTTGGGATCATCTTTCTGACGTATGACTGTATATGGTTTGTAAGTATTTTGTTGAGAATTTTCACATCTATGTTCATTAAGGATATGGGTCTATAGATTTCATTTTTGGTGGTATCTTTATCTGGTTTTAATATGAGAGTAATGTTGGCTTCGTATAAGTAATTAGGGAGTTCTTCATCTGCTTCTATCATTTTGAACAATTTAAGTAGTATTGGATATAGATCTTCTTTAACTGTCTGGTAGAATTCTGTTATGAATTCGTATGGGCCTGGGCTCTTTTGGTAGGAGGTTTTGTATTACTGTTTCAATTTCCTTATATGTTATGGGTCCATTTAAGCTGTTGATCTCTTCTTGGTTTAGCTTTGGTGATTTCCATAATTTCATATCTGCATCCATTTCTTTAAGGTTTCCAAGTTTAGTAGCATGTAGGTTTCTAGAGTAAAGTTCAGGATCTTTTTCTTATCTGTTGTGATGTTTCCTCCTTCATCTCTGATTTTGTTGATTTGAGGTTTATCTTTCTTTTGGTTAATTGGGCCAAGGGTCTATCTATCTTCTTTATTCTTTCAAGGAACCTGTTCATGCACTCATTGATTCTTTGTATAGTTTTGTTTCTATTTCATTAGTTTCTGCTCTAATTTTTGTTGCTTCTTCTTGCCTGCTTGGTTTGAGTTTCATTTTTTTGTTGCCTTTCAATGTTTTTGAGTTGCAATGTTAAATCCTTTATTTGTGCTCTTTCTGATTTTTTAATGTGGGCACTTAGAGCTATAATCTTCACTCTTAGGACTGCTTTTAACCTGTCCAAGAGGTTTTTTTGGGTTGTACAGTCCTCTTCGTCTAATTCCAGAAATATTTTTATTTCTTCATTAATTTCTTCTGATCCATTCATCATTCAGAAGTGTGTTGTTTGGTCTCTATGAGTTCATGAAGTTTCTAGGGCTTCTTCTGGTGGTGATTTTAAGCTTTATTGCATTGTGGTCTGATAGAATGCATGGAATTATTTCACCTTTTTTTGAATTTGTTGAAGTTTGTTTTGTGCACCACTATGTGTTCAGTTTTGGAGAAAGTTCCATGGGGTGCTCAATAGAATATGCATACTTTGATGCTTGGGTGGAATATTCAGTAGATGTCTGTTAGATCCATTTGATGTATGGTATTAATTCAGATGTCTCTGTTTATTCTCTGTATGGTTGATCAGTCTAATGGAGACAGTGGAGTAATGAAGACAGTGGAATATTGAAGTTGCCTACTACTAGCGAATTGGGATTTATCTGTGTCTTAAAGTTCTGGAGTATTGACTTTATAAAGTTGGGTGCACCACAGTTTGGTGCATATATATTCATAATTGTAATGTCTTCTTAGTTAATTGTTCCTTTGATCAGAATGAAGTGACCCTTTTTATCTCTTCTGATTAGTTTTAGTTTGAAGTCTATTTTGTCAGAGATTAGAATGGCAACTCCTGCTTGTTTCTAAGTGCCATTTGCTTGGAATAATTTTCCATCTTTTCACCTTAAGGTAGTGCCTGTCCTTAAAGGAGAGATGGGTTTCTTCTAGGCAAGAGGATGGACTTTTGTTTCTTTATCCATTCAACTCACCTGTGCATTCAGTTCTTTGATATTTAAGTTATTAAAAGATGTGTATTGATTCCCATCATTTAAAATTATTTGTATCTTTCATCTAAGTTTGTTGTTCCCCAGTTATATCTTCATTTAGGTTCTTTCTGTTGCCCCTTGGGTATAGTCATTCCTTTCTTCAGCTGTTTGTAATGCTTCAAGTAGTCTCTGAAGGGCTGGTTTTCTGAACATGAATGCTTTATATGTTGTAGAAAATTTTTATTTCCCTTCAAATATAATAGAAATTTTTGCTGTGTAAAGTATTCTAGGTTGCCATCTATGGTCATTTAGGACTGGGAATACTTGTTCCAGGCTCTTCTGGCTTTCTAGATTGCATTAAAAAGTCAGCTGTAATTCTGATGGGTTTTCCTTTCTATGTGACATGTTTTTCCTTCACAGTTTCTGAATTCTTTATTCTGTACACTTAGGGATTTTACTATGAAACACCATGGGGAGTTTTCTTTTCTGGTCCTGTCTATTTGGTGTTCTATGGGCTTCTTGTTTTTGTATGGGCATGTCTTTACTTAATTTGGGGACATTTTCTTTTACAATCTGTTTGAAAATCTGGTCAATACCATTATCCTAAGATTCTTCTTTTTCCTCTATGCCTATAATACATAAATTTGGTCTTTTCATGGTGTTCCACAGTTATTGTATATTCTATTCCTGTGTCTTATTAAATATTTCATAATCTGCTTGAGTCCTCCAATTCTTCAACTTTATCATTCTGTCTTTATATTCTGTTTTCTATTTCATTCATTGTATCAGTGAAGTTTTCTCTCATCGTTTCAAATTGGCTGAAGTTTTTACTTTCTTCATTTCAGTCTTAGTTTTCTTTAATATTTCTATCTCTTTTGTAAATTTGTGAATTCAGTCTGAAGTTTATCCATATCTTCTTTTGTTTGATTTGTTTGCGTGTTCTTTAAATTCATTGAATCATGTTTTTGATCATCTTTCTGACTGTTCTTTTAAACTCTATGTCCTGGGTTATCTCTATGGGGTTTTCATTGTTAAACTCTTCTATAGGATTGGTGATATTTGGTAGGGACATATTGTTTTAGTTTTTCATATTATTTTTTTGTTGTGGTCTTGGCATGTGGATTTCTTTTGTTGTTTATGAATCTGATGTGAGACTCAAGTCCTCCTTTGTTGAGTTGAAGTCTGATTCCTTTTGTATACTTGATGTGACTTAATTGTTTTCTTATTGGGTATGAAAAACTGGTTGGTCAAGGCTTCAATTTCTCTGTTTTGATTTTTATATTGGAGAGACCACATAGCTATAGTCCACCTTCTCCAGAGTTCCATTAGAGGCACAGGTTAGGTGAGATCAGAAGCACTCAATCTCTCTCTTAATGTCTGGGTTCTTCTAGCCAGCAGGCACAGCACAATTTGGAAAAACTGCTAAGCATAGGCTGAATATTGGCTTTCTCCGGCAGACTGCAAAGATCTAGGCTCCTACAAAAGGGCACAGAATCCTAGTACTACAGCAGTGGGAGAGGCTGCAGATGGTACCAATGTAAGCATATGGGCATGGTGCAATTTGGAGAGCCCACCAACCAAAGGTAAAAGGATAGTCCGGAGATATGGAGGGAAGAGGCAGAGAGCAAGGGTGTGCCCACGGCTCTTTGGGAAACAGGATGTGAGGTGGGGGAGTTTTGAGTTGCAGCAGTGATAGGGGAATGGAGACTCTGTGGGCATGATCAGATATACCAGAGAAGAAGGCTGGTCTGAAATTCAAGGCAAGTTGGGGTTGGTGCTGCCAGGGTAGAAGACTGGTCTCAGGAATGCAATGGCATGTTTGGGGTGGGGACAGCCTTTGAGGGCCGTAACATACTAGACTGAAAAACTGATCTGGTCTGAGTCCAGGATCCAAGAGACAGTTAGTTGGTGGGTCTGGACTAAGTGAGTAGTCTCAGAATCTGGGATGCTAAGAGTAGGAGTGGGCCTGTGCCCAAGGCTAGGAGAACAGGATATAGGGCAGCTTCATGTGACTTTAAATACGCTATATATCTGTATGTTCCGTCCTCTTCTTGTTTTATTCTAAAGAATGTTTTTTTATTCTTTGAAAACTCCATACATGTATTCAGTGTATTTTGACCTCATCTACCCCGCCCCACCTTCCTTCGAGTTTCCCTGAGAACCCCACTAACTCATTCCACTCCTGACTTCATGTCATCTTTATTAATATTGTAATTATTCATAGTCACCAGATTCCAATTAGTGCTGACTGTATGCACTTGGGTATAGGGCCATTCACTGAGGCATGAGCAACCTACAAGTTTCCACATCCCCACAGAAAAAAATAGCTTCCTACATCAGCAAACATTAATTGCCTACAGTTCCTCAACTAGCAATGGAGTCTTGGAAGCCCCTCACTAGAGTTTTGACTGGCTTGGTCTTATGTAGGCAGCCAGAGCTGCTGTAAGTTGATAGGTACATCAGTCGTGTTATGTCCAAAACATAGCATTTACAGCTCTCCTCTCCACCCTCCAGTCCCTCCATTCTTTCTACCTACTCTTCCTTGATGTTCCCTGAGCCTTGATTTAGGAGTAACTGATACAGGTGATCCATGGACTGTTGAGCATTTGGAGTCACTGGTTCTCAGTACTGTGACCAGTTATGGATCTCTTCATTAACCTCCAACCAATGCAGAAAGAAGCCTCTTGGTCCAAGGTTGAAAGCAGCACAAATCTATGAATATAACATAGATAAATATTAAGAAGATATTCTGACAACATGACTGAAAACAAATATCTGTAGGTTCCCTGCTAGGCTAATGATTTCCCCAGTCATGGGCTTTGGACTATGTCTACAGTACCAGACATAAGAATTCTCTTGTAGAACAGGCCTCACATGTCTAATATGAAAGCAGTTGGTTACATCCATAACTGCCATGCCACTATTGTACCAGTGAGCACAACTTCCCTGGCAGGGCAGTATTATAGCAGGCGGGGTCCATCACTGGCTAAGACACTGATAAATTTTCTCCCTCAGCAGCCTGCATAGCAACCTTCCAATACTAGGAAAGTTAGAATATCTATCATTGTACTTAAAGTTCACCCTGAGTGCAGTCTGACATCATTGTAAGATCTTTGCCTTAGTTACATCTAGCAGGGCCTTTTTTAAAACACCATGCATTCATAGCTTATATGAATTGGGTTTATCACTTAGGGGGCATTGCTCAACCCCCTGCATTGAACAAGCTTGTCCTAGGAAGGTCATGAGCAAGAAAGCAGGTTGAGGGTAGGGAGGATCTGTACTGGAGGAATAGACAAATGGTCCCTGAAGAAAATCCAAAAAGAGGCCACCAGAGAGGGAGAGAGGGAGCACTGAGAGAGACCTAGAAAGCACAGAGGAAGGAGAAAATGCTGTGTATAACAGGAAGTGTGTTCACAACAATGCCAAACACCAGAGACATATGAAGAATGCCTAGGGTGAGCAAGGGGAACCTCTGGTAGTCACTCAGGGCAGAGTTGACAGGAAAAGAGACCAGCATGGAGCTGGGATTCCTGGTAGCCAGTCCTGTCACACTATCTGGAAGCTGCTAAGTACCAGTGTACACATTAGGAGTCTCAAAAGTACAATGAGAACTTTCACGTATACTTATAGTCCCAGACTCTCTGATGCATAGGTGAGTGTGTTCTATATGGACTCTCTCATAGAGTACACCGAAGATGAATGTCTGTATAAGGTAATTATTGTTGATGACAATATTTTGATTTTGCGTTTCCTTTAGTTTTACATGGTAGGGGGCCAATTCGCATTTTAGAACTCACCCAGAGTCTGTTTTAATTGTGGATTCAAACACAGCCACTCAAGTTTCACAAATGTCAACTTTCAGCATTATTCTGATGGGTGAAAATGATGCTTTTTCTATTTTTATTATTTTCACAAGTGTGTTTGCACCAATATCAGTTGTGAAATAGCAGTGCACTGTGCCAAAACCAAGTAAGGTTCAATGCTTTAAAAAATTACCTTCTCATGTCTGCAACTGGCAAATAAGAATGTAACTTTCCTTACAGTTACCAGAGTTCGTTTCAATTAAATCTTAATGAGGAAAAATGAGACAAATGAATCCATGAGCATTACCGCTCAGACCTTTTAATTTTTATAAATTCACTTGCAGAGTTCAGCTTACCCTGGTGCAATTATTTCATTTGACTCTTGGAAATTTCACCCGAATTTCATACGGCAGGTGCCAGAGGCAATCACTGGCTCCAGGGCCTAACTCTTGTCGTCACGTTATCCATCTAAATCTATAATCGGAGAAGGGACATGTTAGGAAGGTGAGAAGTATCATTTGTCATAGTATTCTTGCATAAAGATGGCTGGGACTCTGGGAATAAGGCAATGTGGTCGTTTTTCTTCTCATTAGCAAGTTTATTTGTGACTGCAGGGGCTGTCAGAAGCAGGGACTTAATAACCTTCAAGTTTTTGTGCATTAATATATAAAAGGTTGCATGAATTTTGGGCAAATCACTTTCCCCATGAGGGTTACTGGGAATACTTTCGCTGGTGAATACAGAATAACTCTTCTTTGAGGAGCTCTCAGCTGAATTAAAGATATAATTGAAGTAGATTCATCCAGAATGAGGCGTTTATGCTGATCATGTACACATTTTGATGATTCTGAGTCTTCACTCAGAGCCTTTCAGTTCTCCCTGGGTGAAAGTTGGAAAGGACGCACCAGCCAGGCTGCTGATACTGTCACAGAGTGCAAGGGTTGCATATTGTAGTTAGATGTGATTATCCCTTTATCTGCTGTGTCGTGCACACGTGGTGGGATATTAAGAGGAAACTTGGAGCCCTGGATTCTGTGAAGACCCCCAGAAATATCTGCTCTGCATCTCAGACTAGCAGGAGAACAGGGGGCGGAGGGCAGAAGAGGAAGAGGGAGGGAGGGAGGGACTTTGCTTCATCCCCTGTCCCCCTCAAAACCTTCCTCCCTTGACTCATGGACACTGAGCTCTCTGGTCCTCCTCCACACCAGGTGCTTTTTTCACCTCTTGTCCCCGAATTCAGTGCAGTGATTCTTGTCATGTACATGTATGTGTGTTCGATGTTGTGTGTGTGCACTTGTGTGCTTGTGTGGAGGCCAGAGGTGGACACTGGGCTGTCTTCTTCAGTCACTTCCCTACCTTGGTTTCTTTTGTTTTTGTTTTTCATTTGTTTTCTTTCTTTTTTGTTTTTGGTTTTTGGTCTTTTTGAGACAGGGTCTCCCTGTAGCCCCAACTGACCTACAACTCACTATGTAGACCAAGATGGCCTTGAACTCACAGAAATCCGCCTGCCTCTGCCTCTCAAGTCCTGGGATTAAAAGGCATGTGCCATCACACCCAGCCACCGTGGTATTTTTTAACTTTTTATTACATTGTGTGTGTGCGTGTGTGTGTGTGTCCTGCATGTGAGTCCTGGCACAGATATGCACATCAGAAGACAACTCGCAGGAGCTGGTTCTCTCTTTCCACCATGTGGGTTCCAGGCATCAAACTCAAATTATCAGGCTTGGTGGTACATCTTTACCTGCTGAGCCATCCTACCAGCCCCATCTGACCTTCTCACTGAACTTAGAGCGTACCCATTCAGAGCCTGCCTGGCCAGCAGTCCACCTACTTCTGGGCATGCCGTCAGTCTCAGTTTTCTACATGGATGCTAAGGATCCAGTCTCAGGTTTCACACATGTGTAGCAAGCACTTTACCTGCTGAGCTAACATCTCAGCCTCCTTCTCATCTCTCTTAACACTCATTTGCTAGGCCATCAGAGTCAGTAGTTCCACATCTTCTGATACAATATCTAAATTGATAGCCCCTTAACTTCTGTTCCTACGCCTACCTCTCCTGTGAAAGTCCACTCCCAGGTCCCCTGCCTCTTCAGCATTATCACTTAGAGTTCTAAATATATCAGCTCAGTGTTGTCCAGAACAGAACTGAACACCCCATCCTTTCTCAAACTGGTCTCTTCTGCATACCCTTGGATCAACAATCTTGGCATTTTTCTCTGACTTTCCTTTTTTGTCTCAACCACATTTGTCCTTCTGAGAAGCCTGGTTGGTCCATCTTCAGACTGTTCAGGGCTCTTGGCCACTTCTTACATACCTTTGTCTGTCCTCAGTCTGTCCTTCAGCCTGCATTACCTCAGTCTGCACTGAGTAGTCGTCACGCCTCCTCAGTACCCTCCATGCTTCTCAGAATCTGTAGTCCTTACCCTGACCCACACAGTAAGCCTCACGATCACACAACACCTTCCTACAGCCTCCTTCAGCCACCTGCTCTTCCTCAGCCACCCAAGCATGCTTCTTACCACTTTCTGCTTGCCCTTGATGGCTTTTTGTTGGGTATCTGTAGAATCCTCTCTCCAGCCATCAGTTAACTCCTATTATTAGAAAAAGTCAGTGTTCGCCCACATCCTCACACGGTGCTCTCTATGCTTGTGGCTGTGCTCTGTTCCTATGAAATGTGGCATTTCTTAATCCGTTATCGGCCTTGTCCCTCAGTATTCCAAGAGCACTGGGTTTAGGATCCAGGAAGGGATCCAAATCTGGAGTGCTGCAGTTCTTCACATGAAATACATTTGCATATAACCTGCAGACCTTCCCTGATGTACCTTAAATCAATCGTAAAGTACTTACTATCCCTGGAAAAAATACTGTAAAAAAATTCTGTACCGTATTTTTTAAAGACTAATGACCAGGGGGAAAGAGTCTATGTATGTTTTGTAGAGGCACAATTTTCTTCTAATACTGCCCATCTGTGGATTGGGTTTGTTGACTCGCTGGTTGGTTAACATGGCAGGTACAGACACCATCAACACAAAGAGAACAGTGTGGTCTGTATATTTATGCACCTCTTTCTATTAGATTATAGGAAATATGAGAAGAGGAATTTAACTTTTGTGGTCTACTGTGTGTCCAAAGCTTAGCACAGTATCTAAATAGACCGGGTGCTGAGTTATCATTAGGAAAGAAAGGGGAACAGGTGCCTAATATTTGGTCCTAAGAGTAGCCCAATGAATGGCATGAAATCATCAGGCCCCTGCCTCTCTTCCCGATTTCAGTAGACTGCAGCCACCTAGTCTGCATCTAATAAGCCATGCCCTTTCACCCCTCCAGCCTACTCAGAGGCCCTTTCCTTCAACCATCACAGGGCTGAACCCTTACGAAAGTCGTCTTAGAAAGATCAGTACCAAGCTTGTGCTCTCCCTCTCTAGTCGTTTGATGTTATTATATGTTTTATTTTCTTCCTGAAATGTATTAGTAGCCAAGGTGCCCTGTGGGCAGAGTCTTGGTTAATCTTGCCCAGCAGTGCCTTCTGCCAATGCCTCCTTATTTGTCTGGTATGTCATGGTAGGTGTTGGGTCATTATTTGCTCGGTGAATGAGTAACCAGGGCTGCCTTCTGAGGCACTGAGCTGAAGGTGTTCTCCTGTCACAGCTGAGAACCAGTTCTGAGTTTGCTGCCTTGTGTAGATCAGTGACCTGGGCAGCTGGGGAGCAGACAGACTGACACCCCTTCCTATAAAACTTCCTATAAAGAAGTAGGTTTGTTTTTTTTTTTAAGTTAAAAGTTAGGCAGGAAAAACCCTTATGGCAAGCCAGACAGGCCTTCTAAATAGAAATTTCCCTGAAACATCAGGTGCCTACCTGTATGCATAACTACCATGAGTTATGCCACAGCAATGGCCTAGTTGCCAAACTGTGTGCCACTGGCTGTAGCTCAAGTGAGATTTCAGATCATCCTTGTGGAATCTTTCCCTTGGAGTGGATTCTGACCTGCTTTCTTGCGGGGCCCAGGAATAAGGTGAAAGTCATAAATACCACAGATTTAACTGCATGCTCTGTGGTACTTACTTAGAATGCCCCAGTTAGAATGATATGCATTTAACTGTCATCCAAAAATTTAGGGGCCTGTTACAGTGTTAACCTGGACTTTACTAGCTCTGTGCCCATCATTACCTAGGTAAATAATAACTCTGGTCTATCTTAAAGGAAGCACGCTTTGAAACTTACCGATCTTCATAGTATCCATGTGGTGGTCATTACAGTTGTTTGTCCTGTGACTTACCCAGCCTCTCATGTTAAAGCACAAACCTGTTGAATACAGATAAGGCTCTTCTATGTAAACTTTTTGTATGCGTATCTTAAAGTATGAACGTCAAAAGTTACCAGAGACTGAAAAACCAAGTCAAAGAATCATGACATTAAGTGATGCAAACCTAAAATCAGCTAACCTACCTGGGATGTGGGTGACTAAAATGTACCTGAATCAAGATAATCCTTTCTCATAGATTTTTTTTAAGTAAAATTCAACCCTGTATACACTTATTTTATGTTACACTCTTCCTGTAAATAATTTCTTCTTCCTTATGGTTTCCACTGCTTTGACCTCTGGGAACTTACAGTCAGGCAAAAGAAGAGAAGACCATCCATAAATAATTCTCAAAAGATATAGACAGTGAACTGAGAGATCCAGTGAAGGCAAAAATCAACTGGAGAGAGGGACTGTGGGAAACAAAGGACAAGGCTGGTAGAACAAACACTATTGTTTGCAGAACTACAGGGGTCCAGATATGAGGCTTCAATAAATACAGGACCTCAGCTGGTGCAACCATTGAAGATTTATTTCTCGCTTTGTGAGGCTCAGCCTGAGTTGGTACCTCCTCCATCTTCAAACCACGTGGCCTTGGAAAACAGGATGCCCAAGGTTTCTGGGTGAGGGAAAAGCAAATGGAAAAAAACAAACAAACAAAACACAAGGTCTTTAGCCTCATGCTTGCTCCTGGCTCATGGGCTAGAATTTGTCCCAGGATTCCAGGTGAGCTACAGGGGAGACCAGGAAATGTAGAGGAATTCCTGATCTACACAAATTCTGCTAGTTATAGTTGAACATTTAGTGAATTCGATCTTTTTTTTTTCTTATTGGATTAAAAAAAAATTAGTGGACTCTGAGACTCCAGATGAAAAATATTGTTTGACTGCTGCCTTGTGGGGCAGCTCAGTAAATTTGGCATCAGCTCATATAAGCAATGGGAAGCTCAGCTCATTCTTGTGTAACTTGCTTGGCAGGGTATATTCTAGCCCTGCGTGACCTGCTTCACAGGATCAACTGACATGTTGGGGTACACGTGTGGCTGTGTTTCATAAACTGCAAGGTGTTGTGCAAATCTGTTATGTTATCAACCTCACCGCTCTTGTCGCCATGACTACCACAGTGGAGGGGGCTAGAGACCGCCCACCCTGGTCTATGTCTGCAGCCAGAGGGAAGTACTTAGGTGCCTGTCCTCCAGACGTCATCATGTTGCCATCTTGCTGAACTGCTGATGATCTCTCGAGCTGTCAAATGTGTCCTGTGCCTTTGTGCCTCTTTCTCATTCAGCCTCAGTGTCTGCCCTGTCCTCCTTTCCCACTCCTTTACACAGAAGAAACTCCTGCATCCTTCAGAGCAACCTCCCTGTCCAGCTTTCCTGATCCTCAGTTCCAAGACAGCTGGAGAACGGTGATACTTTGAACAAGAAATTTCTCTGTCTCATATATTGAAGCCTTGCTTCCAAATGCAGCAAAAGGTTCAGAGCTGAGGCATTTGGGAAATGATTGGATCATGAGAGCTCTGACTTTATCAACTGATTAATCCATTGATGGATTCATAATTTGATAGGCTATTGAGAGCTAAAGGAAACTTAGGAGGTGAGAGCTAGTTGAAGAAAATACTTGGGAGCTAAATCTTGTTCTCTTTCTCCCTCTCTCCTTCTGGCCACCATGAAGTGACCAGCCACCTCTGCCATATTCTCACTGTCATGACAGGCTGAGACCTTTGAAACTGAGAGCCAAAATGAACTTTTCCTCCTTTTATTATTTTTATTTTACATGTATATTTCTTGCAAGTATGTATAGATCAGTGCCCGTGGAGTTCAGAAGACAGCTTTGGATCCCCTGGAACTGGATTTATGAATGGTTGTTAGCTGCCATGTGGGTGCTGGGAATTGAACCCAGGTCTTTTGTAAGAGCAGCCAGTGCTTTTAATAGGTGAGCCATCTTTCCAGTCCAAATCTTCCTTTAAGTTGATTTTCTCAGGATTTTTGTCACAGTCACAGAAAGCTGACTAACATAAGAACCTCCCTTGGCATGTTTGTCTGATATGAAAATTTTCCTGCGTATCTTTCACCATTTGCATATCTGTCTCCTTGTTGTAGTCGGGATCTAGAAAGTGCCGTAAAGGCTCATGTGTTGAAGACTTGATGGCATCGAGGATACGTTAGGGAGTGGGACTTAGTTGGAGGACATAGGTCAGTGGAGACATGCCTTTAAAGCTTGGGTATATGCACCTGAGTGCAGGTACCTGCAGAGACTAATACAGCAGATCCTCTGGAGCTGGAGTTGCAGGCAGTTGTTACCTGCTGCCGGAGCCTTCTGTGTGCACAGTGAGGAGTTTCCATTCCACTTGCCAGATACACCCTCAGCATGGATATACATCCATTTCTTTAAGGTTTCCAAGTTTAACAGCATGTAGGTTTTTACAGTATTCCCTTATAATGTTCTGGATCTTTTTGTTGTCTGTTGTGATGTTTCCCCTTTCATCTCTGGTTTTGTTGATCTGAAGTTGCTTTCTTTCTTTCTTTTGGTTAACTGGGTCAAGGGTCTATCTTGTTTATACTTTCAAAGAACCTGCTCTTGGACTGATTAATCCCTATTTGTTTCATTAAGTTCTGCATTCTAATTTTTGTTATTTCTTCTTGTCTGCTTGGTTTGGGTGCCATTTTTTGTTGACTTTCAAGATTCTTGAGTTGCAATGTTAAATTGTTTATTTTCTCCTCTGATTTTTAATGTAGGCACTTACAGCTAGAAACTTCCCTCTTAGGACTGTTTTTAAAGTGTCCTAGAGGTTTTGTTGTATTATATTGTCCTTTTTGTTTAATTCTAGGAATACTTTTATTTTTTTCTTAACTTCTCCTTTGATCCATTCATTATTCAGGAGTGTGTTGTTTACTCTCCATGAGTTCCTGAAGTTACTAGAGCTTCTTCTGATACTGGTTTTAAGATTTATTGCATTGTAGTATGATAGAATGCATGAAATTTCAATTTTTTTTAAATTGTTGAGGTTTCTTTTTGCCCTAGTATGTGGTTGATTCTGGAGAAAGTTCCACAGAATATAATGTGTATTCTTTGGTTCTGGGATGGAATATTCAGTAGATGTCTCTTAGGTCCATTTGATGTATGGTATTTAATTCAGATGTCTCTCTGTTTATTTTCTTCTACAATCTGTTTGAAGACCTGGTCAATACCATTATTCTGAGATTCTTCTCCTTCCTACGATGCATAAATTTGGTCTTTTCATGGTGTCCCACATTTTCTGCATATTCCATTCCTGTGTTTGGTTAAATTTCTCATAATCTTTGCTTGAGTGCTCACAGCCCACCAGAGGTAAGCGGTAGGCTAGAGATCTGGGGGGCTAAGAGTTTGAGTGGTGTCTGTGCCCAAGGCTAAATGGAGAACAAGATGTAGGATGAGGGAGTTTGGAGTTGTTATGGGGAATGAAGATGTAATGTGCAGGATCATATTTTCCAGGGAAGAAGGTTGATCTCTGGAATCCAAGGCAAGTGGGGAGTGCAGACTGCTGGGACAGAAGGTTGGTCTCAGTAATGCAATCGCAAGTTAAGGGCAGGGGAAGCCTGTAAAGTCTCTAACAAACTAGACTGAAAAATTGAGCTGGTTTCACAGGGGATGAGGTTGCAGTGGGCAGATCTGGACTAAGAGGGTTGTCCAGGGATCTGGGGTGCTAAGAGCAAAAGTGCTCAAGGCCTAAGGCTAGAAGAAGAATAGCAGGTGGGGCCGGGCAAATGGAGTTGCTCACGTGGGCAGAGATGGGAAGGCAGTGGGCCAGATCAGGCTTCCCAGTGAAGAAGCTGCTCACGGAAATCCAGGAAAGGCTGGGGGAGAGGAGAGCCAAGTAGATGGGTAGTTATAAGAATGCAGTTGAGCTGGCGTGCGTACAGGATTCAGGGCACAGGGGGCGGTCTGGACTATGAGCGTAGTCTTGGGATCTGAGGTGCCCAAGGCTAGAAGAAGAACCAAACACTTAAGATGTTTCTTAGCCATCTTTATTTCTCTTTGAGAACTCTCGATTCAGATCCTTAGCCTATCTTTAGCCTATCTTTTAATTGGACCATTTGTTTTTATTGGTTTTTTTTTTTGATTCTTGGTCTTTTGGAGTTTTTTTATATATTACGAATGTTAAACCTCTGTCAGATGTGTCACTGGTAAAGATTTTCTTCCACTCTGTGGGATTTCTTTTCACTTTCTTGGTTATCTCTTTTGCTGTACAGAAGCTTTACAGATGGTCGAACTCCAGCTTTAAGGCCTAATAACCATATTAATGACCAGCAAAACAAACAACATTGGCTTACTAGTGGTACTTTTACCTTGGGAGTAATCAACAGCTACCTCATTTGGATTTAAAGCCCACTCATTGGGAGGAAACTCATGTGTGGCACTGTAAACACAGCCAAATACACCTGGCTAGAGAAGTCATAGATCTTAGAAAAACTCCAAGGCTGCCACATCCATAGACAAATATAGTTTCTTACTACATGCAAAATATGGATCCTTATATTTACAGACAAGTATCCCAGTCACCACTCATAAAGAAGCTCACAGAAATCTTTTTCAACAGACAGAGATTATTACAGAGTTCCATAACTGGTCATACACAGAGATTGCCTAAGCCTTAGTGGCATAACTATACCTATATACCTAAAACTCACAGAACATAGAACAAGGAGCGACACTAATGCATCTCTCTCAATTCTCATCAATGACACCCCCTCACGCAACAAAGGGACAGGAACATAAAAGGTCACAAAGGCCCAAAGCAGAGAGAGTAGGACTCTGTAGAGTGGACTCCTACATTAAGTTCCACCCACCCAGTGTTCAGGGACCATTGTGGAAGAGGAGGACCAAAAGATTGTGAGGAGGTATATGACCATATGGAAATAGAGTCCTACATGGGACCCTGTTACTATGAATCCATAGCAATGGTGTCAGCATGCACAAGACCTATGCAAACCCAAGCAGACAAAAACCCAGCACAGAACTGTGAAAATAGGCAGTGGGCCCCAATTTTAGCCAAAGGTCTATTGGACAGCTGATTTTCTTAAGGGGGAGGGACTTTGGATGGGCTGTTTAAACCCCAGTGCATGAACTTGCACTGAGGGACTTCTGGGAACACTAGCTTGACACAATGGGCCTTGACACAGATGGCATAGTGTATGAGTTCCAGTGTGTGTGTGGGTGGTGGGGGGGCGGCTGTGGGAGGATGTCAATGGAGGAAGGGGGTATAGAGATGACTGGGATGTTCTGTGTGAAATACACAAAAATTTTAAAAAATATATTTTTAAGTTACAATAAAAATGTTTTTTAAAAAGAATAAGAAAGTAAAGCACTTGAATAATATTGAAGAATGCCTGTCATAGGTATTTAGCATGAGGCCAAAAGGAAAATGGAGATGCTGGGATGTCAGTGGAAGGAGAGTGCAGCACCAAGGGCAGGCAAGGGGACCTCCACAGGCTGAATGTACCCTAATCCATCCTGATGGAGCAGCTTCCTCCTCCAGAGCTCAGCTGAGCTGTGCTCTTCTGAGTTCCCTTGGATGATGAAAACAACATCTTCTCATTCATCATCTATCAAATGGGTAGTTCAGTCTCAAATAATAACACACAGCATGTGTAAAGACATATGAAAATGGATGGCCCTGGCAGCGGCTTGCAGAATATAAATTAGTACAACTATATGTCTCAATACCTTGTTTTCATTACTCAAGACCAGCTTAGGTCTTTAGAAAAGTCAGTCATCACAAAAGCACACTTATTCCTCCAGCTAATGCTAGTAGATTCCCACAGAGCCACAGAGCAGTGCTCAAGAGGGTAGAAGACAATTCTGGGGCAGTCCCACATCAGAGTAAGACCAGCTCCTAAGACCTTCCCTAGGACCACTTCTCTTCATTGGCATAAAAGTGTCATGCTGCCCCTTGGGGCTTAAATGGAGACTCAGTTGGAATAAGCACTTTAAGGTCATTAATCATATTTTGCCACATGCAGAATTTGGGAGCACAGCCAAATCCACTCAAGCTTGTATTTAAAAGTGGTGTCCTCCCCACAGGCTCTGTAGACAGAGCATTCATTGTTAGTGATCCTCAGGCAGCAGTGAGCTGTGTGCTGGCTTGATTCTCCATTCTGTACCCCTATGTTTATAATCATCTACTTTGAGGGTTAAAATTAGAGCCTGATACTATAAAGGCTATACTGGCATAATTAATAATTCAGAGTCCTCACATGCTCTATAATATGAATTGCATTGCTAATTATAGTATTATGAATGTGATTTGGAATATTATTAATGCAGGAACTATCAGTACTTAAAAGCTTTGCCCAAGTTGAGATTTTCTGCTTGTAAGTCTTACACAGCCTTGCCTGAAGACATTTGTCTGCACTCCCTTTAAATACATTTAATTAAAAATCTCAGCTTCAAGACAAGTAATCCCAAGACTCAAGGGGCAGAGGCAGATGATAATCTCTGTGAGATCAAGGTCAGCCTGGTTTGCATAGTGAGTTCTGGGCCAGCTGGGGCTACAGGAAGACCCTGTCAAAAAATTCAGCTTTCTAAGAACTGTCATTTTCAAGTAATCTCAAAATGGAATTTTAATAGGGGAAGGTCTTTCCTGTAAACCCCCATGCACTCAGTCAGAGTGGTGTCCTGCAAGCCGGGTACACGATATTGGTGCTCTAGAGGTGGCAAGGGATCTGGCCCTTTCTGCCTTGCCACTCCTGGGAAAAGTTCCAGGTTTCTGGGCATGAATAAAACCATGTTCGGAATCTGAGGGATGTGTCATGAAGGATATGCTTTGCTTGTGATACTTGATATCACCATTTTAATCACAATTTGTATTTTTCTTATTCACTGATCAGACTGAAACATCCTGATGGTGTAGATTCATGATACTGTATGATAACTTGATATAAAGATGCAGTAATTAGCATTTCCCTCCTTATTTTGAGCACTAATCATTCATTGTTTTCAGAACCTTCCAGCTCCTCTCTTCTCATTTTGACAGCACTCAGGCTTAGAGAGTGGCACATTGCTGGTAGGTCCTAGTTGGGCTCTGAACCTGTATCCAACTCTAAACCCCAGGCCATTCCCTGGCCTCCTTCAGGTTCCCCATTTAGAGTGACTAACCCACCCACTGAATGGTGTTCAGGGACTTTCTCAGATGTGGGAGTTCCAGTTTTAAAGTTTGAGACACTTCTGGGTAAACTGGAACATGTTAGCCACACACCAATCCCATCCCATAATTCCTTATCTTCCCAGTTGCTTGAGACCATGAGTTTGTTCATAAGAGAAAGAGTCTCCTGACTGGCTCCCATCCCAAGAAGTAGTTGCCATCCATACAATGTCAAAAGAACACAGTAGAATCAGTCGGCCCTAAAGAGGTACAGCAGTTTCATAAACAAAGAGGTCCTAAGAAATCCTACTAAATGGCCCAAAGAATCCATTGCCACCAGATGCTGGAATCACTCTGGAAGAAGATTCCATAGGTCTGGGTGTAAAGAAGCAGTTGTTGTTCTGTGTAAAGCATCATGCATCCAAATAAACAGACACCATCCATTAGCATGCCAAGGAAAAAGCAACATTTGTCAAATGTTCACCTCTCCAAACAATGTGCAACTGACTGAAGAATCTCCCCATGAACCTACCTAACAGGGCAGGCTCCAAGACTTTACTAATACAGTTGAAAATATGCTAGCATTAATATAGCCAGTACTCAAGGATGGGGAATAAATGCCTGGGAAGCTTGTCAGCTGATTAATCATTCCTTTGTAAGCCATGTTTTTACTTTCGCTGCTGCAACATCAAATCACAGTTCATTGGCTAAAGGCCAGGCTAGCTTTTGCATTGGCATATTACCATATACTGTAGCTCTGTGCTTCTTGTCCATTTATAAATGCTGCAGACTTCCTATAATTCAGTCTAAAAATAGCATTCTGTGAAAAACATCGAATTTGTGCTTGAGTCGCAGAGAAGCACATACAGGGTCAGGGTGTGCCCAAAGAAAACACAGTGGTCTATGAGACCCATCATTTCGAATACTCCCCAAAATCTTAATTTTTTTTTTTGGTTGTTGTTGTTAAAATGAAAAGCAGAGAGGAAGGGCAATGAGAAAGGCTGATTTTCCCCTCTAAGACCCTAGCTCTGAGTAATCTCTATTTTCAGTGTTCAAAATGATTGTGCTAAGCAAGATTGAAACCTCAGAAAAGGCGTTTATTAGAGGCTTTATTTCCAAATGGAACTGTGCTGCCCTCGCCCTCATCTCTAGTCTTGTTCTTTTTCCCATGAATTTGAACTGAAACATTTGTTAAAAACTATGGGTTAGAACATTTCCTCATCTGACACCTTGCAACATCATCTCTTCTGAGTGTTTTTAGACAAAAATGTTCTTGAACAAAATCATCCCCTGTTTGAAGTGTCTGTCCATCTACTTAGCTATGCCAGCCCTCAAGTGTGGGTGATGATTCTCTAAATCCATGATTGATTTTGGACCCAGAAAAACTTGAACAAGACAAATGATGTTTGAGAAGCCCTGGGATGCTGACGGAGCTGCCAAGGACACAGGTGCAGAGTGACAGGAGACGAATTTCAACATTCAAGTGAAGAGCAACGAGGGCGATAAGATCTCACTGCTGCGTGGAGAGGAAAAGCAAACGGTGTGCGCATCTGACAAAACGGAGTCAGGAGCTGACACAGAACTCCTGAGAAATACATTGTTTGTCTTCTGGAGGAATGGGAAGGAAATGTCACTTTACAGCTTCACACGTGATAGCAGAGAGGCTGGAAAACTGTCATTTCCTAAGCTGTTTCCGAAAGATATCATTGGGAGCTAGAGGTACAGGGAGGCTACGGAAGAACTGGGGCAGTCCAACGCTGTCCTGAGAAGAAAGAGGGCTTGACTGCATGCCTTTCAGTTGGCTTGGATTGCAAAACTAGGAGCCAGGGGAAGAGATAACGGCCTCATGACAGCAAAGGGGTATAGAAAGAATGGAAGCTTTGGAATCATCCTGTTTAGCAGGTGTTTACAGAGCACCCGCTGTTCTCTGAGCACCCTTCTGTGGGGACCAAAGGAGCTCTGCACAAGCTAGTTTCATGACTGTCTCACACCTGATCTGGGGACAAAACACTTAACTTCTTTAAACAAAAACAACAAAAGAATCATAATAGCCTCCAGAAACAGGGACCATCTATTCAAATCCATACCGTCATGAAAACAAAAAATGTGGTAATTTATGAATGGAGAGCCACCTAAATACCTCTATACTGCAGATTGTTCATCCTTCAAGAGAGGACAGTAAGACCTCACGGAGCTGTCGCAAGGTCTAGATAAAGCCAAAAGGCAGTTACAGTGCCAGCCTCTCCCACCCTTCATACACTAAGACAGTAGGAAGCTTTTGCTTTATTTATTGATTGATTGATTGATTCTTTATGTAGGCCCATATAAATAAAATCCAAGACAAATCAAACTTCCAGAGAATCTCAGTGAGGATAAATGGAAACCTGTAATTTTGGCATGGTTCCCTGGACTTTCAAAATAAGACTTTATCATGAAAACATTTCCAGAAGAGGGATACATGTTGAGCTCCCATTTCATCTATTTTTATACCAAAAGAAGTAAGTTTTCAACTAGAAATCAACAGACGCTTGTCAGGCCTCAGAGCACTGGGCTCTGCTTTGGGCCACAGGGATTTTGCTCTCTGTGCACTGTGTGGGACCTTCCTTTCTACCCATTGGCGAATCTCAGTGACAACATCACAAAATAGAAAGTTCCAAAGTTGCAGCAGAGTTACTTTGCTGTAAGAATTTCCCAAGAGCCAGCAGTAAGAACTGAAGGAAGCTGAGAGTTTCCTTCTGAGAGCTGATAGCCTATTGGGAACATGGAGGCTTTTACCATGTCCACAGCAGAGTAGAAAAGAAAAGACCCAGAGTTCCAGGGCCCACAGTCACTCATCAAGGTGAAAGCAGGCCATGCCTCACACTCATGTGTTCAGTCTTCCCTGATGAAAGGCCTAAGCATGTTTGAGCTTGAGACTCCTGTAATTCTTGGGACTCTGAGACTCCATGCATAGAAGCCTCAAATAAGTGAATTATGGCTGTGCTGCCCTGACCTTCTTGCTGGAAGGCTCCTGGACTATCTCTGAGCTGTCATCCACAATGAATAGGCTCAGTCTCTGTCCCTTGCCCCCTACCCAGGGAGCCTGAGAAGCCCTGCTTTCTCATGTCAGCCAGAATTGAATGCCAGAAGTGAACAGGACTAAGCAGGTGTCAATCTATACCCATGCACACCCCACAGAAAGGGTACAGGCTAAAGCCCCAGAACTTTGGATCCCTTCACTGGCTTGAACAGGAAAGATTTTTAAGGATTATCTACAGATATTCTGTACAGGACCCAAAGACCATGGATTTCCTCAGGCAAGAGAAATTACCTCCACAATGAGGTAATGTGGAGAAACACAGAAATAGAAGCTCTTGCCATGAGGACCAGAACTGAAGGCAGGAAAGAACTACTTCTGTAGTCCCTCTTGTAACACTGGGAGGTGGGGGGGATACACCAGAGATTAGAAGTGACATGTGTTTCCAAATGATATCAGAGTAGAGTCACAATGGAGGGACTGCCCAGCTCTGATCTGGTTCTCCTGAGGATGAAGGAACATGTTCTTTCTATGCCCTGGTCCCAGCAGTTTCTTTCTGATGGGATGTCAGAGAGGAAAGCTGTTGAAATGTCTTAGATGATAAAGTACTTGTTGTGCAAGAATGAAGATGTAAGTTTGATCCCCAGAACCAACATAAAAGGCCAGGTGTAGTAACATGTGCTTGTAATCCTAGCACTGGTAAAGTGAGACAGGTGGATCCCTGGGGTCTGCTGGCCAGTAAGGCTTGCTGAATAGGCCAACTTCACATTCAGCAAAAGAGTCTGTCTCTAAACACAAGGTGGATAGCAACAGATGAACAGAGGGATAAACAGATGGATGGGTGGATGAATGGATGGACAGAGGAACTGAAGAATGAGAACAGGACTTGGCGCATGTAGTAATAGACTCAGGAAAGCAGGCAGTATGCAATGCACATCTGAAGGTCCAGCATCAGGAGAAACAGAAGATCTGATAGTATGATTCTTCTGTCTGAGACTAAGGGACTAAGAATTTAAAAGACCATGAAGTCCAGAGGCCTGGGATTGGGGAGATTTACATTCAAAAGCCAGAGAAGAGTGCCTGACTATGTGTGGATGAAGGAGGCTGCTTTGGGAAGTGTGACCTTGCTGGAGGAAGCATGTCATTGGGGGCGGGCTTTGAGCGTGCTTAAGTCATGCCAGATTTCTAGTCAGTCATTCTCTGCTTCCCATGCCTGCTTGAAGATGTGAGCCTCTGCCTTCTGCTCCTGCCACTACTGAGGCCATGCCTCCCACACCACTGTGAGTTTTAACCCCTGGACCCATAAGCACAAATAAACTCTTCCTTTCATATTGGTGAATGGCTGTTCTGCAGCCTGTCCCAACTCACTGCATAGCAGCTACTGCTTCGGCGTGGCTTTCCCCTCTCCATCACCCAACTCACATGCCAGTCTCCTGGAAACAAGACACAGCCAGAACTTGCTGTACGAATCTTACCTCTATCTCTTATCCAGTCAACTTGACACCTAAGATTAACCATCATGATAGAAACCCTTGTTACTAGGCTGGGCCCACCAGGATCATCCAGCCTCATCGTGCCATCTCACCATCACTGATGAACAATCACAAGGTCATGTGACTCCGCCCTTCCTCCTAGCTTTGCGCCTTTGGTGCAGGCGGCCAGACTCTCGGCCCTCTCTTCCCTGCTTGCTTTCTCTCTGTGCTACTGTCCTCAGCGTAATGTATCTTTTGCTTACTTGCATATTTGTTATGTTTTCTTCATCAGAATGTAGTTCCATTAGCAACGGTGACTCTTCTATCTGCTTACAGGATTCTCAGCACCTAGAACAAATGTGGTCCATAAATAGGAGTTGAGTAAATGAATGAATGAGCCAAAGTCTCTGCCAACTCCATTTTCAGAAAGCACTGACAGCACAAATCTGCCTTTTGCCAAACTCCATTTTGTCCCTGGGTGGGGTAATGGCTGCAATCCAGGCTCCACAGGCCTACAGTGAGGAGGCAGCAGGGAGCAATCCACAGCTGAGTGCCACATCACTAAGAAATCCTTCCTATGTGTCAGCTTGGAGCTGGAGGGCTGTTACTGGTGGAAGCCCCAGAGAAGACAAGCAGACACTGAAAAGCAGCCATGTGCTCAGTAATCACTGCCAAGAAAGCAAAAGCCCATCCCACCAACCACAACCCAAAGATTCCTCCCAAATAGTGGCCTTGGGGGTGCTACCCCAAGCAACAGGACACAAAGCTGTTTTGGCCAGTTTTGTGGGTATTTTTGCACTAGGGCAAGAGGCAAACATAACCACTCTGTTAGCAATCAGGAGGGAAGATTGCAACTGTTCCTTCAAGATAGCTGTAGTCCTTGGAAATCATCACCAACAGCTCCCCGGGATGGTAGCCCAATCCCCTTACTAGCAGTATTAAGATTATAAGGCCCCATTTATAAATGTTAGTGTTTAATGTTATTCCCATTGCGAGTGTACAGTCTCTGAGTTCCCTGGGAAAAATAACCCACATGCTAGGAAGCTATCCGTGTCTACCAAGGAGGGACGGACAGAAGGATACTGCTGGTCTCTGTGCTGTGACCAATGGCTCCCCTAGGGGGTTGATCTCTGCTGCTGTTCAAAGACTCCAAACAGCTGATATTTTCCATTTGGAATGTTTCATGATTTTGTTTCACCACAAACATTAAAATGCTCATCGGTGATTTTTCTCATGCCTTAGAAACATGGATGGAAGAAGCCCACTGTGACAGTCACTATATTTCTGTTATGCATTAGTTTCTATGGAGTTATTTTGCCAGTGTTATTTGGACCTCTTCAGCTCTTCTATAGGACAGAAACTCCTTGCTTTTCGTGCCCTGTGCCTGCCTCCCCACTGCCATCCCTCCCGTCACTCTCTCCATTTGCCCCGTGACTACTGCATGGCCATTTCCAGTGCCTGGTTTGATCCCACATTCAGAAATGTATCTTGCAGCATGATATCCCTTCCCACCTTGTGTTCCAGGCATCTTCTCCTTCACCTGGTTGCCCCCTCACTCACCTTAAGTTTCTACTGAAACAAGTTCTTCCTGATGGTCCTTCCTCACATAGTTCAGCTTTTAGAACATGCAGCCATTTGGAAAGCCTGTTGGTGACCTGTGTCTAGGGAGCCAAGCAGAAGGACCATGTCTTCTGTTCTCACCCATCAAGGCTCTGGCACTCCTTTTACCACACAGGGAACCTTGATGAACAGCATGAATCACATGCTGGATTTCAGCCAAGTCCTTTCATCATCATGTAGATAGTATAGGATCCGATTCATTGTTTGATGATAAAGCCCTTATTTGTTTTTCTTTTCCATCCAGCCATATTCATGCGCAAGTATTCGTTCATTCATTGAAAGTGAACCAAACACTTGGTGCTGAGTGATAGAAAGAGAAATAAAATTAAAGAGGACACATCCCAGCTGCCTCATGTCTTACAGTATAGCAAGGGGACACTATCAGAATTCAGTATTGCCACAGTATCATATGTGATCTTAGCCAGACTGTAGTACCAGATATTCAGTCAAACATGAATCTAGGTATTACTATGAAGGTATTTTACAGATGTGGTCCATCTATAATGAGTTAACTTTAAGTAAAGCAGATTACCCTCAGTTAGGCAGTGAGTCATACCCCTTAAAGGTCTTAAGGACAAAATCTAAGTCTTCCTAGAAAAGAGAGAGTTCATATACCCATACTTCCTACTAGTTCTGTTTCTCAATAGAACCCTAATTCAGTGAGAACCCATAAAGAAACATCATCTGCCAGAGTAACCCTAGCCTTCATTTTCAGACTCCTGACTCAAACTGAAGCCATAACAATTGATCAAAAAGAATTGCTTGGGCCTGGAGAGATGGCTCAGAGATTAAGAGCACTGGCTGCTCTTGCAGAAGACCCAGGTTTGATTTCCAGCACCCATATGGTGGCTAACAGTTGTCTGTAACTCCAGTTCCAAGGGCTCTGAAGCCACCTTCTGACCTTCGCAGGCATTGCAAGATACGGATATACCTACATGCAAGCAATACACTCATACACATAAAATAAAAGTAAAAAAGAATTGTTTAAACATACCTGAAAGGTATTTACTTGTAGCCCTATAGACACAGGGAGCACTCCTGGAGATCTGTTGATGATGAAACAGAGGCTTCATTTTCTCTTTGGAAACATCTAGCTAGCATGTTGTAGATCCCAGAGATGCTGCAAGAACAAATGGATGAGACTCAAACACACTGTGTAAAGGATGAACATTGTAGACATTCGTTTAAGTCTCAGGTTGTCTGAGCACATAGACGCATGCACATATGCATGTATGAACATATAAGAACATCTGTAAAATGTTAACAGATTATGTCTTAGCAAGCTTCAAAATGTGTCTTGTGAAGCCAGTGCCCCGGTATGGTTATAGCTCCAGCATAATAAACATGGTTAGAGCATTTTCTAGAAGCTAAGAACTAAGTAAGTACTCTGTTGTTTGTTTTACTAACCTGGTTAGTAAAGAACTACTGATATACCAGCCTTGAAGCCAGAGAACCCAAAACATCAAGAGATTAAAGAACTCACTCAAGGCCACCTGCTTGTTAGGTAGCTGGGATTTAAAACCAAGACAATGCTTAACTATACCGTACACATGAGGCTGGTGATGGTTTGAATAAGTGTCCCCATAAGCTCCAAGTATTTGAACATTTTGTCCCTAGTTAGGGATGCTATTTGGGGAAGTGTGACTTTGCAGGAGGAAGCATGCTATTGGGGGTGGGCTTTGAGAGTTTCTAAGCATTGCCAGATTTCTAGTCACTCCCTGCTTCCTGTGTCTGCTTGAAGATGTGAGCCTCTGCTTTCTGCTCCAGTCACCTCTGCCATCATGCCTCTTGCACCATTGTGAACTTTAACACCTGGAACCATAAGCTCAAATAAACTCTTCCTTTCCTAAGTTTCCTTGGTCATGGTATTTTATCACAGCAACAGAATAGTAACTAATACAAGGCCCCGTACACCCAAATTTCATCTTTTAAGATATTGCCTAATTTCTTATAAATCATGTTGGTCTACCAGGAAAAAGCAAAATTCATACTAAGTAAGTGACCAGAGGAAATTTCATATGAAAAGTTAATTATAATGACATTAGCCTGGACAAGCAGTCTAAGGAAGATGAGCCAGCTCTAAGACCAGCGATGAAACTCCTGGGCTACAGGCAGAAAGGAAGGCAAGGCTGGCATCAGGCTGCTTGATAGAAGCTGGATATACTGCAGACTAGGGTGCTGAGAGCTACCGGAAAGGCACCTGTACTTCAGCAGAACACGAAGTGCCCGTCCTTATTTCTTAAAACATGTAGTAAGTTCACAGTGTCTTTCAAGTCTTCATATTCATGTGGAACCTCAGAACATGACTTTGCTTGGAAACAGGATCTTTGCAGATGTAAATCTCATTATAAAATCATTTTGCCTTCAAGATGTACCCTAAACCCAATGAATTGTATCTTTCTAACAAGAAAAGATGACACAGAGCCACACTGCAGTGAAAGCTGTGTAAAGAGGAAGACAGAGATTGGACTGGTGACGTGACAAAGCGGGGAACACCGAGGATCCTGGAGCCCTAACATCCAAAGCGGGAAGGAATCTCCGTGCTCAGACTTCAGTGTTCGGAAGAGCGCGGCTCCGTTCTCTTCCTCCCTCCAGACTTTCTGCCTCCAGGACTGAGAAATGTATCTCTGCAGTAGTAAATCACCCAGTCTGCCTTCCTAGGCCACAAGTTACTTTGGCCTCCAATGGACCAAACCTTACTTCTAGCCAGTTGGCAAAGGCAGTTGGGAAATAACATGCGGGATCTGTCTCCTGACATACAGCAGTAAGAAGGGCAACCTGTCACCGCAGAGGGAATGTCCGCCACAGATGCCACAGAGGAATTGTGTCTGTGGGATGGGCATTCCATGGGCCTGAGGGGTGCAATGTCTCCTGGGGCTGCATCAGCTCAGCAAAGCTTGGTAAATCAGAAATTCCATCAGTAGCCTCATTGCTTAAGTGGTAGCAACCTCCAAAGTGAGATCAAAGACTAGGGATTGAAATATGCAACCTGCTGGCTCTGGAAAAACAATGGTCCCTTTAAAACTAGCCAGCTAGCCTCAGCCTAGTGAGGGCCCTGTAACAGCCTCTACCATCCCCCTCTCCTTAACAGCAGAGGGGCCCCCAGTCCGCAAGGTCCATGGGGTGAGATAACTTACAGGAGTAATCAATTTAAAAAACAATTGAGAAAAAGGCAAAGGCCCTCCTGGTTGAATCTTCAGATAAAAAGGAGGATATTTTGAATTTGACAACCAATCTACCTTTAATCCTATCAGGAAATAAACTCAAATCATAATCTGATGTTTAGAATTGCACAGCTTGGAAGGCAAAGCATTTCCTTCCCTAGCTTGTTTTTCCTCTCTAGGGCAGAGTGGGCGTAGTCTGGGCTCCTGTTATTCATTCTTATCTGCTTCTGGGTGGGCATTGTTTGCCTTTGCTTTTCCTCTTGTTTTCTCTTTCCTTTAAATTCCATGCGTTATCGATTTTTTTCCTATTGTGTTTTCTTTAATGAATTATTTTTAAATATTTCTTAATTACCCTCCACCTCTTAAATAGATAGTTCGAATTCAAATTTAGCCAGAGGAATGTTACTAGGAAAAAAAAAAGGGTGGGTTGGGGGCTGAAGACTCCAGCCTTCCTTATCTATGGCTGAGCTCTATACAGGGGTTATTTTCAGATACTAGCTATTAAAATTCACTATTCCCGATCAACACCCCTTGGTACGTTATACACAAGGAGATTCTAAGTCCTAGAGAGATTATGTTATTTGCTTCACAGAGTATAGCTTACCACCCTCAGGACTTACAGGGGATGTCCAAACAGAATTCTTCCATCTTTTAATTGGCCTTGTTCCAGGCTCTACAGAAAGAGCCTTCCATGATTCTTCAAACCATCCAACATAAGTATCATTGATCCCTAGTTTGAAGTCAAGGAAACCGATTCAAAGAGGCTGAAGGTCTTGGACAAGAACACATAGCTAGGTGTGGATGCGGAGGCGGGTTGAACCCAGACGAGTCTGCTTCTAAAGCCTGACCCTTCATATCACCTGCCCTCTGTATATAGATCAGTGTCCTGTACAAAGAGCTATACAGAAGCATTGAAAGACTTTGGACTCAGTACCTTACAGCAGTTCAAGTCCCTCATGTTCATGTTCACACAGGTAGACAGCAGAGCTGTTAAGAATTAATAGTATAGTGTTTGATTCAGACAAACTGAACCAAACCTTTCCCTGCCCTTTAGAAAGCTGCATTATCTTAGATACATTAAAAGAATCACACTATTTTCAGCTCTGGATGACTGACTGGCTCTGGGTCTGAATTCCCTCACCTGTTAAAGTGGGACAGGAGGTGATGAGGGTTAATGATAAAATTAGAGTGTGCAAGGTACATACTTCAGGGACAGACATAGACTAGGCCCTCCATGGCTATTATTAAGTTATGACTCAACAAATATTTGAGTATACCTATTATCATGTTAAATTAAAAGAGGAGACAAGCAAAACATGATCTGCCATATAAGTTCATGAGCAAATCCACAATGAAAGAAAATCTCCAACACCAGTATAAACACTGGAATTACAGATATTACTAATAAATGCCATGGGGGCAAAAGAGCCCCTCATAGGTGGGGATGCTCCGAGACAAGTGGGATCTGAGCTGAACTTTAGATGACATTGGAGGTTCAGATTGGTGTGTAGTTTTCAGACCAGAACTAAGAACAAATTCCTACTGGTATCCAACAAGACATTTCTCCATGATTGTATGAGTTCCTTCTCTGTTGCTGTGATAAAACACTATGACCAAAGCAACTTATAGAAGGATTTGGTTGGCTTCTGGTTCCTGCAGCATAGGAGTCCATTGTAGAGAGACATGGTGACAGAGGTGGTTGTAGCAGAAAGCTGAGCACTCCCATCTCCCAGCAGGCACAGGAAGCAGAGAGAGACAAACTGAACATGTAACATGGCTTTGAACTCTCAAAGCCCATCCCCTGTGAGGTGCTTCCCCCAGCATGGCCACACCTCCTAAAGGTTCCATGTTTCCTCAAAAACAGTACCACAAAGAATGTCACAAACAGACTAAGTGTCCAAATACCTGGAGCCTTTGGGGGACGTTCTCATCCAAACCATCACAACGTTATAAATAAAGCATGTGATTGGATGCACTGTCTAGTACATCTGACTTTTTTTTAATGCAAACTTTTTTCAGTGAAAGAAGTCATGACCTGAGTCATGACCCATCCATCATGCTGCCGTGCAGACATGACAAGTCATTTTCAGCTCATCTCCTTAGAATAGTATTGCCCAGAACAAGACCAATAAACTTTCTCAGAAGGAAAGCTGGTTAGTAGCTTTGAGTTTATGCACCATGAGTTTGTCCAACTGTTCGTCTTTGATGTGGCACACAACCGCTGTAGAATAAAGATAACACCCAGTATGGCCAGATTTGGCCCATGGGCCATAGTTTTCCAACAGCTGATTTTGATGACTGAAAAGAGAGAAAGCTATATAGGCAAGAAAAAAATATAAACAGAAGTCTGCCTAGCTCCCTATACAGACTTGGAGCGGGACTAGAGAAATGGCTCAGTGGGTAATGCACTTGCTATATAAGCCTAAGGACCTGAGTTTGAATCCCCAGAACTCACATAAAAGAGCCAGATGTGGGGCCAGTAAGATGACTCAACAGGTAAAGTGCTTGCTGCCAAGCTTGATGAGTTTAATTCCCAGAACCCACAAGTTGTCCTTTGGTCCTTTGACCATCACATAGCTCAATATTCTTATGACAAGATGGGAGGCAGGTCATGAGTCAGCTGGCAATATTTACAGCAGTCAACAACTGAGTCAAAGGTCGTGCCTCACACAAAATGAAAAGTAAACACCAGACCGACACCAGATTGTCCTCTCTGACCTTTACACATGCACCTCAGTACACACACACTTGAACTCATATACATAAGGACACTCATACACACACATATCATATACACATACCCCCCCCAAAAGATAAAGAGTAGAGGGTTCACATTCAGATATTATTCAGAAACAATAGGTTCAGGTGTTAGAGGTAGACAGTGTCAATAGTCACACTGACAAGGACCACTTCTTTATTCAATTCTATGGATTAACCTAACCGCACCAAAAGAATGAGCCTGAACGTGTACCTAAAGATAATAGAATTCCTGGAATTCTGGAATTGCTGGAAAATCAGCAAATGAAACAAACAAACAAAAACACCCAACAGCAAAGTGAAGTGCTGTTCTGTCTACCATGCTGGGCTCTCCGCTAGCAGAAAATTGCAGGAATCCTAAGGCTGTCTCACCACGGCCAGCACACGCCTATGCGTTTGGGTCAGGCCTTCTACACGGAAGAAGCAATCAGTCATCTATCAGAGGGATACATTGATCACTTCTAAACCCGCAGGTCTGTACCTGATTTGTCCGCTACTAACAAATGACTCCTTGCTATTAATCTGGCCAAGCTATCTGACCCATCCATCTATGCATCTCTTCATTCAGTACATCGCTCTTACAAGTCAGAGCAGAAGCATGGGAAGCCAAGCCCAGCCTGCAGGCTGGCTGAACTTGCAAAGTGTCATCCTTTGATCTGTGCCCAGATATGCAGCAGCTTTGTTTAGTAACTGGCCTGGGCAGGTACACAGGTTGAAAGGCTTCATATTCAAGGAGAGATCTCATTTTGGTCCTTTATGGCTCCTTCCCTTTCCTTAGCTGCCTGGGATTCCTGGAGTGCCAGGATTCCTCTAGTACCACTCTAGAAGGAGACTGAATTAATTACAACCTTGCATGTCCGCTGCTGCAGATGTTGCAGATGTTACCGACCTGCTGGTTGTCAACTTTCTTTTCAGGCACCAGAAACTTTGTAGTCAAACTTTACAGATAAAATTGGCCTTCCAAATAATAGACTTATTATTATGCTGAGTTCATTCCATTAGCGTACATGTGAGTGATCTGTGTGTGTGTCTGTGTGCATGTATGTTTGTGTCTGTTAGTGCAACCATTGTAATCTGGCTCATACTTATTATCAAAGGGTCCTGTTCACCTGGAGCCAGTGGGTGGGACTATAGTGGATTTAAAAACTTCTACATATTATGTACAAACTTTGAAAGACAAGTCACATAGCCTTCATCAGATTCTCAAGAGGATCTGTGACATCAAGAACAGCCAGAATCATAGTTCCCAGATTTGGTTAGGTATGGCAGAGCCCTCTTTCCCAACAACCATCTTCCGGATTTCATTTCATAAAGGCTGTAGGTCTTTGCTGCTGCCAGAATGCAAAGGCTCGCTGCCAAGGAAGACAAGCTCTTGTCTGAGTTGGCTCTGCCACCTACAGCACACAGCCCAGCAAAGCCACTGGATCAGCAGAGCAGATGTGACATCTCATCTGCATATATGAATAAAGGGGCGGGGCTGTCTCTCCAGTCCAGGACCTCTCCACTGCTAGGAAATGGCTGTGAGGATTCGTGATTAGCATGCAGAGTTGCAAGCTCCTTTGGGATGGGTTACACTGATGGGAAGAGATTTTCACATTAAAGGGGAAGGGGAGATTTTGAGAATTAGTTCCTGAAAAAGGAAAGGCACTGTAAAATTGAAAGAGATAATGAGGTAGCTCACAATTCTAACAATGAGGGTAGTTCTCCCAATCCACAGCCTTCTTGATGCTAAGCCTTTCTGGGTCTAAATAGGTCATCTTTGTTATCCAACTTGTCATGCAATGAAAAATAGTTTTGTCAAAAGGATGTGATTTCTTGAGAAGCTTGAACTGTGAACCCAAGGTGGATTTCTTAATCTGTTTAAATCATTTCTAAGGGCATAGAATGTTCTTGAGGGCGTATTCTCATTTTTGTGTCCCCAACACAAAAGTCTAGCTCCTGACCGCTGAGTGAGAAACTCGGTGAATGCTGCTGTAGAGTGGTGAAGTGTGGTGTGCTTTGCACTGCCTGTACTGGGTTCCTAATAGACAATCGTACCGTACATAACACTCTACCTCACCTCCAGTTCTCCCAGCACAAGAGGGGTATCTATTCTTCAGATGAAACTGAGACCTAGTGCTCATTGGCAGCTGGCCCAAGGGTATAGACCTGGTGGCAACAGCGTTCCATGCTGAGACCTCTGAATGTGTAAACCCAGGCTTATTCCACTTCCCTGTGTGTTTTCTGTCCATCATATCTCATAGTGAGAGAGAAAAGAGCCAAAAGAAAATATTTTGAACCCCCCCACCCCCAGATCCCCAGCAAAAAAGAAAGAACAGAGCTAGAAAGTCTGCATTTTAAATCAGGCCGTAGACTCCTCTTTGGGCCTGGAAATATCTTGCAGACTTTCTAAGATTATTCCTTAAATGCAAACATTCATTAGAGCTGAAGCTCAAAACAGAGATAAAAGGCATAGTGGGCATTCCGAGTCCCTGGACTAGCAGAAAAGACCAACTTGGAAGCAGATGGCTACAAAGGCTGAATGAGTCTGTGAAGCAGAAAGGGCTGGGAGTACGATGGGATGGCTGGGGGACACCACCGCAGCTTGCACAGGGACAGGTACACATGGAGGAACATGGGACAGAAGGAACTTACGATGTCTCTTCAAGAGTGAAAGGGCATTAGCCAAGAGGAAGACACCAGGAAATCCAGTGAGTAAAAGGCTCTACGGGATAAGGACGACAGACATGAAGTCAGAGACTGCACACCTGCCTTTCACAGGGAAAGGGTGCTTTTACACATGGGAAGGCACATTGTCAATATTTATATCACTGTAACTGCAAGAGTGATTACTAGATCAGTCCAAGTTACCACTTTGTCCCGGCAGATACAGCACTCTCGAGGAACAGCTGATGTGCCAGAACCACAAGCAGAGGAATCCAGAAATCTGAGTTCATCTCCATGATTCTGTCTTTTTTTTCATTCATCAATCCTTATCATCTGATAGTTTGAACCAAAGTAAGAATGAAAAACCTAAACAAAGGAGGGAACAAGGTGACTCAGTGTAGACTGGAGTAAACTCCCCCACATGGAACGACTGCCAGTGTGGGCCATTTACACAGTCTTCACACCAAACTAGAAATGAGCGTATGCGTAAAATAAAATAGCTACCCACTCTATTCTGTAAAGTTTAAAAGATGGATTTCACTGCCAGATAATCTGCATAAACTAGCATTGTAACTCACAGTGTGTGGTTATACAAACAAGAAAGACAGCCGGAAGCCAAAGTGGAAATCGGAGCAAGCCGCTCCACAGAAGAGAGCTTTTCTCTTTACCCAGGAAAGAGTCATTTGAATTCTTCACAGAGTTGCCTGTACCTAACCCAGAGTCTATACAGGAAGTGTGTGTGTATGTGTATGTGCGCATAAATCACATTCAGCTATAATATCATGTTATAAATGATACTAAAGTAAGTGAGTACAATCAAGTGTTGGGAATATTTCTTTCCCCTCAAATTTATAGAGAAAATCAAAACCAGGAAAAGAAAGCAAAAAGAACCCATAAGTCCATTTAATGTATTCCAGCTGTTAGCACTGTGTATTGTAATTAATATGATCAAACCGCAGAACACCAGTGACTCTGAATTCCTTGCAGTTGTGTGTAATACTGGAGCCAATGCAGGAGCTTATGTCAAGACACAAAACCTACAACCTCAGTCCCCGAGACTGCCTGAAGACCTGCCTGTTCCAGAAGTGGCAGCGGATGGTGGCTCCGCCAGGTACGCTCTCATTCTTCTCTGTCTTTGAAATGTGTTTTTGGAGGATTCCACTAAGAATGAAGTGCCATCAAAATGTAGAGGATCATATATTTATCAGAAGCTGATGATTCAGGATAATCCAAACATGATCTTGGACATAGATACGTGAAACATTTTTTAATATTTACTCATTTTTTATGTATATTTGTGTGTGTGTGCCTGCCTAAGTGGTGCGTGCAGGTGCCCACAGAGGACAGTGGATCCCCTGGAAGAGGAGTGACAGGCAGTTCTGAGCCACATGATGTGGGTGATGGAAACTGACCCTGAGTCCTCTACTAGAAAGCACTCTTAATCACTGAGCCATCTCTCCAGCCCACATGAAACGTTGAAGGAAAAATACCTTTAGGAATTACCTATAGGTCCTTGCTGTCAGTATAAAACCTGAAGTTGGGAGATGGAAAATGAGTAGCTCAAGGTCACTGGCATGTTCAAGATCAGAACTAGGGATTTTTGTGTCTTGAACCAGTGTTTGTTCCATCCCACAGGACCAGGCCGCTGGGTTCTCATGGCCATTTTTTTTCTTTCTTTTTTTAGATGAACAGAAATTATGAAAAGAAAATAGGAAAACAAGGGAGAGAGAGGGAGAGGGATGGAAAGAAGGAGCGAGAGAGGAGAGCACATAGAATTTGCTCCGTTTTAAAAAATATACCAAAAGCTGCTCTGATCACGAGAACACATAGAAGCCCCCATTCCCCCGACTTGCTACCCTGTGGTTTAGACACTAGAGTCTCCTGCTGGGGTTCTGAAATTACTGCTTCAAGTCACTGTTAATTGTCTTTCTATCTAATGTATTTTTCACTCCCAGGCTGGTGTTGAGCCTCATTGATCATAAAACTAAACTGTATCCATTCGCTAAAATTTATTTTTTATAAAGAGTAATTATTAACACGAGGCACATGACTTTCTGAATCACAAAATATAATGGTCACCATCTACTAGTAATCGGCCAGAGGCTTTCTGTTAAATGACTACAGAAGATTTAACCAAACACATACTTAGAAAGCTGAGAAACTAGGCATTATTTTCCATGAAATAGTTGCATCTCCATCTTTGGGGAATTTTAGACTTTTAGAACATTATTTTTCAAGTATAGTAAATGTACTTAAATTGGCTTTATTTTCTCTTTCAATGTAAGTATGGAGGAACAGCCCTCCATTCACTCACCGAATGCTTTGAGCGCTTCATTTTGCAACCTGGTGCTGTGAAACTCACGGGCCTGTATTCATTCACCTCACTGAGGCCCCCAGGCAGCTGGTGCCGTGTACTCACTAGGGTTACAGCAGCGAGTAAAGCAGTCAGAAATACTGAGTCTTCACAACAGGCTTGTGAGACACTTATTCTTATGCCTATTTTACATCCTGAGGCCTGGGGTGTAAAGCAGCAATTTGCCAAAGTCAGTCTCCTTGCTAATATGTGGGGTGCTGTGTGGCACACAGGTTTCTGTGTCTCCAGAGTCTGTGTTTTCACCATAACTATCTGCTACCAGTGCAAATAATGTGTGCATTTTGGGTGCAACGACCCTAAATTTCATGAACAAAGTACAAATTCTTTGAAAATCAGATTCCTATTCTTAAGGTCAAAGCAAGAAGATTCTATCCAAAGTAGACCTGGGTTCTCTGTGACTTCAGAATGGCCTACTCCAGAGCCAAAGAGATTATGGGGTAGATGGATGCAGGCCTGACAACCTAAATTTGACTCTTGATCCCACAAGGTGGCAGGGGAGAATGGACTCCAAGAGTTGTCCTCTGACCACACACACACACACGAAATGAATAGATAAAATGTTTAGAATGACCTGCTCCAGTCTGCCTCCAACTTCATGACTGGCAACAATTCTATTTCCTCTTTCTGTCATCTTTTAGAATAAGCACCCACACAGCAACTAAAAGTCACAACAGGTACTTTGATAAAACATCTTTGAGTGTAAAGACCACAACATTTATAAAAGAAAAGAGAGACAGATAAGTAGAACCATAATTCCATCCTGTTCATGAAGTCAAGAATAACTCAATAAACTCAGTGGTCTTTGAAATGAGCCCTGTTAGGAGACCTCTCCCTTTGCCCATGATAAGTACCATAGGTGCTTTAAGAAAGTGTCACAAGACCCCCTCACTAAGTGCCAGTGTGGGCCTCCTTTACCTTCTCACCTTCAGAAGCCCGTCTCAAATACCACTGGCAGAAAAGGATGCTCTTACCAGCCATTGCCAACTTATTCAGCAGTTCCATAGAAAGGGAGTTACCAAAGATTCATAACTAAAAAATATAAGCCACAGGTGGTGCATGCCTTTGATCAAGATGCAGAGGTAGGAGGATCTCTGTGGGATCAAGGCCAGTTGGTCTGCATAGTGCGTTCCAGGCCAGCTGGGGCTACCAGCTAGGGAGACACACAGACACACAGACACACATACAATATAATAACCTAATTAATTGGTACTATTTCATATTCACAGGAACCATGGAAAACAAATAGCCATACACTGAATAAAGCTCAATGCAGAACAGAGAGACAAATAAATAATACAATATAAAATGAAATAAACGATAAGTTATAGAGCCTCATATTCCTTGTAAATACTTGCCCCTTCTTTCAGGTTCAAAATATTTTTCTCTGTTTCTGAATATACCTTTATTGAAGAGGTCTAGATTCCCTATATATGCTAATTGTATAATACTGAGCCATCCTTTCCAGTAATCTTTGTTTGTCATATTTATAAATACCAGGGTCCTAACCATTAGATACTCCTACATAGCTAAGAAACCAGTCTCAGCAAGGTGGAGGCAGCCAAACAGGTCCCACTGTTGCAAGGTGGTTTACTAGTAACTGGCTAATGCATCTCTTAGGGTCCCTCAACATCGCTTCCTTTGCTATGAAAGAAAAGTGGGTCAGAGGGGCAAACATTCCCAATTTTTTACTGGTAAAAATATTTTAAATTCAGTTATGAAAGTGAAACCTGTAGCTCACTCTTAAAGTACTATTAGTGAATAACGGATACATAATTAGAAAGAGCAATGAAATAAAATTGATAGCTACATACAAAAGAATAGAATTCCACATATTCCGTGCTAAAAAAAGAAATCAACAGTTTTATTATTGTTGATTTTTTTTAGGTTGCAAGAAGTGGGAAACTTTTAAATTGTTCACTCTTCAATGCATGAAAGCCTGTCCATCAGAGGGACTGCCGTCCCGCGGATGGGGCCTGTGCTTTTGCCCTGGAACTAACCCTTTCTCCTTTTCCATATTGCAGCAGAACCCACAAGGCAACCGACAACCAAAAGGAGAAAAAGAAAGAATTCCACCAGCAGCACTTCCAACAGCAGTGCGGGGAACACCACCAACAGCACAGGCAGCAAGAAGAAGACGCCCGCAGCCAGCCTGAGCCTGTCCACTCAGGTACCTGTAAGTCTCGCTTTCCTTTTAGGCCTGAAATCTTGCCTTTGCCCATGACCCTATTCGAGGGGCTGTGATCAGTCACTGAGCTTCAAGAGAAAAGGGAAAAGTGTGTGGAAAGGAAGGATGTTCTACAGTTTAGAGGTGGGAAGGGGCAAAGCAAGGACATGGTGGGACGGGAGGTAGGAATCCTACCATGGTAATGTCCTCTGCAAGCTAGGAATTAGGAAGGACTATTAAGAGTTAGTGCTGTGATGGGACCTGAATTAAAAAGCCATCAGAGTCACTGACAGGAGATATAGCACTTAAGGCTTAATGAAAGCAGCAGGCCTGGTGTCATATTAAGGTCTCTCAGCAGCAGCCCCTGGAGGCCCTGTATGCCACTGGAAACTAGCCCCTGAGCTCGAGCCCCACAGTGTAATTTGCTTGAGTCTTCCCATCCTGGGCACCCCCTCTTATTTGAAGGCCCAGGCAATTAGCTTGCAGCCACCAAAAGTGCAGCTCAGCAGATCTTGCTTAACACATCTTATTAGCTCATGGGAAGTCAGCCCCTGGTTTGATCTACTCTTTTGACTCCTGACCCCTTTCTTTCAGTTTTGGGTCTGGACAAATGCCACTTGCAATGGGCATTTAGTGGACCTGCAAAACTGGGAGTCAAGCATACTCCTTGAAGAGGCTAGAAGGTGCAGGGCTTTCTTCACCACCCACTGATTCCTCTCAAATGGAACCAAGTCCTTTCCTGCCTCCAAATTCCAGGGCCCGGTATTAGACTATCAATTTCTACTTCTCCTTTTCTTGCAATCACATGCCATCCTTCTCCTCTCCCCCCATGATTCCTTGTGGGTTCTCCTCTGCCCTTGTTCCACTGTCACCAGGCAAGTGACTCCGCTTTGCATTCTGGCCCTTGTTTGGTACCTTCTGGGCACCTTCTAGATACTACAGTTTCAGAGGAATGTATTGTCCTCCTTCACTTGCCTCCGCCAACACAGTCCCACCCGTTCTGGCTTCCTCACCTTTCCCGCTCCATCTCTGGTCCTCACCATTCTTGTGCTGTGCTCCATCTCTTTCCAGAAGAGGAGACTTTTTTCTAGAAATTATCAACTTGTAAATGTGCCTTTCAAATCTATCCGCTATCCGTTTTACCTACTTTCTATTGGTCAGTTCTTTTGAGACAAAAACAAACTCAGTATTCAGTGTTATCTGAGTCTCTGGGACTCCTCATCTTCCACAGACTGGGGTGGGGTTTCTACATTCACTGCATTAGAGAGGGGGGCATCATGGAAATACGAGTCACCAGCCAGAGAAGGGGCCATTTGAGTTTTAAGACTGCTAAGAATTGTAATCCTCAAGAAATGAAACAAATTCTCAAATAATCCTCTGCTTTCTGAATGAGCCTTTCCAATCCTTTACCCCTGAAGGTCAGAGGTAAAGAAACCAGAGGAGAAAAGTGTGCATTTTTTTATTAAGGCACAAAAGCTCTGCTTGCTCCTGGTTAAACTGCAAAATGCTTGGGTAGAATGGAGAAAATAACCCAGTGTAAATATGTCTACACACATAGTCCACGAATTCCTCCACTCCCTGGTTTACAAACTAACATTTTAGTTTCCTGTAGCAAATAAGGCAAGTGTACTTCAGAGAATTCCAGAACTGTGACACAGCTACTGAAAGACCTAGAAACTGTAGACATCTAGGTTAGTTCAACAAGCATTCTCCAAGCCTCTACTGTACACCATACTATGCAAGGTACTAGCAATGCCAGGGTTAAAAATACTTAAACAAGACCAAAGAGACCCTGTCATGAAGGAGCTCACTATGTAACTTAGGGATGATCAAGAAGTTTCCTTTTTCATGCCACCTCTCAACTTATCATACTGAGAAAGATTCTGACTAGTAATGTGTTTGATGGGCAATCCATTAGTGATGTCTGCCATGAATGTAAAAGTGGAGCAAAACACCTATGTCATGTATTTTAACAAACCTGCTCTAGGTGGAACTGTTTCAATTTTATTTTTTAAGCACATAATTTTTTTTCTACTCCATGATCCTCTTGTCTTCCAAACCAAAAATTCTATTTTGGGAGAAGATCTCTGTGTCAAAGCATTTTCATGAGTAAGACACCCTCAGAGAGGGAGAAATGAGATTGGGCAGTAGCCCCACACCATATAATTAAAGGTATTTTCATTAAATAGAACTTGCAGGTGGCCCAGAGAGGCAGGCAAGAGAATCAAGTTAGGAAAATATGCAGACTCTCACATGTCTTCATGTTAAGTGGATGTTAAACAAAAGAGGGACCACATCTTCTTAACCACTGTCTTCTCAATCACTGCTATCTTACTGTTTGACTAGAAGTGATATCTGCAAGCATCAGCTGCCTGGTCCAATGACCACAGTCCTGGTCTGCATAGCTACTGCTGTGGCAATGTCTGTGTGTATGTGGCCAGGACTAGGGTTTAATCCTTGGATTCTGCTTCTCACTCCATGAGCAGGGGCTAGGAGCCATCCCGAACTGCAGCCTCAACTCTGGGAGGGATGGAGACCTGTGTCATTCAACAGCAGTGACCCCTTCTGGCCAATTTAAGGAGAAGCATTGAGGGGCCCTGAAAGGAGTCACTTCCAGTCCTCCTCAGAGGTTGGTGGTCCTTGCACGGGGGATTAGTGAGCAGAAATGGGCAAAAGCTGGTGGTTCCTCCAAGCTCCCAGCTCAGGAACAGAGGTCAGCCTCAACGGGCTGTGTCAACACGCGGGCTATGCTCAGATGGAGTCCTGTTGCTTCCAGTGAGATGCACAGGCTAGAGACGGGAAAGAAATGCACTCTTAGCACCAATGTGGCGGGATTTCTAGGACATGGGAGTGGGAAATATGCAGTTCACATGCCCTAGATAACAGCAGCCTAGAATATACAACATGGATCCACTCACTTTGCGTGATAACAAGTCGAGGCAGACGAGTGCCTGTCCTTTCATAAAGCTAAAAAGAACCTACTGAAATTGCATACCATTTTTTAGGAGGCCTCAAGTATCCATGTAAAGTCCTTGGTCTTTTTATAGCAAGCCACATGTCAGTTGTGTAAATAACACACATGCAGAAAGTTAGGGATCCAGTTAAGGATATCTTTTTAAATAATCAGTAAAGCCAGTGTAGCAGCACTCTGAAACTTAGAATGCCTAAAAACACCTATGTCTGGGCATCTTTTCCAGCTAGTCGTAGGAGAAAATAAAAGTTCTCCACACACATTACAAACCCATGCCAGGGCTCCACAGGAGTGACTCAAACCACTGCTTTTCTACTGTTTTTCTTGCATGAATGTCATTTTCTAATACGGTGAGCACATCTGCAGTGCTGGGACTTTTCTTCTAAGGTCATAAGTTGACTATGTTTTTGTCCTCTGTTATTCAAACTGTACTTATCTTTCTTGCACTCTCCCAGCCTTGAAACCACCGTACTAACACAGACCCACAGGTTCTAATGTCTCTCTGCTGCCCCAGTGCATGCTTTCCAAGGCCTTCCAAGTGTGTTCATTAACCCTCATGTACACGAATCTTCTTTCTACCCTCTTCGTTCCTGATCCTGTGTACAGCCTCCTAATTACACTAAGCGGCACATTTTTGTCCACATCTTTCCCCCAACCCTGTGAATGATATGGCGGCTGCCCAGCTAACTGAACGTTCACACATCTCTGTGGTACCCATGTTCCATCTAAAACCATGTTGTTCTTGCCAGTCAGAAAGACTGTATCTACTTTGCATCTCATCTTACGAGCCCTCATGAGTCTCCGCATTTCAGTGTGTCATTTCCGGTTCTTTGTTGCCTAGTAAACATTTTCTTGGAAGCAACTGGCTCAGTACTCACAAACCAGCCAGCACCCCTAGTAGCACCTTTTCTACTGTGTTAACTAAGCTCACATTTTACACATTTACCCCATCTGAGTCATTTCTCTTTAAACCTCTTTAAATCAATCTCATTAACTCACAAGAATGACTAGTCAGAAAACAGTCTGGAAACCTGTTTATCGTCTCATCTAAAGAAAGAAAGGGGACAGGGATAAAGCAAGGCTTTGCACCCCCAAATAGACCAGGGCTTTGTTCAATGGGCACCTTTAAAGTTCTAGGTAAAGTTCAGGTGTCAGAGAACCCTGCTCCCTTCTCCAAATTCTAGGCAAAGCCACCAAAGGAAAAAAACATTTGCCCAGTTGTCAAAACACTTTTCCCGAATTAGCCTCCCTGTCAAGAGATGCACACTCACCACTCCCAAAGCAACTGGCCTAGGCAAGGCCTTTTCCTGGCTTCCTGGAGGCTGTTGGATGTTCTCACTCCTGAAGTCCTGAAATTTCAAGTCAAGTACTGCCCAGAGCCTGTTCAGAAGACTCTACTTGACAAGTGTCCTGTCTACACCACTGTCACCCATCACCCTCATTTAGTCCCCTTTAGACAGAAAGGCTGGAGCTCTGTCCTGTGTATCTCCACCCCACCCAGGTCTGGGCTTTTCCAGCTGTGTTCTCCACAGGGACTCCCAGGCATAGTAGGTGGCTTCCTTGTTTGCATGGAAGGACAATTTGTACTTAAAGGAGTGATTAGTGGGATTCTTCTTGCATGCTTCCATTTCTGATAACTGCCAGCTTCATCAGCGTAATTATAATTAGCCGGCTCTTCATCTTTCTTTTATGGTACCAGCTGGATGGACTGGGTCTTTTTACTGTCCAGATTGGTAGCAGGGTTGCCTGTGTGGGGATAGGTGACAGGCACCATGAAATAACAGATGGTAAATTCAGGGCTTGTTGGCAATCAGCAGGTTTTTGCTAATGACTTAATTAGCTATGCAAATTGTCAAATCAGTGTGAACATTGTTTTTATCGAAAACTTTACCTAAATTAATTACCATAATTAAGTAGCAGAATGTCAAGGATATTGGCTGCATAAAAGGGCCTGGCTGAGTAGGGAAGAGAGAGATTCTGTCTTCAATTAAAATGTATACCATCCTGGGGACAGAGAAAATACCATTTGGAAAAGCCTTGCGTAAATATTGCAGGATGATACCATTACGTATGTGTCACAGCTCTCCATGAATTTGCAAAGCCCGTCGCAAGCCCTCAGTGAAGGTGGCGGATTTTTGGAGGTATTGCCGAGTGCCCAGCAGACGGTTCCACAGCCCTTTCAAAGTACCCCCAGATCAGCAAGTTCAAAGCGTGGATTTTTTTAATTTTGAAAAATCCATTTTTTTATTTCTGCAGATTGCTAGCATTGCCCGTTCTCCGGTGTCAGGCTGCGCACTAAGGACATAAACTCGCGTGGTTGTTACACATCAGGAGGCGATATTTATTTCCTGTAGAAATCAAATATGCGTCTCGGCCCCCGACACTGAGACTTGACCCGATTGTACAGCGCACATGAGTGTGTCTGTCCTAGGTGCCCCAAGCTCATCCCACTGTTGTTTTAAGCTGAGCTTCTCTCTCCCAAGGTTTCCCTGTAATAATGTCAGCTGCTGTCCACAGGATGTGATGGTGGTAGGAGAGCCAACTCTGATGGGAGGTGAGTTTGGGGACGAGGACGAAAGGCTAATCACTAGATTAGAAAACACGCAGTATGATGCGGCCAACGGCATGGACGACGAGGAGGACTTCAACAATTCACCCGCCCTGGGGAACAACAGCCCATGGAACAGTAAACCTCCCGCCCCGCAAGAGACCAAATCAGAAAACCCCCCACCCCAGGCTTCCCAATAAGATGGGCCAGGAGCACCAGAATCCGCTGTCATAGGCCCCCGTGGGGGTAGAATTCCAGTCGCAAATCTTTACTATCGGGAGAGAAAAGAGGAGAAATTTTAAAACACACAAACTTTTCCATGCAGACACGTTTCTAAACACAATGGCCCGATTTTCTTTCTTGCATTTTTTTTCTTTTTTTTTTAATGGGAGGATCGTCCTAGGTCCGTAGGCCTTCTTGAAGGCCTTCACAAGAATACAGATCTATGGGCACTGGTGTTAATTAGAGTGAACAAACGCTAACGCACCTCCTGGCACAATCTAATCTTCCTGTTTGTGTTGAATTTCCTGTCCCTGCACCAGTGAAGGCCAGGCTGTCTGTCCATAGTGCTCAGGAGCTCATTAAAATGCTGGACCCAACTACAGATGACTTTTTAATATTGTAAAATATTTTCTGCTTTTTGACTTGCATTTGAGAGTTTCTTGTTTCAGTAAAAAAAGAAAAGAAAAAAAAATCAGCTTTGGAAAGTAATTTAAATGTATCTTCCCCTCCCCCCTTCATTTTTCTTTTTCTCCATTGGGCACCATAGCAGAGAGGCCCAGTTAGGTGACTCTAGGCAAGCTGAGAGTAAGTGGTTCTTCAGTCTGAGTTGTTTCAATTTAGCCCAGTGCTGAAACAAGGAATCAAAGATACGTGGGTAGATTTTATTATGTAAAAAAAGACGGTTGGACCCAGAAATGTATGCATCTGTAAACTTGCTGTTGGTCCAAATATTTTCAAGCCATGTAATCCATTAATTTTGTGGAAAGTTTAATAAATATGAAACTTTTTTGTATTCTTTCTTTTTGTAACTGTATCTGAGTTGACTGGGTTTTGTTTTGTTTTTATTTTTGTTTGTTTTTTTTTTAGTCTATTTCTTGTATAATATTTTGTAAATCCCTCACCTGGTTCTTTTATGGGGATTTTTCTTTGGGGGCAATTGCAGTGTATTTATGTGAAACTTTATAAGAGAACTAATTTTTCCATTTGCATATTAATATGTTCCTCTACACGTGTAAAGACACAGTGGCTCCGTGTGTTATAAAACAGCTGTATTTTATGTATGCTTCACTGATAAGTGTGCCAATAATAAACTGTGTTAATGACCAAAGTAAGTGACTCTCCGGCTGTTGGTGTGAGTACTTGTGTACCCATCTGTTCACAATCATGAGGCATGTCAAGCTTGCATTTAATGTCCACATTGCTAATGGAGTTGTAGAAACCTGTGTGAAGTAAGTTCCTTGCCCACTAACTTTTGTCTGAGACAGTACACTCACATACAGCAAGCCAATATAATGGTTGTTAGCTCCAGATAGGCAATAGGAAAGGACAGTAGCCCTGAACTCACTCTAGCCCATCCACCTAGGTTCAGGAAAGCCTCCCAGGGCAGGCAAGGTCCTTGCTGTACACATCCCACTTGCACTGCCTCTGATGGATCCTGGAAAGCAGAACTTCCTAGGCTTTACATCCTGAGTCCTGGGAAACGTTGGTCTATTTTGTCTATTTTGTCTTGCTATAACAGAATACCACTGCCTGGGGGATTTAAAAAGGGAAGAAATTGACTTATCACAGTTGAGGTTTGGAGGCTTGATATCAAGGTATGGTCATCCATCAAGGCTTTCTTGTGTCACACCATGGCAAGAGGTGAGGGTGGGTGGAGGGAAAGGAGGAGGGAGGAACTGGAGCTCCTTTTATCTGGAAATCACTCCTGGGGACAGAACTCTTGTCACTTCTTAAAGGTCCCACATCTCAACACTGTTGCACTGAAGATTAAGTTTCTAACAGATCTGGGGGACACACTGGAGCCACCGTAGAGCACACCCAGTTGTCGCAGCAGTAGGCTGGGACAGAGCATGGAGCCTCCGGTTTCTCATCCTTTATCTCAGGATGCTGTGTTTCCATTGCATTCTAGTTATTCTTCAGAACCACAAGTGAAACGTGAGGGAGGCCCAGGTTGGTTCACAGCCTGAGGTGAAGACGTGGACAGGCTGTCCCGTAGCATGAGCATCTTCTGTCAACTGCACTTCCTTTATAAAAGGAGCCTACGCACTGGGGTTTTCATAGCAGACAGAGCATACCCTCTCTGCTGAGTTTTGTGATGATAGCAGCCTGAGAAAACAGAGACTGGCCAGGCTTCTGGACTTGTCCCCAAGGGGAAAGGTGGTAGCTTCCCCTTCTGAGGTTTCCTGTGGTCACTAATAGAACAGTTCCTCACAAAAACCGCACACAATAAGCATATTAACAGCCCAGCTTTTAAGAGTCAATGCCTCTTTACTATTCTCTTAAAATCTGCCTATACTGACTATTGAAAATTCACTCAAGTTTTTTTATGTTTAAAGAACATCCCTCATATTTTTCTACTTTTTAGCAAAGAGGAAGATAAGAGAGGAGATCTGTTATCATTTGTTAGGTGTGTATCAAGTGCTAGACAATTGCAGATTCTCATCATAGCACATCTGGAGCTTCAAAATGGAAAGTAAAGGAGAGTATGTGACTTCAGCCTGAGATTGGAACTTGGGGGATATGGGATTTATGAGAGGGTTGTTCTTGGAGATAGACCATTAAGGGAGTAGGAGACACAGGATGAGGAAGGAAGTCTAACCACAGAAAGCTATAGACAGCTGAAGTCTATGTCCTGGGCCATTCAAGGAGGGGAGAGCCTGGAAGAATAAACATCCCTACAGAGTGATCCCCTCTTGAGCTACAGACCAACATGTGTGCACCTCTGTCAAGCCTCCATTGTCAAGTCACATATCTCAGGATATGCACAGGAGATTGGGACCTTAAAGGCTCCCAACAAGTTGCAGAGTCACTCTGTATGCTGCCTACAAAAGAGGTGGTAGGTGAACCAGGATTGAAGATTCCATGGTGACTCCACTCGCAGATACAGGTAAGTGGCATGCATCAGGAGAGAAGGAACTGATGGGGACATCTTCATAAAAGTTCCCACAATACCCAAGGTGAGTCACAGCCTGGCTCAGCTTTCCTTATATTTTTTTGTCCCTCTCTATTTCTACCCGATTCTCTCTTGACCAGGGACTTGCACAGTTCTGAAAATACCACATGCTCATACATCAGATGTCTTTGCATATGCTTTCCATTGACGATGCTGCCTCACACTTTATGCAACCAAAGCTATTCACTGTTGAAAGTCTTGATTCTCATGACTAACGCCTCAGCAGCTCTGCTTATAGTCAACCATCCCTCTGGTGTTCGAGGTAGCTCTTGCTTCTAATCTTAGTATTTTCCTAGCACATTTTTGTTGGTGTAGATTGTGCCCCTGCACTCGAGCTCTCTGGATTTAATAATTTCAAACTATATTTTTAATAGCCAACCCTCACCAACAGTTCCCAAGCAAGATCATGAAATCACTATTTGTCACAAGTTGTCCCATTAAATCTCATAACTAGGGCACACTATAATTCCTTTAGGCATGCAGGTTGGGTATCTCGAAGTCAAAATCAGAAGTCCAAAATACTTCAAACTAGGATTTTTTGGGGGATGCCAGCATGAAACCACACACAAAAAAACCAAAATTTCATATTTGACACACATTCATAAACTCACATACATGCATCTACACACGTGTACGCACACATATACACACACACATACCTGTACATGCTGAAGTGGTTGATCAAAGCAGGTCACATGGACACATACAGAATCAGAGAGATGAGGAAATACACTGCCTCTCACAGAGCCCAGTGCTCTAGGGAATGAACTGACTATGAGAAATCCAGCCAGCACTTCAGGATGTTGCCTGGGGATTCTTTTTTTTTTCTCACCATTTTCCAATATTTAAAAATTGATGAACTTAAAAAAAAAAAAAAAAAACTCTTGCTTCTCTCAGAAAGTCAGAGCAGACCACAAAGACCCTGTAGCTCTAAGGCCTGGATAGGTGGTGTTGTCAGGGCTGAGTCTTAGCTGCCCACAGCTGGGCGTTCTCAGCCCTTACCATCCATTCTCTCCACAGCTGGATGCTATAAGCTACTATATTCAGGATCCTTGTACAAGCTCCTTGCCCCATAAAAAAAAACATTATGGACCCCCCTGTCAGAAGCAAAGACTGAGACAGGTTAAGTAAGATCCCTTTTCACACAGCTTCTATCTAGTGAAGTATGATTTGAACCTGTATTCAAAGCCTGTGCTCCATTCCCAAACCCACACTGGTCAGCTTGTAATGGTTTTCTGCTGCAGATTAGTTGAGAGCAGAACAAGCAGGGTGGCTCTGAACCTTTGCGATGTCAAGGCTTCTTAATTGGCTCAGGTTGCCATAACAAAATACCAGAAATGTACTCCCATAGTTCTGGAGGCGGGAAGTAAAAACCTCACAACAACCCACAGGGACAAGCTATCATGGAGCACAATTACCAAAACATTAGAGCACAATTATAAAAGCAAAAAGGGGGAATAGAGAGCCTGTGACCCCATGTTCAGCTCCAACTAGCATTGTTTAAGATTTTCAAAAATCCAAAATGGAACCTAAATTTGTCAGACATTGAAGTGAACAAAACCAGAGACCAGAGGTACATAGCTCTATGCTCCCTACACATGAGCCACAGCCCTTTTTTGATCCTGGCAAAAAAATTTTAAATATTGCAAGACCAGAGACCAAAAAGGACTAGAAAAAGGAAAGAGAAATTTAACCCCTTAGCCCAGGAGGTAAAAACCCCTGAGGCCTATGTCTCCTTTCACAGGTTGCCATGACTGCCAAAGACCTACTATGGATAATGATGGAGTTCAACTTGGAATTGAACAGGACAAGCCTCCCACACCACCAACAGACTACGGTCCAATGGAGAATCAAGTCCGGCACCACCTCACAGATAGCCAGCCAGACAACTGCATTCACAACACCGGACACTTCACCAAGCCTGACCTACTTGGCCAGAGGGAACTGGGACATTGGTGACTGGACAAATGTGGGGTGGGGGCAGAATGCCTAAACCCCCAGGAGGCTAAAGCAATGTGCAAAAACAGGCCTAACAGCATGTATTAATGCAAACTTTTTTCAGGGAGAAAATGATTCCTGTGTGTTAGTAATAGTACTGCCAGAGTTAAACTATGTTTCAGAACAGGAAATGACAATCAGATATGTTTAACAAACTTATGGGGTTTATCAAGACCCAAATAGACTCCCTGGCCTCCAAGCCAATTCAGATCCACTACCAGTGCCTCGAGCTAGCCAATCGAAATGTAGCCGAGCCATGAGAGAACAGACTCCCTCAGGAACAGCAAAGGACTCAGAGCTATGCCCACTGACACAGATGGGCACCAGCTAGGGGTGCGAGGCAAAGCACTGCAAGGGAAGGACCATATAGTCCGACTCTGGGTTCCCTGAGAAACACGCCTGACTGCATAGAGGTTGGAGCATTTGATCCGCGAATTAGAAATCTCGAGGTCCCTCTCTTCCCCACAAAAGACTCTGAGAACATGGGGAGGATCAGGCCTCTGTTTCCCCACTCTGGTTAAAGCCCATTACCTTCTAATGGTAACAGTCCTTCTCTCCTATTGTGGCTCATGGCTTAGTAAACAGAGAGAGAGGAGATGCTGGGAGCCATTTTGTGAACCACAGCCATTTCATATGAGAATTGCGTCCCCGTAAGCCTGGCTGGTATGATCACGTGTACTTTACAGATGCAATACTGTGGCATTCTTGCATCAGCTTCCCGCCGTTTCCCCGCCCCTTCCTGCTGAGCTTGCCATTCCTATATATATCCCTGGCATGCTTAATAAAGACGGGGCTTGATCAGCCATGTTGTCTTGCCCTCACTTCTCTGTGTCTCCCGTCCTCCATTCCATTGTTCCCCTCCAGGGCGGCCCACATCAATAGTGTTCCCGCAGGCTGGGGCAATCATTGTAGATCACATAAATAAACAGAAAGAAAAGGAAGTAATTCCAGTTCCCTGGCATAATCATTGTGAACCCTCTTATGTATGTCCTTCTAGTCTTTTCTTCTTGGCTCAAACATATAATATTGGCCAGTTACAGGAGAATGGATAGTTACCTATCTCATGCTTTCTATTAAATAATATATCATGAGTCAAATCTAAGAATTCTTTAAAAGCACACCTTTAATCCCAGCACTCAGCAAGCAGAGGCAGGCAGATCTCTGCAAGATCGAATTTAGTTTAGTCTACATAGTAAGTTCCAGTCAGCTGAGGCTACAGAGAGATCCTGTCTCAAAACAAAAGCAAAGCAAACAAACAAAAATCACAGTTTTGGTTTTTATACGATGATCCACTTGTAGAATAGACCATGACTTATTAACCCATTCATTTGTGGCCGATCCGATCCTGTATTTGCATCCTATTAGAACTGCATAATTATGAATAAGCTGGTAAAAGGCTGATGAGTTTGTTCATTCAAAATTCATTTATTGATAATGACCCTTAAAAGAGATTCTTGTACCTGCTTTTTCCACCCTTTGGGATGAAGGACAAGGAAATAGGATGAATATACTCAAGGGGGATGTGAGACAAAGCAGTAAAAACCACAGTGCAGAGAAATAATGGGCACCCAGACACGCCAGTCTATTATGCGTGGCTTCACGTCACATTCAGTATTCGCAGAGACTGGGAATAATGCAAGTGGATCTTGTTGTTGTTGTTTTTATAAAGCTCAGAGAAAAAGAATGATTTGTGCAAGGTCAGGCAGATAAAAAACATCAAGGTCAAGTTTGAACCAGTTGATGGATTCTATGCCTGCTCTTCCTCTGCTGAGCTGTAGGAACGTGCTAAGAACAGGGAAGATTTCACAGTGGGTGAGGGAGCAGCATAGTGATAACCACACACATTGCAGCATTTGAAGTTAGTACCGGGTCTCACCTTTGATCCATCAGTAAGGTTGAGATGGTGTTTGGGACCACTCAGGAATCTGAGTATTGAACACAGCCTAACTCATCCACACCACTGGTGTTTTTAGTAACATGTTTTACAGATTTGAAAATGCAGAGTTGTAAAGGGTGTTGAAATGCTGTTAAAACTATAAATTAAGGGAACTGGAGAAATATTTTCAAAGGCTTCGTCACAGTCCTATTTTTTGTGGATTCCTATTCATTCTAGAACTTCACCACCTTTGACAGAGAAAATATATATATATCTCTCTCTCTCACTCTCTCTCTCCTCCCTTCCTCCCTCCCTCTCTTCCTCCTTTAAAGAACCTTCTGAAAAATATCTATTGGTTAGTTAAGCAACCTTGTTCCTAATGAAGTCCTTTGAGTCTCTCCCAGAGCCCACCTGCTGTACCCTGGGTCCTTTCCTTTGAATATGGATTTAGACCAATGCAACAAGAATCCATGCTCTGTCTTTTAATTCTTCCCTTCTTCAGAACAATTGTTCACTTTTTAGGAGGTTTTGCAGACTCTCCTGTCAGGTCCTAATGAAAGTATGAATGCCCTAAAAGAGACCCTTGAAAGTTCATAAATGAGTGTGAAATTGTTTTAATAGAACAGACATCTCAGGTGTACCTCAGTAAGCCACTGTCACAAAATGAACACTTTCATTTTATAGAGAGAGGAAATTGTGGGAAACTGAGGCACCATAGGGGATCAAACAAGCGTATCCTCCCCTACCGACTCTATTAATAGGTCTTGGAAACCTGGGAGCTTGTGCTTCAGAAGCTTCTAAGGCAGATTTCTCAGGTAAGGTACAAGCCCACAGTGGACCAGCCTTTGCAAAGGAGCAGGACACAGGCTGGGAACGACTTGTGTTCCCCCTCTGCACGCTACCTGGGAGCCTTCCGACGGTAATTGTTTCCTACAGTAACGAGGTGACCTGCCATCCCATTTTCTGAGACCTAGATTGGTGCTGAACATCACCTGGCCCTGGGACCTCTCTGCTTTCCAGCAAGCCTACCCCATGAATGTAGCGAAACCAGCTGCCATGAGTTAAGCACTCTTTTGAGTCCCGGATACTTTGGGCACACTGATTCTAACCTTCATATCCACCTAGGGAAAGGACAGCATGAAAGGCATCATTGAACAGGGACGAAAACAGAGGCACAGACACAGACCTTCTGGAAGATGCCCGAGGAACCAGGCTATGGATAATGGAGCAGAGACTAGAGCCTGTGAGCACAGCAGGATGCATAACCTGTGCTTTCCCTGTTGGGACAAGGGCTTTGAAATGCTGTTCCAAAAAAATAAACCTGAACAACTAGGACCAACCAAACATCAGAGCAGGACACCCAGAACAACTTCTGAGGACCCGGAGTTTGGGCACCTGCCTCTCAACACCAGCTCCCTTCATTCCAGGAAACTTCAGCTGGCTCAATAGCATTCATGATCAAAAGGCCCCTGTGTACTATTTCAGTGGGAACATGCCACAGGCAGCCAAGGATGATTCATAGGCCCAGCAGGGAGCTCCCTGGTCTTGTTAAAGGATGCTGGGATAAAGCTGGAGGGCTGGCTATTTGCACTTCCAGCCAGTTCTGTCTGGGTTTGAGGACTTGGCATTTGCCCAGAGTCCCTGTGGAGATTTTTTACCACTGAAGAAACATGTCTCAGGTGGAAAGAGCAGGCTCCCAGGAAGGGGCTGCTGTCATTCAGCTAGCAGGTCCCCCTTCCACCAACTGCCACCCTGGTTAGCCTTCCTGAAGAACACAGCCCTAAAGGTAACAATCACCAGAATGTTATTTTAAGATAGGACAATGTATTTCCTTAAAAAGAGCAAAATTGTTTTCATTAGGAAATTAAATCTCACTGGCCCTAAAAACATAGGCATTCTCCTCTCCTTCTGGCCTTTCAAATACATGCAGGTAGTGACTCCACATTGCTTCCTACTTCTAACAAAGAAGCTCGTGGAGATTGGGCTCTAAATGACTTTAAGTTTAAAATCACATCTAGCAGATTGTGATTTGAAGCAGGTTTCCCGTATTAATTTAAAAGTTAAAAAGGGTCGAAAAGGACAGCTGGAATCACCACCACACAACATACAAAAATATAGCACTGTTAAAATTTTAACAGAAATGTAAACAAAATGCTTAAATACTTAAAATTTGAGAATGTTCTCATAACTAATCTGTCAGAGCAAAGAAAAATTAACATATACATGTTGTTTGGAAAAAAAGAGGAAGCCATTGCTCATAATGCTGATAGATTTTTTTTTTCCATTATGCTCTTTTCTGCACATTGATGTCTTTATGTGATGGCTTTATGAATTTCCTCATTAATTCTAATAGTTTCGTATTTCATTCTCCTGTGCTTTTTTAAAAGTGCGTAATCGTCTTTTCTATAAATACTGATAATCCTCTTCTCCTTTCAATGGCTATTTTTTTTGTTTTCATTTCTATGCTTGATGCACTCCCCCAAATCTAAACTATGTTGAGTAGTACTAGTGACAACAGACAGTTATATTATTCCTGGCTTTGATGAAAGTGATTCTAGTGTTTCCTTCTTCAATACGATGTTGTCAATTCTGTAAAAAGAAGTCATCTTCTAACATTTTCTAATGTTATAAATTTAATTAGTATTAGAAATTAAATTTCAGCAAAATGTCATTTTGCCAACTAAACAGATAATCAAATGTACCTTTCTTCTTTATATGATTAACAAGCATTATTGTTGATATATTGCATAACTTTACCAGCTTAATGTCTACTTGGTCATCATTAATTACTCATGTTTTTAACACCCAAGGCCAAAGTTAATTTTTAAAGTATAAAATGTAAATGAACAAAACAATTACACTAAGAGGAAGAGGCAAAGCATAGGAGAAGCTTCCGCACAGGACAGGAGAATTGGACCCAGGTTAAGTCCAGCCTCCTTCTCCAGTTCTGGTTTTTGAAAGTCATGTGCTTTCTCTCAACCTCACGTATCCAATGCAGATCATAGCTTATCCCATAAGATTATTTTAAATTAAATTAGCATGTCAGCAAGATGACTCTGCCAAGACTGACAACCCCAGTTCAATCACTGGGTCCCTCACAGTGGAAAGACAGAGCAGACTTCCTGTAAATTGTTCTCTGACCTCCACACCTGAGCTCTAAAGCCTGCACACACATAGATGCACAGATACACAGACACACACACACAGAGACACACATAGAGAGACACACACACACACACACACAGAGACGGAGACACACACACAAACAGAAAGACAGAGACACAAACACACTCACAGAGCGGTAGACAGGCAGACAGATACACAGACAGACACACACACACACACACGCACAGAAATAGACACACACACAGAGACACACATACACACAAGAAAATAAATTGCAATAAAAACTAAAATAAGTTCAATTAGATAATGTCTGTGTAGATTTCTGGGACATTAAGATTATCCAATGAACACCAACTGCTATTATTATGCTTCTAAAGAGAGGTACATTCATCTCAGACTAAAATCTCAATCAAAAGTCTCAAGTACGGTTTTATGATGGTGATACGGGTCATAAAGAGCTCACAATAGGATGGCAAACTAGGGCCTACTTACTGTAGCTCCCTCCAGCTACAAACCAGTTGCAGGGAGCCACACGTGAGGATCTGGGTAAGCATTATCACAAAAGTAAGAATGGCACCTCAGTTCCACTGAGTCCAGCAAGACCAGGCCTAGAAAGTATTCATTAAAGCACACCTTCTTAAACTGCGGGTCATAACCCTGTAATTGAGTATGAGGACTGTGAAACTTTTAATAAGAGAGGGGTTGGAGAGATGGTTGAATGTTTAAGAGCATTAGCTGCTCTAACAGAAGACCCAGTTTTGGTTTCCAGCCCCCATATGGCTGATAACAGCTATCTATAACTTCAGTCCTAGGGGATCCAATGCCCTCTTCTGGCCTTGGTTGGCATCATATCCATGTGGTGCACTTGCCTACATGCAGGCAAAGAACTCATACACATAAAAAATAATGGAGAGCTGGGCATGGGGGCAAAATGCCTTTAATCCCAGCACTCGAGAGCAGAGGCAAGCAGGTCTCTATGAGATGGCCCCCAGCCTTGTCTGAATAGTGAGTCCCAGGAAAGTTGGGGCTATAGGAAGATACTGTCTCAAAACAAAACAAAAATAATAATAATGGGATAAAAATAAGCAAAATTAAAGTTTTCTAAATACAGGACCAAAAATTAATTCAACATCAAGCATGCAATCTGAGGAATTTCTGGAAGCATTTCCTCATATCAAGTTGTTAACTTTACGTAAGCATTGGTTCTGAACACACAGTAGGTGCACTGTGTGCTGTGTACAGCCTGTAATGACATGAGTGTTGTCAGAAACACCTCAGCTTGGATATTATGAACTGTGGTTTTCTTAGTGTACATAAGTCTTCCAATTTTATGGAAATGCAATCAACACAAAAAACAAAGACTTTTAATACATTCCTACCATCACTCCTTGGCCTGCAAACATTAAATTAGCATACCACTGGACTGAATTGTGCTAGAATGTTGGATTCTTAATTCAATTGCTTTTGATTTGCTGGCTTAAATTTCATGAAGAATCTTTTGAAGCATTTTGGCTTGTGATTAGAACAGAGTTTCCAACAATTTCTAAAATAGCCTTAAACTTACTTCTTCCATCTTGTACTATGTATCTTCCCAAAGCAGCAATCTCTGTATTGACAATTATAAAAGTACCACATTGAACCACTCTGAAAACAGTTGAAGATGCTGTGTCCTGCAGTCTCTCCCCTATTCAGCCAAGGCTTACTTCTTTATGTAAAAATAAATAACATCTATCTCCTTAGTATGCAAAGTTTTTGTCATTAATACTAAAAATATATACCAAAGAATTGTTTTAAAATTTTTATGATGTATTATCAGTGAATATGTTATTTGAATATCTATTTTACACATCTCTGTGCCCAGGATCATGTGAAAATTCCTCAGGTTGAAAGGGGTCATGAGTAGAAAAAGTTGAAGAAGCCCTGCATTCAATGAACAGATGGGCTGTCTGTGAAGGAGATCTTCATGTGTGATAAATGCCCTGTCTTCAGCTATTCGTGGTTACGATATTCAGATGCCCAAGAAAGTGTGCAGAGGGGTGACCCTGGCCTCTTCCTTCCTACCTGTAATCCGCCACTGGACCTCATAATGTTACAAGAATTCGAATCTTTCCTAAAATAATCTTTATGTGGGCTTATTGTTCAGAGAGAAATGGATGACTGTCTATTTTGAGTATTAATCTTCAGTTGTTTCCATGGATACCTAGTTCACATAGAACGGGAACAAGGGAAAATAAAGGACTCAGAGGCCAGAGAACCTATATTTGGTTCCTCATGGATGAAAAATCGGAGGCTCAGCCAGGGAATACTGTGTACCTCCTGACAGTGTGAGTTGGTTAAGTAAGGAAACTCTGACTGCTGTGTTTAGAAAGGGGGACGTGTGTTTAATCATTTTTACAGCCAATGTGATATCAACTGAGTTTCTGCTCAATGGAAGAACCCATTTCCAGATCAGATCTTAATCAAAGGGTAGCTCTTATATTGAGAGAAGTGGGATAGAAAGACAATGCCAACCAGACTGAAAAGGGAGGAAGGCAGGGGTCAAACTCTCCTAGAGGGGAAACCAGCAGGACCATCCAAAAGTAGGAGGTCCTTGCCTGGAACAATAGCTTTCAGAAAGTGCCTTCCAGAAAGTGCCTGTATTTCAAATCTGATTTTCAAACCATAGTGTACAGACACCAAGATATTTCTCTACAACTTCACATTTTATCCATGAAATGCATGTCCCCTGGTAACTGCCCCTGGACAAAAATGAGAGGAGACATGCAGACATTAGCAGACATTGAGCAGTAGAAGAAAAATAGAGATCAGAATAAACATATTTCCTTTATTTTGCTTCTAGTATTTCACTATCTCTTTAAACAAGAAAAAAGAAAAGTCCTATCATCACTAACTTTTTCAGAGTTTAGGGTGGATGTTATTAATTATTTATGCATTATTATTATGTATGCAGTATCTGAGTGTGAGGATATGCACACAAGAATGCAGGCATCCAAGGAAGGCAGAAAGGGTATCAGATTCCCTGGAGCTGGAGTTACTGGCCATTGTGATCTGCCTGACATGGGTAATAAGACCCAAACTTCTTGGTCCTCTGGAAGAGCAGCAAGTACTCTTAAACTCTGAGCCATCTCTCTGGCCCCTCACTACCTCTTTGTCTCTTATTTACATCTTGGCTGTGAATAATTGTATTTACATTGACTACCTGACCACTTGGAATCTAATTTCCTGATAAGAACAAAATCAAATAATAAGGATGACTTTTATGTTACAGTAGGAGGGACCCCAATGTGTAAAAGCAACAGCATTTCTGGCTGAGATTTGAACTGATGTAGACCTAGATATGGTTGGGTTGCACAGATATGCAAACCTCAACCTCCTGGAACAATGCTGATGTGGAGGCTGGGGCTTGCGGCTGCAGGCAGGCTGTTTCCTGAACTGAGCTGCAGAATGTAACCAGCCATTCTGAGGCCATAGTACCGAGGGTTTCTCAAGGTGGCCTACTTCTCCACACGACAGCAGGACAAGGAGGAGGTCTGCTTCCCTCACTGCAGCAAGGAGAGAAGGGATATGCCTATCTTCTCTTTTCAAGCTCATCCTACTGGAAGTCACTCCACTGTAGGGAGAATGGTGGAGAAAGGCCAAGAAAGCTCACCTAGTAGATTCCATTTCTCCCATTCCAGCAGGGCTTCTAAAGACAGTTTATCAGGAGAGTTAGCTTTGAATTCCCAACACTATGGTATGAGCTTACCCTTCTACATAATCCATTCTGTGGTAACTACATTGGTTGTCAACTTGATTAGATATAAAATCAACTTAGAGACAAGCTGCCAGGCAGGTCTGTGAAGGTATTTCCTGCAAGGATTAACTAAGGGAGGAAGACCTTCCCCCAGATATAAGAAGTCCAAGAAACAAGCTTTGCTATTTGCCTGCCATTCTTTGCCCTTGTTAGTGAGGACATCGTTGCTGTTGCCACAGCTACTTTATGTTGTTCCTCTTCACTGACATGAGAATCCAGACTTTTCTGCCTTGCATTGTAGACTGAAGTCCAGTGGCTCTTTGGGAACCTTCCAAACCCTCTGGGTCAGAATGGGATGGCTGAGGGATTCGGCCTTGTGAACCGAGGAGGTTCACAGGCTTCCCAGTATGTAGATGACAATTATTGAACTCCCCAGCTTGCTTCATGTAAGGTAATGTAATAAATCCCCATTAGCATACATTCATCCTATCAGTTCTGCTCCTAGACTGACTATATTAATATTCCCCTTCCATCTTCATTAGAGCCAAAGTTATTGTAGTAGTTTAGATGTTGAATGTCTCCAAAGGCCCACGTGTGCATAAAAGGATTTGTCACTAGAGCTTTGCAATTGGGAGATGGTAGAACAGTTAGGAGTAGGGCATAGCAGGGGATCGATCGCTAGGTCATAGGAGATAGGTCTTCACAAGGGATTGTAGGAACTTGGGCTTTTTCCTAAATGAGATACCTTCTCTTTACTAGTCTTGATTTCACATCGCTACAAAGATAGGAATTTCATGTTTGATATTGCTTCCACTCAGCACAGAACACCTCTGGGACTAGAGTTCTATTCCAAGCAGCCCAGGAAATGGCTATCTTACAGCTGGGCTCATTGTCCACAGCTGGAGCTCAGACAATATATCTGCCTCCTTCTTCAAATCACAGGATTAACTGCTGATGCCAAAGTATCTTTCTAGAGCAAAGTCTAATGAATGAAAAGCCTTCACAGATTCTTGCACCCACTTATTTCAGAAGTATACCAGACACCCTTATGTTCAGGAACTAAATTCTATCACCCACGGTGAATACAAAAAACCTCAGATAGGAGGCTGGAGAGATAGCTCAGTGGTTAAGAGCACTGGCTGTTCTTCTAGAGGATCCCGGTTTGAGCACCCACATGGCAGCTAACAGCTGTCCTTAACTCTAGTTCTAGGGAATCCTATACCATCTTCTAACCTCTGTGGGCACTGTACAACACAGGCACACTTACATACACACAAGCAATACTCTCATATACAAAAATAAAAATAAATGTATATATATATACATATATACATATACATATATATACATATATACATATATATATATATATATATATATATATATATATAAAGAAACCTCAGCTAGAACCAAACCCTGATCTTCTGAAGCAGCACACTTCCATCATTTGAAGCAGGCTTTCTAATCATGTCTCCCACTCACAGAATTAATGCTTTTCCTATCTAAACAAAGTACTTATCACACAGTATGACCATAACTTTCATAGTTTGAGGTCCACTAACAAAAACTAGCAGGAATTTCATTTCCCTTCATCACAAATTTCATATGAATAAAATCATTCTTATATCTTATTCTTGATCTTTTTTTCTTTATAAAATTGAGGCACCTTGGTCAACGTTACAGTCCAGAATATGTATTTTTAGAACTTTGAAATTCTAGTAATAATTCTGTATTAGGGTTCCATAAGCACTGCTAAAGGGCCTTCCTTTTAAAGCTTTAAGATTAGCAGTAGCCCTTCCATTTCTGAAATGTTGATTACATAGTCTGATGTCTCCCTTATCACTTTACAAACAGGATAGTTAGAAAGAGAAACAGTCTACTTCTAAGATTCTCTCCTTTTGATGTGAGCAAGAAAAACTCTCACAAAGAGCCACTGTTTCTAAGCAGTTTCAACCATCTCTTTATGTCCCCCGAACCCCTACCCAACCACCCTTCCCTCACCCCCACCACCGCCTGAAGGTCACTATGTACTTGTCTCTGAGAAATGCTGGAAGGTCTGTGCGTCTCCTGATTCAGATCCTGATCGGCTTGTCACCAGGAAAATCCAACCAGCACTCATGGTTACACAGGAGCCAGAGGGGCCAAGATTGAAAATAATTGACTGGGGACATTGTATCAGGGTCTGTACCTGCTCTTGCAGAGGACCCAGGTTCAGTTCCCAGTACCCATATAGTGGCTGACAACCATCCATTAACTCCAGTTCCAAGGGATCCAATGCCTTCTTCTGGCCTCCATGGGCATTGCACACATATGGTGTACTTATATGCATACAGGCAAAACACTCATACACACAATATAATAAATAAAATCAAAAACATTTAATAAGTAGTTCTTGAAAAACCAGTTAAGCCCAGCCTTTCCTATGCTATTCTATGATGCTGCTCCGGGGACCACATAAACTTTTCTTTGGCGGTCCTGCCAATAATGGGTTACAGAAAGAACTGTGGTGTGTGGAGAATAGATGACGGAGATCTTCTCCTATCCTTCTTTTACATCATTGTTGCCAAGCAACTGTTCCTTATCTTAACAGGTAATGGCTTCATTTTGTGGGTTTTCCAAAAACTGGTAGCTCAGTATTGTTCATCCCTGAGACTCCAGCCTAGTCTCCTACACAGAGGTCTGGGTGCCTCTGGAGCTTCTGCTCCTGGCTCCTAAGTTAATGCTATCTAAGAGAAATATAATAAGGGCTATGCAAACATCTCACATAGATAATTTTGATTTTTAAGTGGTTGTTTAAAATAGATGAAAACAAATAGGCAAAGTTCATTTTAACAAGAAGTTTCACCAAAATATTGGCATTTCAACATTTAATCAGTGTTATAAGCCCATAACGAGAGGGGAGGGGAATGCATGTGTAGATGGGGGATCACTGCAGGGATGAGAGGGCCGAGAGCCGGTTGCTCTGGGGCCCAGGTTCTTACCAGGGGTGGACAAAGAGTTTAACCCCCAGGAATGAATGGAGTAAAGTCTCAGACAAGGATGAAAGCAGCCATTTTTTGAAGCAAGAAGTGAAGAGCCAAGAGCTGAAAGCACCGTGTTGAGGAAGGTAGGGTCTCCAAAGCTGGTAGACGAGCAGACTGCCAGGGCTGGTCCTTTTATAAGATCCCCAGGTCTTTTTCTCCTTGATTCCTCTCTCCCCATACCTTAGCTTCAGCCTGGATGGCCCCAGTCATGATAGAGATTACTAAGACAGGGACACTTGTCTGACGGGTGACCTTGTCAGGTAGATAGTCTAGTCTTATATTTTGGGGCAATAGTCTTGTTTAGATACATTCTAGCAGTTAAGTGGGAACGTTGATCTCTTTCCTTCCTTCCCATCTTTTTCCCTAACTACCTGCTTCTAGCTAGTTCCTAACAGGATGGATGGATGGATAGAGAGATGAATGAATGAAGCGGGTTCAAGGCTCATCTGGAACCATAGAAGCCTAGGGAAAAGTTTCCACAAACAGGAAGGGAACTACAAATTTATCCAGTGCCTAAACCACAGGTCAACCTGAACTTGCTGTTTTCTGTTTGTCACCATCTTATCGTTGAATGCCAGATAAAATATACCAAGTCACAGCACTTATAAGTAAAATAATCTGGCCTTCAACCAAGGAATATTGGACTCTGAAGCTCAAGTTGTATTTCCAAACAGCTGAGCCTGCCGGTTCAGTTGAACCTGCCTAGAAAGGCCACAGCAGAAGAGTCCTTAATTAGAAATGCAAAGACAGAAAAAGGAAACATGCTCGGATCATTTCATAAGAAACTCTTTCCCCTTCCAAGTGTGGGTGAAATGGACTGAAATGAAACCGTTATCTTGAAAATAAAATCTGCTCCCTGCAGCCAGCTGAGTCTATGTGAAATATAGCTCTGACTGGTCCTTTGGAGATTTAGGCTAGGTCAGAAAGTACTGACCTCCTTAACCAATTTTAAATCCAGGCAATATTTAAAACATTTCACTCCAGCAAAAAATAATAATAGTCTTCCTTATAAAGAAATTAAGGAAGCTGAGCAAAAAAATAGGAAATCCTTTCTAGGAATAAAAAATGAAATTGCTTGTCTAGCATTTTCATCCCTTGTTTACTCTGCGTTCATGCTGCAGAGAATTCTCCAGCATTCAAGTTAATCAACTGCCATGCTCCATGGAAAGCACTGTCAACTCATGCTAATCCTCTCATCAGCTAGGCAAATACTATCTCAGACTTCTCACAGAGCAATCCAATTGCCTTTGTTGTTTTTATAAACTTGTTATCTTGTTACAACTATTATACCTTTTGATATGCAGATCAGATCCCAGGAAACACCCACAATAGGAAGGCCTGAAAGTCCCGGGGAGGAAAGATGTCTGTTCCTGGGGAGGCAGTTCAGTTAGTAAAGTGGGTGTTCAATTTCCAGCACCCAGATAACAAAAGGTGAGCATGAAATCCCAGCACTGGGCGATGGAGACAGGAACATGCCTGGAGCTCACTAGCCAGTCAGTCCAGGGAATGGTATCACCCACAGTGGCTGCGCTCTCCTGCATCAGTTAATAATCAAGGCAATCCCCTATAGACATGCCCACAGGTCAGTCTGATCTAGGGAATTCCTCAGCTGAGGCTTTCCTCTTCAGGTGGCTCTAGGCCATCAAATAAAGCTAACCAGGACAGTAACTACTGGGAATACCTTGGTCTATCTGTGGACCAACCTCCATCCTGAAGCTGTCCTGGGATCCCAATCACTGCTCATCTCACTAGCATACAAAACCACTATGACTTCAGAGATTCCAAGACTCCTACAATTCCTCAAACCAATTTTATGACCGTGTCCCCAAACACATATCTACAGCATTTTACAGTAGAGCATACCGAAGTCCAGACCTTGAATGATTTTCCCAGATAGTAGCGAATGTAATTAAGTCTAGAAATAAAATCTAGCTCCCAGATGTGTTCTGTGATATCGAAAGAATGACTAAATCAATCTAAGCTCTAGGTTCCAAAGACGCTTCATTGCATTGTCTTTGGTGAAAATCTACACCTTTCTGCCTGCTGTGCAAGGCTGTTTGGTTGTGGAGTTTATCTGCCTTTCATGAATCATGTCCTGTGTCCCAGACTCGAGACCTAGGTGCTAGGATAGAGTTTTCCAGAGTTTGCATCTAGCAGATACTTCTCAGTCATCTCAACCAGAGATGGAACCTGGACCACAGTCGCTGAAGGAAGGAAACAAGAAACAGGCTCAATCAAATTAATGAACCCATGAGAGACTTCATTTAAGATGGAATATCCAAAAAGAGGGGAGTCATGCTGGATGCATTCCAATGACACAAGCCCCGCACCCCAGCAATGGCTATGAGTTAAGTGGAGGAGTCTCTTCTCAGCAGCAGCTTCACTAGTATAGTCCTGACGTAGATTCTAGGATTGTGGCTGCCAGTCACGGCCAGCAGCTGACCTTTGTAGAGGTTCTAGTAACAACAAGATTGTGTGTGTGTGTATGTGTGTGTGTGTGTGTGTGTGTTATATTCCTTTTCTACCTAAATTTGCTGAAATAGATTCTGTTCCTTGCAGCAGTGAGCCTAACCAACATACTATTGTGTTAGCACACTGCCCTGCACATAGTAGTTGCTTCAAGTTTGCTGGACAAAAGCATTTAAATGGATTTGAGGGTAGTTAACTCACTGAGTCCTTTTCCACCATTCAGAGACATTAAATTAACTTTCTCACTTGCCTCTTTTAACAACCTCTTGAGGTAGATACAGATCAAGACACTGTGGCCTACAGGGATGAACAACAAAGAACTATGAAATAGTCTATGGATGAATCGTAGATCCTCTGGGAGACTTTACTTCTTATGCACTGCTTTAATTAATGTGGTTCTCAAAACTCCATGGATAGCTAATTCAGAACCCTTCAGTCCTGATTGGCTATGTGGAGTATGGAGTATCGTGATGTCTTTGGTCTCAAGCCACATAAGAGACAGTTAGCAAACTGTGTAATGTGGTCAGTGAACACTTCGTATCACATCACCTTACAGTTCTCAGCTCATCAGGTAAAGTTTAATTCTCCTGGAATACTCTCTGGGAGGTTGAAGGCCTGGAAAGGCTTTAAGAACATTGTTTCAGTGGCTCCAAGTTCTTTAGGAAAATGGCTCTGAAAAAAATCTCAGGTATTATTTTCAATCATTGCCTAGTGAATTAACCCTTCGACTACTTTCAGAGATGAAAGCTGTTATCAGTTCTATTTTGCTAACTTTCTGTTCCAAGATTTAATACCCAGAGCAAGGCAGAGTGAATTCTGGGATACCCTGGACTGCTGTCACTTACGGCAGTCTTCTTGCAGTATCTTAAAACCAGAGATATATCTAGCTAAATTTTATGATGAAGCTCTCAGCAGGGAAAAGGGACATACAGGTGGTTTATGTCTACATGCTTCTCATTGCTCTATCTCTGTGTAAGAATCCTCCCAAGAAACAACTGAATGGAAACAATTCACCTTAGCACATGAACTGCGAGCCAGTCACTCCCCTGTGTGCCCCAACCTGATCTTTCCTGCTTTCTGCTCGTTTAATAGGAAGGAAGCCAGCAGTGACAACAGACTCTGGTGTCCACAGATGCTGGTGTCCAGACCACTAACTATGTTGATTAATCTCTAAGTTTCACAAACCAATACAGACCCAATTAAAAACGAATGAAGTCAAGGCTAATACTAAATTAGTGAGACTGGGACACCATAAAAAGACCAAATTTATGCATCATAGACATAAAGGAAGGAGAAGAATCTCAGGATAAGGGTATTGAGCAAATCTTCAAATAGACTGCAGAAGAAAATTTCCCAAAATTAATGAAAGACAATTCCCATACAAGTACAAGAAGCACACAGAACCCCAAATAGACAGAACTAGAAAAGCAACTCCGCACAGCATATCATAGTAAAAACCCTAAGCACATAGAACAAAGAGAGGATTCTGAAAGCTGCAAATAAAAATAACCAAATCACATATAAAGACAAGCCCATAGAATTAAAGTTGACTATTCAATGCAAACTATAAAAGCCAGCAGAGCCTGGACCAAAGTATTCTCAATTCAAAATGACTACAGATACCAACCTAGAATACTTTACCCAGAAAAATGTCTATTATAGTTGAAAGGGAAAGAAAAATATTCCACAACGTGAATAGGCTGAAAGCATCCATGTCCAGAAAATCAGCCCTTCAGAGAATTCTTGAAGCAATACAAAGAACTGAAGAAAGTAGTGGCTATACCCAAGGGGCAACAGAAAGAAACTAAATGAAAGTATATCCTGGGAAGCACAAAGTGAGACCAAAGAGGCAAACAGAATTCAAAATGACAGGAATCAAAATACATCTTTCAATACAACTTTAAATATCAATGGACTGTAATATCCAGTCAAAAGACAGGCCAGTTGAATGGATGAAGAAACAAAAGTCCATCATCTGTTGTCTGCAAGAAACCCATCACACCTTTAAGGACAGACACTACCTTAAGGTGAGAAGATGGAAAAACATTCTAAGCAAATGGCACTAAGAAGCAAGCAGGAGTTGCCATTCTAATCTCTGACAAAATAGACTTCAAACTAAAACTAATCAGAAGAGATAAAGAAGGTCACTTCATTCTGATCAAAGGAACAATTAAAAGAATATGTCACAATCATGAACATGTATGTACTAAATCCCGGTGCACCCAACTTCATAATAACAGTACCACCGGACTATAATATACAGATTAATCCCAACTCACTAATAGTAGGGACTTCAATACCCCACAGTCTCCATTAGACAGGTCAACCTGACAGAATAAACAGAGAGCCATCTGAATTAAACAATACCATACATCAAACAGACCTAACAGACATCTACTGAATAGTCCACCTCAGCACCAAAGTATGCACATTCTATTCAGCACCCCATGGGACTTTCTCCAAAACTGAACACACACTGGAGAACAAGACAAACCTCAACAAATGCAAAAGAGGTGAAATAATTCCATGCATTCTATCAGACCACAATGCAACAAAGCTCAAAATCAATACAGAAGACTCTGCACTAACTTCACAAACTCATGGAGACTAAACCCACATACTTGAATGATGAATGAGTCAAAGGAGAAATTAAGAAATAAGAGTATTCCTGTAATTCAATGAAAAGGACAACACAACCCAACAAAATCTCTGGGACACAGTGAAAGCACTCGTAAGAGGAAAGTTTATAGCTCTAAGTACCAACAGTGTGAAAAAAAAAATCAGAAAGAGTAGAAAATATGTCTTAACATTTCAACTCAATAAATTGAAAGCCAAGAAAAAGTGAAATCCAAACTCAGCAGACAAGTAACAAAAATCAGAGCACAAATTAATGAGATAGAAAACAATACAAAGAATCATCAATACAAAGATTAATCCCAACTCACTAATAGTAGGGGTGAGAGCTGGTTCTTTTAAAGGCTAAACAAGAGAGACCCTTGGTCCAGTTAACCAAAAGAAAGAAAGAATAACTCCAAATCAATGAAATTGGAGATGAAAGGGGAAACATCACAAGAGACAAGAAAAAGAACCAGAACATTGTAAAGAAATACTTTAAAAACCTAAATAAATAGTATTATATTTGGAAACCTTATAGAAGGTTTAAAGAAATGGATGTATATCTAAAATCATGGGAATCACCAAAGCTAAACCAAGAAGAGATCAACAGCTTAAACAGACCCATAATATATAAGGAAATTGAAACAGTAATACCAAACCTCCCAAGTAAAACAATTGCAGGCAGAGATGGATTCACAGCAGAGTTCTACCAGACATTCAAAGAATATCTATACCCAATACTACTTAAAGTATTCAAAAACATAAAAAGAGAGGGAGAACTCACACATTCCTTCTATGAAGTCAGCATTACTCTTATACCAAAACCCAGTAAAGATCCAAGCAAAACAGAAAACTATAGACCCATACGCTTAATGAACATATATGCAAAATTTTTCAACAAAATACTTACAAGCCACATACAGACACACATCAAAAAGATGATCCACCATGATCATTTTGGCTTTATTCCAGGTGTGGTTCAATATATGTAAGTCAAATGTCATAAAGCACATAAATGGACTCAAAGACAAAAAAAATCACATGGTCATGTGAATTTAAACAAAATTCAACTTGCATTTAAGTTAAAAATCCTAGAGGAAACAGGACTGGAGGGAACACACCTCAACATAATTAAAACTATATATAAAAAAAACTCCACTGCCAACATCATCCTAAAATCGGGAATAAGGCAAAGCTGTCCACTATCTCCACTCCTTTTTAAAATAGTACTTGAAACTTTTGCGAGAGCAATAAGACAAGAGAAGGAAGTTAAAGTGTATTCATTGGAAAACAAGAAGTCAAATCATCCATCTTTGCAGGTGACGTGATATTATACATAAGAGATGCCAAAAATTCCACCAGAAAACTCCTAGAAATGATTAACACATTCAGTAAAATGGAAGGTTACAAAATTAATTTACAAAAATCAGTAGCTTCTCTACATACCAATAACAGGCAATTGGATAAAGAGTACAAGGAAACCCTCCCATTTGTAATAGCATCAAAAAAAATTCAAATAAACCTGACCAAAGACATTAAAGATTTCTACAATGAAAAATTTAGATCTTTAAAGGAAAAGATTGATGAAGATACCAGAAGATGGAAGGACCTCCCGTCCTCATGGATTGGAAGAATTAACATTATGAACATGACCATCCTACCAAAAGCAATATATAGATTCAATGCAATCCCTGTGGGGATCTGGTTACTGAGCAAGCCAAGCAACTCCAGATACCCTAAAGGGATGGCAGGTGTCTGACCTGCTCTGCCTGTGTGATAACCTGGCCCCAGGAAGCTACTGTAGATATGAATCTTCCTTTCCCCCACCCTAGACCAGAACCAGATTTTTGGGTTTTGTTTCCTCATTCCTGAACTTCTATAACCTTCCTGCCTTTACCCCAACACCCCACCTTTCCCGCCTTCTGAAACAGTCAGAGCGGCTTCCCTATATAAACCCCTGCATTGGCTCTAATAACGGAACTACCCACGTAGTCTCCCGGGAGGGAACTCCTCCGGCCAGACTCTGAGCCACCTGAGGTCCCGTTCGATTGTCCTCCATTCTCTGGCATGGCTGGAGCACAACAGCCGTGCTGGAGATGGAGACCCACCCACAAATCCCAATCAAAATCTCCATGACATTCTTCACAGAATTAGAAAAAATATCCTAAAATTTATATGGAAGCACAAAAGACCCTGGATAGCCAAACAACCCTGAGCACAAAGAGCAGTGCAGGAGAGACTACTGTATCAGATTTCAAACTATATTATAGAACTATGGTCATAAAAACATCATTGTACTGACACAAAAATAAACACAGAGACCAAGGGAATATAATTGAAGACTCAAACATGAATATATTCAATTTCGGCCATCTGATATCTGACAAAGGAGCCATAAATAGTCACTGGAGGAAAGACAGCATTTTCAGCAAATGGTGCAGGCAAAACTAGATCTCCGTCCTCCTGTGGAAGAAGGAAACTAGACCCCTATCTTTCACCTTTACAAGTCACCTCCAAATGGATCAATACCTCAATATGAAGTCTGAAACTCTGAAACTGTTAGAAGATAGTTTTCACAGTAACTTACAAGATACACGTGTAGGAAAGTACTTTCTAAATCAGACAGTTTTTCAGGAATTAAGGTCCATAATCAACACCTGGGACCTCACTAAACTCAAAAGCTTCTGTACAGCAGAAGAAACAACCAAGGAAGTAAAGAGAAAACCCACAGAATAGGCGAAAACCTTCACCAGTGACACTTCTGACAGCGGTTTAACATCCAGAATACATAAAGGACTGAAAAAAAAAAAAAAAAACAAAGGATCAAGAAAATAAGTGATCCACTTATAAGATGGGCTAAGGATCTGAGCAGAGTTCTCAAAAGAAGAAATAAAGATGACTGAGAAACATCTTAAAAAGTTCTCAAGATCATTAATAATTAGGGAAATGCAAATCAAAGTCATTTTAAGATTTCATCTGACCCCAGTCAGACTGGCTAAGATCAAGAGAACAAATGATACCAAATGCTGGAGAGGATGTGGGCAAAGTGGAACACTCATTCACTGCTGGTGGAATTGCAACCCCTATGGAAATAGTGTGGAGAACTCTTTAAAAAATAAAAATGTATCTACCATTTGATCCAGAAATGCCACTCCTTGGCACACAGGGCTCATCCTACTGCAGATATATGTGTACCTCCATGTTTGTTGCTGCTCTTTTCACAATAGCTAAGGGATGGAAGCAACCTCACTATCCCTCAACTGAAGAGTGGATAATGAAAGTGTGGTACATTTACACAATGGAGTTCTAGTCTGTGGTAAAGAAAGATGAAATAATGATATTTCCATGTAATTGGATGGAACTAGAAACTATTGTGCTAAGTAAAGTATGTAACACAGAATCAAAAATCCAAACGATGTATGTTCTCTCTCATTTGTGGATCCCAGCACCAAACTCTCGTATGTGACCATGTAACAGCAGGAATCAGAAAAATGAAAAGGAACCAGAGAGGGGAAGGGAAAGAAGGAACCAGAGAGAGAAGCATAGGAGAGAAGTGTTGCTAAGGGAGAATAGATAAAAGGGAAATATTTAAATGGAAGCCGGGAGGGTCATACAAAGACATATGGGGATAAAGGCAAAGAAGGAGCTCAAGAGAAGTGGGGCTTAGGAGACTGATATTATCAAGGGAGAAATAGGGAAAAGGGGCAGGTTAAGTGGAGAAGGCTAGACTGGGAGAGAGAAAAGGGAAGAGCAGAGGGAGAAGGGAGAGGGGAGCGGGGGGAGTGGGGAGGATGCTCAGCCACTGTAAAACACCAGAGGGAATCTGATCAGTCTAACAACCTAATGACAAAGTCCACATACAGTATCTCCGCATGGGCCCGTGTGTATAGCTTTAGGCCACCAAACAAGAAACAGTGCCAGACAGGAGAAACCTTCCTTCGAGTTATTGGCCAGGGTGCTCCAAGAGACTCCCAAAATTACACAGGTTATTTCCACATCCCTTGGTTGCCTCCCAGATCTAGAAGGTAAGAGCCTACTGCTGAAGACAGGACATAGTTAGGAAACCAGATTTGGAGCAATGGGGCTGGAACTGCCCTGGAAGCCATGTCCCCTGAAGGCTAGCTCTCATAGCTCTGAGAGCACTACGCAAGCAGCCAAGGGAGAACATCAATCAATGTCCCAACCCGTTTCATGACCAAGTAACCGCACTGATGACTGTTACAGCATTCGACACTGCTACAGTAGTGGCACTTTTCTCTTTGGGCCAATCAATGACTACCTAATTGGTCTTAGAGCTCACTCAGTGCTGGGAAACTCATGGGTAGTACTGTAGCCATGGCCAAATGCACATGGCTGAAAATGCCATAGATCTTAGAAAAATCCCCAAGGCTGTCACATCCCTAGGCTAATATAACTTCTTACTAAATGCAAAACATGTATCCTTCTATTTACAGCCATGTATCTCATGCACCACTCATCAAAGAAGATTTTTTTGTACCAGATGGAAACTATTACAGAGTGCCACAGCTTACCACATACGACCATTTTCTGTGAACTGCCCATGCCTAAGAGGCACATCTATGCAGCCTCTATAGCCAAGGCTCATGCAATATAGAACAAGAGATAAAGAAGTCATTAATTAATCTCTCAACTCTCATTAATGAAGTTCTCACATGCAACAAACGGCCAATAGCACAAAAGGTCACAAATAGCTAAATCATGGAGATTAGGAATCTGCAGAGTGTGGGTCCCTGGAATCTTAAGTTACACTCGCTCCAGGTCCCAGGGACCATTGCAGAAGAGAGGTTGGGAAGATTGTAAGAACCAGTGAGGAGGTGTATGACATTATGGTAACAAACCCTACAGGCTCCTGGGACCCTGCTGATATGAACCCATGGCAATCATTTTGACATGCTCAAGATCCATCCAAACTCAAGAAGACAAAAACCCAGCATGGCACTAGGGAAATGGGCAGCAGACCCAAGCTTTGCTTAAGAAATATTGGCAACTGATTGCTATTGGGTGAAGATGAGCGAGTCTTCCTAAAGTAAGGGACTCTGGGTAGGCTGACTAGACCTCAGTGGATGAAGCTGCACTGCGGTCACTTGGGGGCACTAGCTCAACCCAATAGACCTTAACCCAGATGAAAGAATGTATGGATTCCAGTTGGGGGCTTGGGGGGTTCCGGGGATGGGGGATGTAAAGATGATTAAGATTGATTGAGATGTTCTATATGAAACACACAGTGATTCAATAAAAATAATATTAAGAAAAACTGAAGGATGAAGACTAGAGAAATGGCTGTTTAAGACCATTTGCTGCTTTTGCAAAAGCCCAGAGTCTAATACCAGCACCAACATGCTGACTCATACCTGACTATAAACCCCAGTTCCAAAGGATTAGGTGTCCTCATCTGGCCTCTGTGGGCACCTATATACATATATGTAGATATATATACATATATGTAGACACAGTATGTACACACACATATATACACACAATCAGGCACACACATATACACATAAAAATAAAATAAGTGGATAAACATTTGAAAAAAAAACCCTGCAAGTTGAAAGTACGAAAGCAATGAGACAAAAGTCTGGACTAGCCATAGAAGGAAGGGCCCTCAGCCATCTTGGCCTACAGGCCAGACAAAGGCACCATCCTACTTAGCCCTGTGTACAACCAGTGATGCCTGAGTTGTGAATTTCTCTAAGGTTCTCTTTTGTTACCACAGCATTTCATCTAAGAAAGGACTCAGCCAGAGACTTACCAAGGCTGAGACACATCAGTCAACTTCAGTGCCCGCCTTAGGGCCTTCCTCCCAGACCAGGCCTGCCAGCATGGATAATCATGCCCCATTCTCAAGTTCCCCTTCGAGCCATCCCCCTCAAAAGGAGAGTCTTTGAAAACTGGGGAAGGCAAAAAAACAAAAGCATGATGTTGACTGAGGAAAATCCCCCAGTAAGCATCTCTGTCGTCCCATAGTCCTATCTGAGGGGCTACTCGGTCACTAAAGTGACAAGAGCAAGAGAGACCAGACGAGTGCTTACTTTTCATATAAGAAAAGATACAGGAAGAAAGGGGTTACTGGGCCACCTCGCATCAAGGCTATGCAGTGCAATGTGATGGGAAAAGGAGAACGAATTAAGTCCAGGCTTTAGATTTGAAGCCCAGTACCATACAGAGCCTCTGCCCTCAGGTCCATACACTGAACGCCTGGAATGCCCCAGTGGCTGAGGGACTGCCTCTCCCTGACCTCAGAAGCAGAGAGGAAAGCAAGACTCCATCTGCTACAGAGGACAGAAAAGCTAGCACAAGACTTTGCCTTGGAGCTCAGTGTCAGGCCCTCCAGGGAGCAGCCTAGCATAGAGAAGAAATCCAAGAGCCTTGTACCTAGACCAGAGCTCACAGATGGAACCTATACTCCTGTCCCAGAATAAGGAAGAAACCTGCATCGACTTGTATTGTTGACCTTCATCATTGCCAGCCTTGCAGTAGGCCTGGGGCACCCTCTCTGAAATCACCAAGGACTTCTGCATTTATTAGACATGTGTAACCCAGCTTTATGTTTGCCTTAGTGCCCAAGAGACTATGTCTACCATTCTTCCCCCAACCTCAGGCAGCACAGCAATCTCCAAGCTTGAAGATGAAGCCTCTGGCATTCTCCCGAGTGCCAGAATGAGACATGTGTGACAATCAGTTGGTCTGTCACCACCAGCTGTGGCATGGGCCTGGGGGTATCCCAATACTTGTGGCTATGAAACTCGGATGTGACTCTAGTTGGTGTCAGTTTTTGCAGCCAAGAGGCTGCTTTCACCAACATTATGGCAACCTCAGGCAGCCTTCTGTTGGGCAAGACTCCATTAGCTAAGGGAGTAAGATAGAGAGAGCATCAAACATAGAACTTTGTTTGTAACTCAATGTGGCGCTGGTATAGCTAACACTGATGTCCATGACTTTTCCTGGAGAGAGAAAAAGAAATGCTTATTCACCCTAGATAGGGCATTGATAAGAAACTATTCCAGGGGCTGGAGAAATGGCTCAGCAGTTAAGAGCACTGGTTACTCTTGTGGAGGACTTGAATTTGATTCCCAGCACCCACATGGCAGCTAACAACTATCTTAACTCCAGTCCTAGGCGAATCCTGCTTCCTCTTCTGAACTCCATAGGCATTTCACTACACAGGTCTACATATATACATGCAGGCAATACACTCACACACATAAAATAAAAATAATAAATAAAATATTAAAAAAAAAACCTATTCCACCCAAGTGTAGCTTGGCGAGCTAGTGAGTTTATTTGTAGGTACTTTTAGGAGCAAGGGTGAGATGTTATTTACAGGAACATGAGTCTTTCTTTGGCAGTTGCATCATCAAAAAGCACCTCTATCATGAGTTGTGACTAGAATCCCAACCCAGCCAGCCTCCAATTTCCTGTACACTCTGGCCCCCAAACCCACAGACATGTGAAGCTAGAGCAGGGTTACAGGTATCTGAGGGTAGAGAGAGGTGAATGGTTGGAATGACCATTCTATCTCCCCCTGCTTGTCCTGAGATGAAATTAGTTTAATAGGACAGACCTCCTGAGAATCTTCCACAGGTGACCACAGCTATTCTGATTCAAAATGGTAATGATCATGCCTAACTTGAAGGAAGCAACTACATAACAACAGACTAGATCTCAATAGCTCTCAGTCCTAGGCTAGTACCTATGTATGAAGTCTCCAGGGCAGCTCAGTGCCAGGCAGAGACATACAGACCATTTCTATGGGACTATTATTTTGTCCAGTATCATTTGTAATGTGGACCTTGGCACTGGTTTGGGAGGGCTGTGGGCTCTAGAGTGTGGCACACAGCATTGTGGCATTGGCCACAAGAACCAACTAATCCATTCTTCTTCCAAAATCAAGCAGCACATGAGTAGAGTAATTGTTTGCCTAGAAAAATGGAGGTAGACATCAAATTGTGGCTTAGGAACACAATGCAGGTCCTTCCCTAGTGATTCTGCTCAGAGCCAACCAGAATCGTGACCTGGCAAACACATTCATAACTGTGATGCAACAAATGGACCTATGTTAACCCCAAGGACAAGGTGATGGATGAGAAGTCCTCTTTCTAAGCACTCCCCCCAGTTCATGTTGAACATGCCAGCTATGAATAAATACATGCCACTGAACAAATCTGGACTTGGACTTCCTTCCAAGGCTGGATCAGCAACAAGACACAAAACAGTAGGCTCCTTTAGGGCATCTTTCAATACTGAGGTAGCAGAGTTGATTACAGTCTCAGAGAAAATAAACAGTTTGCATAGAATTTTTGGAAAAACAGGAACAGACCCAGATCATGAGGACCAGACTAAATACATAATTCATTAATGTCTCTATCTTATCACACATCAATAATCATCAAGAACTTTCATAATATCACATATCAGTCTAAGTGTACTAATTTCTTTACAATCGCTGTGACAAAACACTCTAACAGTACCAACTTGGTGAGGAAAGACTTTAAAGCTTACAAGTACAGTTGATCATCCAGAGACACCACGGCAGGAACTCAGGGCCAGGAACCTGCAGCAAAGATCACGGAGGAACACTGCTACGTGGCTTTTTCCTCTGGTCTGTGCTAGTTGGCTTTCTTATATGATACAGGACCACCTGCCCGTGGGAGGGCACAGCGCACAGTGAGTGGGCTGGGCCCTCTCACAGGACTCAGCAATCAAGAAAATGCTCCACAGACATGACCACGGGCCAGTTCAATGGAGGCAATTCCCCAGCTGAGGCTCCCTCAACCCAGGTGTGTCAAGTTAACAACTAAAGCTCTCCAGCACAATAAGGCACCAGAAATTTACTGTAGTTACAGTAACTATTATGCCTGAATTCTCAGCTTAAACTTCAAAACAGCTGTTTCATGGAAACTCTCCACATTTCAAGGAAACAAAGGACTGGGGAAGGTAGCTCACTGGTAGAACAGATTGTCTTATCAGGCCCAAAGCTCTGGGTTCAATCTCTTATTGCAAAACAACAACAGAGGTAGCAATGAAACAAAACAAAACAAAAAAAGTGAGAAGAACACAGATATCCTAACAAAGAAAAAACGGTGGGATAGAAGCAATTAAAAAATAACCTTGAACTGTAAAATAGAATAGTTAAAATTAAATATGAGATGGAGGACACAAAGGGGCAGATGAAACAGAAGAGACAACAAAGACAAGCTGCTCAGAAATAGACTTTTGGATGTGAAAAAGAAAGTCAGAAGCCAGAGGGATGTAGAAAGCTGGTGTTTACACTCAAAATATTTTTGTGAGCTTTGTTGTTAATACAAAGCACAAATCTCTAGTAGACAACCCCAAAATAACAAGCAGGAAATCAAAACACAATGCTAGAGCAGATCACTTCGCCACAAAGGATGCCTGGAGTTACAATAGAATTAGAAACAAGTTCTAGAAGGGCTATAGTAAGATTTTAGCTATGGTAATAGTCACCTTAAATGTAAGTAGATCAAATTATTCAATAAAAATGATGGGTTTAACATATATGGCAGAATGCATGTGGTCTGGGGGGAGTATCTAGGGGGCATGGATGGGGGACAGGGTCTAAATTTGATTAAGAACTATTGTATGAAATCCACAAAAACTCAAAAAATATTTTTTGAAAAAAATGATAGTTACTAGGTGGACAAAAAAAGACCCAACTATGTGTTGCCTATGCATATGGAAAGTGAAAAATAGAGTGAAATATTCCATAGAAATTGAATGCAGAAGTAGCCACATGTACATGAGCTAGAACAGGCTGATCTAAAGCAGTACAGACAGTCAAGGAATGCCGTTACATAGGGAAAGAGGTCAATTTAGTAGGAGGAAATATTTCTGAATATATATGCACCCAGTATGGGAACATCAAAACACATAAAGCACATATTAACAAACTTAAAGGGAGAAATATACTTTTATCATAGTAAAATAGATCTTCAGTGCCAACATTCAGTTATGGAAGAGTCCAGACAGAGATTAAGCAAAATAAGTCTAACAGACATCTATAGAACTATAGGACATTCCATTCAACAACTGCAGAAACAGTCTTCACAACTACACGTGGAATACTTGCTATACTAGGTCATAGGATAGATCACAAGACAAGTCTCAACAAACTGTTAAAAATGAAATCAGCCAGTTGTGCTGGGAAGTTGAGGCAGGTGGATCTCAGTGGAATCAAGCCCAACCTGATCTACTTAGCAAGTTTCAGTTCAGCTGGGCTACAGGGAGACCCCCCCCCCATCTCAAAAATACAAAAGGAAAATTGAAATCATATTGAATATTTTTTCTGACCACAATTCAAGAAAGCTAGAAATCAAAAATAAGAAAAACTTTAGAAACTATACAGGAAGACTGAACAAGCTAAACAACCAATAGGTCAAGGAAACAATCAAGAAGGAAAAATCTCAAAATTCCTTCAAACAAGTGAAACAGAACAAAAACATAAGCTTATGGTGATTAATACCTAGATCAAAAGAGTACAAAGACTGCAAGTAATCTCATGCTGCTCCCCAAGAACTAGATAAAGAAGAACAAACCAAACTCAAAAGTAGAAAAAATAACGAAGAACAGGAACAAATGAGAAAGGAATAATATTAAAGGTCAACAATATACAGGGCTAATACTTTGAAAAACACAACTGACAAGCCCTTGCCTAGACTAAAAAGAGGAGAAAATACTCAAATAACTATTTAGAAAATTAAAAATGAAACATTAAAGTTGACACCACAGAATTGTGAAGGATCAATAAAAATTAACACGATCAATACCTCCAAACGTTTGGAAACCTAGACAAACATGTAAATTCTGGGATATGGATCTCTACCAAGATTGAACCATAAAGAAATAAAAAAAGCAGAATAGATCACACATAGTAAGAATGAATACTTTCAAATTAAATTAGTAGAGTGTACCATCAAAGAAATATCTAGGACTAAATAGTTTCACTACTGAATTCTACTACCTATTCAAAAGAAGAACCAGAACCAGTTCTTAGGCTATTGTAAGATACTGAAGATGAGGGAGTTTTTCCAAGTTCATTCTACAAGACAAGCATTAACTTGATACCAAAACCAGAAAAGAACACAGAAACCACATGCAGAAGGATGAATAAGAACTTGTCTCTCACCAGACGAAAAATCAACTCCAAAGAGATTAAAGACTCAATGTGGAATTCCAAGGAAAAGATCCAGTTAGTCAGTGGGAATTACATAGAAAGGTTTACTTCTTTTCTGTAGTCAAATCTATGTTTATCTATTGCCCATTTTGAATAGGGTCCTCTGCAAGATCAGTGCTTTAAACACTGAACAATCTCTCCAGCCCCATTAGCTAATGTTCTTCTATAAATAAGAAATTTCTCCCATTAACTGGGGCTTTCCTATCAATATCAGAATATGGATTCATCTGGAAAGATAGGTTAAATATTTAACTATATAATCACCAAATTTCAAAGAAGTCAGTTTTGAAAATTTACCTCAAATGATAATTGTTTCTCATTTTAGAAATATTGGTACAGACTCAGGCCTTTAATTATTATGGTTTCATGCTCAAATCCTTGTGATGTGTTACTACACATTTTAAGCAGGTTCCTAGGTCTTTTTAACACCATACAATGTGTGGTCTTGGACCACTCCCATCCCCATGCCACCATATTTTGACATTCTGTTTGAAAGTTGTCACGTTCCCAATAGCCTTCTTTTACTGTGGTGATAAGTGGCTGTAATCCACCGGTGTTATGGGTTCACATTGCTTCTATCTCTGTGGTTAGAAGTGGGTAGAACTCACCATATCTATCGTTGTGTTTGTGGAGATGTATGTACATAGACAGTCACATGTCATTAATAGTGGTGATATATTCTGAGACTGACATCTCTATGGTTTCATCACTCTGTGAATGTCTTAGAGTGTATGTCTGTGAACCTAGATGGTGTATGGCAATCACTTGATGTGGACACTTAGTGCAAGTACAACATATCACACAAGATTTTGATGCTTCTGCCTGTATAAGACTCTTTTTAAACAATAAGTAAAAGGAATATATGTTAAAATAATTATATATATATATATATATATATATATATATATATATAATATAGCAGATACATAAACCAGTAAAGAGTCACTTGTTACCATTACCAAGAAGTATGTACTGTGCTTTTCTAGCAGAGGCAATTAGTAGATTTGTCATACCAGAGTCACCAACACATAGCAGTGTGCTGTGATAGGTCATTTCAACTGAGGGGTCACTAGGTATTTTTTTACTTTCTTTTTACAGCACAAAGTTCTTATTCTTGTAATGAACCTACTTGTTAAAGAAGGAGCCAGTAAGATGTTAAGGCAAGTTCAAACAACATTCAAGAAAGTACATGGTGCTGAGTGATGGTTCAGAGCACTTGCTGCTCTTCCAGAGGACCCAAGACTGGTTCCCAGCACCCACATCAGGGTACTCATAACCACTTAGAACTCTAGCTCCAAGGGATCTGACACCTTCTGGCCTCCGAGGTTACTTCACTCAAGTGCTAATGCCCCCACACAAACATATATCCATACACATAATGAAAAATGGAATAAATCTTTTAAAAGAAAATGTGTATTTATGCCACTTAATAAAATGCTGTTAGAATGAAATGTATTCACTTACTTGTGTGTGCATATGTTCATGTGTATGCAGGTGCACATGTGTACATGTGTATGTAGAGGCCAGAGGACCACCTCCAGTGTCCTTCCTCAGGAGATGTCTACCTTGTTGTTCTATTTTTATTAATAATCTTTATTTGTTCTTGAGAATTTCATGCAAATATGCACTGAAATATGATCACACCACCTGCCATTTCTCCTCTTTAACTCCCCAAATTTCTCAACAGTCTCCTTCCCACCTTCGTATCTTCTTTTTATTTATTTTGATAGCCCTCTAATTCCATATGTGCATGGGTGTGGGGTCATCCACTAGGGAATGGGAAACCTACCAGTGGTCACCTCTTCAAAGAGGAATGATTCTCCTGCTCTCAGCAGTATAACCTGCCAAAAGCTCCTCAGTAGGAGATAAGGCCTGGACAGCGTCCCCTCATCTAGGCTGGAGTTTGGGTTGCCCTGAGCTTGTTCAGGTCTTATGCAGTTAACCATGGCTGATATGAGTCCATGTGTGCAATAGTCCTGGATAGCTGGAAGACAGAGTTTCAAAGCACTCCACCCCATTATCCCATTTCAGGTCTCAGCTCCATTATAATCTTATAGAGTCACCATCATATATGGCATCTGTGGCTAGCCAAAACCTTCAGATATTTTCTTAGCAATATTTCTATTCAATTTTAATGTCATGGTGACTTCACTTAATTTCTTTTACTTTATCCTTGAGCTATTTCATACAGTGAAAATGCTGACTTCTAAGAGCATTAACATGACTATTCATTTGCTCTATCCAACATTACAAAGAGTTTCAAATATTAATATTAAAATTGGTATTCATAATAAAAACATTTATGACAGTTTAACATCTATTGGTGATTCTTTTTATCCCTAAAACAGTGCCCACTGAGGATTACAGTGTCAAAAAGCCCAGTAAAATAGACTTGTTTTTGTGTGACTGTGCTGTCCATTTGACATAGAATTTATTTCTTTTGTCTGTTTTCGGGACTGAAAAATATTTATATCGGTACCACATCGGCATGATTTAGAGGAAGTCTGCTCAGAATGCTTCTCCTTAGCCCTCCAGCCTCTCCCTTCCATCACTGCGCACCATTTTCTTTGAATTTTTCTTTTTCCAATATAGTAGGTACCAGTTTCGTGGTAAATATTCCTGGTCAATTTTAAGCTACCATGGAGATGTTAACTGACTAGAAAAACTCATGAAAAATTAACATTTAGTTCTCACAGGCTGGAAGAGGCAGCCGCCGTCAAGCCAGCCCTCTTCCCTTGCTCTGGCGGGTTCTGTGCTGTTTACTTTTCTTCTTCCCTAACCCGGGACTTCAGACATGCTGGTCAAGCATTCTACCCGCTGAGCTACATCCCTACCTCACCTCATCTCATTTTATCTGACAGTTTTTTCTAAGTATGAATTTAGACTTTGATTTGAAAGTCTAAAGGATTTTTACACTGACTGACCCAGAAGTTACCTATCTGAATCTCAACTTCCTCATTTATAAATGAAGACTATCACAAAATTATGTGGCATTATCTAATCAAATAATGTTATCGCATAACATGAATAGTATTTATAGCAATCACATATGAATGCTCAATTTTTGCCACATGTTTTCCTTAGCACTTAATCTAAATGTGTCAGATTGAGAAGGGCACATGGAAATTTTTAAAGTTTCCCAAGTCCACAAAGCTAGCAAGTGATGGGACCCTTAGCCATCCACCTCTACAGGCTGTCCTCTATCTAGCCACTATTCTCTAAGACAGCACCTCCTTCATAGAAACCCTCTGAACTGCCCCTCAGGTTGCCCAGCACGATGGACTTCCATGAGGGTTCACATAAGAAAGGGATCAGCGTCCTTGCTGGAGCTGTTAAATGATCTCAGTACTTAAGATGACAGATTCTTTCTGCTTTGTGGATGGATGGATAGATGACGCCACATGAGAGAAGAAGACAGAAACAGATGTGATTTAAAACTCAAGACTGGCATCAAATCACCTTGAGCAGATCATCCCTGAGTTCTACCTTTCACTGCTTTAAGCAGCACATGAGATACAACACAAGAAGCAGGAGGCATACTGTAGGCACTCAGTGTATGGCAGCAAACTTGACTCTGTGCTTGCCTAACAACCAGAATCTAATGAAGAGCTTGAACACGTATGTAAGAGACAACCAGGTATTTCTAGAACAAGTATTCTTGTCTCTGGCCATATCTGAATAAAAGAAGCAACTTATGGCTCCTCTGAGTCACCTTTTTCTCTTCTCAAATGGGCAGGTGGGCTTCTATATTGCCCTCTCTCTCTGGTCAGCCAGTACCCTTTGAAACCTTGTGTTGGTCTTCCTGCTAATGTTGAGTCAGCAAGCATTTTCCCCACCTCACAGATAAAACTACAACACAGGCTTCCAGAGATTCAAGAGCAAAAGACTCCCAGGACTCTAGGGACCCTTATATAATGACTCATCTGGTCTTCGACTTTCTAAGTCTCTATGCTCATAAAACTCTTTCTTGGGTGTCAGGGTGATTGGTCCCTGTTTAGAGATACTGATCAGATGGCAGAGAAAGCAAGCTTCATGGTAACCAGTGACCCTGAAATGGGCTGTTTTGTTACAGACAGTTTTACGAGGGTGAGGAACTGGACAGATCACAATAAGGATTCAGGAACCCTTGATTTGGTCCTTCAGTTATTCTCTGTTAACTGTCCCAGCTCTTTCCAGATGCATCCCATTCCTCCATGCACTTTTGGAAATATCAAAGTTGTCTGGTATACCTTGTCTAAATCTGTGAGCTATATCCTATTTCATATGCAGACTATTTCTAAACTTTCTACCTGGTATTTGTCCTGTACTAACATTCACTCCTTCTGTTTAATTGTTTCCATATTTTTTAAAGACCCCATAAACATCCAGTGTTTTGGTAACTTGGCTGAAAGGACTTGGAAACCCGAGGCAGTTGTAACACTATCGGCACTTTATCAGATGGAAGGATACAAAGCAGGGTCAGAATAAGAAGAGCACACATTAGGCAGAGTCCAGGGGAGTCCAGAGGCAAGACTCTCGCACCCTCTCTCCTTAAGGGATGGTCCCATAGCACATGCCCCTTCCGCCAGCAATGACACAGTGCATTCGCAGTGTTCTGCCCAATGGAGCACACTGAAGACTCAGACTCCAGGGCTTTTACTAAAAGCTGTGTATCTGGTTCCTTTAGTACATAGGTGTTTGGTACAAACTATTTTTGCAGACCATCAAGATAAGCTGGAACAGCAGAGCTGGGTGCCATTGACACACCAAACACCCTCCTCAGGTAGTCACATGGAATCCTCCAAGCCAACCAAGTCTGACCCAAGTATGTATCCAGCATCTCAACCTGCTCTGGAAACTCCTTCATACCATCCCATGCCCACTTGGAACAAATGTGAAAATCCTGCGTGTTTATTTGGTTTTGAATGATTGACTACATTAGGGTTGTGTTGAGATTAAGTCTGGTGTCTAATCATAGTGTTGGACAATACTATAGCACCTCTCTATTACATATTTGGGGATCAATAATTTACTCCATTTACCACCATGCCATAGTCACACCTGGGCCTTAAGGCTAAGACTCGAAAATTCCTTCATGTTGATTGTCAGTGATGGCTGCACTTGAGATCACCTAGGGAGATTAACAATAATGGAACCCGGTTTCCACCCCCAAAGTTTCAGATCAAGTTGGTCTGGGGTGCAGACACAGCTTTTGAATTTTTAAAGTTTCCCAAGTTAGACTAAAGCACAGTGAAGTTATGACCCCTAAGACAACTGTTCTCAAAGTTGGACTCCCTGACCAGCAGAGTTCCCTGGAAGCATTATAAATGGAAATATTAGGCCCCACATGGGGCTTATTCATGGGAAATTCTGGACTGGGGCTGGGAATTCCCTTTTATTAAGCTGTCATCATAGACCTAGACAGAAGTCTTCTGCCAGCCCCAGCAGATCATGACTATTGCAAATGCAGTCACCGAGGGACCCAAGCCACCTGCAAAATAGAGCCCCCCTTCAATGTGGTTCTGCAAGCCTCTTTGAAGACTGAATACCGAATACAGATGTGTGAGAGTCTGACAGAGATAAGGTGCTGGTGTTTGGTCATCGAGGCAGTGGCAGCTGGGAGCAGTAGAGCTATATGTCTGCTGGAGAGCTTACCAGCCCCACCCTTTCAAGATTCACGTCTTCCAAATACATTAACTATTTCTGGAAAGTGAACAATTCTTTCCCATTCTTATTTTACATAGATTGACAGAACTATGATCATTTTGCTAATTTCAATCCATACATGTCCCTCCAATTTAATGAAATTGATTATTTAGGCTTCAGGAGAGACAATCTTCTTCCACTAGGGCTCTCAGGAGACTCTTGAAAGGGTAAGAAAAAGAAGAGAACTGGGGCTTCCACAGTGTTTATTCTGCGCCATTGGCCATTCATCTCTCTTCATTTAATCTCTGCAATAGATCATAGAGCATTATCACTCTCTGTATTTAATAGATAAGCAGAAGATCAGAAAGGTTAACACACTGACCAGAGCTATAAAGGTGGCTACAGGCGACAGTGACCAAATCCCCAGGTCTCTGCAATTCAGACTCATTTGCAGACTCATTCAACTCTAAGGAGAATAGAACGAGTCTCAAGAATTAGAAAGATGGGGATCCAAGCCACACACTGTACTGTGCCTGTGATGGAGCTATTCTTGCTGTGTTCAAGCAGAGTGGATGAAAGAATCCCACAGCCAGCAGACATCTCCCTCTGACACGCTGGCCATATTCTCTGCTCTCCACACAGAAGCGTGGAATGCTCCATCGGCATCTGGAAAGCAATCCCTTGCACATAGAAAAAAGCCCATGTAAATTTCTCATAGTTGGGATTCGTCTACCATGAAGGAGTTTGGGAGCACAAACAACCTTCCTGAAGCAAGCACGTGCTTACCTCTCTTCACAGCAAGCACATTTTCTCTCCATGACCTTCATACCATGAAAACTACTAGAGCTAAGCTAGAAGATGCAAACCTAAACACGAGGGTTTCTCCCTACATACTGGGACGCAGGAAGGAGCCTACACACCTTCCCCTCCAGAGGCTCTGGTTTCTAACACCCCAAAACCTACTTCCACAAAACAGCAAAAAGGAGGCCTGGAGACATGGCACCGGGTTAAGAGCACTGGCTGCTCCTTCAGAGGACCAGGGTCAGCTTCCCAGCAACCACATGGCAGCTAACAGTCATCCTTAACTCTAGTTCCAGGGGAGCTGATGCTCTCTTCCAATCTCCGCAGGCTTTGCATGACATGGGTACATTTACGTGCGTGCAGGCAATGCACTCATACACATAAAACAAAACAAAAAATTGTAAAATGTAAAAATAATTTTTTTGAAAAGCAAAAACGGGGTTCTTTCTTGAGTTGTCACATTCATTGTCTTCAGATTGGCTTTTTCTTCTTCCCAGATGGTTCCATTTCAAATTCCTCCTTTCAATTTCAACTTCAGGATTAAAAATAACATTGCATTTTCTCATTGATGTGCCAAAATTCAGATGGATGTATTTTAAGAACAATAAATGTTACTTTCTGGCGACTACACACATCATTTAGAGCTACTCTTTCCTTGAACATGAAGAACCAGAAGATGGAGGATCAGATTCAAGCTCACACAGATTATGCAGACTGCAAATCTCAGTTGGGAGTGAGTTTAGAACAATTTCCTATCTGTGAACTGTGCAAGCAGATGCAGACAAGGGAGGGAAGCAGAGTGACTCGCTGAGGAAGCAGCTTTGAACTGACCGCAAAGGAAGAAACACCAATGGGCAACAATGAGGCCAGGACAAGCGTGAACCACTGCTGTCCTTGAGCACCCCGGAACCCAGCTCCAAGACTAGCAGGATTTCTCAAATGGTGAACAGTATCCCTAACATACACTTAGTGCACACATTCAACCAGTGTTACCATTGAGAGTCCATTTCTCTTTATACAGATAACATTGATTATTTGAGAATTTCATGCATGTGTATTATAGTTGCATTTACCTGTGAATACAAGGATAAGTATTTAGAGAATCGTAAAATAGTACATTGGTTTAGGAAACTGCCAGTCATGGGTTCTTCTCTGGGGTCTATGACCTCTCAACTGTATGTTCTTGGCTATGTTTACAGTACCATGCATGGATTCTCTACTACTGAGCAGGTCTGAAGACCAATTTGACAGCTGTGATTGGTGCAATTGCAGAGAATACATGACTGTGAGGTGCCGCATCCCCCCATCCCCTTCCAACTCCTCTCACACCCCTCACTCCCTCTCAGTTTCTCCATCTCTTGTCTCTTCTTCAATTATTTTTGTTACATATATATTATTTGATAAATACACATACATAATATATACATATATAACACACTGAGCCCATCTAATGAGGCTTATGTGCACATGTGTTTAGGACTGACTACTTGGATTAGATAATTTATCAGGGAGCTAGTACCTGGAGAAAACAGATGCTCCTTCCCTCAGCATCCATTAATTGCCTGTAACTCCTCATCTAGTTCCAAGTGAGACTCTGGAACTTTCTCATAACCACATTGGCATGTCAATGGTTTTGTCATAAAGCAGGTATTGTTAGGCTACCATGATGTGGAGATTTCATAATTGCAGCTTCCTTGTCATGTCTAGAACACATTATCTAGCAGCAGACATCCTGTTCCTCAGGCTCTTACTGTTGTAGGCCATGAGCCAGAGAAAACAGCCAGCTTATAGTTTGAGTTCATCTCAGAAAAACCAGCTCTAGGGAAATTCCACCCCCTGTGACCACCTGTAGGTAAACTCAGTCTTTAATCCTTGTAACTAAGTTTCACACGAATGTCCTGGGGTCTGACAAAATGGCTCACCTTCTTCTCACCAGAGCTGAGCTAAACCGGAAGTTCTGACGGCACCAAGGCTCAACACTCTCCTAGTTCAAAGCCCCTGCCTCCCCTCTTAGTACCTTCTTCCTGATATGCACATAACCTTATGGTGGGCTTTTGTCTCTGTTAATTACCACATTCCTGTGTGAGTGCATCTGTATTCCTGACTCCCCCAAACTCTGTATAAGTACCCCCTAGAACAATAAAGCACGCGGCCTGAAGAGACACATTTCCCAGGTCGTCTGTCCTGTGTGTGTCTGTCCTATGTGTCTGTCCTGTGTGTCTGTTCTGTGTGTCTGTCTGTCTTCACTATCCTGCATGTTCCGTCTGTCTGTCCCCACTCATTTCAGGTTCCTAAAGGAGTCTCAAGCTCACTGCTGTCCCGCCGGCCGGGACATCTTACAATCTTTCCATCCCCTCTTCCACAATGTTCCCTGAGCCTTATGTATAGACATCGCATTGTAGACCTATCAGTTCAGACTGGGCACCTTGCAGTCACGTATTCTCTAAAATTGCACCAGACACAGCTGTCTAATTGGACTTCAGACCTGTCAATAGTAGAGAATCCATGCATGGTACTGTGAACATAGCCAAGAACACAGTTAAGAGGTCATAGACCCCAGAGAAGAACCCACCACTGGCAGTTTCCTAAACCAATGTAATTTTTTACAATTCTCTAAATACTTATCCTTGTATTCACAGGTAAATGTAATTCTCATCAGTCATCAAAGAAGCTTCCTTTTACAACAGATGGAGACCTATTGTAAAGAGTCCAGTCTTTTTATTCAATGTATATTTTTTATTTAATTTTTGTGCATTTCATATAATGCATTTTAAATATTTGGACCTCCCCTATCTGTCCACAGGGTATCACTCATTTGGTCTTATATGTTAAGACCTATTGAGTCAAGTTTGGATGCCCAGATGTCTCTTAGTGTGAGCTTGTTCAACCTACCTAGTGTCACTCCCTTAAAGAAAATCAATACTTCAGAGTCCATTCTTACACATCACATCCTTCCAGTGATCAGAAGAGTTTCCTCCAGTGAAACACCATTCCAGCCATTCACAGGGTTACTCAGTAAGCCTGGATGTTTGGTCCATCTGACATGGAAAGTCAATATTCACCCCCATCTCATACCTTTGCCTGCTCCAGAGTGCAGACTTCTTTTGGTCCTATAATGAAGCAAGAATCCCCAATAAAACTACAGGTTCACTTGCTTTCCATTGATCTTAGAAATCACTAATTCTGGAGGTCACACATCTGAGCATTATCTTAGGTGTCTCCCACTGGCTTGGCTGTAGATGACACCTCTGCTACGATGACACGAGTTTCCCAGGTCAGTTTTCAGGAGCTATTGTTGCTGTAAACACTAACTCTTCTCATCCCTGAGGATGTCGCATGGGTGACTACAACACGATTAAATGTTTGTCGTCTCTGGCTTCATTTCATACTTGTCTCCCTTACTACTCAAATTTGGGGATGATTTCTGCTTAACACTGCACTCAGATATATTAATCATTTTAAAAATAATTTTTCTGGAACTAGAATACAAGGTTGATTTAACCTAAGCTTATCTAACCACTCTCCTCCTCCTAAGTCTGGAGAGATCAAGGTGTGGTATGTTCCTGTAATTCCAGCATGTGGGAGGTAGAAGCAAGAGGAGAGAGCAGTAAGTTGGAGGCCAGCCTGGTCCACCCAGCAAGAAGCTATCTCATTGAAACAAGAACCAAAAATAAGTGACTAAAATACTGACACAGGCAAACCCACTAGAGCCATGCTTAAAAGTCTTCGGTCAGGGGTCTTGCTCGTCACTGCCAATCATCCTCCAGTCCTTCCTTATAAAGCCCTTTTACAAACTGAGTCACTTGAAATGGTCTAGCCTCCCATTTTCTTTGGTTTGCTGTTGTCAAAACTCAACCTTTTTCCTTAGGTCAGCATCTTGTCCTTAACTAACTTGCCTCTGCCAGTAGAGCATGAACCTGCGTTTGGCAGCATGCCAGAGAAGCACCTCCAGGCTGTATAATCCTGACTAAAATAGGAGCAGTATGATGACTTCACACACACAGAGACACACAAATGCACACATATAGACACCACAGACATGCACATCAATACACATGCAAATGTGCACACATACACATACACACACAGTCACAGTCACATTTTACATACTCAACTGTGTTCAGTAAGTTCCAGTTACCATAATTAACAGCGTCAAAATGTCAAATTGACTCTACTTGTACAGTTGCCCAAGATTTGCCTTTACTTCTAACTCTTTGGGATTGGAGGTTCTGCTCTTCGCTCTAGGGCTGCTACCAGCTAAAACCTCCGCATGGCCTTCTCAGGGTGGGTGACCTCTAGTCATAACAGCCCGGGGAAGAGTTGACTACTATAGTGGTTTGAAGGAGTGTTCCCCATAGGTTCCAAGTATTTGGATACTTGGTCCCCAGTTCTTGGTGCTGTTCATGGAAGGTCATGGATCGTGTAGGAGGTGTGGCCATGCTGGAGGGAACACAGCACTGGGGTCAGACTTTGAGAGTTCTTAAGCTTTGCCAGATTTCCTGTGCATGCTTGAAGATGTGATTGGTCAAGTTTCTGCTCCGGCCACGTCTGCTGCCATGACGGACTCTAATCCCTCTTGAACAGTAAGCCCAACAAACTCTTCCTTCTATAAGTTACCTTGGTCATGGTGCTTTAGCACAGTGACAGAGAAGTAACTCATACAACTGCCAAGTTGAACTTTTTTTTTAATGTGTGCTAGTTGATATGTACTTGATTCGGTTTAGGAAAAAAAAAAAGACAATCAAAGCAATGCTTTCTACATGTTGACAGTAATGAATTATGGCACAAAGGCCAATGACCCCAAGCCTCCCCACCCGGTTCAGTGGAAAACTGAGATTCTAAGAGGTCAAGAAACCTGCATGATGCCACACAATGCTAAGCCAGACACAAACCCAGGTCTGTATGAGTGCACATGTGAGTGTGGGTATGTGTGCATGTATGTATACATGTGTATACGTGTGTATGTATGCATGCCCACACTCTACTTCACAGGCTCTATTACATGAAGAATCAAAAAATTTAAAGGCAAGGAGAGGCACATATATCCAGGACATGAAGTGTTAACAAAGTATTGAAAAGAATCAGGAAAAATCCCCATTTTTATCACCATTTCTGTCCATTTAAAATCTTTTTTATCATTTAGGTCCTAGCCTTTTGACTCCTCTCGTTATTAAAGTAATGATTGGAGAGGCTTGATTGTTTAATTAGAAAATATAGCACCATTATTTAAAGAGTTGTCATTGCCTAAGCTGTAATGGTCAAAGGACAGCCTTTTAAAAAGTACTTGACACATTTCTCTAATTTAATTGTATTTATTTCCATATTTCTAAAAATATTCTCTCTGCAAACAGCTTCTGGGCACAAATTCAAAACTATCATCCATGCCAACAGCACTCTCCTCCTTGGCTTCCTCATCCAGGAATAGTCACGAGTCACTGGCTTCTATCCGGAGTGGTGTCTCCCACCTCTCCCATCTCAAATGTCCAGTTGCCACTTAGGACAGTAAAGATTCAAGGAGCATCCACCCTGGTCCCATCAGGGGGTGGTCCAGGATTCTCAGAGGACTCACTCACAGTCCCTACTCCCAAAGAACCCTGGTTAAATAGTGAGCTTCTATTACAATGGCCACCTAAGAACCACATCCCCTCTAGCTTTGATGCTGATGCAGGTGGTCACCTTACCATACTATAAGAACCTCTGGTGTGAGGGGATCGTGAGAGAATGCCCAAGTCACCTGTCAAGAAATTGCTAGACATCTACCCCATGGCAGAGACTCCTCTATGAGCTTAACATCTCTTCCTCAAAACAGCCTTCTACATTTTAGTTCTCCAGTGAGCATACCAAAACACAGTTACTAGGAAACACAGAAGAAGAAAAAGATTCCTGGGGGTGGAGGTGGGGATTTGGAAACAGGATTCCAGAGCTAAGTCCTAAGCAATGAGGAGTGTTGCCAGGCAACAAAAAGACAGGAGGATCCAGGCAGAGCCATGAAAGTATCAGGAGGAAAAGCTACATGCCAATAAATCTATTAAGAGTCTTCTTTATTAGTCCATTGAGAAGAGGCTGAAACACAGACTGAGGGTAGGGAAGAAAAGGAGACACAGATGAGGAATACTGAAGGCAACAGCAGCCAAACAGCGATCAGACTGGACGGACTGGATCCGGAGGCGCTCACACCCCTGAAGGACACTGGAAGGATGAGAGTGAGAAGCAGAGCTGGGACACTAGGTTGGCTCTGCCCGTGGGACATTCTAAAGATGTCGTAAGCAGCTACAGACATGAACAGAAAGTTGAAAGACATCTGTAGGGGCTACAGCTTAGAGACGGACGCATGGCAGGCTGCGGTGGTGATGTCATTAGTAAAGCACGCTTGCCAAAGCTTATTGGCCTCACAAATCACTTGGGATTGTATGCAGAACATAGCTAGTGATTCAACAATACCAAGGTGGGACATGGGATTCCTAGTAAATGTCCAGGTGATGTTGATGCAGTTCATCTGTCGATCACATTTTAAGCATCAAGGTAGTAGAATCTTTAAGGTGTCTGAGGAAAACTATATAAAGAAAAAAGTTTCTTGGAAGTATGGAGTAGAAGGCAGCCGTGAAGACATGGGTAAAATGGTCACACACATAACGCTATGCTTTGACCAGTATACTATGAAATTTGAACATGTCATGTGGACACACAGGGGAAAGACCTGAGGATACCACAGTAAGAAGTTGGCCATCTACAAACCAAGGAGAGTGAGTTTTAGGAGAAACAAACCTGCCAAGACATTGATCTTGGGCTTTAGTCTCCAGAAAAATAAGTAAATATGTCTGCTGTTTAAGTCACCCACTTTAAGATATTTTATTGAAGCAGTCCTAGCAAGCACAGCAGGTATTTAATGACTCACTAAAATGACACTTAGTACTGTCTCAGAGTTAGGGTTCCATTTCTTTCCCTGACAGGAATTTTTGGAAGCCCGTCTTCTCATAGCTACCTTTCCCACCCTTCATGACTACACCTGCTTCCCACCAAGGAGCTTTGACCAGGCACAGAAATGCATGCATCCAGTAGCAGAGCTGCGAGAGAGGAATGCGAGGGCGGCTGAATGGGATCTTTCTTCAGATTCTGTGTTCCTGCTAGGTTCCAAGTGTCTGGGAAGTCTTCAGATGGACAGACCCCTGGGCCTTTCACTTTCCGCCTGTGATAACCCCCCTCATTAGGGGGCAATATCATTTTTACAGTGACTATGATACTTGTTGATTTATCTACAACCGGATGGCAAATGACTAGTGTTATGGGGTAATGAAAAAGAACAAAGAAAATTATTGCTCCAAATTCACAGCTAATGCTAAATAACCCCTACCCAACTAACACTTCTAAAACTGAGCACCTGAGGTTGTTTTCTGTGTGATAGTACTCACTGGAGTCCTTCAAAATTTAATCACTCATCTAAACAAGTAGAATTTCATGACTATTATTATACAAACAAGTCCCACCAGAACACTATCCAAAATACCACTTTAGAAGAACTTGCTTGGGAAAATCAGATACAGTTTCTTCTCAGGAGTGTAAGGATACAGAAAAAGGACTTTCTAGTATTGTTCTGAGGTGCCTGGCATATGTTCCTTCTCCTATATGCCTGGCAACTTGCAGGGCTTCTCTCCCCAAAGGCATATCACGAAACCCTAAAAATAACCTTTGACATCTGTTTGTCCAATATGTACAGACAGTAAGAACTTTAAGCACAGAAGGGTTTAAGCAACTAGCCCCCAGCCTTAGATAAAATAAATGGAGAGTTAGACTTTATTTCTGGCTTCTCTGAATCCAAAGCTTCATATTTCCTACTTTCTAAGCACCTTCTGCTGAAAGAGTTCACCCATCCAGTGTGACTTGGGATGATAATTTTTATCCAGATTCACCTGAACAACATGTTTCCCAGAGATGACTCCATCCAGGAATGAAAGCCCATCTTCCGCAGTCAGATGTTAGTGATCTTTTGATGTACCTGTCTGGAGACTGAAGTCACCTTTTTCTATCCATCAATCCTCTTTGCAGTGTTAATCATCAGGCCCCTAAATCCAATTCAAAGACCACTGTCTTAAATCTAAATTGTTCATTCTACAAATCAGTTCAACTGAGCTCTCTGAGAATTTTAGGAAGAAACTTGGTTCTTTTGTGAACTGTTGTCTCCAAGATCAAAGCCAATCCTCCAGTCTGATGATCAAAGAGATGCAAACTCCCAACGGGACTCCTTTCCCAAACTGCGGGACTCCCACAACTGAAGCCATAATTTGAAAACATGATTCTGTGTGAGAAATCTAATTACAGTATCTAAATGACCTTTCCATAACAGACTTTGAAAAAAACCTCCAAGAGGACATATATAAGCTTCAAAATGGCAAAAAATGATGGTGACAGTAAATGCCGTGATCGCACAGGTCAACATGCCTTGATAGTCTCTAACCTACTAATTGGCCTTAGAAATCTTAAGGGAACACAGCATGACCCGTAGTTGAAAACAAAGGGGAAAGGGGAGGGGAGATGTAGAAGGAAATGAAGGAGCTAGAAAACCTGGCCTCAGGCCTTTGAAAACCTTTCAGCTTCTACCCAACCCTGTTTGCCAACAGGAGCTCTGGGAGACTGTAAATTGAAGCATCATTTGAGACATCCTGTGTCTGAGTGATTTAGTGCATTATGTTCGTGGCTGACATAGTGAGCATAACAAACCTCTTGTCTCTGGGGAGGACACAAAAAGAAACAGCCTAAGATCTGAGACATGGCTGCTCTGCAGACAGCCCATTGCCCTTTCAAAGGAGTTAAGTGTTCTGAAATGTGACTTATTATAAGGTGCTGAGGGCAGAGGGCAAGGAGGCAACACCAACTTAGTTGTGTCTTCCAAGTGAGGAGGTCGAGAAACTAGGTCATTCGGGTAGAATAAAATAATCACCAGAAAAGTAACAAGGGGCATGCCCCACGGAGCGTGCTGGGTGCAAAGGATACTTGTTAAAACACGATCAAATACAAGACCTCTGAAACTTAGCTTATGCGAGAAGACCTGGGGACAGGGTGAAGCAATGCAAAGCCACCAGCATGTTCTGAACCTTTTCTACAGTGGAAGCTACTGAATCAGGTTGAAAGAGCAACATGAGAACGGTCCTGGACCCGAGACTCTCGGGTTATAACTCTGACGTTATGCTTAATGGAAATCTGCCCAAAGGATATTCAGCTCAACTTCCCCAACCTCAAGAAATCAGACGGCATGACGCAGGTGACTTGGTTACGCAGCTTCTGCTTCTTCTAGGGACATCAAAGAGATCTAGCTCTTATCAAGCAGACCCTGACACAGGTGGGAGGAAAAGGCGAGGGGAAGCATAATGTGGCTTTGAGAACTAGGAAAGCAAATGGATTCAAACGGCAGAAATCCTACGTAATATATATAACATATTGGATGAGTACCTGCAAAGGACAGGTGACATGTGGCTGGACGCCCACCTCTGTACTTAGGATGGAACCTAGACTCCTTCATGTTTGTCTCCCGCGGCAAGGTGATAACACAAGGATAAGCAAGGGTCGAGTTCGGAGTCTACTGGCCAGTCTACAGATATGATTTACAACCACATTTTCAAAATACGTGCTATTTACTATGCCTGTTTTTCAGATGAAGAAATGAGACTTTTCAGAGTTAGGTAGCTGCCCAAGATCATATAGCCAGGAAGTAAGAGAGTCAGGATGTGAACTCAGGTTTTTCTTGGATGTCGGGGCTGACTTCAGACACTCTGTCCCTGCCAGGCAAAAGGGCCTCTCACAAATGATTATGAACTTATATAAAATATATTTCACAGTAATAGTTCACAGCCATTTATAAGTAAAATAAAATCAAGAGCCAAGATACAAGCACCTCACTCCCCTTTTTTATTTTTTGCTGGCCTGGAAACCCCAGGCTTTCTGCCTCCACCTCCTGAGTGATGAGATCACAAGCTCGAGGCCCCAAGTCTGGGTTGCAGACATTTCTTGCAAATAGGGACTAGCACTACGATTTTGAAAGTACTAGCAATACATAGCTGACCTAAAATAAAGAATCAGTATAGAAGTAGTTTCCTTTTCTTCTTCTTTTAAACAAATACAAACTTGAAAGTGATTCTTACTATTTTGTCATTTATATGATACAAAAGTTATGTAAAAGTATATTACATCATACAAGAGTGTGGCACCCATCACCTTTGGTGTATTCTATTGATTAGAATAAAGCCACAGGTTCCACCTGCAAAGACAATGGATGAGCTGTCAAAGGGATTGATTATACAAGGATGTGATGTTAGGAGGTCTCCTCAGGATGTGACAGACATTGGGAGGTCAGCTCAGGATGATTCTGCTACAAATTAGAAGAGAGGAAAGAAAAGCAAGCATTATATTATTAAATTTTACAATGTTTGAGAGATTTCGAAACAAAGAAAATAACAAAGTGAATAGATCAGTATTTTAAAAGGCTATCCTTTTATGCTATATATACTTACATTCTTAAGAATTCAAATTCACATGCATAAATGATCAAAATTTATTACTGCTTAGGAGTTTGGATGCAAAATAAGTAAGATTATCCAAATAAAAGGGTTTTGTTTTTATTTCATGTGCTTGTGTGTGTACCCCACATCTGCATGTGTACCCAGTGCATGTAGGTACCCAGGGAGGCCAGAAGCGGTTGGATTCTCAGAGCTGGAAAGACAGGCAGTTGTGATGCTGGTGTGAGTGCTGGGACCCTAAGTCACATCCTTTGCAAGAGCAGCAAGTACTCTTAAACACTGAGCCATCTCTCCGGCCCCTGAAAGAGTTTTTAAAAGTCTATTTCCATCAGCAATAAAAGCATACTATGAAATATTTCTAACAAATGTGACCTACATAAAGTTGCAAAAGATGTATAAGCAGCCTTATATACAAAGAAAAAAAGCCATATGGCAAAGCATAAATTCTTCTTAAAATGCAGCTTGGTATTACACTACATTTAGTTTTTAACTAAAATTCCCAACCTCCTTTGACAAAATGAATCTCCAACTTACCTGTTATGCACTGACCCAAGAAAAAGTTACAATGATGACCCTCACACTGGAGGACTTGAACTCTAATTGTGATTACACGACAGGAAGGGGAGCAATGGTGCGAGGAGTGGGGATAATGAGGAAAATCGATTTTAGCCTGGAGGAGTAAGAGATATCCTGACATAGTCAAGACTAGGTCAGACTAATTCCTCACAAGAAAGGAATCTGACAACCAAATTGTAGGCAGGAAGTGATGTGAGTGTTCTGAACAGAGGGGGATACTTTTGAAACAGTTTCAAGTCTGGAGATACTTGGCTTGACTTGATGGACCAACTGAAGGCTGCCTCCTTACAATGTAACAAGCAATGCCTGCGGTAGGGGGAGATGAGGCTCCAGTTTCCCAGCTGGGGTTAATGCAACAGGAAGTCATACAAGCATTTTAAAAAGAACAAAAACAAGGATGGTCTGCTCTTTACTAGTTTACTCTGGCTCTGGTGTAGAGAAAGGATTCTGGGAGGTAGCAGTCCACAAGTGCAGGAAAGGGAACCAATCACAGCAGGGTTTTAAGTGAAAGATGATGGCACTTGTGCTAGAAGAGGCATAAACGACGGATCCGACACTTGGGATAAAACGTCGCCAATCCAGCCACACTGATGCACTGCGCAGGTTGACGATTAGGAGTCGCCATGCATGGGCTTCTACCTTCCACTTCCATCTCACTCATGATGTGCTAATCCTACATTCAAACTCACCACCTCATTGCTACCTGCGCTTACACTAAGGTGGGTGTACCTACTAAACTTTCTATCCCCATGGTTCCTGCTCTCAGTTTTAAAATATCTATGTTTGCTATCAGATTCACTTTTCTGTACAGTAACCCATTTTTAAAATCATTCCCTTCCTCTACCTCTCTACATTAAATATATTTTTAAAGTTTAATGTAAATTATTCATGTTTCCTCCCACATACGTTCTTTCAGTTTTAAGTTGTGGTCTGTTTCCAGATTCTCCCTTCCTCCCACATTTACTGGATTTTCATTTCTCTGGTGTGGGGTAATAAATGTCATCTACAGCTATTCTGTTCTGTGGCATTACACCGATCACTCTGAAGGTTAGAATTCACTAAATAATTACTTCTCCCTCATAACTTCCAGGGAAGGAATACAAACCTGGGAATTTTGACATTAGACTTGGTCATGTGACTGACATCAGCCATTGAGGGATTACAAGCTTAATATGGCTAGTGGCTGGCTTGCACAGTTAATTGTGCCTTATTAAACATGCCCAAGAGAAGAATATACAATGATCTTACTGCTGGTCCTAAGAGAATGAGAAATTGTAGAAAGGATCTGAACCAAAGCTGGATCCTGAAGCAAGAAAGACCAAGCCCGGCTTAGATGAACCGTGCCCCTGAGCATTCAAATCCAGTCACTGGAAACACCACCACCCAGCCAATCTTCAGACTTATGGATGGGGAAACAAATGTTGAATACAGCACAATTGTGGCTGGTTGTTACAGAGCAATAATGATTGGTACACAGCCTATGCTTTACTTTAAAAAAAAATTATTTATTACTTTTCTATTTGATGTGTTTGAGCGTATTGTTTGCAGGCATGTAAGTGTACCAGTGTCATAAAATGCCCATAGAGGTCAAAGGAGGGCATCAGATCCCCTGGAACTGGAGTTAATTATGGATGGTTGTTAGCTGCCATGTGGGTACTGAGAATTGAACCTAGGTCCTCTGCAAAAGCAGCCAGTACCTTTAACCATTGAGCCATCTCCCCAGCCCCAGTTTCTTCTAAGAATTATTCACAGCTTCTCAGCCCATGAAGGATTTTGTCTCATTTTCAAGTGACAGTATTCTTTCATGTCGATCCTTTGAGGCTGTCATATTTTGATCATATGCAGACCTAGTTCCCCATCCCCACTCTCACCTTTCTACCCCCCTGCTCCAACTTCATGTCCTCTATTATTATTTTTAAGACCTATAGACCTACAGAGTCTGATCTGTGTTCCCCAAATGCTCTTGAGTGTGGGTCCATCCCTGGAGGTTGGTCAACTTCCCACGGGTCATACCCCTAAAGAAAACTGACTCTCCATCTCCTATCTGCCAACAGCTGCCAAGAGACCCTTAGCTAGGGATGGGACTCCTTCCCTACCTCCCCCGTTCATGCTGAGATTTCACCTGGCTTGGGCTTGCACAAGTCTCATGCATGCTGCATCAAGTACTGTGAGTTCCTACGTGCAATTTCCCCATTGAGTCCAAGCAACCCTGTTTCCTTGTGTTCATCCATCACCCTGGCTCCTACCATCTTTCTGCCTTCTCTTCCACAATGATCTCTGAGCCTCAGGGGAAGAGGGCGTGCTTAAAAGTGTCCCATCTGGGGTTGATCAGTTGCTTACTTCTTATTTTTAAAATGGTATTTGTTACCTTTAACATTCATGGAGAAGGGAAAAGAATCTTGAAATTAGAAAAATGCACATGGTATTGAATCAGTCATGGGATAATTCCAAGTGGTTTAATTAGAAAAGCTCTAGGAGTGTTTTGGCGAGCCAGAGAGTAGCACTTGGAGGCTATGAATCCAGGAATAACTCCAAATTTATAATGAAGGGGTGCTCCAGTGATGACACCATGGCTGCCGCTACTGGACGCAGATGCCATGGTTATGCCTCTGATGGTTCATGGCACTGCTGACGTGCCTGTCAGTCACTGGTTTCTCCAGGACAGATTCTGCCCGGCACTTGCCTCCTTGTTGCACTGGCTCTTGAGATGAAATTTCACAGCACTATGTGTGATCCAGAGACAAGTCACAGTTCTTCCAACCTTAAGGAGGAGGGAAGCTCAGATATAGAAACCCAGTAAAGTTGACAGGGATGCCTTACAGTCATTTTTTGGTCTTGTTGGAGATGAAAACAAAATTTAAAAATTAGGAATAAGACTATATACTTAAGGAATAGCAAGTATAGCTCTCAGTTTCACCTGAATTGATGTGTATCTGTCACATAGCTGGCAAATCAACAAATGATAAATTAGCCCATCAAATTATAAAACCACAGAGCACCACTATAACGTGAAGCCAACATACTCTCCTATTCTGGACTTTGAGCCTTGCCTTTAGTTCTTGGTTTAGCACACCATCCTGTTAATCTGCTCAAATTCCTGTCTCCTGGTCCTCATTATCTTCCAGTGTGATGATTTCATTGACAGTATACATTTGCCAGAGCTCTGCTAGCTGCACCTACTTACACTCTGGTGAGAAGCACATTCTCCTGAAAAGGATTCTCTCTATGTAGCTGGTCTAGATCAAGAACTTGAAGAGACAGAACATCAATGGACTAGTAATCTTTAGAAGCTCTCATTTGAGAGGGATGGAGATATCAAAGTTTCTTACCCTTTTCCTGTGTCCTTGAACTGAAATTTTATGGGTGAAGCAAGATGCAGAGCACAGCAAATTATTCTGCTGTGAAAAGCAAGAAGAAAGAAAACTTCTAAATTTTCTAATGCAAAACTGAACTTTATATTTTACTATAATTATATATTATATATTTAATATAATTATAATCTAATTATATATAATTATATATTTATTATATAATATATATATATTTGGGTAGACTGTGCCATGTAAGTAGACCCACGCCATATAATGATTGACTTATTTCTTAATTACACTTCTATGCATGTGATATGTATATACGTATGCGTGTTCACATGTGGTGTATGCTGTATAAACGTGTGTCGAGGCCCAAAGTTGGCATTGACATTGAGTGTCTTCCTCAGTCCCTCTCTACTTTATTTATTGAGGCAGGGTCTCTTACTGAACCGGGAGCTCACCAATTCCTGGGAATCCAGCTAGTTTACCCTAGGGACCCCTTCCTCTGTCTCCCCAGTGCTGTGATTACAAATGACCACGTATTTGCCCAGCTTTTAGTAGATTCTGGGCATCTAAATGCTGGTCCTCACATTTGCACAGTAAGCGCTTTATCCACTCCACCCCTTACATTGTTTAAATGCTTAAATAAACATTTACTATACAAAGATCATATGCCATCAGACAACTCCAACAAGATAGAAAACATTTCTTTACCTAAGAAACCAAATCAGTGTCACTGAATGTGAAAGGATATGATCAGAAAGAGAGAAAAGGAGAGGGGGGGGGAGACTAGGAAGAGAGAGAGTAAGGAGGAAGGGGAAGAGAGGGAACAAGAGAAATGGGAAAGGAAGAAATATAAGATCCTCACCACTGTGATTTGGGGGTCAGAAGCATCCTTGGATATTTCTAGTTTTCCTTTGCTGGATTACTGAAGCTTGCCCTTATGGGTTACCCCATTTGCTTTTCCAATCAAGCCTAAAAAGTAGGCAATGTGTTAACTATAGAATTGGTTTTAGTGTGTAGGTCCTAGAGTCACAAAAGTGGGATGAAATACTGGCTCTAGCACCTGGGCAAACCACCTAGCATTTTATGCCTAAGTTTTTACATCCATAAAATGGGGACAGTGACTGCAGCACCTGTTTGCTGTGAGGATGAGATGACTTTATGCTGACAGAGTCTTTAGAATGGGGCTGGCATACAGTAAATCCACCCTTTACAAAATGTCTGCTTCTTCTGATTCTCTTAACTGTGGACAGATTTCCCATGCCTTCCAGTCCATAAAACAGAAGCACACACATTAGCGGAATCACTTTGGAACTCTGCGCACTAAGATGCTACAGCTGAATTGGTCCTCAATAAGGCCACAGGGGAGTCAATATAGAAGAAAGCAGCCAGTGAGATTTGGAACAGAGGGGTGGGGCTCAGCTGGGAAAGTGAGTTTTGAGCAAATGCTCATTTCACTGCTCAACAGCCTCTTGTGGGATGTCTCTGCAGCATCCCTAAATGCAAAAATCTCCACTCCGGGATGAGTGCCAGGTTCTCTGTCCCTGTGCCCGATGAAAGAGTGTTTCCTTCTCCCTGGCCATTTGCAGAACAAGTGAAGCCAAGATTCTATTTTAGCCCAAAGGCTTCGCATCTATAGAAATGGTTTGGATCGTTTGCACACGACCCCTCCTCTTTGCTCTCACAGGGTGGAAAGGTTTGGGTTTTCTTCATGTTGCTCACCTCCGTCTTCCATAGAATGATAAACATGGTTCATGCCTTCGTGCCTCAGTGTCCCTTAGTTCTAGAAGGTCTAAGAGGTCATGGACATTTAAACAACAAAATAAAGCACTCCCTCTGTGAAGCCTCAGGGCCTCACTTAGCACAAGAAGGAAGTAATTTAGGGAGCAAGGCTGTGAGAGCTTTGATGTGAGAAACATGAGTTTATGTGAACAGTGCTGGACATGGTGACTGACTCTGCTGGCTAACAGGGCCTTCAGCCCTGGAGGAGAAGCCTGGAAAGCAAAGCAGGCAAGACGTGGCAGGCTTAAACTCTTTCCCCCACTTGGGAGGTGTATTAAATATTGGAAGAAAGCAGTGCTTGTAAATGTGTGTGTGCTCATTTATTTATTGCCTTGGATGTACCCAGGGATTTCTTGTCCTCTTGAAGCACCAGACTCAGAGCTGGCTTTTCCAGCTCATATTCTCATTGCAGGCTCTGTCAAATCATCTATAGGACATTCATGGTTCTCTCATCCATCCTGGGATATTAGTTCAGGTTCCATTTTTATGTTTCAAGCCCTAAACCAAAAATGGAATTGTGCTTCCTTCATGCAGTTGTGGCAAGGAAGTGAGAAGGCTACTCTCTTCCCACCTCGACATTTGCCTCCCCAGACTCTCATGTGGATATGTTCACAATCCAGATCCTGGCCACACTTCTCAACCAAAGAATATCACCATTCCCTCCCATCAAAGACGGAGTAAGATTTTTTTGAGAGCTATGGAGAATGTTCAAGATAAAACCCTCACCAACTACAGGTCTCTTCCTTCTCCCACCCACCTTGGCTAGTGTGATATTTAACTGTCAACTTGATAGAATGAACAATCACCTGGGAAGAGTCTCAAAGACGGAGTCTCTCTTCTGGGTTGGCCTATGGCCATGTCTGTGTCATATTATCTTAATGAAGTTAATTGATATGGGAAAATCCAGCCCACTGTGGGTGGCACCATTTCCTAGGCACTGGGTCCTGAACTGTCTACAAGTAGAGAGATCAAGCTGGGCACAGCAACCCAGCAGGCAGCAGGCATGCAGTCATTGTCCTGCACGGGTGGATTGCAACCTGGAGTTGGGAGCCCACATAAACCTTTCTCCCCTAAGCTACTTCGTCAGGATATTTTATCACAGGGACAGAAATGAAACGAGCTCTTTCTCAAGCTCTTCTTTTCCTCCCCATCCACATAATGTCAGCTCTCCTTGGTTGCTCAGCAGTGATTGTTACTGTTTTTCCTACTTAGTTCTTTTAATTTTTTTTAAGAGTTATTATTTCTGTGTCCTGTGTGTGCAAGTGTCTGCAGAGACCAGAAGAAGGGTTGTTTGGTCCCCTGGGGAATTGTATACTACCTGAAGAGAATGCTGGGAACTGAACTCAATTTCTGTGAGAGCAGCCAGAATTCTTACCCAATAAGCCATCTGTCCCACCCCAATTACTTAGTTCTATTCAGACACACCAGAGTTTCCTTTTTCTTTTCCGATGCCTTATACCTTTTCTGTTGCCTTGAATGTAAGAGCTGGGGACCACTCTTCAGAGTCCCACCTCTTATCTCTCAGACACGTCCATGAAGCTGGTAAAAAAAAATGATTCATCTACTACTGTACCGCCATTGAAGTGTTCATGTTTGGTGAAAGACGATGGAGGTACACTTCATGCATCTCTAAGGCTCTATCTACAATGGCAGAAGAGATGAAAAATGCAAATGATAACTCCAGGGAGTACATCCAGAATATTTGTGCTTGTTGAGAACATAATCTGTAAATAGTTTCAAGTTATAGTGGAATCAATCACTGGCCTGGACACATGCATACAAAATCCACCTATGCCATCCACAGCTCTCTCCTCCACCCACCATCTCTCCTTTAAGCCTTGATCTTCTCATCTATAAAGTGGGTATGCTGACAGAGATTGTAGGGAGGATCAAAGAAGATCCTGCACTGAAACAACAATAATAACAGTTAACTATTGAACACTGAGCTAAGCCAAGAATTTTTAAATCAATTTTCCAACAGAAAAACAGTGAACCTTAGGGACTAGTTGACACAGACACTACATTAGTTACTCTGTATAATGCTATGACCAAATACTTGACAAGTAGCCATTAAGAGAACAAAGGTATAGTTTGGCTCCTGGGTCAGGGAATGAGTCCATTATGGTGGACTGTGATGTGGTGGAGGTGGGACGTGGCTGGTCACATGAGTATGCAGTCAGGCCACAGAGACGTAAATGCTGGAACTTTCTCCTTTTAACCTCTGTAGCACGTAACCCCAGCCAGTGGGATGTTGCCACCCACATTCAAGGTGGCTCTTTCTACCTTATTTAAACCTCTCTGGAAACACCCTTACAGACACATCCAAAGATGTGACTCATTAATGCTTTGGGCATTTCTTAATGGAATAAACTTAATGATCAAAAGCAGCAGAAGTAGTCATAGATTCCCATCTGTGAATGGCAGAAACTTTGCTCTCCTACTCTGCCATGACAGTTGGCAGGCCACCAGACATCACACTTTATCTCCAGTCCCCAGACCATGACATACCAGGGCCTTGTCATCTGCTTCTTTTCAGGAACACATGCTTTGGCACCTGCCAATGCACCTGTTTTCTTTGTCCATTCCCCACACCGTGAACAAACCTTATTAATGTCACCAAAGCTACAGGCATGTGAAACCTGCTAGTGCCAGTGATTCCTTTCAAAGAGGCAAAGGCATATCAGAGCCTTGAACTCAGGGTGTAGCTTGACATGTCTTTGGAGCTAAGTTGACTTATCCCAGAGGGCTCAGCAAGCCCTGTGATGATCAGAGAGTGGCCAGAGCAAACTTAAATCTAGAGTTGTGGTGGTTTCATTGGGATTTCCTTACCCACTCAGCCAGCAGCCAGCAGCTGCCACATGCTTAGCCATCCTTGCTCAGGAGCTAGCTGGTCACTTGACTCTGGACAGTTCTGTGAACACACAGCCTGTTTTGATGAGTAAGCATCAGAGCCCAGTTCTAACATTCCACCAGTTCCATTTCTGTGTTTCTCTGTTTGCAGTATATGCCCAGCATTGAGGTGCAGTCCGTGCAGAAGTGAGTGTGAAGTAGGCTCTGTGCTTTAGGCACTCAGACACTAGCAAAGTAGATCAGATGATAAGGTCAATAACATTGTGCTTACCCTAAAAATGGTAAAGGGGTAATAAAGTTTAATGAGTTAAGAGACAGTGAGGTACAATTTGGAAGGCCCTCATGGAAGTAATGAGATAAGTATGGGAGTTCACTTATCCGCCCTTGCCCAAAGGCATGACCTTGAAAAGGAAGACATTTTAACATTAGCCATAAGCTGGACCCTGAACACCCATCTAAAAAAAAATCTCTTTCATCTTCCTCTTTGTTAATTATCCAGCACTTAAGGCAGCACTATGCACAATGCCCAACAAATACAACAAACCACTGTCCATTTTGCAAGGCATAAACATTTTAGTCTTAAATGATACCAAGTTGAAGATGCCAAGTATAATGGTTAATTTTATGTGTCATCTTGATTGGACCATGTGATGCCCAGAAATACAGTCAAACATTATGTCTGAGTGCTTCCAGAGGAGGACAGCATTTGAATTAGTGGATTCAGTAAAGCCAACAACCCTCCCCGATGTGGGTGGGCATCATTCTGTCTACAAAGGGACTGAACAGAACAAAATCGGTGGGAGAAAGTTAACTCACTCTGTGCCTGACCACTTAAGCCGATACCACTGGTTCTCCTGATTCTCAAACTGGAATGTACACACTTTGGCTTTTAAGTATTCTGCCCTTATCATTGGCTTTCCAAGGTCTCCAGGCCAAGTAATCAATGGAAATTCTGTCCTTACAAAAATATTTCTCACTTTTCTTAAATCTAAGTTATCCCCATAAACAGAATGATGAATGCCTTGACAGTCAGTGCTTCCTCTGCTTCCTCTACCTTCCTGATACCACACACAGGAAGCACCTTTCTTTCGGAGCTCAGTTCCATGGCCCCTGCCCAGAACACAGAAAGACCAAGCACAAACACCCAACTCTCTACCAACTTTCCCATGCCCTTGGTTTCTCCAGGGTTTCTCAGTGTCTCATATTGAGAGCAGCTTCTCAGGCTGACAACTCAAGGAAGGATAACTAGAGTTTAGCCTAATCGCTTGTGCAGTAAATCTATATACCCTTCTGTTGAAGGAACTTTGTCCTCTCAGGATGACACAGAAGAAGCAATCCTGAAATCGGAGCACCTGTGATCACTCACATGAATCTCTCCTAACATGAGTGCACTTGAATTCCCTCATGGAAAGTGGGGTGGGCTCATAAGACTCACAAGGTACACAGTAAGGCCCTTCCAGTTCCCAAGGATATATAAACAGTTTTAAATGGCTGGGGATGGGGACTCCGTTCAGTTGTATAGCTGCCTGCAAGTAACCTAATCTCTGTAAGTAACCCCTTAGTAGATAGCCTCAGCTAAATTTAGCGGCTCACCAAGATGGACTTGGGTGGAATTATTTCTTCGATCTCTCTCTCTTTCTTTCTCTCTCCCTCCCTCCCTCTCTCTCTGTCCCTCTCTCATAGAAGTGGCCTTCCCAGGAAAAGTTATGCAACAGTTTCTTGCTTGGACTACGGTTTTCATCTGGACTACGGTCCTGCAGGTTCCTCCCCTCCCATGAACATTGCTCACTGTATCCCTGGTGAGACTCCAGTCGGTGTTTGAGTTAATCAGCATTTTATCGCTGTAACAGATATCTGAGGTCATCATGCATGCAGAGAAGGGTGATTATTTTAGCTCATGGCTTTGGACTTTCAGCCTGTACTCTGCTGATGCCACTGCTTCTGAGTCTGAGGTGAGGAAGCCCAGGGCAGGGAGCGCATGGCAGAGGAAAGATGCTCACCTCAGGACTCACGGCTAAAAGAGACAGAGAGGTCACCATCAACCTTCAAGGGCTCATCCTTGGTGAACTGAAAATTCCTACTGGGAGCACTCTTAAGACTTCTATTATCTCCAACAGTTCCTTTCTAGGGACCAAATGTTACTACACGGGGCTTCAGGTGACACGTTTCACTATAGTGACATTAGAGAATGCCACGTCAGACCCTAACTGAACTTGTCCCAAGCAGTTCATGTTCTTTGTTGTATCCAAACTCACATCTATACCTTTATTTTCTTAATATATTTTAACTGTTCATACATAGATTCACTTTTATTTAATTTATTTTGTGTATTAGTGTTTTGCCTGCATGTATGTAAGTGCATAGTATATATGCAATGCCTTTGCATGCCAAAAGAGGGCATTGGATGCCTGAACTGGAGTTGTGGTTGTTAGCTGCCATGTAGGTGCTGGGATCTGAACATGGGTCCTCTCCAAACACAATTAATACTCTTAACCACTGAGCCATCTCTCTAGCCCCTAGATGAACTTTTCAAACTTAGCACGGTCCTACACAGCAATATCTATATGATCATAGCCTGAGGGTCCAAGTATGTACTTTAATACACATTTGAATAGTTATATGATTTTCAAAACAGAAAAGGTAATTGCCACTCTACCACTTAAGATCAACTAGTCTGTCACTCAGGATGTATACAGGCCACACATAGTGAGCTGCCTTCTGATGCTACAGATATGTGATTACCAAAGGGGAGGTCTGAATCTGCAAGAGGAAGGGAGAGGTGCTGTGCCCCCAGGTGAGGGAAACATGATAGCAAGATATATTCAGGAGAAAATGCAGTCAAGCAGCAGCAGTCATAAGCTCAAAAGTTGCTAAATAGACAAGAGTCTAGCTACTCCCTGTAGAGGGATACATGAACACTCTAAGTCTGTTAATTCATTCAGTAAACAAAGTTGTTTATTTTTGGTTGGGGTTTGGTTTGGGTTTTTGAAAGTGGATCTTATTTTGTAGCCCAGGCTATTCTCAAACTCACAGCAATCCTCCAGCCTCAGCCTCCTGAGTGCCAGAGTTACAGACCTGAATTACCACCAGCAACAATGTGTCTGTATTTGGATAGGAATACTAGTTTCAATAGTCTCCTGTAATATCTGTTAATGTGTTTTTATTTGCAGCTGGGGATTATCACTGGGAAGAACTCATGTGCCTTGTTATACATATCAGAATTTACACAGCAGGCTGTTTTCCCTGCGATCTGGGTCCATGGACAACTACTAACAGGCTAAATTCTGAACTCTGTTTTTTGTCTGTGAAAGAAACAAATTTTTTTTTGCTGCTACTGCTGCTGTTTAATGACTTTTCTCTCTTCTTAGGAATTCCACAAATGTATATAATGAAATGCAATCATATACGACTTCTTCCTCTAACTCCCCCACATACGCTCCAACATGTCCCCTGTCCAACAACTTCATGTCTGTCTGCTTTTTCTCCTGATAACCACTAATTAGTGCCATACGTGCATGGGTATGGAACAACTTGGGAATTCTACCAATGGCTGAGCCCTCAAAAAAAGAGCTACTCTTCCTCCAGCAGCTATCAATGGCCAATAGCTCCTCAGTAAGGTGGACAACGAGGTGTCCTAGGCCCCATCTATGCTAGAAATCAGTCTGGCTTAATCTCGCGCAGTAACTACAGCTACTGTGCATTCCTGAGAGCAGCAGCTATGCCATGTCCAGAAAAGAGCACTTCACAGCACTCCGTCCTCCGGCTCTTACATTCTCTTTACGTCCTCTTCCTCGTGTTCCCCGAGCCTTGGCAGGAGGTAAGGATTGGAAAAGATGCCCTTTTTGGGCTGAGAACCAACATCTTAACTGGAGGTTTTAAAATATGTTTCCCCCATTGAAAGTGTCCCATTTCCCCTTTTCTCCTTTGATAATACCGGTCTCCTATGGCCCCATATTTTTTGAGCTCCTTCTTTCCCTTTATCCTCATAGTTCTTTGTATAACACTCCCTCCACACTCCCATTTTATCTATTTCTTCCTTAGTAACACTTGTCTCCTATTCTCCCTTGGGTTCCTTCCTTCCATTTACCTCCCTGGTTCCTTTCCAATTTCCTGGTTCCTGCAATTACATCATACATACTCACATATAAGGATTTGGTGCTAGTATTCACAGAGGAGGGAGAACATACATCATTTAAAAAAACCACAGAGAGGAAGCTGGAGAGATGGCTCAGTGGTTGAGAGAACTGACTGCTCTTGCAGAAGACCCAGGTTCGATTCCCAGAACCCACAAGGCAGCTAAGAACCCTCCTTTACTCCAGATCCAGGAGAGCCAATGCCCTCTTCTGACTTTCAAGGCATTGCACGACATGGATGCCCTGACACACATGCAGGCAAAACACTCATACACATAAAAAATAAAAATAATAAAATATATATTTAAAATTTAAAAAGAGGGAATCATATTAGTCTAACAACCTAAGGAAAAAATCCACATACAATATCTCTACATGAGTCCACGTGCATAGCTGAAGGCTATATAACAAGAAACAGGAGAAACTTTCCTTTGAATTGTTGGCTAGGGTGGTCCAAGAGACTCCTAAAATTATGCAGGCTATTGCCACAGCCCTTGATCGCCTCCTAGAACTTGAAGGTTAGACCCTATTGCTGAAGACAGGACATACTTCGGAGATTGGATTTGGAGCAATGGAGCTGGAACTGACCTGGAAGCCACTTCCCCTAAAGGCTAGCCCTCATGGCTCTGGAGAGTACTATGAAAGCTGCTAAGGGAGAACATCAATCCATGATCCAACCCCAGCTTCATGATCTAATAACCACATCGATGACTGTTACAGCACTCACTCAACACTGGTGCAATAGTGGCACTTTAATCTAGGGGCCAATCAATAGCTACCTAATTGGTCTTGGAGCCCACTCCAAGTGCCTTTTGGTAAATGATTTTAAAATGCTAATCGTCTCTGATACCCATGTGAAAGGGATTCGGGAGTCATCTTGGATAACTGTTTGCAAGCCCCAAACTCAAAAAGTACCCCCAACACAGACACAGACACAGACACAGACACAGGAAGAGAGAGAGAGAGAGAGAGAGAGAGAGAGCGCGCGCCTGACTTGAAATGCATTCTGGATTTGTCCTGTGCTTCCCTCCCACCCCTCCTCTCTTTCTTAGGCCACCAGATCAGTTTGAAGGTGTGTTTGGGAAGCTGATGAGGACCTGGGGTAACAGTCCCAGCTAGAGGCTAGACTAACGACGAGGGAGCCCAGCTGTGCTGTTAAACATGGGGACTGGGGTAGCATGTAAGTCATTCCTCCTCACAATGCATGTTTTAAAATAGACCCTTCTGCCCAGTTCTACAGGTTTCTTTTTAATATCACCCAGTCATTTGAACCCAAAATATCAATCTGATATTTTTCAGTCTATTTTAATTGCGTAAAACGGTCACCTTTGTCTTGAAGAGAAAATGCAATACATAGCTCATTGGAAAAGAATGTTTACTTGATTGGTGTAATTAAGACTTTCTGTGCAAATGCAACAGACAGATCAGAAGTCAGGCATGGCTCCAAAAATTAAAGGGCCCTTATTAAAGTCTATATTCTGTCAAAAAAAAAAAAAAGAAGAAGCAAGTCTATTTACACTGATATCATTAAATGTCCTTAAACTCTAAGGTGACTTTCTGAGTGTTTTACTTGCATTAATAGAATATCTATGTCTAAGGGAGGCTTTAAAGGGTGATATAGTGGAGACCTCTTCTCTTACCGAGAGACCAATTTGCCAGAACACACTAAAAGAGTGTTCTGGGCCCACTGACATACCTGAAATTGCCATTAGCTTAGAAAGAATTTTAGTGGCTTAGCTTTTATCAATTAAAAATTGCTTGGACCTCAAGTGTAAAACTGTCATAAAGAAACCTATTATTTTGTACATATATTAAAATGTTACAAAATATATTATTTGGGCTTATAAAGGAGTCTGTGCACCCCTGATATATAGAAATATATATCTATAAATAGATAGATAGGTAGATAGATAGATATTTAAAGTTCCTAACTCCCAACACCCAAGAATGTGCCCTTCTTCACAAATAAGCATCTGAAGATAAAATCAAGTTAAGGTATAGTGGATATTGCACGAGGGTTAGCAAAAGTCTCAACACTGCTGTTCTTCCTAAAGGTCCAGGCAGGAAATAAGGAGATCAGTCTTTAAAGTGCCTGCTGCTCAAGTAGGAAAGCCTGAGTTGGGGTTCCCAGCACCCTTGTAAAACGATAGGCACAACTGCACACACCTATAATTGCAGAGCTAGGAGGCAGAGACAGGCAGATCCCTGGAACTCCCCGGCTGGCCAGCCTAGCCAAGTTTAAGAGCTCCAGGTTTAATGATAAGCTCTGTCCCAAAAAAATAAGATGGAAAGTGATTGAGAAAGACACCTGACATCCATCACTGGCTTCCATGGACATTTGTACACACACACATGCACATGCACATGCATGCACACGTACACACACAGGAATACACACACATGGACACATATACACATATACACCATGCACATATCAGTATCAGGATAAGATCCTCAAAATATAATCAACAAGGATCCAAAAATACACACTTAGGATATGTCAACCCAGAAGCTTTTGCATGATAAAAGAAGCCGTCAACAGGGTTAAGAGATGCCCTACAGGATGGAAAAAGTGTTGTAAACTACACATTTCACAAAGGAATCCAAAGTGTCCGAGAATTCAAACAACTCAACCCAAATCCAAATACTCCAGTTAAAACTGGGCAAATGACTTCAATAGACATTTCAGAGGAAATACGAAGAGCAAACCATGTGAGAAAATGTCCAATATCATTAGCCAAGAATGAAATTCGAAACTGCAGTGAGATACTGTAGCTAAAATTCCTTCTAGGAGCACAGATGACATCCAGTCCCCTCCTCCTCCCTTGGTTATGACAAATCGAGGTATAATTTGGGAAACAAGTGAGTTTACTGGGCTTCTTACAGAGCAACGGGTGAGGGTCTACTTAGAGAATTGTGGGTGCTCCCTCCTAAGATTGCACCAGAAGTCTCCATCCAGGCATCCCCATAGCTGTCCAAAATGGCAACAGACCCTCCCCATGGCTTCCTCAGTTTATACACCCTTAGGCCCTCTCCCTTGTGCAACTAGGGCTGCCTGGTAGATTGTGAGGTGTGGTTGACTCTCCCTGTCCCTCCTTCCTTGCAGAGCATACCAATTACCAAACTGGGCTGTGATGATCCTAGGCAAGTGGGTGTAACCAAGCTTGGGAAGTCTGCGGGTTGGAAGACAGTCCTTTGCAACAGATACCATTTCACCCTAGTCAGCGTGGCTATTATTTAAAAAGGAAAGAGAAAGAAAGAAGAAAGAAAGAAAGAAAGGAAGGAAGGAAGGAAGGAAGGAAGGAAGGAAGGAAGGAAGGAAGGAAGGAAGGAAGGTTAACAAATCTAAAGGAAGTGGGGCAAAGGAAGCGCACAGACTGCTGGTGGGAGGAGAGGTTAGCACAGCTACTATGGGAAACTGGAGATTCTGCACACAACTAAAAGCGGGTGAACTCTATCACCTAGCTCTCCTACTCCTGAGTATATATCCAAAAGGAAATCAGCATGTAAAAGAAACAGCTAGTCGTCCACATGTAGCAAGCCACTATTCACAATAATCCAGATACGAGTTTAAACAAAGTATCCATTGATGACCAGCAGGTAAACAAAATGTGCATAACAGAATATTATTCAGCCATGAAGGGAATGAAATCCTGCCATTTGTGGCAAAATAGATGGAATTGGAGGTCACTGCTTAGTGAGATAAGCCAGACACAGAAAAACAAATCCCACATGGTCTTTCTCATAGGTAGAAGCTCAAGTAGTTGATTTCAAAGTCAAAGAGAACAGAATAGTGACTACTAGAGGTTACAAAAGTCAGATGGCAGATAGGTTAGAGAGTAGTTGGAAATGGGTACCAAAATCCATGTAGATAAACAGAGCGAGTTGTAGTGTAGTGCAGGTCGAGAGGGTGGCTGTAATTCACATGACCCTGTCACACACGTGAGAGAGTCCTGCCTGAAGACTCCAAATGTGAAGGAAAGATAAGATGGAAATAGCATTCGCCAGGATGCGCTCCCTACACACTGTCGACATACATGAAATTCCCACACACACCCGTAAGTATATACGTGATTATTACATATTAACTGAAGTTAAAAATGAAATGAAATCAGGACTAAAGAGATGGCTCAGCGGTTAAGACCATTTACTGCTCTTTCAAGGGACCTGATTCCAGTTCCCCACATCCACATGGGGCAGCTCACAGCCAATGACATGGCTCACAATCATAACTCTAGCTCCAGGGGCTTCAACACTGTGTTGTGGACTCTGCAGGCAGGCACACACACACACACACACACACACACACACACACACACACACATAGACAGACATACACATAGTTTTTTTAATTAAAATATTTAAGTGAAATCATATTTTTTTAAATCTCACCCCAAACCCTCTACATAGACAATTAGAACAAATCAATTCAAAATAGTCCCAAACAGGAACCAGCCCAACTGCTTTTCAGTGGGTAAATAGTTTTAAAAACAAATAAACAGAAAAACTATGGTGCTATCTATTCTATAGACTGTGGCTCGGCAATAAAAAGGAATGAATTATTGATTCAAAGAGCCACACAGATGAACTGCAGGGATCTGAACTAGCTAGGAAAGTCAATTCCCAGAAGTTGTGAACTGCTTAGAGTGAGTGAAGACACACGGGTGTGAAAAACTAAGAGGAACACTTGTGATGGAACTGTCTCCTGACTGTTTCAATGTGCACATCCCAGGGGTGATATTTCATATAGCTTGTAGCCTGTCCTTATTGGCAATAACTGTAGAAAAAGTACATGGAACATTTCTATGTTGTTTCTTACACCTGCATAAGAATCCATCTTTACCACAAAGTTAAATGTTGTGTTTAATGGAAAAATAACATGTATGTGTAACTTGTGCATTGATTCATTTTTATCTACTTTCTTAAAAATGGATTATACTTTCATCTTTTTGATAACTCAAAGCCCCCTTACACTGCCCCACTTCTCTTTGTTGTTTCTGTGAGGTACTAACTACTTCTAGCATGACAGAATATAATTTACACTTCATATTGACTGTTTAGTATTGTCTTCTCCCATGAGAACGAAAGCACAGTTGGGTGGAATCTTACTCTCTACTGCTTGATGATGCAGTCCAAGTGCCTAGAATGTTAGCTGGCACATAAAAATATGCACAAAATGCACCTAAAAGGTGTGTCATGCATTTCAGTGTCCTGATAAAGAGCCTCTGGAGAACCAGAATCAGTAGTATGTGAATACAGAGAGGGAAAGAGATTTATTTCAAGAACTTCATGTAATCACAGAAACTGGCAAGCTTGCAGGATTGGACCAATTGGCGGAGACCCACAAAAAAAAAGAAAAAGAAAAAAAAAGTGTTGTTCAAGTCCAGCCCCATCTGCAACAGAATTCTCTCTTGCCTGAAGGAGTCCAAAGGCTTTCTGCTACAAAAATCCTGCTTGCTTTGGCCTCTTGTTCTATTTGGGCCTCAACTGATTGGATAATGAAGGCAATCAACTTTACTCAAAATCTACCAATTTAAATGTTAATCTAAAATATATAACAGGAGAAACATCTAGTATGGTGTTTAAGCAGGTACCTGGGCGCCATGACCCAGCCCACTCAATATTTAAAATGAGCCATCAGAGTCAGTTGTTGGACCAGACTGAAGTATAGCAGGACTCTGATGACTCCCACCTTTAGTAAATGGTCATAAACTACTGTGCCTGTTACTGTGAGCAATTTATATCTCCTTGTTCACCAGCAGGCTGGTGATAACTGCGTTTTGCAGCAGCACTTAGAGCAACCTCTGTATTTTCTGTAATTTTCTACTTTTAGTATTTATGGATTTGGATATATTAGGCATGTGTGTTACACCAATGCAGAAAGAAAACAGCAAACAGGTTCTATGAGAGGGCTGATTTAATCGCCTGTAATTAAAGTATATGAAACTGAAGTGTATAGCCTGGACTGGGAGGTCAGAGCCTATTTTCTTTCTATCTGACTCTCAGCTAGGATCCTAAAAAGTTCTTCTGGAAGGAAAGTGAAGTCAGAAAGGCAGAATTCAAAACTGCCTGCTTAGAACCAGGGGACTATCTCTGCCATGTTGGTCCCAAAATGCGTTCATCTGGGAGTGATTTCACAAATCCCAAGTGAGGCAAGGGAAGCTGAGACAGGAAAACACCTGTGAAGAGTGGATTTGAGTCTGAGTAAATCCATTGGTAACTGGCTCTAAACACTGATGACCCTCTTAAAAACTGTGTACGATGTCCCAGCACAGTCACCCTGGGACAGGGACTTGGCCTAGTTATCCATTAGCTTCATCCCTTCCATCCATTCTCTTATTTCCAGGTTGTATGTGACTTCCGGAGGACAAGTTCTTAAGATGCTGAGATGGTTGTCAGGAGAAGAGAGATGCGACTAACACAATATTAGGTACGAATGCTCCTGGATGCCAGTTCTGAGGAAGAGCTGGGGGACAGCTGGTAAAATACACAATTTCTAACACTGACAGATCTCTCTGTGTAAGTTATCAAAATGAAAAGAAAGAGACCAAAACAATCCTTCCATTCTAAGAAGAGATTCTGATTAAATGGCATCTTAAACTGTCTAATATACCATTCCACTTTAAGGTTATTTGTGGAAATAATAGGTGTTGCAAAGTTTGTACTTAATTCTGTTTTAGCAGCATAAGACCATTAGCATTCCTGTGGTTTGTTATAGTTTGAAAGTGAAATGTTACCCACAGGCTCATGTGTGTGAATACCTGGCCCCCGGCTGGTGGTGTATTTAGGAGGTTGTGGAGCCTGGCTGGTGGAAGTGGGGCGGGTGCAGCCCAGGGACAGGCCTTTGAGAGTTACAGCTCAGCCCTGCTTCCACATTCATTCTCTACTTCCTGATCCACCAAGATTTCCATTAGCTGTGCTGCAAGTTCCCACTGCTGTAGACCCAACTACTCTAGCAGATATCCCTCCTCCACCACGATGGACTGCATCCTCTGAAGCTGGGAGCCAAAATCAACCACTCCTCCTTAAGCCCCGTGTTTGTCACAACAATTAAAGCAACCAGTACATTACTAAGTAGTCTTCCGAGTTGTTCATCTTCCTGGATACTTCCTTGAATAGGTTTGCAATTCATTTCTTAAAACTATCCAGAGCTTTAATGCAGTAGGGAAGAATTGTACATTAAGGAATCGCTTGAGAATTACAAAATTAAAATAAACAGAAATGGACATGTAACACAAAAAGCAAAGTGAAGAAAGTCTGACCGAGGCACTGAGTTCTCTAGTGGAAGAGAGTGAAAGAATATCAACCTGCTATATGCAAACCCAGCGTAAGCCTTTTTATAAGCCTTGCCTTATTTGGACCCCAGATGCAGGAAGAAGTATTGTTTTTACTAACACATAAGTTACACAAGGCTCAATGAAGGGATTAAGCAAGATCACACAGGGAGACTGAGTGACCAGCCACCTTCAAAGTCCATGTGTGTCAGAGTCACCAATAACAAAATAAGATCCTAGGTCCTGCTCAAGACATATGAAATCACCATCTCTGAGAATGGGTCAAGAATTTTCTATCGTGAATATTCCTCAGATGATTCTCATCAGTCATAATTGGAAAATTCTGTTCACAATGCCTTTTTCCTTGGGCCTTTATGAAGCCAAGGAGACCAAATTGAAAAAAAACAGACTATAAAAAAATCAATTTAAATTCAGTCAGCACGTGCTGGGTATGTAATTTAACATTTCTAGTATATGTGAAGGCCTGGGTTCAATCCCCAGAGCTGCCAAGCAAAATAAAATCAGTCAACAATGTAGAAATACCCAGGTTCTGTCGCAAGAAAGTATGCTTTAATGCAGAAGTTGGCAAAAGTTTTTTGTAAAGGGAACATATTAAATATTCTAGTCATTCCATTACTCATCTCTGTCATTTGTGAAAACAACTTTATGCCAAAGAAAGGGAATGGCTGTGTGCCAATAAAACTTTATTTACAAAAAGCAGGCAGTGAACTGAATTTGGCCATGAGCCATAGCTCACTAACCCCAGCTCTAATGACTTTTGGGAAGTGTCCCAGGTAAATGGACATCCTCTAAAGATAGAATACAACTTCAAAAGGAAAACTTTCCTTTTGGTTCATGGTCAACAGGTAGAATTCATGCATATGAATATACCATGACATAGATTTTTCTGGGGGTTTTGGCTGACTTGATATTTGGTGTGAATCATGCATAATCGAATATGCAATAGTATCAATCAAGGCAACCACTGATCGAATGAATGGGTAATGAGGAGGGGAAAAGACAGTTGATGTTTGCAGATCAGAAGCTAAAATGTCCACGCCACCCAAAGTAATCTCTAGACTCAATCCCTAACCAATCCCAATGACATTTTTTACAAAGATAGAATAATTTGACAACTCACATGGAGCTAGAAAGCACAATTAGCAAAACCAGTTTGAGGAAGAAGCAAGCAGAAGACATCACCTTCTCCTGATTTCAAAGTGTTTCCAAGGCTGCAGAATCAAACCATTTTTAATGCTCGGAATGTCATTGGAAATGTCAACTGTTAATTTTACAACCATACTGAGGAGCAGGTATGTAGCAATAAAACATCACAAGTGTCACTGTTCTTACAGAATAAATACCCTCCGAGTGGTTGCAAAAAAACTAAATTATGTAACCGTAATGGCAAGAGTTTTCCACAGTTCTCTCACAGAACAGCCCTATGGGTGAATGGCTCTACACACAGTTCCTCATCTCTTTGTAGACTCAGGAGAATGGACTAGCCACTTGTTTTGTAATTCTAAACACAAAACTGGCTTTTTAACTTTTCTGCATCTTTAAAAAATACATTTTCACTCAATGTGAAGAATCAAGGTGAGACCCTGAGGAGGAAAATCAGACGGGAAGAGTTCTACAGTGCAAAGATGTCTTCACAAGGAACCACAATATCCCCAGGGCGAAGAGCACAGACTGTCCTGCAACCGTTACGCAGAAGTCAGTTGCGTTCTGTTTCTTAAGATGCGGAATTTTGCTATGCATGGTGGCACATGCCTTTTATCCCAGAGCTGGGAAGGCAGAGGCAGGATGTTCTCTGTAAGAGCAAGGCCAGCTTGGTCCACATAGTGAGTTCCAGGCCAGTGGGGGCTACAGGGAGGCCTTCTCAAAAAAGCAAACAAAACAGAAGCGAAGACACACACGGGAGTTTGCCAGTTCCTCCTAATCAGGAATGCAAGGGAAATGGTGAGATCGTCAGCAATGTAGATACAGTTTGTGGAGACCTGTTACAGGATTTCCTGGGTGGACAGGACATCCAGAGGGGCACAAAAGGACTGGACCCTCAGCGCCCAGAAATCCCAGCAAAGCACCGGGAGCTTGGCCGGACAGAGCGGGAGTTGGGTGTCTTGACCTCCAGGCTCGTCTGTGAGGAGAGCGGTTCCAGCAGAATTGTGAGGAAGATAAGAAAGCAAAAGTTGGGGGTGGCTTCTTGCTCCCCCGGTCTGAAAGACGGCTCAGGCCTTCCTCACCTCCCTCGTCAACGCCAGGATGCGCCCCTCAGCTTCCTTTGCCAAGAAAGAGAAGCGAAAATCTCCTTCGTTTTTCTTTTTGATCAGATGATCAAAAAGATTTGATCACATGATTTTGTCGTTTTTAAAAATCACTATCTATTAGGCTGGAGACATGGCTCGGCAGTTAAGAGCGCTGACTACTCTTGTAGAGGACCCAGGTTTGACTGTCAGCACCCACATGGCAACTAGCAACCACTGGTAACTCCAGCTCCAGAAGGTCCGGTGCCCTCTTTTGACTTCCGTGAGCATTGCATGACACAGGTGCCCTTACATACATGTAGGCAATACTCTCATATACAAAATAATTTAAATATTCTTTAATTTAAAAATCACTGCTCACTGTTCTGAATTATTCAGAAAAGCATGATATTCCTTTTTCTTCTTTCTATCTCTGTCCTAAGCAAGCTTTCTCTGGTACTTCGGGTTTCCTTGCTTTTTCTCTGAAGCTCCCCTCCCTAATTGTGGTGACTTGCTGACCTTTCTATGCTAGCTTAAAACAAATGTCATAGCTCCCCTCCTTCCTTCTCCACTCCATTCTTTTAAACCCTACTAAAACTGTCCTTAAACTTCAGAAAAATCGCTGACTGTAATAAGCTAGTATCCTAAAAGAATCTTGTCTCCCTTCTTCTGCCAAAGGTGAGACACTCATGCACTGAAACACCTGCTCCTGATCCAGGCCCTGTTTTGCTGGTCTTCCTGAGCCAATGATTTCATTAACAGGTTACGCCCAGTATACAGTTCCTATTTGTTTCTCTATACATCATGAATAAAGCTTCCACATGAGGCAAACAACAAAACTAGTCCTCTCAGTAGCACAAGAAGCCCTGTGTTGGTGTGCCAAGACTGTTCTTAAAAGCTGCAACTTATGGGGCTTCAATCAGATGTGGATTTAAAGCTTCCTATTAAATTTCAAGTGAGTTATTTTAAAAGCAAACTGTTAAGTCTACTGTGGCAGAGAAAGTAGTATTTTATCAGGAGGTCTCTGTGGATACCTGATCACTGAGCCCAGCCAGGAAAGCCTGAACTATATATGACCAGATTAGATACTACCTGTCCATAAAGATAACGAAGCCTTTCTAAGGCGAGAATGCTGGGGGAACCAGCAGTTAACAGAGAGGAATGTGAAATAACTACCAGAGAAAGCAGGTCATATGAGTGGTAAAGCCACTGAGTCACTCCTGTCAGGTGAAGTTGCTGGAAGATTTACATGACTAATCAGCTTGCCTGACCAGTCTGCTTAAGAGTGAACTTTCTTTTGCGATTAAAATGATATGTATTGCACATATATACTGATTTATATGGTATTGTATTTCCTGCAGAGATTTCCTAGACTAAAATTGAGTATGTAATGGGCAATGAAGGATGTTTCATCAGGGCAGCAAACAGAGAACGTGTGCCCCAGTCATCCCTTCGTTGCATCCCCTCCCGCATCCTCTTTATGGGAAAATCTCCTTAGAGCTGGTTCCTGTAGAATCATCCATCAGCAACCTTCCTATGCACACTTCATGCATATGTGTGGATTCCTTCCTCAGTCCATATCTAAGTGTGAATTTCTGTAACCAGGCTTAAAATGCAAGAGGAAAACTTGGGTAGGAAAGAAGGGGGAAGAAAGAAAAAAGAGGGAGGGAGGGAGGGAGAGAAGGAGGGAGGGAGGGAGGGAAAAAAATGAAGCCTTGTCCAATACACATAACCAAGAATTTCCGCAGGGATCTCTCAGACTCTAGAATCTTGATCAAATTGAAACTTTTGTTTTACAGCATATAAATCCAGAGCTTTATGTGAACATTTTAAAAGTCAGGGGTGTGGTGCAATAACATCCTTGTGGCCACCTTTGTCTCCTAGAGCCTTGTTCTGCTGAAAATGTTCTCTGTTGTCTTGATGCAGATGTTCAACTGAAGCCTTCACTTATTTTCAACAAAGCAGCTCCCCCAGGGCTCTGCAGGGTGCATGTGGATGGTGTGCTACTTTGAATATTTGGAGGGGAGCCTGAGGAGATGGAGGGTGGGTTGACATCATGGAAACACAAACAATCCTAAATTGTCCGTTAGAACATTCTTGTGTGTAAAATATCCCTTGGCCACTTCAGCACCCTGGGATTTCCCTGCTTGCTCCCCCTGCTGAGATGCTGGCTGACTTCTCTCTCCTGTTTTCTCCCCCTGCTGAGATGCTGGCTGACTTCTCTCTTTTGTTTTCTCCCGTCTGGCTCCCTTCCTTCCCACATTCAGTTTTCAAATTCATCTTTCTCTGTGGTACATGGTAATAATGCTTTCTCCACTCCCGACTTCCAAAATCAACCCAAGGCAAATTTTACACATAAAAAACAAAACAAAACACAGTTTTTGCTTTACTAGAGGATAGTAGTCTCACAAACCTTGTTCTTTACAATTAAGAAAGGTATCTAGCCTGGCTGGCTGATAACCAGCCTCAGCAAAGCAGAGTGATGTAAGTCACACCTAAAAGATACACTTAAGGGAAGAAAGATGGTCTGTGGTATAGATGGTCCAAACTAATGCTCGAAACTGAGCAGCCAGGCTAGGGAGATAGCATGCTCTATAAAATGCTTGCCGTGCCAGCATGAGGTCCTGAGTTACATCCCAGATGCCATATTAAAAAGCCAAGTATGGGGGGTACATACTTGTAATCCCAGGTGGGGAGCCTGAGACAAGTGGATTCCTAAGATGGATCCCTAGCCTAAGCAGCAAGTCCCAGGCGAACAAGAGACTTTGTGCTAAGAAACAATGTGGGGCTGGAGAGATGGCTCAGCAGTTAAGAGCACTGTCAGCTCTGCAGAGAACTCAGGTTCAGTTCCCAGCACCCACATGACTGCCAACAACTTGTCTACAACCCCAGTTCCAGGGGATCTGATGCCTACTTCTGGCCTCTCCTGGTATTGCACACACATGGTCCAATACATACAAAACACTCATGCCCATAAAATAAATAAATAATTTAATTTAAAAGAAGAAGCAAGGTAGATAGCACTTAAGGAGGAATGACACCTGACATCGATTATCCTCTGCTCTCTACAAGGGCACACACACGTACACTTGCATTCACGGGTACCTGCATATACATGAGCACACACACTATATACATACAAAATATGGAAGAGCCATCATGACCATGAGACAAATAAGTTCCTATTACAACACTCCCTGCCTCTAGTTACTCAACCTATGTTTTGGATGTGTTCTCCTGGAAGACATGCACACAGTAGGGCTGATGTAGTGAAAGCCAGTTCTCTCTAACTGGACCATTCTGTGATGGGTTTTCTATTCCAGCAAGCACAAAAGGAGGCTGAGAACCAAGGGCTCCTCCTTTGTCTCCTGGACTGTGTTGGCAACAAGCAGCAAATGACATGAGCTGGAACTTCCCCAGGATGTGCTTGCCATCTGCAAAGGCATTCTGGGCTGTTTGCAAAACCTCTATTGCCACTTGCAGATAAGACTGAGAGCAAAACTAGACTCTAGTCTTCAGAGAAGTCTGAGAAATACAATCCTCTTGTCCTAGACTTTCTGATACAGAAAAGGCAGTGTTGTTCCCATAGGAGGAAGCCATGGGAGCTTGCAGGGAATTTAACTTGATCTTGTGTCTTTCAGCATCTCTCCAACTCCCTGAAGGCTCTCACAACCTTTCACATAAGGCTGGTCTGGGTTTGATTAAAGGAAAGGCATCCACCCTCCCAGGAGAAACCGTTCCCAGGCCTGGATGCAGCTGGGCTGTGAGGAGGCTCTTATGTACTTTCCCCTTGGGGCCTGTTTCATGAGGTGCCAGCGCAGGAATTGTGGCTGGTGTTCATTTGTTGCTTTCTATCCCATCGTGTCTCACAAGGGTATGAAGCAGAAAATAATTGTAGCGATGAATTAAACAAACAAAAGAAAACACCGCCATCACTAAAGTAGATTTTTTTTTCTTTTTTACTACATTTATTTAGCATGTGTGTGTGTGCACGCATGCCATGATACACATGGGAGGTCAGAGGACAACCTGCATTTGTGGGTCCTCTCGATCCACATGATGGAAGTAGATGTATATGAGACTTATTAGATGGGCTGAAACGATATGGTCTGGGTGGTCCAGCAATGACTGTCTTGTGGTGGAGAGGCCAAGAAACCAGCATAACCTCAGTCCAGGAGGCTGGATGTCTCAGTAGTCCCAATCTGGAACTGAAGGTTTGGAGGATTCCTGGAGAGCTTCTGGTCTTCAGTCCACACCGGAAGCCTGAAGAAGCCAGTTCTAAGATCAGTGAAGGCATGTGTCAGGCACAGGACAGATGAACTTGCTGGTGAGAGTGAAGGCAAGCAGGCACACACATAATCTCCTTCTTCCATGTCTTTTTACCTGGGCTGCCCCCAGAAGGTGCTGACAACATTTAGAATAGGTCTTCCAGCTTCAAATAATCAGATCGAGATCTTTCACAGGACAGCCCATACGCTTGTGTTTTAATTGATTCCAGATGCAGTCAAGTTGACACCAAGATTAACCATCCCAGTGTGTCACAGTATGAATGAGACTCAATGCAGGTGCTCATAGAACAGGCTCCCTCGCTCGCATCTGTGAGCCACAGTAGATTTTTGCAGCCAGGATATCTTTTCCAACTGTAATCAAACTCTAATATAGAGCCACCATTAATGGTGCTCATAACTGCCATCATTGGCATCATATCTAGGAGGAGAGAGAGCAGAAAAGATAGAGAGAAGGCTAGCCCATTCCTAGGGAGCTGGATGCTCCAAACATCCAAACAGGTGAGTCCAACCTGTAGGCTGCAAGTTGCATATGAATTTGATCAGTGATAGCTATGAACGAGCCCAACAAAAACAGTAACCTTGTGTAGAGTAAATTTACATGGACTTTCCCTCTGGCTGGATGGATGGGCACACCCATGGAGGCTTGTGCTGGACCCAGACGCAGCTGCAGGCGACCTCAGCAACAAGATATGCCTCTAAGAATTTTATTGATGGAAATGGAATTAATAGATTCCACCACTTTCCAACCAAAAACTGGTTTGAGGGAGAAGGCCTGGGGGAGAATCTGGGAATGCCGGGAGGAGAGGCATTTGGGAGGCACTGCAGCAGCAGCAGCTATGGTCGCCATTTTGGCAAGGCACATCAGAGGTCCACAGCACTTCTGATCAAAATGCTGGTTCCCCCATACGAGATCACTGTTCCTCTCCCAGGTGATAAACCTTTTGTAAGTAACCCCAATAAACTCCAATTTGTCTAATCAAAGAGTATAGTCCGTCTGCTCAGCCAATTAGGAACCAGAGGGGCGGGTCCAACCACAGTGCCTCGCTGGGAGAGGAGAATTCTTAAGACACCTTATTTAAAGTATTATGAGATTTTTTTTTCTCCAATGTTTTAAACTCATTTCACAGTTCTCAAGCTTTGTAGATAGCAACAATGTCAAGAAATTGGGACACATGCCTGCACCCACAAAGTGGGGGAGGGAACACTAGGGGATCCATCACAAGTAGAAGCCGAGACCCATTTCCAGACATGATCTAAAGACAGTGGACCTTGCATGGAGAATCAGTAGCACTCACCAAGACAGCCTGATGTTCAGCACTATGACCACAGGGGCCCAAGGCACAGTACTGATCTAGTTAGGGAACTGTGATGGTGTGACCTGTTTCCAGGCCTGCTGGAGCAGCAATGCTAGGTGAATGCTAAAGGAGCAATCTGTGTCCCACATTATACGGCAGGATTTCAGGACTGATGGCTCACGACTCCTCTCACATGTCACAGTGTACAATGCCCCTGGGAGTCACAGTACAGGCCAATCAAATGACTGTAAATGGGATTCTTCCAGATGGATAAGCAGGGCCCCTGAGCCAGAGTTGATTTGATTTGGACAAACTTAGAAGTGTGGCCTTTTCATGCTTCAGATGTGAGAATAAGTTTTACCTGTATTATCAATCCTCTCTCCCATTTTTCTTCAGAATCCACAAAACAGAAGCCTAGTGTTAAGACAGATCCAGGACTCAGATCCAGAGGGGTAACGGCTCACTCCTACTAGACACCCAGAAAGAGTCAAGCACCGGCCTTCCTAAGGAAACATTTGCCTCTGATTCATCCAAAAAACTGGAGATGCCCACTGCTCGGGTATTTCTTTTAACAGCTTGCAGTCTTCCTCCTGTTTTTATATCGTTGAAGAAGAGAAAAGTTAAAAGATCCAGAAGCAAATGGTCCTCACAGTTAGAAACCAGCAGTCATGGTCCAGAATCCTCTGTGACCACACAGTCAATCATATTCACAGAGAATACATTGGGCATAATAGTTCTGTTTTAGCTTGAGATCTGATCCTAAGGTCCTAAAAGAAATTCAGTTTCCCCTGAAACCCTGAAAGCTGAAATTTCCACACCCTGTGAGCTGAAAGCCCAGATTTGTGGTTTTCACATCTGGCCACTCAGAAGTCTGGAGTTCTGTCTGTGGTGCTTCTTGATGCTTTCCTGGTTGAGAGTTTATATGAAAGACTTTCTTCCTGATACCTGGCAATGACTGCAAGGTCAGAGATGCATTGTAAAGGGAACAGAGAACCATTGTTCCCCAGACCCACTCATTGAGAGTGCAAAGTGAAAAGGTAGTGCTGGGGTCTGGAGTGGTCACTGCTAACAAGGACAATGATGGGCCGTTCTCAGACAAGGGTGCTTTATAGTCAGGAATAGGAATCTCTACTTCTAAAACGACAGTCTGACTTAATAGTTGCATGAAGGAATTATGTTGACTGAATGATTAAAAAGAAATGGTCAGAAGTAAAGGGAAATTCATCTATAAGGATGCATAGTACTTTACTGGCCATATTTAATGAGACAGGTGACCTGCATGTACATTCACATTTGAGGAGCCCTGCTCTAACTCATGGGCCATTTGGTCATTGCTGGGAAGCACATCTGGGCCCTGCTGATTTGAGAGCGATCACTTTCCCTTTTTATCAGAGGGCACAGCACTGGAAGGGGGACAAAGAACTCACTGTGATTTAGATCAGTGTTTTGTAGCCTTGGTCATTCATTAAAATCCACAAGAGCCAACACGTCAGAAACCCTGAGGGTGGAACAAGGACCGCGGGATAAGGAAATGTACAGGATAAGGCATAAGCAAGAGGCATAGCTCCCCTGGATCCCCAACACACTGCAGGAGCCCCCATGTATAGCATGCTGGATTCTCTCTGAACTCAGGCTTGTGGGCTTTTAATATAAGCTCTTTACATAGATATTGATCAGATCATTGGCCACTGATGATGAACTCAGCTTTTCAGGCCCTCTCTAGTTCCTGGAGGATGGGTGCAGAGGACAGAGCTGAAATTATTACTCCCTACTCCCTAGTAAGGGAGACCAGATCCCATCCAGAGCCATCTAGGAGTCCAGCCACTGGTCGTTTCAACATGCAGGACACTCGGTACTGCAGAGATTCCAGGGACTTCAGGAGCTGTGTGCTGGGAACCAAGGACAGAGAACAAATACATATTCCTAATGATGTCACACTGTCACAGAGTTGGGCCTTTTCAATCCTGTGACCCTCGGTCACTGGAGGGGTCACCACAGAGGATTCACTGAGAAGGGGTTTGAGGGAACATGGCATGCACACAGTCCTGAGTAGGACAATGTAGACACACTCCACAATAATTTACATCCCAGCCTTTCTTTTACTTTTTATTTAAGACAGGACCAAGTTGCCCAGGCAGGCTACAAATCCACTTTGTAGTCCAGGCAGGCCTTAAACTTGAGATCTTCCTGCCCGAGTCTTCAGAATAGCTAGGATTACAGATCACCACATCTGTTCTGTGAGCATTATTCAGACATCACTGTGTGAAGGAATAAACGGGGAAGTCAGGCACGGCCATGCCTGGAACCGTAGCGCCTGGGAAGTAAAGGCAGGAAGCTCTAGAGCCAAAGGTCAGTCTGCAGGTTACGTAATGCGTTGTAGCCACTTTGAGCTACATAGTAAGACTTTATTTTTAAAAATAAGTAAGTAAATAAAACAGAAAAAAAGTGGACTTTTAAAAAAATAAAATGACTTTTCCTGCTTTAGAGGCCGATGGATCTCATGCTTAGCCTATTCTGAGCTCATTAAAAAAAGGTGAATTAATTGACTCCCTCACAACTACGGAGCTGTGAGGGGAAGAAAATTTGGTAATTTATTTATGCAGATTATATGTTGCTACATCTACTAGCACAGAGGAGACAAATGTCAGCATTTATTCAAATAGGTCCACATTTCAGAGTTGTTACAATACCTGCAACTTACAAGAGGAGGGCAATTATCTTATTTTTACAAACTCTAATATGACTTCAATTGATGTCAGTAAGTTTTGATTGAATTTACCGCTGATTAGAGTTGATCATCTCTTTGAACAACAAGAAATTATATCTCATTCAGTTCATTAGTGAGACTGATGTTCAGTTTATGAGCCATAGCACCAATAGTAATTATCAAGGATAATTGATTTCTAATGTGGACATATTAATTACATACAGGGAAATTAACAGAGTTTACCTTGCCAATTATTATTATGAAAAATAAACAAACCACATACCATGGACAAGAAAGTTTAGATACTCTGCCAATTTACTTTCTTTTTTCCCAAAGAAATGTACATCCCAATAATGCTATGATGGTACATATTATGTATACCTGAGAGACTCTGGAAGATTAGCCTGGGAGCAGACCCAAAGGGAATCTAAAGGTGATCATCAGCAGAGCAACTGGAGGAAGATGATGCGAGGGAGAAGAGAAAATCAAGTCTCTATCCTTGGCATCCGAAAACAGCAAAGGATGCATCATGGAGGGGTGGCACATGGAACGATGTGTTTATTCACATGTTTATTAATTCAAAAAATATTTACTGCCAGGGAAATAGAAAGGAACTATGGAGATGAAGGGAAAGCAGGTGCTTGAGAGAGGGAATAGTAGGAAACGCAGTTACCAATAGGGAAATGGGAAAATGGAATTTAACTGGAGAAGGAGTCGGAGAAGTTATACAGGGAGAGTGAGGAGGAAAGGAAGGTAAGGAATGCTTTGGTAGGATGAAAAGCCAAAGGGAAATTTGTTGGTTCATATGCCTACTGAAAAATATACACACAATATATGTTGATATGAGTGCATGTGTGTGGCTAAAGGCTATATAACAAAGCTTAGAGGGCCACAGCTCTTGATTGCCTCCCCAAATTAAAGGTATGACCCTATTGCTGGATACAACATACTTTGAATAGAGGACTTGAAGCAACCAAGGTGGAATTGACCTGGAAGACTTCTCCTTGGAAATGATCTCTTATAATATCAGAAGATACTATTCAAGCTGCTAAGGGAGAAAAAGCCTACAGACTACAATGACTGGCCCAGCAAATAATCTCTAATGGTGCAGTAGTGGCACTCTTATCTTGGAGATAATCAACTGTTGTCTAATTAGACTTAAGGCTGGCTCAATGGGAGGGAACTCATGTATGGTACTGTAAACATAGCCAAATGCACATGGCTGGAGAGGTCATAGACACTAGAGAAGAGCCTACTACTGTCACTTCTCTAGACCAAAGTAACTTATTACTGTTTCCTAAGTATATGCCCTTGTATTTGCAGACAAGTGTACCTCTCACCACTCACCAAAGAAGCATCTTTCAGCAACAGATGGGAGACAGCTACAAAGTTCTACAGCTGGTCAAATGCAGAGAATAAATGCTTGTGAGATGCCCATCCCTAAGTGACACATCTGCAATGCAGCCTCTATACCTAATCTCAGGAAACATCACAGAAGAAGGAGTGAAAAGAATGTAAGATTCGGAGGGACAAGACACCTGCTGCCAGTTAATGCATTCTAGACACCGTAGGGAAGCTGCACCAGTGAGATCTCCACAGCATCAGATCTCTAACAAGCTCTGAATAATAACAAAACCAGTTGACATATCAAGGTGAATGGACAAAATTTCAAGGGGTCCCACCTCGAGATGAAGAGCTACAATCAATCAGTGGCTGCTGAGGGATGGAGAATCAGTTTCTCCAGGGACTAGCTTCCTGGGAAGCTATGCAATTCCAAGTGGGAATGGGCAGCCCTAAACACAGGCACATGCACTACTAAAGGACTTAGTGCATTTCACACACATACACACACACACACATGCATATGCTAAAATAATAATACAATAATAATCAAAGAAGAAGACAAGAAATTGGGAGGGAGGGGGAGAGCATGGGGTGTCGGAGGAGACTGAGAAGGACGGAAACAATGCAAAGATTGTATTCTTGTATGATATTCACAAAAATTTAAAAAATTACTGGGCACTTCCAATGTGTTGGACACTGGGTTTAAAGTGTGATTGCTTTTGTGGAATTATAGCTTAGAGGAGAGGTTAGGCATTATCCACAAAAATTCCTAAATGAGAAGAAAAGACAGGCTTCTAAGAAAGGAACTGATAGAACAATGAGTTTAGATTGGGGCAAGGATCAAAAAGTCTCCTTAAGACAGTGACTAGTCTGAAACCTGAGGACTTAGAGAAGTGAAAAGGGAGAACCTGAATGATGATAGGAGAGAACTGTGAACTGGAAAAAAAAATGAAGGATGCTCTCAGTAATCAAGTGCCTGTCCCTTCATAAGAAGGCAGAGTTAGGCTACCCAATGGAATGACTTATTATAATGGCCATGTGTTCTCTACACACCCCAAAGCCATGTGGTTATTTTGTACCCAGTGCAACTAAAGGATTGAATTTTTCATTTTAATTAAAGTTTAATTTCAAGTACTTTAAATAATGATATGACCTAGGAGGCCCACAAGGACTTCAACTTGTAGTCTAAGAGCAATGGGAATCACTGGAGATTATATAAACCCAGAAGCACCACAGGCTTACATGTTTTAAAAGATTACTTAGTCTTTAGATCAGAGACACTCAGTCACAGGAGGGTTCACATTTTGGAAAAATAGAATTAGAGCTTATCAGATGTCCCTCTCAATAAGAATACCATGGTTATATCATGTCTTTATTGATGAACCTTGTGATTAATGCTGGTAATGAGTGAAGTTGGCTTAGGTCCACTGTGGACTATGGGTAATTCTAAGTTCAACCATCCTAAATCAAACACAGCTGTGTGGTTATGGTTTCCTTGGTCTTGGTCCTTTAGCCAGGGACAAAGGAAAGAAGGCTTTAACACTATCAGTGGCATTCTGAAGAGTAAAGAACTATACTGTGACCGGGGTTGCACTTTTGAGACCACAAATGTGATTCTGTATAGATCCAAAGGAACTTGACCTCTTGTGCAGGTGCAGCACTCACATACCGAGCTTGGCCTGAGCTGGAAGGATTGATAATGCCCTAGTAGTGTGGTTCAGATTACCCAGGATTAGATTCTTCTGGATTCAGATATGAGCAGTGTCAGCAGGATCCATTAATAGGGAGCTGAGCTAAAAGGCAGGGCGAGCCCACCAGAACTTCACAGTAAGACTCTGTTGCTAAAGACACTACATACACGAGCTATAGAACAAACAAGGAGAAATCAAGCTCAGACTAACTTCAAAGCTAGCTTTCAAAGCTCTGGAAGGTGCTATATACTCTACCACAAAGGGAAAATATGCATGAACTTTATCCCGCTGTGAAACATGTAAACGACAGCAACAGCTGGCCTGGCAGGATGTGCCCACCTGTGCAAGAGTGGCGTGAATACTGGTGAAGTCATCGGCCTCTCATAGTGGGGTTTGGGGCCACTTCATGCGACAGAGTCCATATTTGACATTGAGATCAGACCTAGGAACCTAAGGCTAGACAGGTCACAGAGCATAGGGGAGATCTTTCCACTAAACAGTTATAGTCCTATACTGACCCCTAAGGTCTCACTGTTATATCCATAGATTAATACAACCCCCCAGAGTAGTTTCCTTATGCAGCAGACGGTGACTAACAGAGAAATCCACAGCTGGCCAATGGGCAGAATACAGGAGGCTGCAGAGTACTTGAAACTCCTGCCTCCCAAACCTCTAGGATCATTGTGGAAGGGTGAGGATAGGAGGAGCTCTAAGAGCCAGAGGTGATGGATGACCACAGGAAACAGAGTTTTCCAGACAGCTGGTCAGTTACTCATATGAACTCACAGCAAGGTGACAGCATGCACAAGTCCCACACAAGCTCAAACCAGACAAAATCTCAGACTAGACATGGGGAAGTGGGTAATGAATCTCAGCCTAACCTAAGAAACTTCAGGCAAGTGATGGAGGGCAGTCTCTTTCAAAGATGGGACTCTTAGCAGGTTAACCAGGCTCCAGTGGATGGACTCACACTGTGGGATATTAGAGGACACAAATTATTCTATAGAATATATAAAATACATCTCATGTATAGTATATTCATATGAATATATACTAATACATTAAACTTGGGTGGGGCCGTACAGGGAGGTACAGATAGTTAGGGGACAGGATTCAAATGTGATCAAACTACATTGTATAAAACTCTCAAACATTCAATAAAAAATTAGGAAAAGAATACTCTGTAAGAAAGAAGCAACACAATGAATGAGCTACAGAACATCAATTTGATGGTGGGTTCAAGCGTAATAGAAGACAGTTAACTTCTATCATAAAGATAGAACATGCAGACATCTTGCCCTGTGCTGTTAATGTGAATGATTATTGCAGAAGCCTGCTAAGCATGTTTAGACACATTATTTTCTTTGACTCTCAAATGAGACAAGTGCTGTTACAAAGGTTAAGAATTGTCCCAGGTAGCCTAAAAGTGCCTGATTAGTGTGTCCAGAGGGTGAGCTTCCCAAATGGTGTGATGCCCATTCCCCTGCTTTGGGACCATCTGCAGTCCCTCCCATTGCCCAGGATAAGGTTTCTCTGTTGGCTAGTGGGGGCCTAGACCTTTGGAGACTGCCTGAGATCACCTGACTTGGGCTCTGGAGGGAGCTGGCCAAATCCCACCATGCCCATTCCCTTGCCTTGGGACCCTCTGCAGTCCCTCCCATTGCTCCAGGGTTTAGGCTTCCCTGTTGACTAGTAGGGATCAGCATTTCCATCTCCCTTCTCCTCTCCTTGGACCTTGGCACTATCTAGCTGAGCCTTCTGAAGTGCTCCTAACTGACCAGGACTGCTTTGCCCTCCTGGAGAGCTTCTGAGTAGCCTGACTGGTTCCAACTGGTCCCTATAATATGAAATCGAAAGAGAGAACCTGAAGTTAGAGCAACCAGCTTTTCATACCCAATCAGAAAGCAACCAAGGTACACTAATAGTACAAACAGAATCAGGTTTTACTCAACAAAGGAAGGCTTGACTTTCATACCAGAATCACAAGCAACAAAAGAAATCCACATGCCAAAACAATAACGAAGAAAACAATATGAAAAACAAAAATAGTTATGTTCCCACAAACACCACCAGTCCTATAGAAGAGTTCTACAATAAGAATCCTCTAGAGGTTCCATGACACAGAATTAAAAGAACAATCATAAACATGACCAAAGAATTCAGTGACTTTAAAGAACACACAAACAATTCAAAGAACCAAAAGAACATAAGGACAAACTTCTGACTGAACTCACAAGAGATAGAAATACTGAAGAAAACTCAAGCTAAAATGAAGAAGGAAGTGAAAACTATAATAAGCCAATTTGAAACAACACAACTGAAGGCTATAGAACAAGAACCAATGCCAGACAAGAGAAACCTCCCTTTGAGTTGTTGGCCAGGGTAGTCCAAGACTCCAAAATTATTCAGGATATTGCCACAGCCCTTGATTGTCTCCCAGAGCTTGAAGGTAAGACCTTATTGCTGAAGACAGGACATTCTTCAGGCACAGGACTTGGAGCAACAGAGCTGGAACTGGCCTGGAAGTGACCTCTCTGAAGGCTAGCTCTCATAGCTTTAGATGACAATAGGCAAGTTGCTAAGGGAGAACATCAATCCATGGTACAATGCCACTTTAAGGCCTAATAACCACAACAATGACCAATACAGCAAACTATATTGGGCAGTAGTGGCACTTTTATCTTGGGGATAATCAACAGCTACCTCATGGGACTTAACGCCCACTCAATGAGAGGGAATTTATGTGTAATACTGTAAACAAAGCTGAATACACATGACTGGAGAGATCATAGATCTTAGAGAAAATCCTAAGACTGTCACATCCCTAGGCAAATATAATTTCTTACTATGTGCTAAATATGGATCCTTACATTTACAGATAAGTATGCCAGTCACCACACACCAAAGAAACTTCGGTTACAACAGACGGAGGCTATTGCAGAGTTCCATAACTGCATAACTGGTCATTCACAGAGATTGTCTGTAAAATGCTCAACCCTAAGTAACACATCTACAATGGAACCTCTACACCTAAAGCACACAGAACATAGTGGAACAAGGGGTAGAGCAAATACTAATACATCTCAACTTCATCAAAGAAACTCCCTCATCCAACAGGGCAATGAACACAAAAGGCCACAAATAGCCTAAGCATAAGCGAGTAAGAGTCTACAGAGTGTGGGTTCCTGGACATGACTCCTACATTAAATTTTGCCCACCCAGGGATTGGGGACCATTGCAGAAAAATGAGTGGAAAGATTTTAAGAGCCAGGGGAAGAGGTGAATGACCATATGGAAACAGTCTTACAAGCTCCTGGGACCTTGCTCATATGAACCTACAGTAATGGATCAGCATGCACAAGACCCATGCAAACTCAAGCAAACAAAAACCCAGCCTAGAACTGGAGAAATGGGCAGCAGACCCCAATGTTAACGGAAGAACTATTGGAAGCTGATTACTGCTGGGTGAAGGAGTACAGATCTTCTTTAAGGCAGTGACTCTAGGTTGACTAGACTCCGGTAGATAAACTTGCACTGAGGGACATCTGGACACACTAACTTGACTTGATAGGTCTTAACATAAATGACAAAATGCATGAAATCTGGTGGGAGAGGGTCTCTGGAAGGGCTCAGGAGGAGCACAAAGATGATTTAAGATGTTGTGTATGAAATTTAAAATTTCAACAAAATATATTAAGAAATTGTCACTGTTTCACCTATTTGGCAGTTGGATCAGAATTTAAACTCTGGTCCTTCCTTCCTAAGGATAGGTTCTCAACTATAGCTCTTTTCAGGAAGGAATGACTAGTCTTCAGGCCCTGAACCTACTGCTACTTGGAGAGGTGAACTTGTGATGGTCCTTAACCTTTCTAACCTTCCATTTCTTTAGCTAATGTGCTAGCAGCTCTCTCCTTATTCTGAGAGTCAAACAAAAGAGTGTATATAAATATGCTTAGTCCAGCACTTCACACACCAAGTAAACATTCCCTAAATGACAGCAGTTATTACACATGAACTTGGAAAGAAAAATGTCTCATACTGCACCGAGAAAGACCTTAGAGGTTTGTAAATGAGAAGAAATGGACAGGAGCATTTCATTCTCCAAACTGACAAAAGAAAAAGTCTTGGGGAAGCGGAAATGGTGATCTATAAACAGCTAAATTTGAGATCATAAAATAAACGAATTACAGGAGTTAGTCTTCCCTTCAGAGGCTGTAGACTAAGGAGCAAGGGTCTGAAACTACAGAAGAAGAAATCTGGGTTATACAAAGAACTCAAAAATTACTTTTTTAGCAGAAAAAGTAGTTAGGAGATGAAATAGTCTCTCTGGGGTTAGGATGAGAGGAATTTGTCTGGTGGAAGTAATCAAGGAGAAATGAGGAGAAGAATCTAGGCAGGAAGAATGTCAAAATACTCATCAGTGACAAAGGACAGCAAAATGGTTAGTGCCATCCTTCTGGAGGATCCTCTAGGCAAGCAACTGGAAGGATTTGGAAGCAGGAGCCAAGGATGCTTGTTAGTCATTGAGGTCTTAGAATGGATACAGGGTACAGATCCTGACTTCAGGGAGCTTGTAATTCTGAGTGGAAGGGAGGTTGCCCAGACATGAAGGCCAGTGTGTAAAACGCATGTGTGTGTGCTAGTGACCAGGGTAGGGACGGGATGCACATAGGACAGAAGCGTGTTGACTACTTTGGCTCTTGAATCATACAGGTCTTTGTTCTTTGCTTTGACAGTTTAATGCCATCTCGGAAAAAAATGCTTAAGTTTGAAGGCTGATGTTGTTGACTTTCATAGACAGTTCAAAGTTCTGTTTTCTTGTGGGCCATTTCAGTGGCTTAGGAAGTTACACTGAGACATTATTTTGGTGGAGTTGGGTGGCAAGATAACAAGATGAACCTCTTGTACAAATGTGAAAAATAGGAAAAATCACAAAATGCAAATCAAGACTGATGCCTAATTGGTAAAATAAATAAAAAGTGACTGAAAGGAAATTATTGTGGCTTATAATCGTCAAATACAATGTATTTTGGGGTGATGTGAGATTGAAGTCAGACCTTGGCTGAACAGAGTAGAACGCAGGGGCAGGAAAGCTAGCTTAGTCAGCCCTGAACTCAGTCCCCAGCGTCCATGTAAGAGGCCAGGTATGGTGGTATACATTTGTAATCCCAGAACTGGGAAGATTCTAGCTCTTTGAGAGACTCTGCCTCACAAAATAAATGTGTGAGATATGTATGTGTGTGTGTTGTTGCTGTTGTGTTATTCCAGCTGAGGAGCAACACTCAAGGTTGACCTCTTACCTACACACACACACATACACACACATATGTGAACACGCACGCATAAAAATAGTAGAGAGTTGTCCTTGGTTCTCTGCCACTATAACATGACTGCATAGCATAAATCAACCCCCATCTCAGGAATTTAACCCAAGCTCAGCATGTTAATCGGCACAATTCTGCAGGATAGCTGGGCAGTCCTGCTGGTCAGGACCAGGCTCAGCTAAGCTATTCTGGGCTTCTTGCTTCGTCCTCTGTGGTCCACTAGCAAGGGGGCTGGCCTGGCTGGGTGAAGAATGGCCTCAGCAGTGATGGTCTTCTCAGCCTTAGTTTCTCACCTTCATGTAAACTTGTTCTTAGGCTGTGACAGTCTTCGGGGGACCTACAGGCAGCAAGGCCTCATGGGACATAGAGTTCAGAACTCAGATCTCTTTCTAACCATCTGCATAATTTCCAATTGAAGGAGGAAGAATACTAATTAAATTCACTCCTGGCTCTTCTTTGTCTGTCTCAACCTAGAAAGTGAGAGGAAGAGGAAGATTTGATTGATTGAATGATTGATTGATTGACACAATAAAGACCTAAAGCTAAGAATGTAAAACTAGGAATGGAGATACACACTTGTAATCTCAGTGTTGGGAAGCTGGACACAGGTAGAACCCTCACTGCTTATTCCATGACTTGCAAGGCCAGTGAGAGAGTCTGCTTCACAAATAAGGTATAGGGTGCCTAAGGGACAACAGCTGAGGAGGGCCTCTGACCTCCACACACAGTGCACATACACATGTATGTGTATCTACATACACACCTACATGCACACACACACACACACACACACACACACACACATACAGAAAGAGAGAAGTGAAACTCAAAGAAAGAAGGGAGAAAAAGAACAAAGAAGGAAAATGTGCCAATGGTTCCATTTAGAAAAGGCTTTTAAAGAGAATTTAGAGGGAGGTAGGGTTGGGCAGGGGGCAAAATACGGCACAGATTTTACAAATTTTTTTTTTTATATGTATGAGTGTATTGCTTGTATGTGTATAAGTTCACCTGTGTCGTGCAACGTCCATGGAGGTCAGAAGAGGGCACTGGATTCCCCTGAAACTGGAGTTATGACTGGTTATCACCTGCCATGTGGGTGCTGGGAATCAAACCCAAGTCTTCTTCATGAGCAGCCAGTGCTCTTAACTACTGAGCCATCTCTCCAATCCTGAAATGTGGTCACAATTTTTAGGAGTTTTTCATTTTGTTTTTTGGGGTTTTTTTTAGTGTGTGTGTCTTGCCTATACATATGTTAAGTATACCATGTGCATGCAACGCCCACAGAGACCAGAAGAGGGCATTGTCGAATCCCCTGGAACTAGAGTTTCAGTCAGTGTTTAGCCATCATGTGAGTGCTGGGAACCAAACCCAGTTCTCTGCAAAAGCAACTAGTGCTGCTGACCGCTGAGCCATCTTTCCTGCCCCAATGGCCACAGATTTTAAGTCTTGCTTTGACAATGAATTCCTCTTTGGTATTCTTGAAGAAGCTTCCAATGCCTTGACATGTATTCTTGACTTTGGATGAGTACCACTTCTTGTGCAGCTCCATGAGGCCCAGCAGAGTCTGGGTGAGTGGACAGGAGTGTGGAGCCCACTGGGAGCTTAAGCAGCATCAGCCTCACAATCAACCTAATAAACATCCCACACACACCTTTGCTCCTTGCCTGACTGTGTGGCACTGAACCATGGGGATAAATCAATCCCAGCCCTAAATGATGGATGAAAATTAAATGGTCTCCAGAAGAAAAGGCCAATTCAACTGACCACTCATAAATTTTGCCTTCATTTGAAATTGGAAGAAATCTTGCAGCTCCTTCTTCCTGATTACGAATGTCATAAATCCTGTGATCAGAGGGATAAATTAACCTCTCTGGTCTGTAGAATCTAATGTATTCCAGAATAGGGTCTAGCCTACTCCTAGAAGACTCCTGACATTTTGTTCTGAGGCTGCAGAAACATGTCACAGGAAATCATAGTTTTCTAACACATAAATACAGTTTTTAATAATATTTCAGTAATTCTTTGCGACTTTCCTACAACACATTTTGATCATACTCAACTCCCTCCCCCATCTTTCCTCTGAGAGCCATCCCTGCTACCAACTGTGTGTCTTCTTTTCTTTTTCTAAGCCTATTGTGTTCAATTTGTGCTCCCCAAATGCTCTTGATTGTGGGTCCATCCCTGTAGTGTGGTCAACCTACTAGGCATCAGACCCTTAAAGAAAACTGACTCTTTCTCTCCCCACAGCTATCAGTCACCAATAGTTCCTTGACAGCCCCCCACCCCGTCTGTCATGGGGTTTTCTCTGGCTTGAGTTTGCACAGATCTTATATCACAAGACTTAAGTGCAGGCTGTCACAACCACTGTGAGTTCATCTGAACAACTGCTCTGTTGGGTCTGAAAACACTGTTTCATTGTGTTTAACTGCCACCTCTGGCTCTTACAATCTTTCCTCTCCCTTTTTCTTGAAGATTCCTGTGTCCGGGGAGGGGTGATACAGATACCTCATTTAGAGCTCAGCACTCTGCAGTCTCTTATTCTTTGCATGTTGACCAGCTGTGGGTCTCTGTGTTAATTACCATCTACCGTGAAAAGAAGCTTCTTTGAGCTGGGCATGGTGGCACATGTCTTTAATCCCAGCACTTGGGAGGCAGAGGCCTCTGTGAGCTCTAGGCCAGCCTGGTCTACATAGTGAGTTCTAGGCTAGCTGAGGTAACAGGAAGATCCTGTCTGAAAAAAGACCAAAATAAATAAACAAATATATAAAAGAATTTTCTTTGATGAGAGACACAGTAATCCATGGATATAATAGTAAGACATTAGTGATCAGCTTAATACTATGCCCATTTAATAGAATGATAGCAGCAGAATCTCCCTGCAAGTCAATGACCTATGTAGCCACAAGATTTTGGAGCTTCCTAAAACATAATTGTTTTTAAACAATCTCTGAAATCTCTTCCTTATCTGGAAATCCAGTTTCATTATGCTCCCTACATGCAGGAATGTATCAAGACTGAAGGCACTATATATTTGTTTCCTAACAATGAAGAAAAATTTACTCGGTGATGCTTGGAAAAGGAAGGTTTTCTTTGGGGCCATCTTGATAAATGCAATGACAACCACAAGGGGATTTTCCAGTAAGAAAAATGGAGTTCAACTCCAGGAGTGTGGTGGGGGCGGGGGTGCCACTGGGGACGCCAGAAATCACTAAGAAGTATCAGTTCCAAGGAGAATCCTGGCTAGGCCCAAACTGGATGCTTAGTGAAGATAGGCCTCAGTGGTCAGACGTCTCTGGGGAGGTGAAGGGTTAGGATCCTGTTCAGACATGAGTGGACATTCTTTTCAGGTTGAGTTAGCAAGATTCTTTGCCAAAACTACTTGATAAAGAAGTGCACTGTGCTGGTCCATTTTATTGTCACCTTGGCACAACCCAGAGTCACCTGGGAAGAAGGAACCTCTGTTGAATAATTTCCTCAATCAGACTGGCCTATGAGCATTTTCTTGAATAATGATTGATATAGCAGAGACCAGCCCACTGTGAGGCAGCCCCAGACCTAAGCAGGTGGGCTTGGGCTGTATCAGAATGTTCGCTGAGCCTGAGCCAGGGCATGAGTCAGGAAGCAGCATTCCTCCATGGTTTCTGCTACTGGTTCCAGTCTTCATACCTGCCCTCAGTGATGGATTGTGAACCAGAAGTATAAGATGAAATAAGCCCTTCCTCTCCCGTTGCTTTGAGTCAGAAAGGGTTATCAGAGCAACAGAAAAGCAAACTAAAACATGCACAGATACGCTGAGAGAAGTTCCAGGACACTCACCACAGTGTGGTTAAGCAAAGAACATCTGTCACCAATCACATGAGGAAAATCCTACCCCAGGAGTCTGTGAGGGACCTGAAGGGCAAGTTCATGAGTTAAAGAATCAGCAAGTATCATAACCTCAGCACTAGAGCCTTGATCTCTGAGCCTGGGATAGAATGGGATAGACAGAGAACACCCCCTGCAACGCCCTTTCTGCAGGTAGTGAACATCCACAGGAGCCAGCATCCACAGGCAGCAGAGCCTCCCTACTGATCTCTTCCATGCAGTGACTCCATGCCACCCGTGAACATGGGAAGCCCTAGAGCTGCCAGTCAGCTCTAGTGAGTCAAGCCAGTCCCAGAAGCAACTTGGGATCCTATGAATGCTCCCAGACCCCTCTAGCTTGCCTTGTATAGTTTTTTCACTACTCTCTGTGGCAGCTGATGGTGAAGACATCCCCAGCGCTCAGAAGCAGACCCCTCTTGAAGCTTTTCTTGACCACCCACTTCCCGGCAGCCTTGTGTTGCATCCTGTGCCCAGCAATGACTTTCCCACCTTAGAACTTGGCTACTGCTTTCATGCCTGTTAAGAGGGAGGGACTTTTCCAGAAATCCACCAGAGACCACAGATACATATTATCAGCCTAGTACAAACTGGTTGAAGTAATTGTGTTAGCTCTGCTCACTCAGAAGAGAGGTTACCAAGGACAGAAGAACTGACCTGGCTTCTGCCACAGAGGATCTGGAAAAGAGGACAAATCATTCTTCCAACATTCATTCATTCATCTATATATCGTTCAGTACCACCTATCCATTGTCATTTGCTATTAATTATTTATTACTCTAAATCTGATTGCTTAAACATTTAGTAGACTTTAAAAACAAACAAATGGACTGGAAAGATGGCTCAGCAGTTAAGAACACATACAGCTCTTGCAGAGGATCCGGGGTCAAATACCAGCACCCACATGGTGGCTAACAACCATCTGTAGCTCCAGTTCCAGGGGAATTCGAAGCCCTCTTCTGAACTCCATGAGCACTGCATGACATAGGTGCACTTACAAACATGCAGGCAATACAATCATACACATGAAATAAAAAATAAGTAAAATATTTTTAAAATTAAAACAAACAAAAACTTCAAGTCATAAAACATCCACAGTAATTGTTTGGTCACCTTTCTGTAAGTTTTTCAGGTCTGGGCAAGAGCAGCTGTGTCTACTCGACATAGTACTGGGCTGTAGAGCAGCCCAGTGAGGTCTGGTGGAATACCAGATCACTTCGCGTCCACAGCCCTCCGATGGCCAGCTCAGATGGCCACAAAGCCCCACATGTGGCGGGGCCTCTTTTCCTCATCTTCTGTCATTCTCAAGTCTTTCACACACACACAAACACACACACACACACACACACACACACACACACCCATACACACTTGTTCTTCCCAGTAGGACAACCTGAACGTGGAGCCTCTGGATTTGACCAGGGCAAAAGAATCTCTTAAGACTTAAACCTTAAAATACGCACACTCATTCCCATCACATTTTACTGATCAAAATAAATAAGAAGCCACCTTATGTTAGTAATGAAGCAATAAGCCCTTCTTTTTAAATTTTTATTTATTAATTTTGCTTTGTGTGAATGGGTTGTACTGCCTGTTTGTGTGTAAGTGTACCATGCTCCGGGAGGTTAGAAGAGGCTTTGGATTCCCTTGGAACTGGAGTTATGGGCGGTTGTTAGCCATGATGTGGGTGCTTAGATTCAAACCCAGATCCTCTGCAAGAACAGTCAATGCTGTTAACCACTGAGCCATCTCTCCAGCCCAACAGACATCCTCTTGATCAGAGGGAAAGAAGCAGGAACAGAATCATCAGATTAAGGCTGAAGGCAGTCAGGCAGTGCTTTGGTCACTGGAAATGTTTTCAAGGTGCTCATGTTGGGGAGTCAGCTGATGGATTCCTAGCTAAGAGCTCAATGCTAGCTGCTACAGACATCTGCTACGTAGACATAGTTTCTAGCCTCGAGTGTCAAGGTGTTCTGAAGCATAACATTTAGAAAAGAATTTTATGTTCCTCTCTGCTCAAAAAGGAGTGAAAGCAAGAGAAAGAAGTTTGTGTTGCCTTTTCTGGATGCTTGTAGTCTGCCCAGTGCCTGTAAGGCACTCCCTCCATTCAGGCACTCCCTCCATTCAGACTTCTCAGTGGGCTGTCCCATTTCTTGCCTCCCAAAAGATCTGCACTCACCTTTCTTTTCTCGAGCATGGGTAAACAAAAATCATTATTGTTTCCTGTGTCCACTGAAGTAGCATCTGGCCATCTCTGGCCACCCTAGGATTTCCTATTTTCCCTGGCCCACCACCTCCACATTCCATTCAAATTGAATTAATATAGTTGACATTTTATTACAAAAGCCATTAAAACAGAACTTCCCAAGAACAAGTAGCCTTTAAAGTTTTGAGAATCTGACAAAAGGCATTTATGTCTTCTATCAAAAAAAAAAAAATATGTGTAAGTATACACTTGTATTTTTCTTAAATCAGACAAAAGTCAAAGAAACACTGTATAGAATTTTATGTTTGCACATAAACATTGCTTGCACAATAGCTGATGTGTAACTGAAGGAATGAAAGAATGAATGAGCAAATCCACTGATATTCATGACAAAGCTGATCCTGCTTTCGTTTCCTCTGGCTGGAGCAGAACTCTGGCCACCTGTGCAATGTCATCTCAATGGTTAATCAAGAACAAGAAAAGGATTCCAGGAGTATTCAGTCAAATCCTTCAAGCCTGCCCTGAAAGCCGCAGAGTCTGAGCATTTAGACGAGGCTTTCTCCTAATAGTAACTCACCAATCCTTGTCTCAGGCAGGATCAACACCTAAGCCTGTGTCAAGGATCTGAGCTTAGCAGCTGATCATGTGACCCCACCTCCCTTGCCTTAGATTTTCCTGACCAAGCCTCTTCTCTGGGTTTGATGCAGGAGGAAATTTAAGAGCTGCTAGAAGAATGATGTAGCTGTCAGTCAGTTCCATGTTCTTTCCTGATGCAGGGGAAGGAGGGAGAGGCTCTGAGCCTCTTTGTAAATACGTGAACACGTATCTATGTAATAATCGAGATTTCAGAATGTGGTCTGGCCTGAGCATTAGTTTGATAGCATATTTTCTCTCCTTGCCCTCCTTCATCTCCTTGTTCCCCAAGGAACAGAGAAGGCACTGAAGATGAGATTTCAGTAGCCTTCAGCAAATCCTGGGGGAGAGCCTAGGGGCAAAAGCCTGCTTCCTCTTGTGCTTGGGGATAGTGTCCAGAGAGCCAAATCACAGAGCATTCATTCCTTAAGGACCAAGAGCCCCATGATAAACCTTGCAAGCTGTTCAAACTGCTAGCAAACAGCCGACATCCCTGCAGAGCCGCAGACAAAGGGGGCACATTAGTGACTGTCCACAGAGGGAGCCTCAGTCTAGCCACATTCTCCATCAGTCACCCTAGACCTAAAGATCTCCAGATAACCTACAGTCTGATAAATGTCTTTACTCAATATTTAATAAAAACGTATAATATTAATATCCAATAGTTATTAAAACCTACATATATATACTCTTCATCTAATGAAAGCCTGTAATAATCTATAACATGTATTCTATACAATATAACCTATGAGTTATAATAACAAGACATATCTAATAAAAGTGAAAATGTTATATATAATGAAGCTTTACTATTTAATGAGAGTTTAAAAAAATAGGCTCCAGGCTACAGAAATGGCTCAGCAGGTAAGAAGACTGGCTGTTCTTGCAGAGGCCCTGGGTTCGATTCCAAGCACCCACATAGCAGCTCACAACCATCTGTAACTCCAGTTCCAGAGGAATCCAATGTCCACCTCTGACTTCCATTGCATGGCATGGGTGCACTTAAACACATGTAAGTAATACACTCAGAAACATAAAATAACCATAATTAATAAATATTTTTTAAAGGAAGAAAGGCTACTAGCCTTTCTTTACAATCAGATTGATGGATCCAATATCTTGTTAAGAGAATTCACTGTAGTCACCACTGCCTTGAGCAAGGGGGTTTTAGAGAAAGGGGGCTTGGCAGACCCTCCTAGAGCACCTTCAGACTTGGATACCCACACATGACTTTATTTGAGCAATGGGTTTCTACTAGTCAAGGTTCTCTAGAAGAACAGAACCAGTTCTGCAGAGAAGGCACACAGGTGCACATGCATGTGCAGACACATATATTGATTCACTGGAATGGCTTACACAGCTGGAGACTGGGTAGTACAATAATGTCAGTCTGCATGCCGTAGAAGAAGAGAACTCACCAGTCCAAGAAGCTAGGAGCTTCTGAAGAAAGGGAACCAATGGTGCAGCCCCAATCTGAGACTTAAGACCTGAAGCTAGAGAGTGTGAGTCCATACTGAAAAGGTAAAGAAGCTGAAGTCTGCCGTTCAAGGCTCAGTAAGGAAGCATCAATAGACACAGTTGCTCAAGAAGAGCGATAACCAGCTGGTTGATTCCTCCTTCTCCCACCTTTAGTTCCCATCTTGACCCCCACCCTGCTCTGCCTGTATTCAGATGGGTCTTTCCTTCCTCAGTTTCTGTCCACAAGTCAGTTGTCTCTGGAAATGCTCTCACCGACACACCCAGAAGTATACTTTACCAATCTCCTAAGTCTCTTGATCCAGTCAAGTTGACAATCAAGGTTAACTGTTACACAGTTCAAATTGCTAATCTCAACTACCCAAAAAAGACTAAATTTAACCAGGATCTAAGAATCCTTAAATCACAACACTGCTGAGACAGAAACTGTCAATGATTCATAAACTGGCAGAGACATGATTGGAGTGTCTCTTGCTAATGTCACCATTTAGGCTTTAGTATTATATTCAAAGTTTACATATTCAAGAGATATAAAATATTCTCAATTGAATGTATGGCCCATATCAAGTATCTTTTCTTTTTTCTCAAATCCATCTCGGAGAATAAATGCCAGAAAAAAGTTTAATGTCTCAGATCTCACATTTAGGAAACAGAGAATGTCTCCTGAATAAGAAGGGAGATGTCTGTCAGCTACTTTGCATGCAGGAGGCTCACCATTTTAAATTTTCTGTTAAGGAAGTGAAATTGGTTTTGCTCCATCTTCAATTTCTCTGATTTAACATGGAGCTATGATCTCTGTACACCCCTGATGTTTGTAGAAGGGGCAAATATGCTCTAAGATTGTGTATAAATGATTTAAATATGGTACAGTGTTTTGGAAAGTTTACTCTGTGATTTAGTGGCAGAGCATCAATAATCACAAACTAGTCATATGATCAGTGTGAAAAATGTCACAGGAATGACAGATAGTGCCATTTAAGTAAAGTAATTATCATGGAAGCATGTTGAAAGATTCTAAAGCTATATGCAAAGGGGACATTCTACTATTGAATATCTACATCTTTACTGGTAAATTTGTGTCAATAAAAGGACATAAATTCATTCTCATTAGGTATAATGAGTTCATCCAACTCAACAAATAATGTGGAACATCTGTCAGGATGACCTTACAACATGTGCTCTCTGGTGATGTCACAAAGCATGTTGATTTGTTCCTCAAGGGCACCAGGGGTCAAGGTCACAGACAATCCCTGGCTATTGTAGACAGAATCATTTTGTTAAAGCCATATTACCTAACTGGATAGTCTCAACGCCTTTCTTCTTTGTGGATATTAAAAGATATTTTTAGCGGTGTTGCCGAGATGGCTCACGCTCATACATAAGGGTGTGAGTTCAGATCCCTGCTCCCATGTAAAAGTTGAATCTGGCCACAAGGCCTTGCAATCCCACTGTGCAATGTGGGGGTGTCCCGCTGTGCACAGTGGGGGTGCATATACGTGCATGTCTGGACCACAGGTGACACATCATATGCCATACAAACAAAAATAAAGTGAATATATTTTACAGGAGCTTGAGAGATGGCTCAGTGGTTAAGAGCACTGGCTGCTCTTGCAGAAGACCCCGGTTTTATCCTCAGCACCCACGTGGCAGCTAATATTCATCTGTAACTCCAGTACCAGGAATCCAACACCCAACACCCTTTTCTGACCTCTGTGGGCATTTCATAACACAGATGCACTTACCCACATGCAAACAATACACTTATACACATGAAATAAAAATAATAGATTTTTTTATTTTAAAATTTTTAAAGGGGGGAGGGCAGAGGGAGGCAGGAAAGGAAGAGGAATGCCCATGACCCTTCAGATTTGATAGCCAAGCAGCATGCATCACAGATATCTCAGATTTTCCAAAGGCAGGTCTGGGTTGCCAGCATTTAGCACTTTCTTTGCATGGCATGTTAGAAGTCCGTCTAGCCCATGGCAATGGCTCAAGGAATGCTGGGTAATTACTCGAACTCTGCTGCCCCACCTCCAGTGCTTGGGACCTGGCCACTGTTCTTTGCCCACGATTCAGAAAAGCCCTCAGTTCTTGTCATAATCTGCCTCAGCTGCTGCAACAAAATGCCACGCACCAGATGGTTTACAAATAGTAGAATTTTATTCCTGGCAGTTTGGGAGACTAAGAAACTCAAGACAAAGGTAGGTATATGGTGAGAGTGCCTTGTCGTTCTTGGATGCCAACTCTGCATTGTCTTCAGGTAAGCAAGCAGTTCTGTGGCATCTCTATAAGGCTGCTAAGTGCACTGATGAGAGCGGTGCCCCAAGTGATGAATTCTGGGATAATAGGGATTTCAAGCAACCATTAGCACTGGATGTAAAAGATCCTGGTGTGAACCAAAGTATCTTATTTTTGTCACATTACACTTAACAGAAAAATTTAAAAGACTAAGAAAATATGAGTTTTCAATGCCTGATTTACGGTACCTTGACTAAATGGAGTTTTTGAAACAGCAGATATCTTGCATTCCCTTTTTGTTTGAGGCCTCAAAAATTTGTACCTTCCAGGACAATGTACCTGGTAGAAGTGATTGTGAAAGGGGAGGAGAAACGAGACCCCACAAGATGTTTTTATACAACGCATGCTTCCATGCTGAGCAATTTAAGAAAAGAGGACATCTGAGTATTCGAGATTTAAATTTTAATGCATTACACCCTACCCTAGGAAATTTTCATAGTATTCTAAGATATGTATATAGATAGATTGCTATATATTATAATTATATAATAATTTAAGTCTATATAAAATAAGCATATATAATTATTATATATCTAAGATACATATATATATATATGTAAAAGTCTGAAGACCAATGCCAAATGATATATGCTTATGAGGACAACGGAGGGTCCTGAGACTGTGCATCTTCAACTTCATTGGATGCCGTTTAGATTGTTTTCCAATGTGTAATTGACTGCACAATGCTCCTCTCTACTGTCGGTGTAGAACTGTTCTTATGGCTACACATTCTTCTCCCAAAGTGAGATTGTATTGTCAAGCTTCTGCTCGCTCATCTAATGACTGTAAGATGTTCTTCCCTGCCCTAATTGGCATTTCTTACTAGTGAGACTGAACCTCTTTCCTCCTCTTTATTAGCCCCTTAATGCATCCTATTTGTGAAATTCCTGTTCGAGTCTTTAGTCTATCCATTGGCATCGTTCAGCCTTTCTCTTGCTGATGGCAAGAACTGCTTTGAACATACTATGAGTAATAGTACTGTGTCAATTATATGCATTTCAAACATAGTCAAATAAAATAAAGAAGATAATCCCCTCCTGGCTGTGCCTTCCCTGGTATGTTTTGATAAACCCACAAGCTTGATGTTAAAGATATGTGGATATATCAATATTTTCCTTCATGATTTAGGTTTCCCTCTCTAAAGATATTCTTCCTAGCTGAAAATCAGGACATCTCCTGCATTTCTCTCTTGTAAGCTGTGAAGTTTTGAGAGCATACAATCCATCTGGCAGTGACTTCTCCATCTGAGACACAGGATTCAGTTGTGCCAATTATATACAGAATCTCCATCCTTTCTTTGATGTTCCACAGGACCATTTTAGTTATCTAATGGATTTCCTCTCTGTTTTGTTCCATTGTCCTAACTATCCTTGTATCAGAATTACAAGAGCTTCATCACTCCAGCTTTTCTATAAATTTTTGCTGTCTAAAAGGCTAGTCTCCAATCAACCAGGATTGGGACTTCCTTCATAGCATCCTTCCTGGTTCTGGCCCTTTGCCTCTGTGGCAGCCACACACACTACATAAACCTCCCCTCAAAAAGAAAGCCCCAGCTGATGTCACACTTAATAGCAGATCCCTCTAGAATCTGAGCTAACTCATCCCTTGGAATAAAATTATCTTGCTCCTTTTAGGCTAGAGAGCTGGCTCCGTGGTTAGGATCACTGACTGCTCTTGCAGAGGACCTAGGTTCGATTCCCAGCACCTACATGGTGGCTAACAACGGTCCATAATTTCAGTTCCAGGGGATCAGATATACTCTTCTGGCCTCTGTGATCACTGCACAACATGGGTGCACTTGTACAAATGCAAGCAAAACACTCATACATGCAAAATAAAAAATAAATACATTTATTTTTCTAAAATAAAAGAAATAAGAAATGGTTATTTCTTCTTTTCCAGTCCTTGAAACTCAGTAGATTGTCTGCTTATGAAACATTGCCTTCCAATAAAAGGTTGAATAGGTTGTAGGAAACCTTGTTCTCCCTTGACCTTAAGGAGAAATCTTTCAGTCTTTCACTTTTATGTATGCTGTTTGCTGTAGGGGTCTTACGGATTCTTTCATTACTTTAGGGAAATTCTCTCCTATTGCTAGTTTTCTATTGATTTCTTTTTAACAATAATGAATGATTGATTAGACTCTAGTGTGCCCAACCTCTGCAGGCCAAATCTTCTGATTTACTCCAGTAATGCCACACAGCCTCCTCTGTGCAGGAACCAGGCAGAAACACCGTAGCTGATATACTACAATAACTGAATAACAAGATTTTAGATTTATTTCCACTATTACGTTTTGTATACTGTGTTCACTTCCCTGTTCTTAATCTCCTAGCTGCTCATTGGATTAATTGAATGCTCCACTGCCACTCTACAATTCCCATCCCCAAATCTGTGCTCTTTTCTGCTCCTTGTTTCTCCTAAACACCGCCTCCTGCTCCTCTAAGACGCAGATCAAATGCGGACCCTGTCAGGAAGACTTCTGCTGGTTCTGACAGTCATTGCTTAGGGCTGAGGCTCTGCTGTGTGATCTCATGAGGCTCATACACAGAAGCTGAAAGCACATTACTGTAGCCTCCACAGGTACTCTTCCTTTTCTGCTGTATTGCGTAAGTGCCATGGAACCCAACTAAGACAATCATTACCTGAAGTGGATGGTTCTGGGAGAGTCTAAGCAAAGACCTTTCCAGTGGGTTGACTAGCAGCACCACCTTCTTTCTGGAAGTAATGTGAATCAGAGGTTGTTCCTGGGATGTCCAAGCACTGAAATTGTTTCATGCATGGAGGTGAAACATATTTAGAAGAAAGCATACCTATGGCTGGTGCAATATCTTTGGCACTTGAAAGATGCACAAGAAATAAGAATTGTGGAATTTGGGGCTGGAGAGATGGCTCAGTGCTGAAGAACACTGGGGATCGAGGTTCAGCTCCCAGCACCCAAATGGCAGCTAACAACCATCCTAAACTCCAGTTCCAAGAGGATCAGATGACCTTTTCTGGCTTCCACAAACATTTCATGCATGGGTGACCCTATACCCATGCAAGCAAAACACGAGTGTACATAAAATAAGAATAAGTAAATTAAGAAATAATAATCATGAAATTAGATGGCTATTTATAAGCAGCACTGATTTCTTTAAAGGGAAAAATGACATACTAAAGTATATTCATATATATTCTAGGTACATATATATGTACACACAGTAGAATTTTATTCAATAATAAAGAAGAAGAAAATTTTGGGAAGAAAATGAATGGAACTGGAGATCATCATATTAAGCAAAATAAGCCCGAATCTACCAAGACAACATATGTGAACCCTAGATTTTATACACATATATATGAGACACGGAAGCAGAAGAGTAAAGAGTTAAGAGGACTGGCAGGGGTGGGAGAGAGACAGGAAAGGCAATGGGGTGAATATGGCCAAAGTACATGATGTTGAAAGAAAATGGCATCATGAAATCCCTTATGTTGAACAATTGTTGCATGACTTGTCCTCCTCCTGGCAAGCTGCGCTGGCAAGCTACGAGCAAAGCATTCCTCCCAACCCTGGGGGTGCCTACTTGCCCAGGATTATAAACTTGTTGACCTTCTACAAGAAAAGGAGGAGAGGGGGAGTCGGATACCCCTTCCAACCAACCAGTGATCTGAGCTGTATGTGGGGGAGGGACCCAGGGTATGAGCCGAGGGAGCTGGGGAGAGGCTAGACCCTTTACCCTCTTGGGCAGCTTCTAGGACGTCACAGGGTCCCTGCTGGGATGGAGAATTTGCTGTAGGGACTCAGTGGACGAGCCCATCACCACCACTCCAGTAAGTAAGCCTCTCACCCATTGCCCTGTAAGCAAGCCCAAACAAAGTCTGGTTTCATGAACTGAAGTTTGCTGAAATTACACCTGTACCTCGCTCTGTCATTACACAAGTGGAGAGGTGCGCAACGATGAATAGACACTAATAATTAAGAAACGAGAAATGTGACTGAATTTTTCATTGAGTTTGGGGGAATTTCATATGTACACTTTGTCGGATTCAGACCCCTCCTCTGTCTGCACCCCTCGTAGAGCCCTCCCTTGCCCCTCAGACACTCCCATTGCTATTTCCCTGCTTTTATCAGAATCGCCATGTTTAGCAGTTGATAGGCTGTTCACATGATGTGTAGAACTATAGAAACTGGAAGGCCATATGAAGCCCGGAAACTGCTCCCTCTACAAAGACAGTAAGTTAAAAACAAGATGTCATCTCAGAGTGCAGAGCAGATATTAGCACCCTCCACAAGTGCTTAGGAGATGTAGGGATATTGGCTTTGTCATATCACATTCTCTTTGCAAGGTTACAAACTGGATGGAGCCTGAGAGTCTATCACAGACTCAAAGTTTAGGGTCATTCCCAGTTGCTGTCCCAGACAGGATGCCTTTGCTGGAAAGGACAAAAGTTCTTTGGAATGCAGAATGTAGCTGTTAACCTAATGAGCATGTTCTTATCCACACCATGAGAAGAAGCCATTTGCATTCTCACAGGGTTGTTTCAGGGCTGCTGTGATGGTTAATAATGACTGTGGAGTTGACAGGATCTAGAAAGGCCTAGGAGACAAGTCTCCGGGAATCTGGGAATCTCTGTGATGGAGTTTCCAGCCTGAGTTAACTGATCACAGAGAACAAGAGTCTGTGAGGCACTTACCTCCTTCAATGCAACCTCTACACATAGGATGAATGGATCTCTCAACTCTTACCAGAGAAGTTTCCTTATGCAGCAGTTGGTGATTAACACAGAAGCTCCAAACTGGCCAATGTGCAGAGACTAAGAGGTTGCAAAGTGGTTATCCTTCAACAGGACCTATAGCAAACTTCCTCCCAAGGCTCAGGGAGCACTGCAGGTGGTCAGGAAGATTGTAAGAGCAGAGGTTGTACATGACCACAAAGAAAACAGAGTTCTCCAGACAGGTGCTTGGTTTCTCATATGTACTCACAGCAATGATGAAATATGCATAGGGCCATGCAAGCTCAAACCAGAAAAAAATCCCAGCACAGACCTGGGGAAGTAGGTAAGAAATCCCAGCTCAACCTACGGAACTTTGGGCAGCTGTTGGCTTCTGGGAGTGGGAAGGACAGTCTCTCACAGAGATGGGACTCTTGGTAGGTTAACCAGACTCCAATGGATGGACCCACACTGAAGGACATCATTTGGGGACACAAATCAGACTCTATAAGCCAAAATATATATATAATTTTGTGGAGGATAATGGGAGTTGCAGATAGGAATGGGGACCTGAATGCTATATTGTATGAAAATCACAAAAAAATCAATAAAATTTTTTATTTAAAAGAAAAGAAAATATATTTAACCTCATCAAAAATCAGGAAAGCACTAGTGATACATCTTCTTTCCTTAACCATCAAGGCAGAGCTTGAACAACATCTGACAAGAGGGCAAAAGGTCAGACCCCTCCAAGAACTCTGCATGTGCATTTTATGTTTTTCTTGAGTCACAGAGAAGCTGAGAGCTTCATTAACTGCTTCTCCCTGTCTTATTCTGTTTCCTTTACTTCTTTTTAAGAATATTTTACTTATTATTTTTACTCTTTTATATGTATGAGTGTATTGCCTACATGTATGCAAGTTCACTCATGTCATGCAATGCCCACAGAGGTCAGAAGAGGACACCAGATCCCCTGGAACTGAGTTATAGGTGGTTATTAGCCACCATGTAGGTGCTGGGAACTGAACCCAGGTCCTCTGCAAGAGCAGCCAGTGCTTTTACCCACTGACCATCCCTCCAGGACCATATTTGCTTTACTTCTGAGAGAATCCTCCAGTAAGATACTATAACAAGGATTCTTATCTCCAATGGCAGTTCTAGGGAGCCCAACCTTAAAAATGAGTAAAATTCACAAGAAAATAGCAGAAGAAACTGAAATATAATAACAGTAGTAATAATGATAACCCGAAATAAGGCACAAAGAAAGACAGAGTGAATATAGGAAAAGCAGAGTACATTAAAACAGTGGTAAGATGGCAGATTTAGGCTCAAATATAACATAAAACAAGTCAAATGCTCTCACTAAAAGGCAAGGGTGGCTAGGTGCATCTAAAAGAGAAAAATACTTTGTGACTTTCAAGAGATATTGGTTACATATTAAAATGAAGAAAGATAAAAGAATGGAAGATATGAACCATGTAACCAATATGAAGTAATGTTGACTTTAAGGCAAGGCATATTACTGGAGATAAAGAATAAATATTTAGTAAAAATGAGTCAGTCTACCAGGAAAATACTTTAATCTAAATTTGCATGTACAAAATAGCACAACTTCACAATGCACAAAGGAAAAGATGAATACATTCTAAGAAGAAATATATGAAGCCATAACCTTAGTGGAAATTCTTAAGATTTTTCTTCCAGTAACTGAGGAAACACAGCATCAAAAAGGCACTGAGAATGTGTAACACTTGGCCACATATGGAGTTATGAGTCTAATTGACTTGATGGAGAATAACACACTCAGGAACTGCAGAAAGCATTGGTTTGCTGCACCCATGCAAGGGTTTCCAAAATGGACCTATCATACCATAAAGAAAGTCCCAGCAAATTCAAAATTATTTAAATCACTACATATTTTTACCACATCAACAAGTAAGAATAGATGACAAAAACTAACTGAATTTTTTCAAGTATTGTGTACGCACTCGTGTGCATGCGTATTCACGTGTATGTAGATGCATGTGTATATGCAGGTGAGCATGCCTCTGTGTATGTGTCTGTCTGTGTGTGTCTGTGTATGTGTGTGTGTATGTGTGTGACTCAGTGGGTAAGAGCATTTGCTGTATAAACATTAGGACCAGTTTGAGTTCCCATTTAGATGGGGCAGTGCATGCCTATAACCACAGTGCTGTGTGGGGCAGCGAGAGAAAGATCACTGAGGCTTGCTGGCTGTCAGTCTACCTCCAGGTTCAGTGACAGACTCTGTCTTAAAGGAATAAGGCAGACAGTGATAGAGCAGGTTACTGGACATCCTCTTCTGGCCTTCATGCCTGTGCACAGGTGAATGTACACACACACACACAAAAGAGAGAGAGGGGGAATTATTAATACATGAAAAATAGAATATGACTATAGAGCTTATAGATACTAAAAGCAATAAGAAATAATGATTCAATCCCAGCACTCAGGAGGCAGAGGTAGGCAGACCTTTGTGAGATCAAGCCCAAGCCATTCTGGTTTCCATAGTGAGTTTCAGGCTAGCAGATGGGGTTACAGGGAGACCTTGTCTCAAAAAGATGAGAGAGAGAGAGAGAGAGAGAGAGAGAGAGAGAGAGAGAGAGAGAGAGAAAGGAAGGGAGGGAGGAAGGAAGGAAGGAAGGAAGGAAGGAAGGAAGGAAGGAAGGAAGGAAGGAAGGAAACTACATTTATACCTATATATTTTAAAACAGGTTGAATAAATGATTTGATAAAGGCCATCCAAAACCATATAAACATATTTGTAGACATTAACGGTATTGAAGTAATTAAACTTTTCCTTAAAGAAAATTCTCAGTGAAGATGGCATCACTTATGAACTCTTCCAAACACTAAAGAAAGAAATAACACTATATTACACAAATTCTACCAGAATACACACAAAGAAGTAGTCTTCTCACATTATTTTATAAGACCAATGCATCTTAAATTTTCAGAACCTATTAAGAACATTGCAAGAAGAAAAATGGAGAAAATTGTCTCTCATGAACAAAATGAAAAATATTAAACAAAATTTTGGTAACAAATTCAGTAACATATGTGAAGGATAATACTTTATGACCAAATGTACTTTTTTTAGAAACAAAAAGTTAATTAACAGTCAAGTATCAATAAACGCACTCTGTCATGTTAATAGACGAACATAAAAATTATCTAATCATACTAGTGATGTAAAACTTGAAGAAATTCACCACAAAACTTTCAGAAACAAAGACTGGAGGAGAACAAGTTAGAGCTAATTAAGGGCACCTAGAAATAACACCTTGGAGAATATCTTGCTGAAAGGTATTATATTCAAAGTCATAATGCATGATAAGGAAATAAAGTATAGAGATTAGAAGAGAGACAAAGCTCTCATGATTTATGGATAGTGATATAGTATATACAGTCTTTTAAAATAAACAACATTTTCAAGGTCACTAGTTAAAAGTCTGATCGTTTCAGGGCTACAGTGGTACCTCAGTCATTAAAGTACTTGCTTCACTAGTATAAGGATCTGAGTTTGATCCCCAGTACCCACCTAAAAAAAAACTGAAGGTTGGACTGGAAAGATGGCCCTACAGGTAGAGGTACCTGCCACTAAGCCTGAGGACTTGAGTTTGATTCCAAGACACATATACTAGAAGTAGAAGACTGACTCACACACTAACAAAATGAATAAATATGTTCTTTTAAGTGTGTTAGAAAACACACACAGGCACAAAAGAAAACCAATTTTATTTGTGTCTACAGACAAAAGCTACTAGTAAAATAAAATTAAAGCTATCTTTTACTGTAATATAAAGAATATAAAATTAGTAATGAGAGAGAATGTGAGACATCAATATAGAAATGTATTAAGCAACATATTTTAATGACAAAAATGGAAATATGCATCACGTTCACAGATTGAGAGAAATCATAATAAGCAATTCTGCTCAAGTTAACCATTGATACTTAATCAATATCCTATAAGAATTGTTTTCAAATTTGGCAAGCTGGTTTAAATATTTTAATAGAAGTATAGGGTCAAGAAAAGACAAAATATCTTAAGAAAAATGTCAAAAGATTTGTGATATCAGTTTTTGAAGTATCAGGAAGTTACAGAAACTAAGAGAAAGCAGTATTGACAGAAAGACAAGTAGACCAATGGGATAAATAGAAATGAACAAGCTGTAACAGGCACTCAATATCAGCATTGTGGAGAGAGAGGATGGACTTCCAGGAAACAGTACTGAATCAGTTAGACATTCAGGTGACTCTGGACAACGACCTCTGAAAGCACATAACAATCAATTCCAGGTAGACTGCGGATCTCAATACATGGAGAGCAATAATGCTCTTCAAAGAGCACCAAGTGGAATGTTCTTATGACTTCAGGGTAGACGAAGATCGCTTAACATAAACCTAACGAAGCATCCAGGGAAAGATCAATTCATTGGGCTACATTTGAACTAAAAATGCACATTCTTCTACAGGCACGGTCAAGAGAGTGAAAAGGCGAGACCCAGTGGGGAAGGGTGTAACCAGCAAGAGACTTACTCAGATTCACCCTGTGACTCCACAACACTGGCAAGCTTTTTTTAATAGTTAAAATTATTGAATGAACAACTTAGAAAAGGTCAATAAATACATGAAAATATCATTAATCACTAGGAATATATAAATTAAAATCATGGCATTGAATGACTACTATGAAAATGACAGAAACAGGGCTGAGAAGTCATGTTTAAATCAACAGCATCCCAACCCATCCACTGATTAAATTAGTGGCCAATTAAATTAGTGCTCAGGGATAAGCTTTGCTCATTTTGATGTGGTACCCCAGAGGTACAACACTCGTCAAGTATCCTTGTTTGATCCCAAGCACAGGACAAAGAGGGCCCTGAAAAATGCTGATGCTAAGGATGTGGTGGAATGGGAATTTAAAGAAACTACTCCTGCTTCTCTAATTGGCTCATTGTGCGTAACTCTCTGGCCGACTAAATTATGGCTCTCAATTCCCCCATTTTCCTGCATTAGAATTATTCACACACTCACCGACCCTTCAGGGTAAGTGGAAAATATTTTTCCCATTCCTTGAGTTTGACCAGCTGACTTGCACCATCGAGTGGATGTTAGCAGAATAATGGGGACGGCGAACTTGAGCTGTGTGATTGCAGTTAGGCAGACCACCTTGTTCGCAGACACTTTTATGAAAAGAATGTGTCTTGAAGTGCCACTGGCCCAAGATGGGTTGACAGACAGAGGAGAACCGCTAAACCCAAAGCTTGGCTTGAAGTCAAATCTGGGCAAACCACACTTAACAGCAAATGCCCAAGTGGGTGATTCAATTAACATTCATTGTGCTTTCCTCATTTTGATAGGATTGGTTAGATGACAGTATTGTAACAACTGCTGGTTGAAATATACTCCACTCTCCCTAGTAAAGCTTGCATGCTCTCTCTTTTTTTTCTCTCTTACACACATATGTACATGCACATACATATATATACATACATGTATATATACACATTCACAGATAATATGACACAGTTCCACTGACAACAGCAGCATCATATCCAAACACTGATAATAAAGCAACATCTCTAGAAAGAATGGAGATACAGTAGTATACGCAATCAATAGAACACTAGGCAATGAAAATAAACGACCTACCACCATGCCCACTAACATAGAAAAAACTCCAAAATAAAAGTTTAAACAAAATATCCAGACCCCTAAAAAGTTTATATTGAATGAATCCCTATGTGTAAACTTCAAATAAGAAGCCAAACAAATCTGTGGAGTCAGAAGTCAGGTCAGGAATTATGGGCAGGGGAGGCACACTGGGACAAGTCAGGACAGGAATTGTCGGGGGGAGGGGTCACACTGGGACACTGGTAAGGCTCTACTGTTTGGTTTTCATGAAAAGTCATGTGGGTGTTAGAATTGAGAATATTTACTTCAAAAGTATTGGGAAATCGGTAGACTCAGCACTAATTGTGTTCAGTCCAGGAACTCAGTGTCCTCCAGTGTGAAATCATAAGGTCATTCTTTGGTATAGAAATGAACAATACACTGACTGACGGTTTTATCATCATTGGTCTCATGTCACTGGGTCACAAGTCACAGAATGTTCAGCCTGAACCCTCGAAGTCAAGTTTGATGCTGGAGAAGAGACAGCGTCCCCTCCCGCACATATACCTTTCCTGTTAGCATATTAGCACATGCCCAGTTATGGAGACGAACGTTTTACTGTCCAGTTTCAATCAAACTAGTCATCACAAAATAGTGTTCTCTTAAAATATCTCTGAAAAAAACAAGTGAATTGATGGGAGGGAAATAAGAAAATTACAGAGATTACACTTCTCAACCAATCATAGAGTAGAAATAATGAAGTCAATTTAAAAATCTTATCCTTTGAATACATTAAAAAAATACTTGACTGTGGAGTTATATGTATAAGAACAATGAACTTTATCTAAGTATATATATAGTATGCCTTCAGAAATTAGAATATATGTATAATGGTTAATTTTGATTGCCAGTTTCACAGGATTTAGAATCACCTGGGAAGCAGAGCTGTGGGCGTGTCTGTGAGAGCATTTTTATATACTCCATCCAATCTCAGCAGGCTCATGAGACAGATATTAGTGTTCCTAGGTTCCTGATGAGGAAACAAAATCAGGTATGGAAATAACATGCAAATGAAGCAGCAGTCTGAGGCAGGTCACACTGTGGAGTGGCTGAGTTTTCAACCGAGATCTGTCTGACTGCTGACTCCTTTCTGCTCCATTACATTAGCATCCGGAAGCAAAACATCAAAGTTATGTTTGTTTTTTTCTGTAATTTTTATGCATATTTCTATGAAATGGTCAGTGGAGCTTTCCTTTAGAGATGTCAGGGATCTTACCAATTATCACCACTAACTTCTATATCACAAGCAGAAAACATGAATGAATGAATGAATGAATGAACGAATGACATGTCAGAATATATTCTATGCCAAGCAGAAAGTTAGTTTTTGTTCACACAGAGATTCTCTCATTCTGAATTTTTATTTTGTCATAAAAAAATAAATCCAATATAAGCCTTCCTTCAGATGTATATTACTCTGAATACAGAACCAAAACATGCATTTAAATCACTTATATCTAACTTTTTATGATGCCACTGGGAATGGTGTTCTTTTTGCATTTGCAGTTAAAGGGTAGAACAGATGGTAGAAGTTTAGTTTCAAGTGATAGGACCATTAAAATACCTTATGCTGTTGAGTGATTGTTCACTCTAAAGGCTCCATTCATTATGTCTGAGCTTGAAAGCTTCAAAACACTTGCGAAGGAAATAAGACTCCAGGAAATGTTTTCTGTAGCGAGAGATTTTTCTAGAATAGGACTATAGTCCCCCAAAACCTTCTCCTTTTACATGAGAAGGACGAGAGTGCTAGAGGCTTCACTAAATAGGATGTCTGTTTAATGAAGCATCTGTCCTGGAAAGAATTTTGTAGAAGGAGACCTTGGGTTAGGGAGGCAGCACGAGAGACTGAGTTCTGAGTTCCAGGGAACCACGTTCCTTTTCTCCTCTTCATTTTCCTATGAGTGCCGGGTTGATTAAGGAATTTTGGGATTACAAAAACAAGTGTAAAGAGGAAGGAAGGAAGGAAGGAAGGAAGGAAGGAAGGAAGGAAGGAAGGAAGGAAGGAAGGAAGGAAGGAAGGAAGGAAGAAAAGAAGGAAGGAAGGAGAAAAGTCATAAATGTCGAAACTATACATTGTCCAAATACAGTTATTGTCTACATATCTGACTCTGTTTCCTTGTCTAAAAGCCTAAATGTCTGTAGTAGAATTGGCTGGGAATCAATTACAAGAGTTCCCTCATCTCTGGCCACCAGCAGCACAGAAGTTCACACCAGTGGCTAAACCACATCTAGTGTCTTCCATTTGCCATTTCTCTCTCATTCCCCTTAGTCTGATTTGCCAAGTGATGAGGGATGCCCTGAACTAAGAACCAGATAACTGAGCTCTGTGCCACTGAACTCAGATACATCATCTCATTTAATTGTCTCAACAATATAGTGACATAAATAGTACAGTCTTCACATTGCATTTGGCAAAACTAAGCATACCAAAGTCTCCAAGACTGTTAGTGGTGCCTCAGGAATGCAAACTCAACGTTTAGTAGGTTTGAAGTCTTCCCTTGCCATTTATTTCACACTCTTAGCTCTGTCATAATCCACAGTAAAACTCCTCGTGATATAATGACTTTGGGTTGCAAAATACACAAGGTCAGATATAGTTATCCAGTTATGACATTCCAAGATTCCCCTATGACATTCCAAAAGTTACTATCATAGAACATTCCATCTTTATTCTCTAAACATCAACTGAATATAGGGATGCAGGCTTGACTGCATATTAGAGGCTGTGGTTACAGACAGATGTGAGTACTGTGCACTTTAGCCAGTGCTCTGGTAGGAAGCAGAGCGCATAGCCATTGGGTAAATTCAAAAGATGACAATAAATGGAAATCTGTTAAGAGACTGGCAGACACGGGGAATAGACCAGGGTTTGTACAAGCCCACAGGTCTAGTGACAGAGAGGAGCAGTTAGTTTTTGTCCCCAAAGGCCAAAGGTTAGGAACTGGAGAGAGCAGCTACAGGAAGAAAGTCCTGACAGGCTGAGGGCCTTCACCCTCCGCTCTGCCCTTAGCAAGAGCCACTGAGATACTTTTAAAGCTCAGAGGCTGTGAGCCAGACAAAAGCCAGCAAGGAGAAAGGAAGTGGGCAAGAAGCTCCAGCCCTACTAAGGAACTATTGGCAATTAATAGCTGCTGGGAGAAGAGAGAGTCAGTTTTCTTTAAGGGTGGGATACTGAATACGTTGACCAGGGTCCAGGGGATGGATCCATATTCAAGAGCTCTTAGAGACACAAATTAGACTCAATAGGCCTTAAAAAAATTAATAGAGCACATGAAGTTGGGGCCAGGGGCTGGGAGTGAGACAGGAGAGGAGCCTGGCAGGGTGATGCACGCCTTTAATCCCAGCACTTGGGAGGCAGAGGCAGGTGGATAGCTGTGAGTTTGAGGCCAGACTGGTCTACATAGTTCCAGGCCAGCTGGGGCTACAGAGAGACCCTGTCTCAAAAAACAAAAACAAAAAAAAAAAGATGGCGGAGAAAATGGGGAAAGAGGTCAGGATATGATCAAAATATATTGTATGAAATTCTCAGAGAATCGATAAAAATATTTTTTAAGTTCATAGACTGGAAACCTAGAGGCAATTGCAGCTTTGGGGGAAAACTGAAAAGCAAATGTTGACCCTGAGAATTACTATTTTCTGTCCTCATCTATTCAACATACATGGAGTGTATACTATGTGCCAAACAGCCAGAGAGTTGAAGTTTTTATAACACAGACAAGTCACAAAACCAAATGAAAATTTCAAGAGGCACAGTTCTGGAATGTCTAAAAACTAATCTGAAAAACAAAAGAAAATCCCACAAAACCATCTTCCTGGGGAAGATATTAAAATATATGTCTTGATTCCTAAAGGACATAGAAGGTAACATGACTTGAGGGAAGGAAAGAAACACATTCAAACCAACTCAACAAAATGTGCAGACTTCAAGGTGAGAAGCAATGTGAGCCCCGAGTGAGGGGCATCATAGAGGAGATATCCAACGAAGGAGATGAAGGCAGAGTATAGTGACACCCAGGAGGAATGAGAATGATCACCAGTAAGGATGTATACATTAGAACAGGGACCAGAGAGATAGCTCACCAGTTAAGAGCATTTGCTGCTCTTGCAGAGGGCCTGGGTTTGGTCCCAGTGCACATATTGAGCAGTTCATAACCACCTGTAAATACAGTTTCAGGAGATTCAACTTTGTCTTCTGTACGCACTGGTATGCACATAAATTAAAAAAAAATTTTAATTAAAAAAAATTAGGAAGAGAAAAGTAATCCTCAGTTACATGAAGGAGTAATAACCCTACACTGATGCCCACAGCAGCATCCCTGGAACCCAGAAATGCTTTCTCTCACCAGACAGGTGACTAAATTACTAATACTGGATCATATACATGGATCCAATGTCATCAAAAGGTCCTTATATGAAAAGGGGAAGAAGAAAGGTTAAATTTGGAGAAAGACTTGAAGATACTACATTAATACCTTTGAAAATGGATGAGAGACCAGGAGTCAAAGAATCCAAGCCATCTCAGAAGGCTGGAAAATGTGAGGGAACAGATGCTCACCTCTGATGTCCTGAAGGAATGCCACCTTGTTGATGCCTTGATTTCAACCAAATGAAGCCATTTTTGACACTTAAGGTCTAGAACTGTCAGACAATAAATCTTTGTTGTTTTGAGTCTCTGGATTTGAAGTCATTTGCCATAGCAGCAATAGGAGTCTAACAGAGTACCCACAGGACAGTCTTCCATATGTTAAGGAAGTGGTGAGCCTATTAGTGCTAACATGACACACTGCTATTTTATGAAAAAATATTCCAAAAATAAGTTTACATAGGTTCTTTTAAATCCATGTAACTAAACTGATACTCATGAATTTATACAGATATGTAAATCTACAGGAATGGTTTAAAAGTATTTCCACCGAGACTCAACAGTGGTGACCTCTGGGAAGGGGAGGCATTTGGGATTGCCAAGAGTCTAATTTAATCACAGTCTTGAAATGCATAGCTAAGAGAATGAAATTAATCTATGATAGTTAACATAATCTGCACAAATCAAAACAGAAATTTTCTTTGGTATATAGGGATATATGAAAGGCTGAGCAGGGCGGAGAGGGGACCAAAATCCCAGCAATGAATCTCACAAAAATAAGTCCAGTTACCATGGCAACGCGGAGAGGTACCAAGGGCAGTATCTAATGTGAACTTTGGTTTATAAACAGATGTGTTCACACATTCTTTGTGTAAATATCCAGAAGTCAAATACTTCCTAAAACCTTTTGAATACAGAAGAAAATGACCTCAATACAAAACCCTGAGTATTATCACACATTTTATGCCCAAGATGGTCAAGGAATCGTCAAAAGGAACTGTAGGGACAAAAGAATGTATCTGTTACAACCACATTAAGAGATGCTATCATATGGAAAGTTAGATAAAAGTTAAAACATTCAGGAGGTTACCCTCACTGCGTGCAAGCTGTGGAGTCCACAGAAAGAGGGTAGAAAGAGAGGCTGAGTAGGTCCTAGGTGAGGTATCACAGGAAAAGGACAGTTATGATGAGCCAAGAACAAAGGAGGGTTTTCCAAGATCACAGAGGTCTGGGTTTATTTAGATGCTGACAGGAAGCAGACAGGTGAGGAAGAAGCTGGGAGGGAGGAGACAAGGCCAGGTGTGATGGAGCACATCTGTAATGCTAGACGTGGTGGCAACTCATCTGTAATCCCAGACGTGATGGAGCACATCCATAATCCCAGTACTTGAGGGGAAGCAGAAAGATGGCACCTCCAAGAGAATCTGGGCCGCATAACAAGACCATTTGCAAAAACAAAGGAACAAAGCCAGCACCGAGTTGGAGGAAGAGTACCTGAGGGTCTGTAACCTGAGCAGGCAGAGGAAGAGAGAGGGTGGGTGCACAGGAGGGGCCGTGCTCACTGTGCAAGGCGGGTACATCCCTCCTACACCTACAGGAAAACCTGTGGCAGCACAGTGCATGTTGGGGGCGAGGAGGTAACAAGCGTCAGTTTACTTAGTTAGCCTTGCTTGTTCTTAGCAAAACGGGAGGTAAATCCATGACTCAAAAAGGGAATGATGACTAGGTGGCTGTTTTACGCAGACAAAGATTTAAAAAGCACTGCAGAGAAGTAGACAGAGAGCTGACTCAGGAATCCCAGGTAACAAAGACCCAGGTGAGCTCAAATACGTGAACTCCAACAGCCCACAGTCCACATGGGTAGCGGGAGACTTTGTGCAATAGTGGCAAGGAGGACATTCACAGAAGAAAGATCGTTAGACTGATGTAGAAATAGCACTTTACAGTGGCTAATGTCAAGAATGACCTAAGGCTCCTCAACCTCCCATGGACCCTGCCATTATCCAGTGCCTACAGTCTGTTGAATACAAGTCATCAAGCTCCATTGATAGGACCTGTTTTTCTCCATATTTACAGCCTCTGCCTCATGCATTTAACATTGAATCACCCCTGGATGGTTGTGAGCCCTCTCTGTGGTCCAGTGTCCCAGGTCAACCATTTTAGAACCATATGATGAATGTTCCTTATCCAAAATACTAGAAATCAGAAGTCTTTGTGATTTTACATTTGTTTCTACAGATTTTGCAGTATTTTATAACCTAATAAGATGTTTGAGGGATGGGGGCCGAAGAGATGGCTTAGCAGTTAAGAGTACCAGCTGCTCTTCCAGAGGACCCAGGTTCAATTCCCAGTACCCACATAGGGGCCAGCAACCACCTATAACTCCAGTTCCAGGGGATCTTACCCTCTCTTTTGACCTTTGCAGCCTTTACATGACATAGGTGCACTTATAAACATGCGGCAAAACACTCATACGCATAAAAACATTTTAAGTAAATTTTTAATTTTTAATAAAGACATTTGAAGGATGGGATCCAAGTCTAAGCATTTAATTTATTTATGTTTCATGTACTCATAAATAAAAGGAAATGTTAGGTGATAATTTCCATATGCCTGCTTCTCTTGTAAACTGAATTTTTGTGTATTTCATACAGAACATTTAGTCATCTTTATTCCTCCTTTCCCACTGGTGTCTTCCATAACTCCCAGCACCAAACCCTCTGATCCTGTCAGGTTAGTGTCCCCAGATGTCCCTCCGGGCAAGTTCATTCACTGGAGTCTACTCAGCCTATCTAGAGTTCCTCCCTTTAAGAAGATCAGCTCTTCCTCACCCAGCAGTAATCAGTTACCAATATTTCTTCGACTGAGATTGGGGTCTGCTGCCCATTTCAATGGTTGTGTACTGGGTTTTTGTCTACTTGAGTTTGCATGGGTCTTGTGCATGCCCTATAATCTTCCTGCCTTTACCTAAAGGCCCCACCTTTAACTTTCCTGCCTTCTGTAATGGCCAGAAGGGCCTCCCTATATAAATCCCTACTTTGGCCTCAGTAACTGAACTGCCCACCGATGCAGTATCCCAGGAACTCCTCCCGCCACACTCTGAGCCACCTGGCACAACAGCCCTGCTGGAGATGGAGACCCACCCACAGCTTCCTGCTTTTGGGCTTTAACCTGTCACATGCAAATACAGAATTTTCCACTTGTGGTTTCAAGGCAGTGCTCAAAAACATTCAAATTTAGGCTAGGGAGATAGTTTGCTCTGTAAAGTACTTTCCACACAAGCCTGGGGACCTAAGTTTGGGAAAAAAAAAAAATAGAAAGAAAGAAAGCTGAATGCATGCCTGTAATCCCAGGCTGGAGAAGCAGAGACAGGAGGATCCCTGGAGCCTGTTGACCAGTCTAGCTAAGTCATTGAGTTTCAGGTTCAGTGAGAGGCTCTGCCTCAAAAAATGAGGAAGAGAATGATTAAAGAAGACACACTCAATATGGACACACACACACACACACACACACACACACACACACAGCTTCAAATTTTGGACATTGTATTTTCTAATTAGAATACTCTCCTTGTAACATTCTAAATTCCTCGTTCCATTCCTTTGTGGGAAGACAGTATACAAACCCTCCTTCCCAGTTTTCTTTCTTACCAGTCCACCTAGATTGGGTGACCTGCAGTTGCCTAAAGATGCCTTTTCTGTGCTCTAGGCCTGTCCTGGTCCTTCTCCCAGCCCTTCACTGTGTAAACTGCCTCATGCTTCTCAGAGTCCATAGGAGACCTCATTTCTCCACATCCTCTGAGGCTTCCGAATCTGAACAGGTGCCATTCTAAATGCTCTCGTCAGCACTGTGGTCTTTCCATCACAACTGTCTCACAATATTATAATTCTAAGCCTCCTGCCTGTCCTACACCATCACATGTTAAGCAATGTAAAGGCTGATGCTGTGTCTTATTTATCACTCAGTTGCCAGCACCTCATACCATGCCTGGAACACGTTCAATAAATACTGATTGAAAGGTACTCAAAACCAAGCCTCCAAGTCCTGAGTTTTTTCAGTAGACTCTTACATCTATAGCACAAAAGGTTAAAACATGGCATGTGTATATTTCAGGAGGGGATTTATTCATGACAAGTTAATGAGCCAACCACTTAGTATCATTAAACAAGCAGCATTTTCCCCTTTGGCATGAAAAGTGTTTATTTTGATGAAGGATGTGCCAGGTTTTTTAACATCAATGCCAAGTGATTTCTTAATTAACTCACAGGTACTGTCAATAGAAAGTCCAATGCGGTTTATAAATTAGAGTTAAAGTAGGAGACCTGCTTCCCCCAGGATTTTAAAAATACTTTGTAGCTATTACATAATCAAGGAATCTTTGAGCAATGTTTGTGTAGCATCTAATCTGCTGCTAATCCTATCCACCGTATTTTTCATACTGCGATTTTCATCTCCAGAATGTTGAGTTGGCTCTTTTTAAATTCTCATCATGTCTCTGCTTAATGGACTCGTCCTTTCCTCTAGCCTCTTCTAGCCAGGGGATACAGACAGAGTAACTTATAAAGTTTTTCTCAACTAATTCAATCATCTGTATTATTTCCAGATCATTTTCAACTGACTGATGCTTCTCCTAACTGTGGCCCTTATTTTCTGGCTTATTTTGGGGGCACCCAGTAGACTTAGCTATTTTCTAATTCTCATGCAATACCTATATTTATGAATGTCTTGTGACTTCTGAGTTCTTCCTGTGTAACTGCTGGGAACAGACACTAGTCCCATTCCTGTGTAAGTTCTGGACATCACTCTGTCTCTTCCTTCTGGACGGTTTTATTTCCAGGTCTTGACTGGTTTCCGAATAGCCATACATTGCACTACAGACCTGCATCAGTCCTCTACTGTAGGCATTTGGTATATAGCAACAGTCCAGTAGATGGTGGATCACAAACGCAGTGGTAGCTCCTCAAGGTAATAGTAGAGCTCAAAAGGTTCTATTGTTTAGTGACACAGAAGCTGTCATAACACAATAGCATAATATATCATTTATGTGTTCATGGCAGTCCTGATATAAGTATACTGCTTACCCAATCCACAGAAACATATAGCACACACAACTAAGTATGATGCATAAGCATAATAATACAACAAAGGACTGTTGCTGATTATGCTTTTATTATATTATACTTTTATCATTAGTATAAAGTATGGTCCAACTTATTAAAAATAAAGGTTTACTGTAAAATATTATATCATGCTATGTCAGCACTAGACTCATACATCATATATTGAGTTACACAGCATGACTGTATCAAAGGACCCTGTTGAGTGGTTGACCTGTACTGTCTAGGTTTTACAGTGCTTACACAACAATAGAATCTCCTATCAATGATTCCTCCGAATAAATGAATCTTTCCCTTCCTCAAATCTCGAGCTTCTCTCCATGCACTACTTTGCTCCTGGCTCATATTCTTGGCTCATTTGGACTCCAGCTCTGTCTCTTCAACTCCTAGGCTCTACTGCTGGGCTTCCAACGTCCAAAAAGCATGATGTGGCTGAAAATTGGAATACACACTGTGACTCCCTAGGACTGCAAGATAACTGTACCTGGGACTTCCTTTCACTCTGTCTGCTAGATTTGCTGGTCCCAGAGTCCCATATTTTCCAGTCCCTATGTCTTCTTTTACTCTCTTGTTTTGTTAAAGTACACATTCCAAATGTTTCATAACCGTTGGTTATGAGAGATTTTAAGTCTTTTCATGTGTGAAAATGTCTTTAGTTTATGCTCAGATTTGATTGAAAAAAGGCTTATTAGACAATTAGATATTGAAAATAATTTTCCCTCAAAATTTTAAGGGCATTTTTCTGTCCTTCAGCACCAAGTGTGTCTGCTGTGATTTCTAGTTTCTTTGCACTGGCTGGCTTTTTTATCTGAACCGTGACGCCCCTCATTGTCACAGTCTACCATTTCTGCAGGACTACTTCACTCACTAGGATGGAGGCACAACCTGAAAGGTATCATGTCTTTCTGTGTGGAGAAATCTCTCTGTACTATTGCTCTGAGAACTTCCTTCCCATGTTTATTCTGTGAATTCTCTGTGAAGATCTCCTTAGCTAGATGTTCGGATCTACTGGACAATTCTCTCTTAATGCTCTTTCAAAGCTTCTATCAAGATGTTCACCTCTTTGATTTTTGTTTCAGATTCTGAAAGATTTTCTTGACATTACCAATCTTTCTAATTAAATGTCATTTCAGGCTATATATACATATATGTATATTTGTGCATATATGTGTATACATATGTATATGCATATATATATAAATGATTACTTTGGGGTTAGAGAGATGGCTCAGTGGTTAAGAGCACTGGCTGTTTTGAATCCCAGCATCCATGGTTAACAACCACCTATTACTCCATTACTCCAGTTCCAGGGGATCCAGCACCCTCTTCTGTCCTTTATAAGCATTACACAACATGGGTGCACCTGTATACATACACACAATACACACACACACATAAAAATAAAATAAAGCAAAAATTGTTTTAAAAAGAATGATTACTTTTTCCTTATTACTCCTTGGTTAGAGTATTCTCTTTTCTTATTGGTTCAATACATTGACTTATATCCCCAAATATATTAGTAATAACATTTTAAATCTTTTCTTCCCTCTACTGGATTTGCTTCTTCTGGGTTCTTCTTTACTCTGCTGACCTGTTTTCCATGATGGCTTATTTCTCAAATTTTTAAAGTATCTAGCAATCCTTCATGTTTGAGAATGAAATGCTAAGACCAGAGTAGAAGCTTTCTCCATGAGTAAAAGCTAGGTACCTGACCATGGGATCTTCAGACAGACCAGATTTTTCACTGGAGAAACTTCTACTATGTGGTCGAGTGTCTGAATCTACAGCCATTTTCCCCTGAGCAATTCCCTTGCTAATAAGACATGTATTCTGATTTTTTTCTGTGCTGGTGGAAAGAAGACAGAATCACACTAGCTTTAAAAAGCTCTGAAAGCAGTCAGGAGCAGGAATTGTGGGTAAGATGGGAGTTTCTCATCCTCTAGTATGCTGACCTTTATAACCTTTCCAATTTCACCCCATCCCTCCTTCCTCCTCTTAATCCTGACTGTTCTTGAGGCTTGAGACTCAGCCTTGCAGCCTGTGGTGATTTAAATGGGAATGTTCCCCACAGGCTCCAAGTACTTGGACATTCTGTGCCCTGTTGGTGGAGCTGTTTTAAGAGGTTTTAGGAGGTGTGGCCTTGCTGGAGGCAGTGAATCACTGGAGGTGGGCTTAGAGAGTTCTAAAGCCTTCCTGGATCCCCAGTTTTCTTAGCCATCTGTGCTGACTTGAAGAGGTGTGAACTCCTCCAGCCACCTTCTGCCAAGATGCTTCTTTACCAAGATGGACGCTAATCCCTCTGGAACCATAAGCAAAATAAACTCCACCCTTCATAGGTTCCCTTGGTCACAGTGTTTTATCACAGCAACAGAAAAGTAACTAAGACATGGCCTGAGGAGGAAGGGACAAGGGCTGTCTTCTGGCAAAGTCTTACTGCTCTGGACTTTCCATCAAATCTTGTGTTTTGGGTTGGACAGTCATCCCTCTCCCTCCAGTAGTTCCCAGTGTTTCCAAGCACCTCTGCTTCCCAGGCTTTCGCAGGGTGGCAGCTTCTCACCCTCTGCCTCTTCTGCTCTGTTGCCTGGCTCAGCCCTCCCCATGCATGTTGTCTTCTAATTTATGTTGCGACTTTTTCATAAACGTTTCTCTCTCTCCTGCTTCTCCTTTTCCTCTTTTCTATTGAATTTTTGTGCATGTCATACAAAACATTTTATTCATCATTATGCCTGCTCCCCTATCCAACTCCCTCTATCGCCCCCCCCACTGGATTTCATGCATTCTCTCATATATGTTAAGGCTTATCAAGTCAAGTTAGTATACTCAGATATCCTACAGTGCAAGTTCATCCATTGGGGTTTAGTTAGCCTACCAAGATTCTCTCCCTTAAAGAAGGTAAACTCTCTCCCTCACCCAGCAGTAATCAGCTGCCAGTAGTTCTTCAGTTAAGATTAAAGCCTGCTGCCCATTTTCCCAGTTCTGTGCTGGATTTTTGTCTGCTTGAGTTTGCCTGGGTCTTGTGCATGTTGACACCATTGCTGTAAGTTCATATGAGCAAGTTCCCTAGAGTCTGTAAGAATCTGTTTCCTTGTGGTTATTCACCCCCTCCCCTGGGTCTTACAATCTTTCCACCCCTTTTCCAAAATGGTCCCAGGTGAGTGAAGTTTAATATAGGAGTCCTGGGGCCCACACTGCAGACTCTTATTATCCACACTTTGGCCATTTGTGACCTTCTGTGTTCATCCGCTTCTGTTGCATGAGGAAGCTTTACTGATGAGAGTTGAGAGATACATTAGTGTTCTCTCTCCTCCTTGTTCAGCTAAGTTCCATGAGCATTAGGTGTAGAGGTTCAATTGTAGATGTGTCACTTAAGGTTGGGCATCTCACAGACACTTTTTCTCTGTGTGACCCGTTGTGGAACTCTATAATAGTCTCAAATCAACAAAATCAGAGATGAAAGGGGAAACATCACAACAGAAACCCCCAAAAATCCAAAACACAATAAGGGAATGCTTTTAAAACCCTATACTCTATTAAATTTGAAAATCTAAAAGAAATGGATGAATATCTAAATTCATGGAAATCACCAAAGTTAAACCAAGAAGACATTGACAACTTAGACCCATAACAAATAAGGAAATTGATATAGTAATATAAAACCTCCTGACTAAAAAGAGTCCAGGTGAAGACGGATTCATAGCAGAACTCTACCAGACATTTAAAGAAGGTCTACAATACTGCTTAAATTATTCACAAAGACAGAAACAGAGAGAGATCTCCCAAACTCCTTTTATAAAGTGAATATTGCTCTAATACCAAAACCAGGTAAAGACACAACAAAAAAATTGAACTATAAATCTTAATGAATATAGACGCAGAAATTATCAACAAAAATCCTTGCAAACTGCACACCGCACACATCAAAGATCATCCTGTTCCTCAGTTACTCCATTTCCATTTCTGTCACTTGGTGACAGAGATGAGCTGAAATCGATGTAAGAATTCTGCTCTGTATCTTAATCAAATTACATTATTCTCCCATGTCTTTTTTCCATAATTCTGAGATAAATGACAATTTGCCCCATCATATCAATAGAAAACTTGAGGCTCAAAGATCCCTAAGATCATCCCTAAGATCATATGGCCAGTAAGTGAGAGAGCCAAGATCAGCGATTGTTTAGACTCCAAAGACAGTGGCATGGACTGTATATAATAGTGCTCTATTCCAAATGCTGGGTGGACAGTCAAATTAATTCGGTTTGTTTCATTTGTTATTGGTATCTGGATCCTCAAAGATTCCTCATGTAAATACATCTTGTTCCCCACATCTTTGTGCTCCATATGCATATAATCTGGAAGTATGCAACCTTGGCCTCCAACATTTTGCAATCCCAAGATACAAAATTCCTTGGGCCTGCCCACAAGGCCCGTCAGTCTTCCTTCTGTATTTCTTTCTTTTGGAACTTAACTTTGGGTGGCCCACGTGCTCATCATTGGGTGAAGATATGCTCTCTTAAAGCAAACAGAAACTGCTTGCCAGGCACTCACAACTAGTCAGGGAGAAAGACTCCAGAGAGTAAGACAAAGGATCAACTGTGCTAAGGTGTATACCTAAAGACAAGACCTACTACAGCTTGGATTCCACTGAAGAAATGGTATTTCAGCTAACACCAGCTATGGAGATCAGGCCATGCTGTGCTCTAAATCACTTCATTTTGAATCAATAGTGTTTTATCAGGCTATGCTTTGTCTTGAGAGACTCCGTTCTATGAGCAGCTTTGGATTCCATTTTAAGGGAGAAAGATGCCTGCAGTCCTGAATGGACCCAGACGCAGCGCCATCCATCGGGTACCAACCGTGCCATATGGACTGATAAATGACTTAGTTCTGTAAGCAGCAAAGGAGCTACCCTATACATTTATCAAAATGAACTGAAACTCTGGGGGCACATGGGCATGTTAAAATCTTATCAGACATACCAGACCAAAGAAAAAGTGTACCTTCCTCACCTGGACCCCAGAAAGTGATGGACACCTAATACCACGATGACATGGCCCCACAGCAATCTATTACCTGACACCTAATACATGTGCCAAGGATGGGCAGAGGACTCCTTGACTGTCCTTGAAACATCAGCTCTGCTCAGTCCCCTGTTATTGACATAGCCTACTTGACTGTCTGCCTATCCACCTGTTCACCCATGCAGACCTGGACCTGACCTACTGTTTCCTGTTCTTACATCCCAGTTGGCCTTTTACCTCATAATTGGACTCTAAACCTTCACTCACAAACCTTGACTCCAACTACCCCAGGAACAGCTCTCCCTTACACTGATCTGGTTCCTATCTTGTCAATTTAAACTCTCTCTCAGCCGGTTTCTGAAACATTTTAAACTCTAATACAGTCTCTTCAATTTGTATTCACTCTGGAAACCACATATATATCTGTTCTAGATATATAAATAGATGGATGATAGATAGATAGATAGATAAAATTAAAGGTAGATGATAGATTATAGATAGATGATAGATGATTGATGATAGATATGATAGACAGACAGACATGTTTCTGTGTGTTGTATGATATGAGTTAATATTAGTTAAGTTTAAAATAAAAGAACCTACATTTGCCTTATCCAGACTACCAGGATAGGTGGGATTATCTGACAAATTGCTGTTACTCTGACACTGTGAAAAGACACAAACCTGTTCATCTCTGTTTCTGGCATAGTGTGTTCATGTAATCAGCAGAGATCGCTCATTCTTTTTTTCAGTATGCATTTACTTATCTATTACTGTCTAATAAAAATTTCATACTGGTGTAGGAATTTCCAAGTGCCCAGCATTGTTCCAAGTGCTTGATAAACACTAATTAATTCATCTGATTCCCCTATACTTAGAAAGCAGATTCTATCCTCGGCCCCATTTCACAGAGAGTAAAAAGAAGGAACTGAGATTTGGAGTGATGTTCTTCAAATTGGCACAGTGTGTTTTAGTACTGAACTGCTCAGGCTACCCATTTGGGGCACTCTTACACAATGATGAGGTTTCTATGGTGGCAAGCTGAGGACCTGAGGAGCTATTTGCTGAGTGAGTCATGGCTAGCCGAGTGACGGAGGAAGGAAAGTAGACTGGGGCTTCAATTCGTACAGACCCACACACGGCTGGGACTGCGAAAAGCTGGTGCAGAAGTACTGGGATCTGATCCCAGCCGCAAAACCAGCAGAGCCAGCGCAGCCCGACAGAGTGCACAGCGAGACCCCTGCACTGAAGTCTCCATGAACTCTAATAGTCTAGAAACGGGTGAGGTTTAAATGAATAGATACTCTGGGCGCCTCTGGGTCACAGAGCAATCACCCACCCTAAAGTATAACTATTTTCTTCATTTTTAATGCCATTTCCAGGATGTCTTATAGTTCAGTTCAGAGCGGCCATCTTATCCAGCTGGATTCTTTTCAATTCAACCCAATTTTAACCCCAATGTTCAAGTTATTTTTCCCATTATGCTCCTAAATGGAGGCAAATCGTGCCATCTTATAGAAATGTGACTGTTTTTCTCTCTTCTCTTTTCTCATTTTAGATGAAAATCTCCTCTCCTCTTTTTTAACAACCCCTCCCCCTCCCTGATTCCTGCAGAGAGCCTCCCCATCAGCTGTTTTTATTCCTGGTCTCCTGTGATCCTTCCTGTTTCTTCAGGGAGCCCCTACAGAGATGTTTTCTTATATAATCAAATTATAGGTCAAATTCATCAAAGGGATGGCACAGAGGTACATTTCTCACACACATCTGAACTTAAGTAGTGAGTAATATATTCCTTTCATAAGTGGGAACATTAGTAAATAATGATGGTTTTCAGTAAAGGGAAATGAGATAAGAAATTCAGCTTAAAAGGATGTCAAAGTCCCTTGTGAAACCGTAAAGTTGTGCAGAACACATTATCATCGCCTCCACTAGGATGATCAAATTTGGGGATTATATATCATGATGATATTATATTTTTTTATTTATTGATAGCATATATTATGTTAGACATTACCATTTTTAATCAGCCATTTATCTTCAATATGAGTTGTACATGTTTCTCTCTCAATGACTTCTATGCTTTCCTGGAATGCCTGAGGTCCTAGATTACCACAAAAACAACATTAGGTGCTTCTGAGGTTGCTTCGTGTTTTCTTTGCTCTTTTCTTCATAAGAAGGCAGAGTTGGATAAGCCATTGCCAAAATTAAAAGGCTGGGTTATCAGTGATGAGAGCTGGGATTTTACCAGCAAAGCGCTACAGTTTCTACATGGCATGCAGTGCCTGTTAAACGCATTCAGTTGTATGATAGATTTCCTTTTCCTTCAAAAGTAAAAATTTGCCTTGAGAAGTGGTTTGCTCTGAGTTGGGAGCATATAGGGCTCCCTGAGGTTACCATGTGCACCTCTGCTTCACTGAAGATAGTTTATTGTATTTTTCTTTCAAAACACTGAGAAAAAGTTGCTACTGTTTTAAATATTTTATCACATGCAAGCTTGCCTATGGTTTTTGCCATGACAGTTGCATACCACGTGGATTACATTTCAGGAGCCAATACTTAAAGCAGTGAATGAACTTGGAGGGGGAGAAAAACTGGAAGATGAAATGCAGACTGACAGCAACTTCATGATACTTTTTTAAGATTGGCAGGTAGTTTAGGTAAACCCACTACTTTTCAAAAGCTTCTTTAGGCTCAGAGTGTATCATTCTAAAATCTGCTTATGGAGACCACCTCCCTGGTGCTTTTAAGTTGAAGGAGATTATGACCAGAAACTTTCAGAAATCACTAAAGTTCACATGGTGAGGATGCAGGAAGCGGTTATTGATTGACTGACGTACTCTACAATACTGACCAGTGTGCATTGCAATGCACAGATAGTTTCTAAGAACGCAAAACACTCCCTGAGAGTGAAGAAAATAGCTATTTTCCTGACCTTAAATTATTTAATATATTTTAAATTTATTTACTTTTATGAGTGTTTTGCCTGCATGTATGTAAGTGCACCATGTCATGCAATGCCCTTGGAGGCCAGAATAGGGCATCAGATCCCCCAGAACTGAAATGACAGGTTGTTGCTAGGTGCCATGTATGTGCTAGGAACCAAATCCAGGTCCTCTGCGAGAGTAGTCAGTGCTCTTAGCTGCTGAGGCATCTCTCCAGCCCCCTGACCTTAAGTTATTATCATGAAGCTTGTCTTTGAGTAATCCTAGCTCCTTCCTCCAAACACTGATAGGATGGGTACTGGGTCAGTTCAGCTGATCATTTGCTAAAAGGAACTTATGAAGCCTTGCAGAGACTTCTCCATCAGACATGGTCCCTGAGGCCTCCATATTAACTGCTTCCTCACAGCTCACAGGCAGCGTGTGAGATGCCCTCACACCACATTCAACACTTACCCTGGACTGAAAGGCTTCCTACCTGGTCTAGGCCAGGAGGCCTTGTGCCAGACTGGCAAGAAGCGAAAACCACTGCACCACACCCCCACTCACATTTTTAAGGTTTGCACAATTAAGAAATTAAGCTCTATCATGTCCAAGTATGCATGGGTAAAGGTTAGTTTTGAACAAAACAAAGATTATTCTCTTCTTGTAATGTATGTGTGGAGGCAGGCACTCTTCAGGTTTATGATCTCCAGCTGTGAACAAGACCTACAGAGAGGAAGGTGAGAAATAAATATAGGATTGTATGAAACATTCCGGGAGGCAGGATGGGTGGGACAAGGTGCTTTAAAAAGTCTCTCTGAATAGGTGACTTTTATGCGAGGAACCTTAGTCAGTGAAAATGAACCAGACTGAAAAACTTAGTATGCAATACTCCAGGAGCAAGGACAGCTGCTATAAATCTCCAGCATAAAAAGATTCAAAGGGAGAATCAAGGGAGCAAGGCGAGAGCTTCAGATTTATTTTAAAAAAATGTTACCACCATTGAGCTATCTAAACTATCCCCTTGTGCAGGTGTGAAAACTGAGGCTCAGAAAAACTGATGTACTTTGTAAGCCAACCTTGCTGGGTAGCATGATTAAAGATGGTCCTCCTGAACACAAACTAGCCAGTTATTCCTAGCCTCCAGCATAACACCTTTCATATGCTCTTACGTGTCCAACATGAAGCTTCCAGAGGCGTTTAAAATCCGTGCAATGAATTCAGCAAGAAGGTTGAGAAGATGATTTATCTCTAGTGTAAAATGACACAGAGGAAAAAAAGCCACTCAAATATTTATAAAAACTTTCGCTTTGTAGAAGTACCCAGGAAGTCAAAATTCTTAACATCATAAATGATACTTTACAATACCAAATGATACTTTTTTAAAAAGGAGCTTCATTCATAAATCCCAAAAGACTGACGGGAAGGGAAATATGATATAAGATGACTATGGAATGAATGAATGTTGATTGAACCTCGTTAAAACTAGGTTGGATTTCAAGAGAAGCTGTGTGTGCATATAATGAAAAATGTGTGGAAGGCCATGGCAAGACCCAGCACAATCTGGATGGCCAGCTGGTACAGTTCATTAGCAGAAAGTACAGTCTCACTGGCAGCTGAGCAGGAGCCAGCTGTGAATCCAGCTGTGGCCTGTGTTTGCTGTTCCCACACATACTCAAGACTCAGAAGCACATGGATCCTTCATCTTGGAACTCACTTTTCCAGACTCCATGAACTCCCCATGTCTTCTCTCTTCTCAAGCCAATCAGGTCATCATCCCTCAGAGCCCAGGTTCATGCTGCTTGGATCTACAATGGTCAAGACAAAGATCCACTATCCAGAAGGAACCATGAATGGGCCACTGCAGACATCCAGAGATTTTGGAAGAGCATTTTGAAGAACAGAATACATTTGAGTATATCAATGTGGTATGCCTCTCATGAAATAGTTTGAATGCATTGTTACCTGAGAAGGCATTCTCTCCTCTCTGTGTATGCTGAGGGTTAAAGAGCGAAAATGGCAGAGAACCCCAGCCTGCCCCATATTCACCCAACCCTCTGAGCTGACAAAGGGAAGCTGCCCTGCTAGGCCTCTGTTCAGCTCCATCTATAGCTGCAACTTTGGTTTTGACCCCGAGCCTCTGTAGCAGACAGAGGCCCACTCAAGCTTAGGATCCAGAATTGCCATGGATCAGTTCATCACCTGGACCTAGAGGAAGATTGACACACTAGTACCAGAATCCGAGAGGGTTAATCTTGAGCAAGACTCAGAAATCAGTGCCCTCTTTGGAATGGAGCCAACCTCTTGTTTCCATCTAGACCAAATTAATCCAAAAGTGAAAAGGGATATAAGCAGCAGTCAAAATGCAAGTTGTAGAGCCTGTCTCTAAGCCGCGTCCTGTAGTTTAGAAGTAAAGTTTAAAACTTGCTGTTAGAATACTGCACTATTCAAGCTCTGCCCCTGGAGTTTCAGTAGTGGCCTTGGGCTCTAAAACCCTGACCTTCAAAAGAAATCATTTACTTAGTAAGCGCAGGGCAGCATGAAGAACTAGTCCACAGCACAGTATCCAACAAAGCCTTGTTCAGAAGCAGCTTTTTCCTTTCTTCTGAGAGGCCTAATCCTCGGGGCTTTCACAGTTACAAAATCAGACTCTTAGCAGTAATTGTGTGTGGGTTCTTGCATAAAATCTGAAATTTCACACAAGCAATCCTGTTATAGGGATTTTTCCACTGATCCTCAGGAAACAGGGCTTCTGGAGGAGTTGCACTGTCTATACAAGACACTTGGGCAAGCAGACCTAAGAACAAAATGCCTCCAGTCTTCTCTTCCCAAACACATACTGCTTCATGCTGTGTCAGGCGCATATGTGCTACACAAACCACAGCTTATTGCGGGGTTGTTTTGAGAAAGCACGCTGCATTTAGTTCACATTAGTCCATGTATTCCAGAGTCAGCTGACTAGCCCAATGCCACTATTCTTTTGTGGTTCTAGAGTCAGGCTGGAATAGAAAGTACTGGTTCCTGGATGGCTGATTGCAGTGCTCTGATGAGCTGTCAGGTAGAAGCAGCTCTAAGTCCACTCTGAGCATCAGGCAAGGAAGTAACCCATAGAGGGATGAAATAAGAGAAAGCTTTCAGTCTATACTTACTAGAGGTCTTCTCACATCCTTAGGACTGTATGAAGCCAGAATGAGCCCCAGCCCAATCGCATGGGTATCTGCCACTGAGGATGCCTGAGGAGCTTACACACTGATGACGTGGGACTGCGGCGAATTCCTTCTAAGCCCAGATATGGGTTCTGGTATGCACCCCAGAGTGATGCATCCAGCCTGCCTCACCAAAGCAACTTTGGGAAATGGGCTACACAAAATGATGGGGAAGGAAGTGTGTATCTCTCTGGCATGTGACTTCTTAGGAATTTTCTGTGTCAGGACTGTTGCAAATGTTTTAGTGTTATTAACTCAATAGAACTGCACACTAACCCCAAGTGAAGAGATAGGTGCTTTTATCCCTTGTGGGAATGACTTTTTTGGACATATTATTTTTACCTAACCTTTTAACCAAAAAAGTTAATCTTATGTTTTGAGATAAGATAAACACTGTCTCAGCTTGTTTAGAATGTAAGACAGGTTCCTCTTGTATTTAAAACATACAGTTTTTTAACTTTTTTATACTTTTCTGTATTATTTCTTATTTTCTGTGTATGGGTATACTGCTGTATGCATGTAGTACACTCATCTCATGGAGGCAGAGGTCAGAAGAGGGCACCTGATTCCCCTGGAACTAAAGTTATTTACCCTTGTGGGTTCCAGGAAGCAAACCTGAGTCCTCTGCAGTTAGTGCTCTTAAATGCTAAGCCATCTCTGTAGCCCCCTAAATATATAGCTTTAATCCTTTATGATCCTTCCTTACCCTTGACCCAGAATAATGTATGTATATGTTGCTGTGCATATCAAGCACTGAAAGTATAGTGGATGATCATCAGAAAAGAATTATACCATTATGCTGCAAACAATGGGCAGGATTAAATTGATAACATTTGTTTGCTTATATATGTGCTGTTCTAGGTCAATAGGGGTCAGAAAGGGCAAAATCTTTGTCATATCAGAGTCTGCTTTTACTTCCCCATTTCATGCTGGATGTGCAGTTTCGATAAAGAAAGCAACCTTTATTCAAGAGCACACTCCCAGGAGCAGTTTGGGTCCCACTGTGGATTAAAAAGAATGCTGAGTCAGGTTGTGATTATTCAGGCATCACTGTATCACCACAGCCCCTACCTTAAAGATGAGGAAACTGGGCCACCTTATTTGCACCAGTAGGTGGTATGGTTAGAAGTTTCGCTGTCCATCACCTCCGCCCGCCCTCTTAGACTCTGTACCATTGTGGTTCAGAATCATCTCTTCAGGCTGGTTGATGTCCTGCCCCGTGGCCCCTCTATCTGACTTCTCTGTTCTCCTTCCCAGGAGCTGTTCACTGATAGGTCAGGTCTCCTCTGCAGGCCTTGAGGTCACTTTGCTTTTCAAACACACTTCCTCCTCATAACCCTAGTGTATATCATTAGCCACTCATAGCTGAGAGAAGGAATGAATTGGTGACAACAAACATACACATTAGCACTGCAGCTACATGGGTGTTATCAAACCAGAAGGAAATGAAAACAAAGCAAATATACATAGTAAATTACTTTTGCTTCTTAGAGTCTATGAGTAATTCTTTTTTAATATTTTATTATTTTTTTTTATTTTATCCATCTGAGCATTTTGCCTGCATGTATGAAAGTGCACCTGTGTCACGCAGTGCTTACAGAGGTCGGAAGAGGGTTTTGGGTCTCCTGGAACAGGAATTAGGGATGGTTGTTAGCCACCATGTGGGTGCTAGGATTTGAACCTGGGTCTTCTGCAAGAGCAGCTGGTGCTCTTACCTGGTGAGCCATCTCTCCAGCTCCTTATGATTAATCATTGAAAATTAATTTGAAAACAAAATCAGTTTGAAAACAAAGAGAATATTACTAAGTTGCCAGGAACTCTCCTAAACTCTTTCCTCATATTAACTAGTTTAACCCTCATGAAATTCCCTGAGGCTAGGTGCCATTATTGCTCCCATTTTTATAGAGGAGGAAACTAGGGCACCAGAAACGTAAGTCTCCCTGTCTGAACTAGTAACCCTCTAGTATGTCCAGTTCCTAATGATGCAAGCAGATACCAAAGCAATTTGGAAGAAGTACAAGACAGTAGATTAAGTCAATAGATATCACAGACGTAAAATCAAGTTGGAAACAAAGGGAGAGATATAAGTGAAGATAGTTGCTGGATTTCCAGTTGACACATCTTGTTAAAAGCTGGGATGCTGCTGCCTGGGTGTCTTTACTCAAGCTGTTCCCCATGTTCAGTGCCTTTCTGTGCCCTTCCATGACTTCTGTGCAATGCTTGTCTTCTTGGCCCTTGTTTCCTTCTGACTCTGCTCTTGGTGGCATTGGCAATTGCATAAGCTCTTGGTCCTCATCCATTTTCTTCCACATTTGGATGTCTTACAGGTGAAGATGCAGCACAGTGAAGAGCAGAGAGCTCCAGGCTAGTCCCTTGGCATCACTTCTGTGGTTCTTGTTGTAGAATTGTCCTAATTACCCGTATGACCTACATACCCGTATGTATGTGTACCTGTGCATGCACACATATGGACATGCATATGGAAGCCAGAAGATTCCTCAAGTGTCATTTCTTGGAAGTTACATGCACCTTGGTTTTTGAGACAGGATCTCATGCTCCTGGAACTCACCTAGTAGGCTGGGCTGGCTATCCAGCAATCCCCTGAGATCACCCCATCTCTGCCTCGTTGGTACTAGGATTACAAAAGTGCACCACCATGCCCAACATTTCTTCTATTGGTTCTGGGGTTCTTCATGCTTGTAAAACAAGTACTTTACCTACTAAGTTATCTTCCTGGTCCCCTGAATTACTTTTAATCTAATAATTTCAATAATTTGTTTTAGCACAGTTAAAGAGTTGGTGACAATAAGTGTAAATATAAAGATTTCCCATATGTCCCAGACCTCATTTTCCCTATCATTAACATAGTACATAACTATGGTATTTTGGTATTTTGTTACCATAACTATGGTTAACAAACAATTACTATGCCATTGTTTACTGAACTTTACAATGTGTTACATACACTTCCATTCATTTTGATCAGTGTCCTCTTTTCTATTCCATGAACATATCCAGAATATCACATTTGGTCATTGTGTCTCTTCACACCCCTCTAGTTGTGATGGTTTCTCTTGTCTTATTCTGATGACCACAACTATTCTGAGGAGAACTGATAAGATATTTGGAGAATGCCCATCAATTGATATTTGTTATATTTTGCTGATTATCTGAATAGAACGTTGTGTAAGAAATCCCAACAAAACAAACAGTATTCACATTGCATCATGCCAAGGGCACACACCATTCACGTTTGTGTTTGTTCATTCCCATTGCATCATGCCAAGGGCATACACCATTCACGTTTGTGTTTGTTCACACTGACTTCTGTATTAGTTGCTTTTCCTGTTGCTGTGGTCAAATATACTGACAAAAGCAACTCAGGGGAGAAAGGGCTTATTTTGTCCCACAGTCTAAGGACGTGGTCCAGCATGGTGAGGAAGCCGCAGCAGCAAGAGCTGGAGGTAGCTGGTCACATTGCACCTGCAGCCAGGAAACCAAGAGAGATGAATTCTGGGGCTTCACCTGCATTCAGTCTGGGACCCCAGTATGTGGAATGGTGCAATTCAGGGTTAAAGTGAGTCCTCCCACCTCAGTTAACCTCATCTAGATAATCCCTCATGCATACACACACATATCCAGAGGCTTATCTCCCAAGGGGAGTCTAGATTCTGTCAAGCTGACAATCAGTATCAACCATAGCATCTTCGATCATCTGACTAGAATATATATTAGAATATACATATTTGCTATGAAAGTTGCTCTCTACCCTCTAGAAGGAAGTACCTATGAATGTCCCACACTTAAACAATGCATGTGCACTTATGGCTCATCTCCTTAAGGGCTATGTACATAAATTATGTGGAATTCTTCTGCCTGAGAGATCTGTTTGTCCTCCAGCACCACATCTTGTTTCCTTCCATAGTCCCATTATCCACAGCAGCTCCTGGCATCTAGTAGATGTTTTAGTTGGAATTATCTCCATAACAGATTATCTCCTAGTAGCTTTCTGTCTTCCTGTCTATTTCTCCTGCTCTGTTCTACATGTCCAAATTCAGTCTCAAGCAGTTCCTTCTATTTACCAAAGAAAACACACGAATTTTCTCTCCTTCCTCACACATGTCCATGAATTTTGGCTGGGTCTCCTAGTGCCTACCCTGATACAATCATTGAGCCTATGGCTGAGTGTTGGCACATCAGAAACAGCCCCACAGAAGCACTCAGAGTAGACAAGAGGTACCACTTAGCAGAGGGAGAAGAAGCTGAGAAGCTCTGAGGGACATTCCAGCAGGGACTCATTAGATGGGTGTTAAGCCAGATAATAAGCAATGAGGAATTTCACAGTCATTACCTAGTTGGCTTTCTTAGAGAAAGAGCTCCTTAGGGCTAGGTACTACCAGCTAATTAGGGAAGCCATCTCAAAGTCATGAGACATGACTATTTCTAGTCTTTCTGAGGATCCATGAATTCCTAGTAGCTAGAACAAGGTTCCTAAAGGGAGAAGATGGATTGGAAAATCAGACATTATGCATTCAAAGTTGAAGGCTTTGTCCCACAGGCTAAGGATGACAAATATGGAGCCAATTTGCCATCACATTATCTCTGGTGCAGCTATCACTGGAGCTGGTCATCCTCTTAGCCTCCGTATAGCCTCGGAAGTGATTTCAACTGAGGCCTCCAGGATGCAAAACAGTGTATCAGAATGAGTGTGCAACATACCAATTTACCGTGTCTGCTGTAGATGCAGGAAAAGCTGATGGATAGTTTAAGCAGAAGAGTGTCAGAATTCACACCTTACACAATCCACAACCTTGAAGAAAGAACCTGAGCACACATTGGGAGCATGGCTCCCATGAAAAGGTCTTGTCTTCTCATCTGCTCAAGTTTAATAATAACTCTGAAGAGAAAAAGAGCAAGCTTCATCCATAGCTCAGGTTGAGGGTCAGGTCAACCAACCCCACATGGAGCAAGATAGGGAAACAGTGGTTTAGAGCCAGAACTAAGAATAAGATCCAGAGACATCTCACACTGCTCTGACGCCATTGACCTTGTGGCAGGATTTGAAGCTTAGACACATACACCTAAGAGAACTCACTCCCTCTCCAGCTAACAAGAAGGAAACTAGGATGGGAAGCAAGCCCACCACACCCTAGATAATGATTCTAACGCTAACAAAGACAGCACAGCATCCGTGTCTGTGCTGTGGGAACCTCTAGGAAACCCACCTCACTTCATTTTCTTGGCAGTAGCTTGGTGATGACTGCTTTGTACAAATTCAGAATCCAGTACATAGAGAACAGGATGCTTGTTATTCACGTTGCTTAACTTGGACATCAGATTTATCCTCTGTAAGTGCAGAAGAGATGTATCTGCCTCCTAAGGCTGTGTTGTGCTTAAGTGAGATCTGTGCAAAAGTCTGACACACAATTAGAGAAGATTTAAATGCAACTCACTTCTTTTGTTTTATTAAAATTTCTGGGGAGATAGCTCAGTCACTAAAGGATTTGCTATGCAACCATGAGAACCTGAGTTCAATCGTAAGAACCTATGTAAAAAAGCCAGGCTTAGTGGCCCATGATTGTAATCACAGCATTGGGCAGCAGAGACGGGAAAAGCCCTGGGGCTCACTAACCAGCCAGCCTAGCAGAACTGATGAGTTCAAAGAAAACGTCTCAAAAAAAAAAAAAAATAAATAAAACAAAAAAGCAAGGAAGAGAATGGTTAAGGGACACACGCAAGGTTGACCTCTGGCCTCTGCAGGAATGCACACACACACAGACACACACACACACACACCTGCATGCAGACACACACAAAATGAGGTAATCTGGGCTGTGGATATGCTCAGTGACAGAGCACTAGCCTAGCATAGGTGATGCCCTTGGCACTAGGAGGAAAAAAACCAAAACTAAAACACAGATTGATTTGCTCTCTCTATCTTTAAAATTAAATATAGGATAACCTTTTGGGGTTCAGAGAATAACTGAGCAGAAAGTGCACTTCCCATGTGCCCCTCCCCTACACAGGCACAAGCATCCCCACCAGAGTCACAGGCTTCTGTCACCCAAGAACCCAGTTTGACACGTCACTCAGTCAAAGTGCTACTTCTGCTTCTTGATATCACACTTTGGGTTTTAAGAAATATATAATGGCTTTATAAAGAGCAGTTTCATGTCCTAAAAGACCTCCGGGCCTGCCTGTTATCCTCTCCCTTCCCCCGGCCCCTGGAAGCCACTGTTGTCTGTGGTGCTTCCAGAGTTCTGCGTTTTCCACAGTGTCAGAGATCGGATCATATACTCACCACTCTGTAGTCTTTTCAGAACGGCTTCTTTTGCTTAGCAACATGGATTTGTTTCCTACACAACTTTGCATGGTCTGCGGCTCTTTTTTTTTTCAAACTATTAAACAACATTCCATTGAATGGATGAATTACTGTCATTTAATTATTAATTCACCTATTGGAGCACATCTTGGTTTCTTCCAAGTTGGGATATTATAAGTAAAATTATAAGTACAAAAATCATATCCAAGTTTTTGTGTGGACCTAACAGTCTTCTGCTCCCTGAGATAGGCAATGGGAAGTTTGACAGCTGACTCATGATAAAAGTATACTGTTGTAAGAAATGCTACAGTGTCCTGACAACTGAATGTACCATTCTGGGCTCTCACCAGCAGTGAGTCAAATCTGCACCTTCATTTGATGTTACCAGTGTTTTCAGTTTTGGTTATCCTCAGAGGTCTAATGCTAGGCATCTCATTATTTCAATTAACAAGTCCTTACTAACCCATCATATGGATACCTTATAACGTCTATTTGCTATCTATCTATGTATCTTCGTTGGTAAGGATTTACTTTGGACATGTGCTAATATTTTTAACGGAGTTTTTTTTACTATTACTGCGTTTTACGAGACCTTAATATGCCTTCATTACCAGCCCTTTACTACATATGTGTTCTGAAAAGATTTTTGGCCAGTAGTGACTTGTATTTTCACCTTCTTATGAACTTTCACAGAAAAGATTTGTCTTAATGGAGCCTAATATATTCTTCTTCATTCATACACTTTGCTGCTGGTATTGCCTATAAAAGTCCATTGTTGCTGCTGTGGTTTGAATGAGAAATGTCTGCCGCAGATTCGTGAATGTGAACACTTTGACTCCTTTTGGTGGCTCTGTTTGGGAAGGTTACAGAACCTGTAGGTGGTAGGGCCTTGCTGGGGGGAGCAAATCACTGACAGTGGGCTTGAGGGTTCCTACTTCACCTCACTTCCTGCTCACTCTGTTTCTTGTGTGTAGAAAAGTGTTATCACCAACTTCCTCTGCAGCTGCCATGCGGTTGCCACCATTACAGGCTCTCCCTCTGGAACTGCAAACCAAATAAACTCTGCCTTCTGAAAGCTGCTTCGATCATAGAGTTGCATCCTGGCCACAGAGAAGTAACTCATGGAGCCACGCTCAGACACGCCTTGACTTCCCCATGCTGTCCTTTCGGAGTCTTTAACTCTGTGGTTCACGTTTATGTCTATGATATCGTTTGCTGTGATTCTACTTTATCTCCTCTCGTGAAGGTTGTTGCAGTAAAGTGACACACATCTACAGAAATTGCTTCCAAAAGTACTTGGGATTGGACCTTTGGAAGCAGACACTTCAATAAGAAATCCTGAACCCCAGGAAAATGTAAGAAAAACCCAAACCAACAGGCGCACAGATCAAAACAGAGAGACCCATGAGATGTGAAAAACCAAACAACATGCCTCTTCCAAGTGATCATTCCACTACTTGAACTCAAGGACATGAAATAGGTAAAGTGCCAGATGAGGAATTTAACCTTTTTCTGTAAAAAAAAAAAAAAAAAATAGTCAAATACCTGAAAGACACAAATCTGCAGGTAAAGTCAATTCATGCCTGAAGAGGAAAGTCAATAACAGAGAGATGTCAGTGAACAGACGAGAAAGTTAACGCTCATGAAAGTCAGCAACAAGGAAGGAAATTGAGCAAAGAAATTGATATTTTGGAGAAAACAAATAGAAATGTGGGGAATGAAAATCTCAATGAATCTGCTGGGTGTTGTGGCACATACCCTTAATCCAGAAGCAGAGGAAGTCAGAGCTCTGTGAGATGGAGTCCAGCCTGGTCTACATGCTGAGCTCTAGGCCAGCTGGGGACAACAGGGAAAACCTCTCTCAAAAAAAGAAAAAGTAAAAGATAAGATGTGTGCTCTCAATAAATCAAACAGAAAACACACTGAAAAGCACCACCAAGGGGTTAAGCAGAAGAGAACACTGGAGGTACAGGGACAAGGCTGATGAAATACCACAGCCAGACATTAATCATGAAAAGATAAATGAGCATTACCACACCCTCACAAACACTGAGACATGAAGAACAGACCACACTCAAGAACCAAAGGCTGGAAGTTGAGCTGAGCACTGTAGGCACAGCAATCCTGTCAATGAAATCGCAGCAGAAAAAAAACCAAATCTAGATAAAGAAATAGACATTCAAAAACGAGGGGCATTTAGTACCCCAAATACACACAACCAGAGAAGCTATAAGGGAAAACTGTCACCTACAAGGGCAGAAACATCAGAACAACATAAGATCTCTCATCAGAAGCCTTCAAAGACAGGCAGCAATCAGGGAAGAAATTAGAAGTTCCTGGAATCAAATGGAAATGAAAGTACTTACCAGAACCTTTGGTAATAACTAATACACTTGTAAGAGGAAAGTTTTTAATCTGTAAGTGTTTACATGAAAATTCATAAAGAAGGCTAGAAAGATGGCTCAGTTAAGAACACTTGCTATTTTTGCAGAGGACCTGGGTTTGATTCTCAGCACTGACACCCAGCAGCTCAAAACCACCTATATCTCCAGCTCCAAGCAGATCTGATGCCTCTGGTCCGAACCACCACCTGCACTCATGGGCACATACCTGTAAGATGTGACTGGAGGAGGCTCCAGCCTCTCCCTCCACCCAGCAGTTCTAGGACAGACACCTTGGCGACTCCAGCCAGACTCTCAGAGCCCACTGAGATCTGAGAAAGGAACTGACTTTTACAACTTTTTAAATGGATAAGATTCCCAGGCCAGAATTCAGCCCAGCTGTAAAAAGGGATTGCTTCCTGGCCAAAAGTTTTACTCACATACACACATACACACAACTGAAAAGCAAGTCTTAAAAATAATCATAAAATTCTCAAATAAATAGACTAATGATGCATCTCAAGGTCCCAGAAAAACAAGAATAATTCACACACAGAAGACCATAAACAATAAATATGAAAGCAAAATTTACTAAAACAGAGACTAGAAGAACAAAGTACAGAATCAATTAAAGAGTTGGTTCTTTGACAAAATTAAACAAGAGTGACAAATCCTTAGTTAAGGTAACCAAAGGAGAGAGATAACTCAAGTTAATAAAATTAGATTCAAAGGGACAGTTACTATGGAATCCAATGAATCACTGCGAAGCACTACTTTGAAAACCTATATTCCAAAAAACTCAAGAAATCTAGAAAACATAAGTAAACTTACAGACATATGTAACCAATTACAATTAAATCTAGAATATGTAAACTTAATAGATCCATAACAATCAATGACATTGAAGCCATAACGACAACAAAAAATCTTCCAACAATGGAAAGGCCAGGACCAGACAGATTCACTTCCAAATTCCATCAAATAGTTAAAGAAGAACTAACACAAATGTTCTTCAAACTGTTCCATAAATCAGAAGGGAAAGGAACCCTACCAAAGTCACTCTAGGAAGCCAGCAAATACCTGATACCAAAGCCAGAAGAAGACATAACACACATGCTCATGGACTGAGATATCGCAAATATTTTTCAGCGGTTTACATGTCCCCTCCCCTGCCTCTTGCATTCCTTCCTAATGACAGCATCTCGTTCCCAAGACCTTGACTCTACACTCGCCTAGACTGCCTCTAAGATAGGCCATGGCATATCTGTCAGTCTATCTAGCTCCTAAATGTGTTGTGTGTCATGCTTCTCTCCTAAGCTGCTTTCTTCTTGCTTCCTCATTAGCCCTCAGCTGCAGGTTCTTGGGGGAAGTGAGGTCCACCCTTCAGGGTGATGAACTCATAAGGACTCATCTGCTTTACATTCACAGATGCATCTCTTCTGGCATCTCACCGGCCTCATATCTTACTTGCATGTCTTTCTTTTTACTACACTGTGATCTCAGAAAGGCAGGGATTATCTGTCTTCTATGCCATTTGATCTCAGCTCTTATCACAGGTTCTAACACATAGTAGGTGTCAATAAACAAACACAGGAAGAAAGAATGAATGAGCCCAACAGAGCTGAAATAACCTAAGACAAACTCCAGCTGCCCCAAGCCATGTCTACCTATTTTAGCTTTGTTTCCCCCTAAAGCTGTCATATTCTCAAGAAACAGATTCTCGGAGTGTAAATATTTGTTAAGCACACAGGCAATTTTGCCTCTATTTTATTGTATAAGAAAAAAATAAAAGGAAATGCCTGTGGAATCCATGTTTAAAGCACTCACATTCTCTTGCCCCTGTTTCCCTGAAATGGTGACCTTTAAATGTAGCCTGAGAATAAGTGAGGTTGTCAGAACATCAAGTTACATTATGCAATTCAGCTATTTGTGCCTTCTAAAGACCATGCAAGTTTTAGCTGGTTAGTGCACAGCCGGAAAGGTACCCTGATGATATTCTGGAAACCACAAGAGCCAGGATGCATCCAGAAGTGGGTCAAGATTCAGAGAGGCTCAGGTTTCTTGGAAATCACTTCATGAAAATGGGCTTTCATTAATCCTTCCGGAATATAAGTAACCTGTAGCCCATCTGGGGCCTTGTCCCCTGGCAGATTGAGAGGCTTAAGGGAAAAGCAGGAAGGATGCCTGCACAGGACTGATTTTTCTCTTCAGGGAGGATGTGTGGAACTGTGTGCTGGAACCTATAGGGCACTGAGGACTCTTTGATTATTGAATCCAGTCTGAGGCTTAGGGGCCTCCCAAGCTGGTCCCAAGGGACCCTTCACAGGCACCAGGGCATCTCTCACCTTCTTTTGTAGCTGTTGGATAACTTCCCTCACCTCCTCATTGATAAACAGTTCAGACATCCAGTTAAGTGGTTCTTAGAGACACTCCACTGTTGGGTCCTCTAGACAATTTCTTCAAGGTGATTTCAGAGACAGTACAGAGGGCAGCAAGTGCAAGAAGGGAGGTAGGATCCAGCCCCTCCAATAAGGCAGGGGCATATCCTCTTGCTGTTCAAACCCCATAAAACAGATACTCATTCGATGCCTCAGACCCAAGGAACATCCTGTAAGCTGAAGTCCAGGAATAAAGTTCAGAAAGAAACGGTGCAGGCACATGGAGCTTTTTAAAGGGGACAGAGTTGCACAGTCCCCAGCTCAGTCCTCAGAAAACTGCATCACGGTGTTGGACAGAGGTGCCTTCCTAGACCAGACCAGGCTGGCTCAGTGGCTAAGTCGTGATAATAATGGATTCGCACACTTTCACGGATCTTAAAATACATGGCAGGAAGGTCAGCAGAGGACAAGAAGAAGCTCTGCTGGGCACATGACTAAGTTCCAGACACTGTTAGGTGAAGTCATAGGCTACTGCCAAGACAACTGAGTACAGATAATTTCACGCTTCCGTCTGAGATGAACGCAAGGTTTCTTCTCGCACTGTCGTTCTGCGGTGTTTCAGGCATGAGTTTTCAACTCAGCTTCAGCACTCTGGGACCAGAGTTCCTCGCTGGTAAGTCTGATCTGGCCCACGAGGTCTCCACTCCTGACCACCTGAGTAATTCCATCCTCCCCTGCCTCTCATGCTGCTTTCCCTCTAGCCTTGGGCACAGGCCCCATTTTGCTCTTAGAACCCCAGATCTCTGGACTACTCTCTTCTGTGCCTCCACTCCCTACCACCACAGCAGTTCTAATCTTCCCCACAACCACATCTTGTTTTCCTCCTTGGGCGCAGGCTTGACTTTTGTTTTAGACCCCCAGATCTCTGGACTGTGATCTGAACTCTTCCTGGTTGTTCGCACTCCAAATCATAACCATGCCCATCCTCCTACAATGGTACTATCTGCAGACCCTATGACTGCTGCAGGTCCCTTCAGTATGGACCCAGACCTTTGCACATGCCTGAGAAGGCTTCGATTCTGCCTCTGCCTAGCAATCTTCCCAAATTCTGCTGTACTGCTGGCTCGAGGGGCCCAGACCGTGGGAGAGAGCCTGAGAGGATTTGATCTCCCCTGGCCTGGACCTCCGTGGGAAACTGAACAGCTGACCTAGAACCATGTGGTCCCTCCAATATAAAATCAAAAGAAAGACCCTGAAGCTTTGATCAATCAGATTTTAATACCCAATACAAAAACAACCAAGTCACATCAAGTATATAAACAGAATCAGGCTTCAACTTAACAAAGGAATGCTTGAGTCTCCTCGCATCAGAATCACAAACAACAAAAGAAATCCACGCCAAGATCACAATGAAAAAATAATAATATGAAAAACCCAAAAAATATGTTCCCACCCAACATTACCAGACCTATAGGAGAGTTCTACAACAAGAACCCCATAGAGACAGAACACAGAGTTTAAAAGAACAGTCATAAACATGATCAAAGAATTCAATGAATTTAAATAACAAGTCAAAGAACTAAAAGAAGATAGAGATAAACTTCTGACTGAATGCACAAAAAAAATGATAGAAATATTGAAGAAAACAGACTGAGATGAAGAAGGAAGTAAAACACTGAAAAAGCCCATTTGAAACAACAGGGAAAAGTCTCGCCAATAGAATGAATGAGACGGAAAGCAGAATATCAAGACTAGACAAAAAAGTGGATGAAGTGGATGAATTGGAGCACTCAAGCAAAGATTATGAATTTTTTTTAAACACAGGAATGGAACATGCAAGGAAAGTGGGACACCATGAAAAGATCAAGTTTATGCATCATAGGCACAGAGGAAGGAGAAGAATCTCAGGAAAATAGGATTAGCCAGATTTTCAACAGGACTATAGAAGAAAATTGACCAAAATTAAGGAAAAAGATGGTCAAACAAATACAAGAAGCACATGGAGCACTAAATGCACAGGGCCAGAAAAGAACTCCCCCCAGCCTATCACAGTAAAATCATGAAGCATACCAAAGAGACAATACTGAAAGCTGCAAAAGAAAAAGAACAAGTCACATATAAAGGAAACCCATCAGAATTACAGACTACTTTTCAATGCAAATTATGAAAACCAAAAGAGCCTGGACCAAAGTATTTCCAGTCCCAAATGACCATAGATGCCAACCTAGAATACTTTAGCCAGCAAAAATGTCTGTTATAGTTGAAGGAGAAAGAAAATCTTCCATAAAATTCCATCTATGAAGCCAGCACCACTCTAATACCAAAATCAGATAAAGATACAACCAAAAAAGAACACTATGAATCATATTCTTAATGAACATAGATGCAAAAATTCTCAAAAATACTTGCAAACTGTATACAGACACACATCAAAAAGATCATCCACCATGATCAGTTCAGCTTTATTCTTGAGGTGCAGGGGTGGTTCAATGGACATAAGTCAATAAGTATCATAAAGCACATAAATGGACTCAAAGACAAAAATCACATGATCATCTCAATAGATGCAGAAAAGACTTTAACAAAATTCAACATGCATTTATGTTAAAAGTCCTAAAAGGAATTGGGCTGGAGGGAACATACATAATTAAAGCTACATAATTAAAGCTACATACAACAAACTCATTGCCAACATCATTCTAAATGGATAAAATCTGGAATCATTCCCATTAAAATCTAGAACCAGACAAGGATGTCCACTATTTCCATTTCTTTTTAATATAGGTTTGAAACGCTTGCTAGAGCAACAAGATGAAAAGTAAGTTAAAAGGGTACTTATTGGAAAAGAAGAGGTCAAATTATCCTTTCTGCATATGACATGATATTATACCTAAGAAATGCCAAAAATTCCACCAGAAAATTCCCAGAAATGATCAACACTTTCAGTAAAGTGGCAGGTTATAAAATTAATCTACAAAAATGGATAAATAGATAGACAGGTAAATGATAGATAGATAGATAGATAGATAGATAGATAGATAGATAGATAGATAGATGATAGATAAAATACCTTGGAATAAACCTAGCCAAAGACACTAAAGATCTCTACAATGAAAATTTTTGATCTCTAAAGAAGAAGATTGGTAAGGACACCAGAAGATGAAAGGACCTCCCATGCTTATGGATTGGAAGAATTAATATTGTGAAAATGAATATCTTACCAAAAGTAATAGATTCAGTGTAATCCCAATCAAAATCCTATGACATTCTTGACCTATCCTAAAATTCATATGGATATACAAAAGAACCCAGATAGCCAAAGCAACCCTGAGTACAAAGAACAATGCAGGGGGGATTACTATACCAGATTTCAAATTATATTAGAGAGCTATAGTCATAGAAATAGCAAGGTACTGGCTTTACCCATAGACCAATGGAATAAATTGAAGAGCCAAACATGAGTACGTGCAATGTTAACCACCTGAAATTTGACAAAGGTGCCAAGAACATTCACTGGAGGAAAATAGCATCTACAGCAAATGTTGGCAAAACTGGATCTCTACCTGTAGAAGAATGAAATTAGACCTTAACCTTTCACAAGGTTTGCACAAACGTCAACTCCAAATGGATCGAGATATTAATGTAAAATGTGAAACTCTGAAGCCATTAGAAAAAAACATTTGGCAGTAACTGACAAGATATAAGTGTAGGAAAGGACTTTCTAAATCAGATACCAGTTGCTCAGGAGTTAAGGCCAACAATCAACAAGTAGAACCTCATTAAACTAAAAAGCTTCTTTATAGAAAAAAAAAAAAAAAACAACCAAGGAAGTGAAGAGAAAACCCACAGAGTGGAAGAAATCTTTACCCGCAACACATTTAATGGAGGTTTAGCATCCACAGTATATGAAGAACTCAAAAAACAAAGAATCATGAAAACTAGCAACCCAATTCAAAGATGGACCGAGCAGAGTGTTCTTCTCAAAAGAAGAAACAAAGATGCTAAGAAAAAAATTTTAAACTGTTAATAATCAGGGAAATGAAAATTAAAACCTCTTTAAAATTTCATCTTACCTCAGTTAAACTGGCTAAGATCAAGAGAATAAGTGATATCAAATGCTGGAGAGGATGTGGGGGAAGGGATGCTCATCCACTGCTGGTGGGACTGTAGACTCGTGCAACGCCTATGGAAAGCAGTGTGGAAAACTCTTTAAAAATTGAAAATGAATCTCCCATTGAACTCAGTAATACCACTCCTTGGCATATACCCAAAGGACTCACCCTACTGCAGAGATACTAGTACGTCCATGTTTGTTGCTGTTCTTTCACAATAACTATGGAATGGAAGCGACCTAAGTGTCCCTCAGCTGATATGTAGAAAATGAAAATGTGGTGCATTTACACAATGGAGTTCTACTCAGTGGTAAAGAAAGACAGAATCATGAAATTTGAAGATAAATGGGAGGAACTAGAAACTGTTATGCTAAGTGAAGTAACACAGACTCAGAAACTGTCCTTGCTCATTTGCGGATTCTAGCACCAAACCCTTATATGTGAGTATGCATCCTGATGTAACTGCAGGAGCCAGGAAAATGGAAAGGAACTGGGAAAGTAAGGGGAAAGAACAGACCGAGGAGAGAAGAACAGGGGACAGGTGTTACTAAGGGAGAAATAGATAAAGAGGGAATTTAATGGAAGGGGGAGGGGGTCATACAAGGAACTACGGGGATAAAGGGAAAGAAGGAGCCCAAGAGAGGCAGGGCCATAGGAGACTGGTGTTATCAAGGGAGAAATGGGGAAAACAGGGACACTTTGCATGGGGAAGGCATGGAGGGAGGGTTAGATGGGGAGAGAGAGAGGGAGAGAGAGAGAAATTAATGCCTAACTAGTGTAAAACACCAGAGGGAATCATAGCAGTCTTACCACCTAATGCCAAATTCGTACAGTATCTCTACATGAGTCCATGTGCATAGCTGAAGGCTACATCACAAGAAACTATGCCAAACATGAGAAACCGTCCTTTGACCTGTTGGCCAGGGTGTCCTCCCAAAATTACACAGGCTATTGCCACGGCCCTTGACTGCCTCCCACAACTTGAAGGTAAGACCCTATTGCTGAAAACAGGACATAATTTGGAGACTGGATTTGGAGCAATGGAGCTGGAACTGACATGGAAGCCATTTCCCCTGAAGACTAGTTCTCAAATCTCTGGAGAGTACCATGCAAGCAGCCAAGGGAGAATATCAATAGATGGCCCAGCACCAGCTCCATGACCAAATAACCACATCAATGACTAGCGCAGCATAGGACACTGGTAGAAGAGTGGCACTTTTATCTTAGGACACCTAATTTGTCTTAAAACCCACTCAATTGGAGGAAACTCATGTGTGGTACTATTCATATAGCCAAATACATATTGGTGAAGAAGTCATAGATCTTAGAGAAATCGCCAAGGCTGTCACAGCCCTAGACTAAATGTAACTTTTTACTAAGTGCAAAATATGTATCCTTATATTTACAGTCAAGGATCCCCGTCAATAAATCCCCAATCAATAAATGCCAGCAGGAACTACACACAGCTTTATGAGGGCTTTTAGTAAATTAGGAATTAGATCCAACATCCTGTGTTAGAACTGGGATTTAAATGAAGGATTTTTTTTTCCAAAGTCTACTGAGGATTACATAAAAAGTAAGCAGGATTCATGAAAATTAGGAATGTTATTTCCAAATGCCAACATTTTTAATAGACAAATACTGCATGTGATCAGGCTGAAGTTTATTAGCAAAGGATAAAAGAAAGCCAGGAAAAGGTAAACATGCCCCACCACTGGTATTGAGGAATATTCTCATTGGCTCACAGTGCCATCTTGTGGACCACACTTAAACAGGCCTTGGCTTTCAGTTCTGACCACAGGAGCCTTGTCTATTCCAAACTGTGAAGCACCATTAGACCCTGCACAGTCACACATCTGGGAAAGTGTTTACAGATCTCTCCTCTTCACTAGGCATGGCTAAGCAGTCACCTGGTGTCTTAAGTAAGTCTCTTCCCTTCGCTTTAAATAGATGTTTGTATTCTTTTCGTTCTAGCTTCCCTTGCCCAATATACTTCATCTACGCAATTCCTAGATTGCCTTCATGTTCTGTTTGCTGTTTCTTTACCATTCCATAGAGTTTTATAACCCAGAGAGAACATGAGGTCCACCCTGGGCTATGCACTGTCTCCCCAGGGGAATTCAAGACTCTCTTTCTCTCTCTCTCTCTCTCTCTCTCTCTCTGTCTCTATCTCTGTCTCTCTCTCACACACACACATGCACACACACATATTGCATACATAAACTCATGCACACACACACCCTTAGGCCAAAAGTTCTAAAGGATTCATGAAGCTCCTGGTTTAGAACCTTTGCGTCCTTCTTCTGAAATGGTAGAGAATCCAAATATCACCTCTATGAAGATGCATCTAAGACTGCTATGTTCTTCTCTAAATTCAGCTCTTCACTTCCAACCACACTCATTCTTTCTTATTGAAACTTTCTGCTTCTTCCTGTAACCAGATCTGTGATTATGCTGATGCACTCTCACAGATCCTTTCAAATTCTTCCAACCATGAAGACTTGGGTTATGCACTACCATCTGAGGGACAGTAATCCCTAATCAGAGACAATTCAGCTTGCCTTTTGTGATCTTAAAAAGTGTCTCATGGGGCTGGAGAAATGTCTCAGTGGTTAAGAGCAGTGGCTGCTCTTGTAGAAGACCCAGGTTCGATTTCCAGCACCCACATGGCAGCTAACGACCACCTGTAATTCCAGTTCCAGGAGAATCCAACACCCTCTTCTTACCTAAGCAGGCATCATGTGAGTCAGGTGCACTTACACACATGCAGGCAATACACTCATCCATATACAATGAAATCCTGAATAAAATATTTTTTAAAAAGAAAAGCATCTCATTTTTTTTTAATCTTCTCATCTGTCACTTCTGGGTTTCTACCGCTTACAAGAACTTGAGCAAGTCATTTCTTACAGAAAGAAAACCTGCCTGGTTCCTCTCTGTAACTTCTATAGCAACCATGGAGTGCTCACCTTCTAGCCACTGCTTTGAAGTTGGAAGAATTCGCTCCAGTTCTTACTCTACACCTATGACATAATCATGAGAAAGGCGTTTTAAACTTCACCACACCTCAGTTCCTCATCTACACGCAAGACCTGCTGTCCTGTATGCAGTGTCCTTGGGCACAGTCAATGTGTTGCACAGGGGTGACTCTGCTGGCTGAGCTGGGGATAAAATGTATGTCTTAAATAAATGTCCCTCACAGGATGAAAAGCCACCAAGGTCATGTGCATAAAATGTATTCCTGTGATTTGGGAAACAGGTGGATTTCCATTTTTCTTCAATAAAAATTGTTAAAGTAGCTAACTATTAGGAAGTCCACCAAGTACTAGAGATACTGAGATGATGAATCTGCAGTTTGCTGTAATAGGCCCAGAGCATGAAGCCATGAAGCCTCCCATCAACATGGGGTTGGTAACTACCCAAAGGCATTATTGTAATAACCATATTTATGAAAGCAATGCTTTGAAGCACTGTTTTCTTTAGGTCTGTGTGGCTGGCTTTTTAGTCTAAGCTGACAGTAACCATAATCTGTTACAACTGGTTTTGATCTTAAGTCACCAAGGGGTTTAATATCCTCTGCAGGCTCTCAGTAATGTAGTAGAAAGAGCTCTGGAACAGGAATAGAGTCTAACCAACAGGACCACATCAACTAGACAGTGAACACAGGTTGCTACTACCTACTGAGGTCTCCACAATGGCTGATATAAACACTTTCAATATGATGTTTTTATGCAAAAATCTATCTGTTCATATTTTAAAACAAAAATGTGTTTATTTTACAACTTTGAAAAAATGTCTTCCTAACTTCAGCCATAGTGCTTGCTGTGTTGAAATGTGAAACCTTCTGTCTCAACATGTCTTACATCTCTGCATCTTACATCCTTACATCTTACGTCTTCTCTTCTTGGGTTTTGTGTTCTCCGATCATACGAGTTTTGTCAAGCAGATAAATGTAATATGACATGAGGCTGATACAGAAGTCAGGCATTTCTCTGATTACAAGTGAAACTGAACTCGTTCTTTTAAAAACAATGTCATTGATGGGACTGGAGAGATGACTCAGCAGCTAAGAGCATTTCTGCTCCTGCAGAGAGCCTGAGTTTAGTTCCCAGCACTCACATCAGGCATCTCTCGATGGTCTATAACTCCAGTTCCAGGAGATTCTGTGCCTTCTTCTGACCTCCACAAGCACCTGCATGCATGTGGCATACATATGCTAAGGCACACACCCATATGCATAAAAAAATACTAAATAAATCTCTTAAAAATAAAGTCATTTGAATTTCCCATTCCACAGGTCTCTTCCTCATATTCTTGATCATTAAGTTGGTTTCTTGCCTTTTTCTTTTTTTTAAGTTTTTCTTGATTTGAGAATTTAATGCAATGTACTTCGATCATATTCAGACTCCCCCCTGTCCTTTTTCTTGTTGATTTAGTAGTGATTTTTGTTTTGTAGAAACTTCGTGCACTGCCATCTTGAATCTCATTCCAAAGTTCTACGTGTTTTCGGCAGCTCATACTTTCATGGCTAAGGTAGACCCTGTGCTTAGCATGTGTGGAGCAGGCCCTGGATTCCAGCATCAAGTATGAAAGCTCTTATGTGTTCTTTTTAAGAAAGTCTTAAATATACTACAGAATACTGTAATTGGGAATGCCCTTTTATCTTCCATTTCATTTTTTACTTTTGCTGATATAAGGAAACATTTCAGATTATAATTTTGTATAATTTGCTAATATTACCAATGGTTCTTATTAATTCTAACATCCTATGGCTGAGGGGGGTGTTGTAGATTATCAAAACATCTTCAGTTAACATTGCTTTTCCTTTCTCTTTCAATTTAAAACTTTATCTTTTGTTTATTGGTTGTTTGTTCTTAGAAGTCCTTACTAGGTAACCCACACTACCCCAGTCTCGATCTCAAAGGCACTGGGAGTTGAGGGCTGTACCACCTCGTCAGGCTCTGCAATTGATTTCTTTCCTTCACTTAGCATATCCTCCAAGACCTCCAAACAACACTCACAGTGGCAGTGACAAAGTCTTGCCTTCTGTTTTCCTGATCTTAATAAGTAAAGACTTATCCAAAGGAGATCCTTTCTGTTGTAGGATACAGGTGTGTAGGGTGCATGCCCTCCTCTATGTGAAGAAGATTCTTTGTTAATTTCCTGGGAGTTTTCAGCCCAAATGTGCATTCAATTCTAGCAGGTCTTAATCTATTAGTTATATGGCTGCTCCCCTGCAGATCATTTGTTTAGATGACACCTGTTTAGCTTTTGTCAATATTTTTGTGTGCTCAGAGAAAACATTACAACATTACAACTTACTTATTTAGCATTAATATATCTCCAGCTGTTTAAAGGTTATCCATTCTGCCTTTAAAGAACTTGCACTTAATTGTTAAGTCCTATTCATGTGCCTGTTTCTCTCTACGAATTTCTCAAACTTACTGGTAACTATTTTTCACAGAAACAAGACAGGGGCTGTGGTGAATCTTCACCTCTGTTTTAGGGTTTTTGTGTTGTTTCTCTTTGGCAGCATTGTTGGTTTTGTTGCTGTTGGTGCTTTGTTTGGCTTATTTCTGCAGATTTTACTAAGCTCCTCCTCTACTGTGTTGCTTTATTTCACCTGTTACTCTTCTCATGGACTCATTTTTGAGTCGTGATTCTTTACAGATGCCCATTCTGGCTTTAGATTACATATTTCCTTGACTATATCTTTGAGATCGTGATTATCTCTACTGACAGTCTCCTTCTATTTATTCCATTCATTCTGCTTCATCTAGCAGAGGTTATTTTCATCGACTTTCGTTGTCCTTTGTTTAATACTGATGGGCTGTTGGAGAAGGGAGAGGATGCCCATTCCTCAGGACACTAGACCTCTCCCTGGCTTTGCACATTTTTATGTCTCTCCCATCTGCCACTGCTATTGACACCATTTGCCTGGGCTAGAGCTTCCTTAACAAGGCGCCACAGGAGAGCAGTTTAAATGAGTCATTGCTCCACAGTTCCAGAGGCGAGAGACCAAGACTCATGTGTCAGCAGACCTGGCTCCTTCCACGCACTGTGAGGAAGTGTCCACCATGCTTCTGTTTTGACATCTGGTTCTGAGTCTTACAGAAGTGTCACTTCAGCTTGGCTTCAGTCTTCATAAGGCGCTCTTCTCAGTGTGTCTGTGTCCAAATCTCCCCTGTCAAATTCCCTCAGCACCATGATGTTCTGCCTCCCCATTGGTCCATAATCAATGTAGCAGAGAACAATGACCTTAAATCTCTGAAACTGTAAGTCAAAATAAGTAATTCTCCCCTTCAATTTGTTTTTCTCAGGTATTTGTCACAATAACCAGAAGTCTGACTTACCCACTATGCTAGGGGCATACCATTCTCCAGTATCATCTCATCTTTACTAATTACCTCCAGAAGGAAACTATATTAAAAAAAAAAAAAGTCAAATATTGAGGTCTTGAGGTTAAAACTTCAGCTTCATAAGCATTTTTTAGATTTATTTTTATATTTCCAAATTATGTGCACTTGTGCAGGGTCGGCTTTGTGCACATGATTACAGTATCCTCAGAGGCTAGGACGTCAAATTTCCTGGAGCTGGAGTTACAGGTAGATGATGTGAGTCACCTAATTTGGATCCTGGGTCTTCTGCTAGAGCAACATACCCTCTTAACCACTGAGCTTCTCTCCAGGCCCCAACACAAGAATTCTGAGAGACATAATTCAACCCATAACAGCCCTCCAAGTACCTCCCTGAACCTCTTGCCTGAGTATGACAACTTTCTACTCTAAGCATCTAGTTATTGCCCTCCAGAGAGAAATGGAGAGAAGCTTTGACCTTAACCTTCCATTTGCTTCTGAGCTCAGCTACATGGCACAGCATATCTCTGTGGTCAATGGCCTGGCCTCTGGTACTCTCTTCTGCTTGATGCTAACAGAAAACATGGCATGGAGCGCGTCCCCGTCTGCATCCCCGGCTTCCTTCTGCCCAGCCTCCATTTGTTGTCTCCCGACAGTGGTCTTCTCTGCAGAGTTTCACTGTTTCTGTCCGCGTGCTCAGACCTGCCACTTTTAAAGGCTGCTTTCGCAGACAGAAGACATAGCCTATGTAACTGTAATATCTGGTTGGAATCATCCTTTGCCTGAAAGCTGTTTTCTAGAAACATCAGTCTGAAGTCAACCGTGGGTTCATCAATAGTTTCTCATTTAGAGAAGAAAAGGAGTTCATACTTCCCACAATGGAGGCCCTGCATAGGCAATTAAAGCTATGAGCAAAGTTTTAAAATATATTTTAAAGTTAAAGATTTTTGCTCAGGAAGACTAAGCATCTAAAGAAAAAGTTACGACATTGATAAATGATGGTTTTCTAGACATGAATTATTGTTCAAAACAAAAGGATGCTTGTTAAAGGGCCGGAGATACATTCATTTTTCATTCCAACGTTTTCCATGAATTCTCCATACTGGCTCTTCCTCCAGTTCTGGTGATTTTTGAATATCTGCACAGCACAGCAGGAGTCCACAGGCGACAGTCAGGGGTCCAGCTGCTTGTGTTCTATTTGTCATTAACCAAATGGCCTTGAACAGGTCACTAGGTTTCAGTTTTATTCTGCCAAAGGCATCTAACTCCACATCCTGTGCAAATTCTCAATAAATCTAATATTCTACAAAGCAGCATGTTTTTGTCACAGATTAGAGATGAAGCACCTTACACTTTTGTTTGTTTCTGTGAGAACATATAGAGCTGGGGTCCATGAGCTCTCCTTTTATTTACCTTGTGCTTATTTAGCTCATAGATAGATGATGCATCCAGATGGATCCTGATATTGAGATAATTTTATAAAGCTGATGACATGAGGTTATAAAGATGTGATTTAACTCCAATATCCAAAGTTATGGATGGATAAACTATTAATACATTCTAGAATGGGAAGTCACATTGGCCTGCTCCTGCACTCTGAAGGTGATGAGGAATCCAATGGAGACTTTTGTACTGTCTAGAAAATAAACCCAGAGCCAGCCTTATGGGTCAGGTAGCATCAAACCTGACCTGCTCCACCCAGCTGGCCTGTCTGTCAGAGGCAGATTTTCAAGATGCAAATTGAATTATGGAGATAATCTCTTCTGGGAAAGGAGAATGGAGACAGAGAAGGAGAAAATGACTAGTTCCCAGGAGATGTTGTCATACCAGGGTGTAGTGGGCGATTTCTCATCAGGGGACTGGGAATGTCTGGACCCTGTTCATCGGAATCTGCTTAGGAATGGCATATTGGAGAATTACAGAATTTTTTTCTTTCTAGGTCAGTCAAAACTTGGGTTGCCTACTGTGAATAATGCTTCGATGAACCTTGGTGACCAACACATCTTCATATGCATATACCTAACTTGGGCTGTTGGGCCTTCCCTGCCATGACCAACAATCCCCTAAAACCCTTGTTGCCGAAAAGCACCTGGATGTACACTTTCAAAACATACAGATGACACACAAGGCCTGGCACCAGAACACATCTTCCTGCCATGGTCCATGAGGAAGCTACACTGACATGTATACACATCAATAGCTGTGCAACCCCTGCTACAATTCCAGCCTTGTCAAGTTGTGCTGCCCTGAATCCAGCATCTAGAGTGATGTGTGCCTACATGCCTGGCAGGAGGGGACCCTGGGGCCCAGAGTCACATCTGAGAACTCTAACAGGCTTTACAGAGAGTAAACCTGTTCTATGTCCTCCAACACCAAGGGTTAAGGCAGTTTTTTATGTCACATACTTCATCTGCATGTATCTGTTAGACAAAGAACTGGCAGAAATCCAGAGTCAGTGAATGCCCCGTAAACTGAGACCTGGTAGGCGCACATCCTGCTTCAAGATGCCCTGCTCCCTTCTCAGTTTCTACTCCACAGGAAAATGTTTCTGTGATGGGCGTACTGGGTGAGATGGTATTGGTAGTTCTCTGTGCAACTCTGAATAAGAAGAGTCAGAGTGGGGCTGGAGAGATTCCCAACACCCAGACAGCAGCTAACAACCATCCATAACTCCAGTTCCAGGGGATCCAATGCCTTCTTCTGACCTCCACAAGCACTGCACAACACAGGTTCATTTACCTACATGCAGGCAATGTGTATGAACACATAAAAACCAAAAATAATAAAATATATTTTTTAAAAAGAGTCAAGGTAAGAAAGAAACTATTCTACTCCAAGGAGAGACAGAAGGGAATGACATTCGAAATCAAGAGATTAAATGACAGCTAGAAAAGGTAAACAGAAAGTTGATACAGAGACATGGAAAAAATAGTCCATCTCTTTAACCCTGCTCCATGGGGGTTCTTGACAGAGATAGCTGAAACGACAGGTCAGCCTATCATCACTGCTAGCACTAGACAGGCAGTCCTAGCTGCAGAAGGCAACTGCTTCTGGTTACTGTCAAGCCAGTCCTGAGATTTAGACTGTCCATGACTCCTCATGTATGACAGACTAGAACCAGTATACTAGAAATGGTGAACAAATCTGCTGAATCACTTAAAAGACAAACTAATACATTCTGAAAAATGCCTGCTATAGCTCCATAAAGCATGCTAGAATAAATAAATGCTCTTCTGGTTGACAAATGGACTTCAGGAAATGAAGGCTGTGAGGAACGTTACTCAGAAAGCCTCGGTGTTAGGTTCCAGCATTCTGATGCCACAATGGCTTCTTCTAGAAGAAAAATAAGAGCCCATACCTCAAAACAGAAGCAAGAAACCTGCCCGTCTGAAAACCAGAACATGTCCCCACCACAAGAGAAGGAGCCATGCCCATTTAAGGGTTATTTTTTTGCTTTAGAAATCAAGCTTGTTTGCATAGTTGCATATATAATTTTTAGAGTAGTTTTAGAGAAAGCAAGACTACCATAAACCCCTATATCTGCTCACACAGGTCCTCTACTATTAGCACCCCACATTAGAATTCATTCTTGGTGTCGTACATTCTACAGATTTCTACAGCTATGTTCTGACATGTAGCCACCATTGTTAACAGTACACAGAACAGTTTATGGCCCTCCAAATCTCCTATATACCACTTTTTCAGTCCCAACTCCCCATAGTTGCTTCTTAAAAGTCTCAACAAATCTGTAAATAACTTTAACTTTTCAGAACATTTGCAAAGATTATTCTCAGAGTTCCTAGACACATCTTAATTGGTCCTCCCATTGTAAACAGCTCACATTTCAGTAGGGCTATGGGAGCTATCAAGTACCTCCCAAAAGCACAGTTACTAACCCACATGCAGCCAAGAAGAGGAGATACAGGAGAGCTCTCTGTCCTCTCCCTATTCACCTGCAAACAGGGTAGAGGCTGCAAAGATAACAGGTATCCCAGAACAAATGTTCTCCACCGAAGATCTTTACACTCCAGAGATGAATATGTTTTACTAAGTACCCTCTAGCTGCCAGTTCGTCTGCCTCAAACTATAGCTCTGCAGACTCCAAGTCTTTTCCTGCCAACTCCTTTCTCACCCTCTCAGTAGTCACTGTCCTTTGCTTGGGATGCTCTATGAACTAGAATTCAGGTCCATCTCTTTGACAGGGACTCATTCTCTGAATGTCTTCCAGGTTCATAAGAAACATGTTTTAATAAACTCTTTTTCTCTCCGTGATCTGTCTTTTCAACAGGTGCTAAGCTGGCTTTCTAGTACTGTAACAAATACTCCTAAAGAAAAAAGGTTTATTTTGACTCACAGTTTAGGAATTTTGAGCCCATGCTCAGTTTCACTGGGCCCTGTGATAAAGTCTCACATCATAAAAGCAAAATGCCCCACTTCATGGCTAGGAAGTGAGAGAAGAAAGGAAGGTCCTGGAGCACCCCCACGTCTCACCTCAGGAGCACACTGCTGACCCAAAGACCTGCCACTAAGCCCCGCCTCTTAAACACCGCACTCCCTCTGGATAGTGCCGTAGGCTGGTAAACAAGCCTTCTACAACTCGGACCTCAGTGGAAACTTAGCCTAAGCACAGCCAGTCCCCTCCAGCTAAACACCGAAGGTATTGCCTTCCCCCTTGAAATTAATTTATCAAGACCAGAAAACTGACACTGCCAAAGTGCTATTAACCAAACTCCAGACTTTGTATTTCTTCTGGATTTTTGTAAATGCCATTTCTCTCTCCTGGGATGGAATCCTAAGCACCACACCACATTCTGCTGCTCTGTCTTCCCAGTCGCCTCCCATGTGAGATAAGTTTCTAGGTCAGTCCTTTCTGAATCCTGAAGGGTGCTGACCAGGTATCTGCAGAATGTCTTGTGATAGGAGTTCAGCTGATGCTCTTCCCACCGCAGTCTTGGGGTTAGAATGCTTTTTGGAAGAACAGTTTGCATGCATTACCCTTCCCATCGCATTACATAACTGAGCACATGAGATTCATCCAAGATCCCTGGGGATGTTGGCTTTCATCATCTGACGACGGAGGCAGCATCTTTCAGGCTTCCCCACTGTAAAGGTACCCTTTTCTTCTTGCCCTGTGCTAACCAATAGAGGATCTCACTGTGTAGCTTACTCTGAGATTTGGGCTATTTTAATTTCTAGATATACGTGCGTGTGTGTGTGTGTGTGTGTGTGTGTGTGTGTGTATGTGTGTGTTTGGAATTCTCCTTTATAAATTATTCTTTTGATATAGTTGTTCTGTTTAATTTTTTTGTCTTGTGTTTGTTTTAACCATATGCCAGAGCTGTGATACAGTTGGCTCACATTAGCTTAAAATAGCCTATTGTGAAGTTTCCAGGATTTTGCAAACTCTTTGATATCATGCTAACTTTGTATCTGTTTTGGCAGAAGCATTTCACCACAGACATTGGCAAATACCAGAAACCAGGGCTCCTAGACATACATACTTACTATAAAGCAACTACCAGCAAACTATATCACATACGTGTTAGATAAGGGGCCACAAAAGGCAAAGGAAGATGCGAATAGATTCTCAACATGGCCTCTGTTTCTTTTCTCAGTGACATATGACCAGGTACGTGCTCTGCTCCCTCTCCTGCATCAGATGCACACCAATGTGAATGATAAAACTCACTGTGAGATCAGGCAAGCCCTCTGCTGTTCCCAATCTTCAATGCTAACAGTTTAGTTGACTGGGATCTTTTTGCTGTACTGTGCTAGAAATCAAGGGTAGGTGAAAAGTAATTCTAATCTTGGCAGACCTGAAACCTTGTATACCAAAGGCTTAGGAGCTGGGTTGATAGACTTGTAGCTCCAACCTTGAGATCCAGGCTTTAGAAGCCATAGACTTGTAGCTCTCGATGCATGGGGTGACAGTTCATTGTGCAGGCTTTTCTTGCCAGTGGCCCAATCTTCCACTCTGGTGCCAGCTAGCATCACAGTTCCAAAGCCCTGAGTGTTGGGATTCTTAGTCCTCAACAGTGGTTACTGTTACAGCTTTTGAGGCTTAAATGTCAGAACTTTTGGCCCTTAAAACTTAGCAGCTCTCTGAAACTCTACTAGAGAGTCTCCAAGGCTCTTCACCGCCTTGGTGGGTGACTCCGGTAAGTCTAGGTAACCCAGTTGCCTTTTGCCTCCAGCAATGAGTCAAACATACCACCTCTATTGCCCTAAATCTTCAGACTCTCAGCTAAGAGATTTTCACTATCTCTATTTTTGTATATAGTCCTGTGTGCAAAGCCGAGGTTTCAAGTTCAAAGCAACGTTTATCACTTGCAGAAGGGAGTAGCTTTATCTGTTCCTCATGTCACAATTCTTCCCCTTCTAAGGTGAGATGATAAGAGTCAGGCCTGAGTGTACAGAGAGCTTCTGCTCCCCATACTGCTCCAGATCAGGGAGGGAGGCCTAATCTGCTGAAGGTTGGGTATTTCCTTTGGGGTGAAAGAGAAAACGGGACTGGAGAGGGCTCGAGGTTGCGAGCATTGGCTGCTCTTGCAGAAGACCCCGTTTTGGTTTCTAGCACCTACATGGCAGCTAACAACCATCTGTAACTGTAACTCCAGTTCCAGGGGATCTAACACCCCTCTCCTGACCTCTGGAAGCATTGCGTGACGCAGGTACACACATACATACAGGCAAAACATTGATACACATAAAATAAAAATAAAGTCTTTTTTACAAGAAAGAAGAAAAAAGAAAGGGTCCTAGATTCTTCCTTCATAATGCAAATAAATATCTTGTTCCTTAAGACAAATTGGTGTTCACAACCAAGGGCTCTATCTCTGCCTTTGTAGTATAGATGCACAGAGACAGTGCTGTGGACTCTTGGCTTTAAATCACTGTTTAACTTCATGCTTGTCCAGTAGTTCAAGACTGAGAAGATGTCTTAACTTTGCAGAAACATAAAAATATGTGAGCCCTTGTCTTGTGCTGTCTTCTAGATGAAGGCAAGAATGATGCAGATTAACAACTTGAAGTTTAATTAATAAGAGATAAAATGAGGAGAAATATTGGAATTAGAGATGGACGAGTGGATAAAGGCACTTGTCACCAAATCTGAGGACATGAATTTGATGCTGGGGAGTCACATGGTGGAGAGACTCAACTTCTAGGAATTGTCTTCTGACCTCTATATATGTGCTTGTGCATGTGCACACACACAATGAACAAATAAATATAAATTCTTAAAAGAAAATATGTATTTGGCCATCCCCTGGATTTGGGTTATCATTTGAAACATTAATAACACAGTTCTACTGAAAAAGAAGAGTCCCAGTTGCTAGAACCCTAAAACTGACCCATAAAGCTTTTGACATCGGTGGTTGGTGTCATACAAAGAAACCAGTAATAATGCTGCTTCTTGGAGAGATGAGGAATGTTCCTCTATTGAGTCACCAGGCAGAGTGTGTGTACCTATGTCAGGGTAATGGCTGGCCCTAGGCTATAAGAAGCTCTCCTGTATTGTGATTCTCCAGCACAGTCACTGCAGACTTCCTGAACTGGCATCTTTTAAGACCTTGTTCCCACAAATCCATAGTTTTACAGTTTCACCAGGTGAGCAAAAAAGGCACCAAAATATGACTTTAATCACTCCAAGCTCTTCCCAGCCCAGACGATCCACCACTGGAAAAGGGCTTCAGTACCACCTACAGGTGACGCTTGGTTTTCTACAATCTCACAGCATACACAGCTCACTATACAACATGCACAAAAAGGCATCGATTGGGGTGTGTTTGTTTGCTTTGGTTTTTTTGCGTATTTTCTATTTTTTTATTGTCAAACATTTTCTGCGTAATTAAAAAACAACTTTTTCAGATTTACTCCACTAAAAGATCAATAGCATTTTCAAATTATTTAAAGTTACATTGGCATAATGTAAAATTGGTTAGAAAAATCTTACTGGGATTTAATTATTAAAGGACTACAACAGCTCTTCCTGTAAGCCGCCTGAGGTAGCTTGTGAAAATGGTTTGCTACTCTCTTGACCCATAAAATCCTGCAAAATCATGCAAATCAAAAGGTTCCAACCTTTGTGTTCACTTTAAGAACACCTGTGAAACTTCCCAGGCCATCAAGTGTCTGAAAGACATCATTTTAAAGAAGCAGTGTATGCCATTCCGGCATAAATGGTGGAGCTGGTAGGTGTACCCACCAAATAGTGGGGCTGGACACAGGTCGGTGGCCCAAAAAGAATGCTGAATTTTTGCTACACATGCTTAGAAATGCAGAGAGTAATGCGAACTTAAGGGTTTAGCTAGAGACTCTCTAGTCGCTCAGCATATCCAGATGAACAAATCACCCAAGACGCACTGCAGGTCTTATAAAGCTCATGGTCAGTTAAACCCATACATGAGATTCTCCTACCACAGTAAAATGATCCTTAGTGAAAAGGAACAAATTGCTCCTTGTGACAAAGGAGGCAGACATCAGAGTGATGCAACCACAAGCCAAGGCATCCAAAGGCTACCAGACCTCAAAGAAGCCAGGAAAGATCTTTCTGTAGATGCTTCAGCAAGAGTATAGTCAAAACAACACCTTGATTTTTAGATCTCTAGCCTCCAGAATTATGAGACACCAAGTTTCTACTGCCTTAAGCCACTCAGTTTGTGTAATTTATATGGCAACCCTAGGAAACCATTACAGAAAGGATAACGGAAGTGAAGACATGAAATACGAGCTATAAGACAAGACTTCGGCTGTGTGAATTTCAGGGATGGTGGACGAACGGCAGGGAGGAGGCATCATCAGCTTAACTGACAATTTCACTTTGGGAGAGAGATAAGAACAGAATGATAACTGCATGTTTCTGGCCTAAGGAACTGAATAGTCAGGTCAGGTTCAGAGAATAGGAACATCAAAGGATAAGCAGGTTTGGAAGAAGATGGTGCTCTGCAGTTGAGCACTTCCTGGATAAAGAGGACCACTGCACAGCTGGGTACATGAGTTTGCGGATCCGGGAACAGCGCAACCTAGAAATACAGCTGGCCACTGATGACGTGGGAAGCGAAGACATCATAGTCTAGGTTCTGAGTGAGAAGAAATGGGGACTTTAAATATGTAAACAGAGGGCAAGAGGAACTAGGAAAGAGGAGAAACGAGAGAGAGAGAGAGAGAGAATGTCAGAAGAGGATAGTGCCACAGTTGCCCAGGTCTGTTTAGATGTTTAGATATTATCTGTCTGAGAACCCAAACTGGAATTGATTGAAATAAGAAAATCTACATGGAAGGCAAAATTCTATGTTTCTATGGTGTCCTCAGTGGTCTGCTGATGTCATTAAGACCATCTAGTCTCTCTCTCTCTCTCTCAATCCCCCATATATATGTATATATCTGTGTGTGTGTGTGTGTATACTCATGTGTGTATATGTCTGTGAGAGCATGACACTAACAATTTTTCTTGCAAGAACCAGCTCTTCTGACCACAGTACTTCATCCCAAAGTGCTTTGTAAATGGTGGCACACCACTGTTAGGAGTTGTGGTGTGTATGAGTCACTTTTCTCATTGCCACATTCAAAGTACCCGACAAGAAGCATCTTAAGGGAAGAGGGTTGATTTCAGCTCACTGCTCAGGGGAGACAGCCCATCACAGTGGAGAAGGCCAGGTAGCAGGCCTGTGCAGTGGGTGGTCACTGCATCTCCAGTCAGGAAAAAGAAAGAAAACAGGAAGAGGGGCCAGGCTAAGAAGCCTGAAGGCCTAGCCCCAGTGACTACTTCCTCCAGCTAGGCCTCATCTCTGGGCCTGCCCAAGTGACCCACTCAGTTCAGTTAGGCCCACTTCAAGGTCCACGCCCAGCTGGGGACCAAGTGTCCAAGCACATAAACCTTTGGGGGACAATTTATATTCAAACCACAGCATGATGCCATTGTTATATTGCTGTTTTGCAAGTTCCCTAAGGAATAAATACTTAAGAAGTATATTATCAAAGCAACCTTTTATTGGGCATAATTTATATTTTGCTCTTCTAGAAGCTTTGAAAATATGACTGAGTTATGTAGTTTCTCATTTTTAATTTGTAAGGAAATAATCATATTTGAGAAGGTGTGCTTGTGTTTTAGATCATATCATAAATGTTAATAATGCCATTTAGTGTACTATGGTTTGTGTTTCAATGGCCTACGGAGGTTTGTTATGTCAAGCTTTTGTGATGATTCTTTGATTTGTTTTAATATTTCATTTACTATTTTTATTGTCTATGTATGAGTGTGTTGCCTGCATGTATGTAAGTGCACAGGTGTTGTGCAATGGCCAAGGAGGTCAGAAGAAGGTGTCAGATCGCCTGGAACTGGACTTAGGGATGGTTGTTAGCCACTGTGTAGGTGCTGGAAATTGAATCAGAGTCCTCTGTTGAGCCATCTCTCCAGGTCAACTCTTTGATTACTTAAATTGTTATATTTTTAAAGTGTATTTGTTCTATCTCAAGTATCTTATTTAATGTGCAAATATGTTAATTTATGGGAGAAGGGTGCCAATTGCTAGTTCTATCAAAAATTAAGAATATGATATGGAGAAGAAAAATTTGTAATGTAAGATGTTACATTTCATGGATGTTTCAACATAGTAATATCAAGTCTTTTTTAGAGAAGTTCTAAGTTACTTTTGTGACAGAATATATAGTTTAGAGATGCAAGGCATAAATGTTTCCATTGATTTATATTGAATGTCACAGAATCTTATAGAAAGGAAAGGCAGTTTGATATTTAAACTAGACTCCAACAACAGCATCTGAAAGGAAACGTATTGACATTCTTCTCTGTACACTTGAGTATAATATTGAATATTCTTACATATCAAATCATTGGAGTTTTAAAATGTCATTGTACCGTCAATCATCCAAAGATTTTGTTTTAGGAGAAAAGGTTTAGCATCACTCATTTATTTAAAAACTCATGATAATAATATTTAATTACTATAGCTATATGCTTCACAGTAGAAAAGATTTACAAAAGTGATTTATATTATATTGAAAGTCATCTCAAGAATCTCCAAGATATTTATAGTAGCTATGGGGCCCAAAAAAAGGCACTTTTATCAAAACATGGTTTTATGTGCCTTGCTTTACCAAATATCTGACTTTTCTGAAGGGAAGTTCTGTAATTCTCAACTTGAAACCATGGGAAAAAACTAGGATTTTACAAGAATATAACTATAATTCTAGGTATTGGTTGTTCCAACATTTGTTCTTTAAATACATTATCTAACAGAAATTAAAATACGTATACTATGAAAGCATTAGTGAACAGATGTGCTTGCTAGTCTCAGATACGCAGAGAAAATTTTTTTTCCTTTCAAATACCATCCAATATAATACTATACTTAATAGATACCAGGGGAAGTGTGACTTTGTAAAGTGTTTCCAATTTAAAACAATGTGGGTTCGGGTTAATAGCTGAATAATGAATAATCCATTCTTCTCATCACTGAAACTTAGATATGGAAATGAAAGAGGGAAAAGAATCTAATTCAGACAAGTCAGAAGTCCACTACCTGCTCCTCTAGATAGGCTGTGGGGGAGTTCTGGGACAGAGAAAGAAAAGGATCGGAAATCACCCTTATTCTAGTCCACAGACAGCATTGAGAAGGTAAAGCGGATGATCAGGGTATGCTGAGATGGGACGAAGTGTATCCAGGGATTAGGGAACCCAGGGGAAAGAATCTCATCTCATTTACATTTGAGAGGCAATCACCTTTTAAATGTCCCACCACCACCATTAGAGAAATCACTTCTGAAAGGACACTGGTTCTAAACATCAGAGAACAAGACTGCCATATTTTAATTTGGGTCATTTTGTTGAATTAACTTTTCTGATGAAAATTTTAAACATTAAATATTTTTACTGCATCAGGGTGCTTTGAAGTTTAAAAAATCTTGTAAAATGAAGGCTAAGCCTCTAGTTGTTTGTTTTGATTTCCTTTTTAACACAACAGACTTTCCTATGCTACATTTGGTGTACTTAACAATAGATTACATGCACGACACACATAAATAGGCCCCAATTACTCTGAAAGCCTCAGACTGTTCTCAGGCTTTCTTTATCAGATTGCAGGAGGAAAGAAGGAGAGGAAGGAGGAGGACAGCCTGGCTAGTTTGTACTGCTGAGGAGTTTATTTGTATGTGGTGTGCACATGTGTGCATGTTCATGTGTGTGTGGGTGCACATGTGTGTACATGTGTGTAGAGGCCAGTTGATATCAAGAGTCTTCCTCAGTCACTCTCCATTTTATTCCTTGAGGAAGGCTCTCTCCAGGGACCCTGTGCTTGCTGACACAAGCTAGTCTAGCCTGCTGTCTCTGCCTTTCTGGGCTGGAATTACATACAGGAGGACTGCCATGCCCACTGAGCATTTAAGTGAGTGCTGGGTATCCAAACTGATTCTCATACTTGCACAGCAAGCACTGTATCCACTGAGCCATTGCCTCTTGAATATTTAAATACTGTTTCCCCAGGCCAGTCCGTCTGTTGTTTGAATCATTTTTCTGATGCATCAGTGGTTTAGAAACTGGAAGAACATCAGAAGAAAGATGATAGAACCAACTGGCATGTTGGTTTAGGACCTACACAGCAGCACGTTTACTAGGAATATACTGCCCTGCTTCCTTAATACAGCCATCTGGCAAAGTTCTCCAGTGATTAATGAACAACCATTGTAAAACATTACCAGAATACAAACAATCCCAATTACCAGTACAGCTAAACCATAATTACCATTCAAATGATTTCAGTAATGTAACAGAATGCAATATCTGGTCATTCCAGGGCAGACAATTCACAGTGTTAATTGGGGTTAGTCCATTTTCAGAGAGCAAATAATATTAACAGTAAGATAAATCTGAGCTAATATAAGGTTTGGCTTTGCTTGCAATTAAGAGGAATAGACTGCTTCTGAAATTTCATTTCCATTACAAAGAACATGCCATACTCGTTTCAGTCTCTATCATAAGTAAAATGATTAGGATTGAAAATACTGGGGAACAAAATAACGCAGAGATTATATTTAGAACTTGAGAGGAAAGTCAGAAATTGAAGACAGATGTGGAGACAACCTCACTTCCCAATCTCACACAAATATGAGGAGGAAAAGAATGGTCACAAACTTAAAAAAATGTGGGAAAGCAAAGAAAAAGGACATGTCCGTGTTCCCCTCTTAAATCCTATTTCTTCCTCATTCTCTCTTCCCTAGACCAGACCTGAATCCCATCACCACCTCCTTGATCTGTTTTGGTCATGCTTGAGTGAGTTTCCTCCTCACTCCCTCCTCTTCCCTGATCATACCCGCCCCTCCCCATTCTGTCACATCAGAAGTGGCTCTTCCAGGGGGCTCCTAACTTCCCACTACTTTCTTCCTTTAGGGAGAACACTTAGAAGTTCCTTTCCGGCAGAACCTGCCTGTCACCCTTCGGTACTAACCTCAGGGAGGACAGATGATCTCATCTGGGCATTCAAATTCATCCTCCCCAAACTCCCAAGACATCGTGTACCCATGGCATTTATTTCTTTGGAAGCACTGCCCTCAGTTTTGAGTTCTTGATGCCTACGTGCCCACAGTGAGCCAATGTTTGTTGGTGGCTCCTCTGATCCTATTTCTAAGGCAGGTTCTCCACTATCTTTCCATTTCCCAGTCTTTCAACATCCCTCCAACAAATTCCCCTTTTCTCTGACTACAGTCAGAGTTCATTTTAGTGATGTTCCAAATGGGATCTCTTTGCATTTCTCCTAAGAAACACAGGCCAGATCTGTATAGCTTCAGGTGGGAGGGATGGAAAGGGCCTGGTAATATTGAGAATGGGCTCTGTTTCTAAAAATTATTTGAGGTCATTTCAAATTTGAAGGTATTCTCTCAGACAATGACATGACTGGGTGTAGTCAAAATAATAATTAAGAGCCAAGCTCTGGGGCTAGAGCTATTGCCTACTTGGTAGAGTGCCTGCCTAACATATACAAAGTCTGAGCTCCATCTCAGCACTGCACAAAACAGGCATAATGGTGTAGGCTCTAACCCTAGAACTTGGTAGGCAAACACTAAAGGATCAGAAGTTCAGTGTCAGCTACATAGCGAGTTTAAGGTCAACTTGGGTTCCATGAGAACCAAACTCTGAGGCTTGAGCTCTGGCTGGCTTTTCTCTGAAGCATTGTACTGTAAGATGAAATAAGTACTTTCCTCCCCAAATTGCTTCTGAAAGATGTTTTATCACAGCAATAGAAACCAAAGTAGGACACCAATGCTGTGGGGCACAGAGACAGGAGGATTTCTGGAGCTTGCTGGTCACCAGACTCCCTACAGGTCCAGTGAAAGACCCCATCTCAAATGAATAAGGAAGAGAATTACAGAGCAGGGGACCAGACATCCTCCTGCGACCTCTGCACTCACACACAAATGTGTGTATATATCACATACACATAGAAAAAAAATTAAAATAAAATTTTTATATTAAAAAAATTGTGTGTGTGAGTGAATATATGTACAGCATGTGTGTACAGATGCCTGCAGAGGCCTAAAGAGGGTGCTAGATCCCCTGGAACTGGAGTTACAGAGAGTTGTGAGTAGTCTGATGTGGGTGCTAGGAACCAACCCTGGTCCTCTGCAGTAACAGTGAGCACTCTTCACTGCTGAGCTATCTCATCAGCGCCCCATTTTTTAAATGTGAAGACTTCTGAAAAAGCATATTTGAATGAATAAAGCTGACATTTTAAGTAGTGGTTCCATAAACGTACTTGATGACTTTATGCAAGCAGTCATGTAAAATCCAGTGCTGTCCACCTGGGCTACAAATATCCTAATGATATTATCTGTATTCAAGACTTTCTTTTTAGAGAATTCCTCCTTGTAAGCTTTATTTTAGAGCCTGCCATGCTTAGGTTTGATTGCCTTTGTTCTATCTAAAATGGGATTTAACTACTAAGCATTCACAAAAGCCCAGTCTTTGCCAAAATCTGGTTCTTCAGCGAATGGCAAGGGAAAGGTCCATATTCTCTGAGAAAGCCAGCACCTGTGGTGGAGCTCCAGTTTCCCTGGAATGACAATCTCAAGTCCAAGACCGTTAGTTTCCTGACTGCTTGACAGGTTCCCAGAGCCTCCAAGGGAAACTCCATCCAAGAAGACTTGCCTGCCTTCCTTGTCTCGCCTCTCCTAGGTCATGATCGGTGCATGCTGCTGCTGCCTCCTTGCCCTCCACAAGACGGGAGGAGGCCCTCCCTAACCTGTCCGTGGAAGACTTGAGCCACTAGCAGCCTGACACTGGTCACCAACAGCAGGAGGGACAGGGTCTCCATCATGTAAAAGGAGCATCTGCCCATGCTGCAGGCATCTCACAGGCCCAGCCAGACCCAGACAGCTCATGACCCAGCTGCCAGGGAGAAGGAGCAGCCAACAAGGCCTTGCAGCAGTGGCCTGAAGACCTGGGGCCCTAGAGCAACCACACCCTCCTGGTGCTCAGGGCACCAAGATCACAGGTGAAGGGGCTGGTTTGGTCTCACTGTCCTTGGCTGGAGCAGCTGGGGATGTGGAGGGAGAGTAGAGTCATAATGCACATCAGTGGGGTTCACCAGTAGCCCCAGGAGGTAACCACCTGTTGGAAGGTTTTAGTCTTTTCAAAGAATGTTTTAATGTTTGTTTGTTTTTATTGCCTACTTGATTCATTTCTACTCTTTATTCCTGACTTTTCTGGATTTAAGTTTATTCTGCCGTTATTTAATTTCTTAGACTAAGTAAGGCTTATTGTTTTATTTGGGGAATTTTACACGGGCTTTTCTGCTTAATAAATATATTAAGGTCATGAATTTAAAGACAAATTCTATTACCTTTTATTTATAATGTTATTTTTATTCAACTCCATACTTTAAAATTTTTTAATAATTTCTTCCTAGGATGCACACTGTTAATTGGAAACTGTGAATTATTTTAACTTTTGAAGCTATGGGGATTGTTTTTAGCATTTCCAATTTAGTTAGTAAGATACTTGGTCTGTGGTACAGATTGTTACTAAGATGTATTCTGAAGTTTCTATATGTGCATTTTCTAATGGATAGATCAGTTACATTATGCCTATTTTATGGCATTATTTGAATTTTCTAAATTCCTAAAAATGTTTATTTTATCAGATTTTGAAAATGTAGGCTAAACTGTATAATTGCTTTATTTATTCATTTATTTTAATTGATTTCTATTTGATACAATATAAGTTGATAGAATTTAGATCCCTTCCCCTTATTGTACTCCACCCAATTTAATGTACTCTATTATAACAGATAGATAGATAGACAGACAGACAGATAGATGGATAGATAAATAGATTAGAGATGGCCTGTAGAATCTAATTTGTGTTTCCAAATGTCCTTCAGTCCCATGCTTGAAAGAGATGATTGTCCTGGCCCTCCCAACAGATATCTGTTGCTATAGTTTTCTTAGGCTGGGTTGAGAATTCTTACCCACTTCCTCCTATCTATACTAGGATTTTTCTTCTGGTTTGAGTTTGCATGGGACTTGTGCATGCTGTCAACATTGCTGTGAGTTCATAGAGTAACTCAACAGCTCTCTGGAAAATTCTGTTTCCTTGTGGTCATCCACAACTTCTGGCTCTTACAATCTTTCCACCCCCTCTTCCACAATGATCTGTAAGCCTTAGGAGACAGAAATTTGATATAGGTGTCCTGTTCAGGGATAAGAAATCTACAGCCTTTTGTTCTCTGCCCATTGGCCAGTTGTGGGTTTCCATGTTAATCACCATCTCCTGCATAAGGAAACTTCTCTGGTGATATTGAAAAGATGAATTAATCTATGGGTATAACAATAAGTATGCTGTAACTATTTACCTGAAAACTAGTATTAGGTTCTCCTCTATGCCCTGTGACCTGTCTGGTCTCATGTTCCTAGGCCTGATATCAATGCAGGTATGGGCTCCATCCTAGGAAGCAGACCTTAAATCCAATGAAAGAATGGTGGTTACTCCCATAATGGTGGTGCCACTATTGCACTAGTGCACATAGCTTGCCAGGTCAGTTGTTGTTATAGTTCATATGATTCACAGCAGGGTAAAGCTGATGTTATGTTTTACTTAGGTCGCATGTATAGTACCTTCCAGCATGATGAAAGCTATCCAGTAGAGATGAGGCTCTGAAGCTGGCACCAGATTGATTTCACCTTGTTTGTTGTATAGGTTATATGCAAGTTTAAATTTGAAAATTCAGAGCGGTCAAGAAACTAATAACTGGCCATGGGAGCAGGCAAGGCTTCCTGGTAGAAGTGGTAGAATGCAGTACTAGGAAGGGAAAGAGGAACATTAGAGTAGGAAGGGTTAACTGGGAGGGCAGGGAAGAGGGGAGTATGTGGAGGGCCAGGCAATGTTAAAGGCCCTTAAAAAAAGCCAAATGGAAACCTACCACTACAGACGTTTCTGAAAGTATATACACAGATAGCATAACAGAGGGGCATCACCCTTTCTAGACATCATAGGCTAATGAAAAAAAACACCCTCCTTTCCAGGAATGGACTCCCTCTCCAGAAGCTGTTGGCCAGGGGACCCATAGACCCTCAAATGATACTGCCTTTGCTCCTGCTATTGGTTACCCACCAGAATTGGATGGTAAGACCTTATTGCTGAAGACACTGCATATATGAGTTGCAGAAATTATACAATTATTAATTAAAATACATCAATGTTTCTTTGAAATTCTTTTGATGTTTGCATATGTATTTTAGTTTTTTAAATGTTTTATTTATTATTGTTTTGTAAGTATGAGTGTATTGCCTATACGTATGTAAGTGCATCTGTATCATACAGAAGTCAGTGTCTGCAGAAGTCAGAAGTGGGAATCAGAATCCCCTGGAATTGGAGTTACAGATGGTTGTTAACCACCATGTGGGTTGTGAATCAAACCTGAGTCTTCCTCTACAAGAGCAGCCAGTGCTCTTAATCACTAAGCCATCTCTCCAGCCCCTACATATGTAAGACAAGGTTATTTATTAAGTACAGATAGATTCAGAAATATTTTATTTTATTTCTATAGAGATTTAATTTTTTATTTTATGTGTATGTGTGTGCCTGAGTATGTGTATATAAGCCACATGAGTGCAGGTGCCCATGGAGACCAGAACCGAGTGTCAGAGTCCCTGTAGCTGGAGTTACAGGCAGGTATAAGCCACCTAGTATGGGTGCAGGGAATTGAACTCAGATCCTTTGCGAGAGCTCATAATCGTTGAACCATCTCTCTAGTCCCTTAGAACTATTTTAGTTTCTTGCTTGTTTTATATAGTAATTCTCTGTACCCCCACCACTGTTTTACTACTCTTAAAAGCTAATATTGGGCTAATATTAATAATTAATTACTAATGTTAATAATTCAGCTGATACAAAAATTACTATCACAGGTTTGGGCAGGAGGGCTTTGCTGGGGTGCGAGTGTAGACTACCCACCACAGGCTCCTGCTTTCGAACACTTGTGTGCAGCTGGTGCCATGTTCGGGAAGGCTGTGAAACCTTGCTGCAGGAAATGGTCACTAGGGACAGGCCTCGAGGCGTTATAACCCAGTCCCACTTCCTGTTCACACGGTGCTTTCTGAATGCAAGTGCAATGTGACCTGCCAGCCTTCTGCACCTGCCGCTACCCCTCCCTGGCCACGATGGGCCAGGAAGCCAGAGTAAACCTCTCCCTCCTTAACTTGCTTTAGCTGGCTATATCAGACGGCAGTAAAGAAGGTAACTGATACCAGCTTGTGTATAAAACTCACTTCCAAAATCCTGGAAGACAGCTAGGCTGTGGACTCAGGAGTTCTGCATCGCTCTGTTTAGCCCAGATACTCTGGGAGAGGAAAATAGGTCTGCCCTATAATTTCAGTCATGCCACCCCTTCCCCTGCACACTGCAGGCAGGGACATTATACCCCTTCCCCTCCAGGCTGAGTGGATAAGACTTTGCTGATGGACACTTCTTCATTAGCCATAGACCATTTCAGGTGCTCCTGCAGAGGCCTCCTTCATAGATGCAATAGTGCAATGCCACATTACAGTGATGCCTGAACTTAGCATCCATTTCAACCAAGACAGGAACCTGAACTATTCTGAGAACTTTTTCCTTTTGATTTCTCCCAGAACTGAGCTCTCCAACAAAGGCCTTGCTCTTTCTTTATTGAAACCTTACATATAACATAAAATGGGGTAGGAAAAGCTGACTCTTGTCAGAGAAATACTTTCCCCTTCTGACCCTTACTGACCTAGAATGTAACACACAACCAAAAATAAATATTATCAGTTTAATCCTACCTATTGTTTGCAACACAAATGGGATAATCCTCTTTGCTTCCAATAAATATTCACTGCTTACAGCACTTGACACTCTCACAACACACACACACACACACACACACACACACACATACACACATATGCAGATACATACATTATTCTGGGTCAAGGGGAAAGGAGGGCCACGATGGATCTAGGCTATACGTTTAGGCTATAAGAGGATCCCAAAGATAGCAAGCTTGTATGCAACATAATCTGCATCTCAGAACACAATTCCACCATTTCCCCTTGTTGCTTCTATAATAGAAGATTCATGTCCATATTTATAGCAGAGAGCATTTCCAGAGGCATCATCCGCACACATTGTCTCACTCCTGCTCAACTGCACACAGCTCCTCTGCACCCCAGCCCACCCTTCTCATCCTTTTTTGGCCTGGACAAGGGTACCTTCTACTGTCTGGAAGCCTCCATGGCCATGCTTGTGGATACTCAAAGTAAACATGCACGAAACTGCCATCAGTGTTTGACTGTTTAGTTTGATCGTTAATGTTAGACTTGAGGTTAATGGAGCATGGCTTACATCTTTGTTAGTATTAGATTGTGTGTGTTGATCACTTCATTGTCAAGGTCTAATCTCTTTGTCTTTATGAGAGTTTTCGGGTTCTAACCTGCAGTTCAGTGTTTTCATTCTTTACGGCTCATGTTCCCTTCACCTCTGACTCATTATTCAGGAGATAAACCGTTGAGGCTTGTAACAGTAAAGAGGTATCCACACATGAGTATGAGTTAAAGAACTTTCCAGTCTTCCAGTGTCAATCATAGAAAACATGTACGTTTTGAACTACTTCTAGCTTCTAGTATTTTCAATGCAAAGCTGTGTTTCATTCAGTGCTATATGAGACTATGGACTTCCAAACGGGCTGGCCGTGTTTCTGGCGTTAGGCAGTTGTAATGCAGAGAACCGGCCTTTGTGAGTGGGTTAGACAGAGGAAATAGGTTTGCTAGAACTTGTCTTTGAAACAAATGTTAGTGTGCATCTCCTCTTTGTGTACATTGTGAATATGCAGAGTAAATATGTGTTAAACTGCCATCAGCGTTTCTCTGTTTCGTTTGATCGTTAGTGTTAGACTATAGGTTAATGTAACAGGGCTTACATCTTTGTTAGTAATAGATGGTCTGTGTTGATCAACTCATTGGCAGTATCAATCTGCTTGTGGCATGTGGCCCTGCTTTTCATGAATGGAAATTTCACATCCTAAGAACTTTGCTGAGAAACTGAACAAACCTCCAGAATGAGACAAAAAGGGTGAGTTTAGGAGGAGCAGAGGTGGCAGGTGGCAGAAAGCACTTACCCGGGTGGAACCTGGAGGAACACGAGCAGCTGTCTTTGAGGAAATGTTCAGTGGTGACTTATTTTTCCAGAAAATTCTCCCATTTTTCTGAACCTCCACATCTCTAAGAAGAGTGAGAACAATTTTTAAAATACCATAAGTTATGCATAAGGAAAAATATTTTCATAATATAACATGTATTTGAATTTTCCAAAACTCTAACAAAGCAGCTTTGTAAAGAGTAAAAGTACATACTGTATACAACTGTCTGTTTCCAGAAAGTCTTAAATATAATTGTGTTTTCACTCTAAAACATTACATTACTGGAGAGAATAATATATTTTAGTGAAATTTGGATAAAAACACAACAAATGTGCCATCCCCAGCAGAACTCTTCTGCATCCTTCCCGCCAAGCCCTTGGTGCTCACTAGATGGCAGCATGCAATAGCAAATAATGAGATTTCAGTTTTCTCCCTAAAGCTGAGTTCCTCCAACAGTCAGTCAGAAGATGCTAACCCAAGGGAAAGAGAGCCAGTCCTTCTGTGGCTTCACTTCAAAAGAAAAACCAATTTTGAGAGGGAGAGAGATTTGAGACAGGGTCTCATGTAGCCCATGCTAGCCTTGAGTTCTCTGTGTAGCCAAAAATGATCTTGAGTTCCTGATCCTCCTGCCCCCATCTGCCAAGTCCTAGGATTATAGGTGCACATAACATGTCTAGTTAGAAAAGCCAAAATTGTAGCTACAGAAGAATCCTACCAAGGCCACTAAAAAATTTATGGCCACAGATGACAGACTGGCATTCCATACTTAAAGAACAGAAGTATTTTGTTTGGCTTGAAGGTGTGGTGGGGGAGGTGTTAGGAGTTGCCCATATTTACATCAAACCCTTTCATACAAAAGCAAGTTAAGAGCTAAAATGACAGAGAGTAGCAATCATAGATTGAAGGAGTCAACATTATTAAGGCATCAGTTCCATCTAATCAAAATTCTGTCGGGCATTTTTATAAAGATTGACAAGCTGAATATATGATTCTAACATCCTCCACCTCTCCAAAGAAACAGAATTACCAAAATTATTTGGGAGAAAAAAAAGAAGTTGTAGGACTTTTTCGACATTTTTATTTACTGTTAATAATTACGAAGACTGTATTTAGTATTTGATATTTAAGTATACTCTAAAGCTACAGTAGCCAAGACAGTGTGATATGTGTGCAAAGGCAAGCACACCAGTCCCAGGAGGAGAATCAGGGGTTCAGAGACATAAGTGTATATGGTCCCAGTGACTGCAAAATGCCAAGATGTGGAGAATAACATTATAGTAAATGGACTGGGGAACTGACTATTCATCTACAAAACAATTAACCTTGCCATTCTTAATTCACATCATAGAATACAACTGCTCAAAACTGATGAAACCTAAAGAAAATAAGGGTTATAACTATAAAGTATCTGTGAGCTGGTTTTTGCTTTCTAGAAGAATACTTTTTAATGCTTTTCTCTAGAAAAAAACATAGTAAGGATTCATACAATCTTGAAGCTACACAAAGATTTCTTAGGTGCAAACAAAAAGACACACACACTATAAAACAGATATTGACAAATTTGATTTTGTCAAAATTAAATACATGTCCTTTTCTGAGGATTCCATAAAGAAAATTCAAAGACAAGCCACAGGAGCCTGGGGAGATAGCTCAGTGGAGTAGTGCTTACTGCACATCCATGTGGACGAGAGTACAGATCCCAGCACCAACATAGATGCTGGGCAAGTGTGGAGCCATCTGCAATCCCAGCGCTAGGGAGACAGAAATGGGGACCCTGGGGCAAACCCGCCAGCTAAAGTAGTGAGTTCTGGGTTCACAGTGAGAGCCGTTGCCTCAGAATATAAAGCAAAGAGTGATGCGAAACATCACCCTCTGGCCTCTACATGCATGCACACACTTGCACACATATGTGTGCACGTATATGCACACACATACATGTGGATACTCCAACATATATACCTACACACAATAAACAGAGACAAGCCACAGACAGAGAGGAGATTTTCATAATACACAGAACTTTTCACAATACATAGAACTTTTCTTCAGACCCATAAAGAACTCTTTATGACTCAATAACAAGATGATAAACACAGTAAAAGGGACCTGGAGATTTAGATACTTCACAATGAAGATACAACTAGCCAATTTGTGCACCAAAGGACAGGCAACAGCATTCATCATTTGGGTAGTGCAATTAAAAAACAGGAAAAAAATGTAACTCTAAGCCTAGGAGAATGGGTAAAATTAAACAGACTTGTGTTGGTGAAGCCATGAAGCAGCGTTGCGAGTGAGACATGCTTTGGCCGTTTCTCAGAAACTCACATTTCTTATCGTGGCTCAGCAAAGACATAAATATACATTAAAAAAGAAATTAAACTATGTGTTTCTGCCCCTGGATGCTCATAGAAGTTTTATTCACAGTCAGCTGTTGGAAGCATGTCAACTGTGTGCTTTGATTCGATGATCAGATCATGGCATACAATTTGTCTACAATGTGTGCACAATGTGAATATAAAATGTAGATAAATGTGAAATGGCCTTACTGCTTTCTTGGTTGTGTCCCTTATTGTTTGCAATGACTAACAGTCAGGAATAAATACCTAAACATACAATAAAATAAGGGAATCTCAAGATTACTATATTGAAGAAAAGAAGCCAGAAACAACTAGTATGCACCATTTGAAGCCGTTCAGACTGCATGATTCCACAGTAGAACGTTTAGAACCAGTCTAGACTAAACAGTAGGAGAGCTATGAGTTCTTGAGATTGGAAGGTGGGACATTATATATAAAGAGCAAGAAGGGTGTTTTAAGTGATGGACTCAAAGCTATGTACGATTATGCTGGTGATTACAGAGATGATCATCTTATCTGAAATTCATAAAACTGAGTGTAAAAAAATTACCAAGTGAGGAGGCCCAGAAGTGGGGTAGGGAGAATATAAGAGGAAACCACCTAGTAATTGCACAAAGCAGCTTTGATACATAATACATGTGTGATTATGACCGCCATGCCCATGCTCTGTGCATAGGATGTATTAATACAGACAGAAGAGAATTCTGTGGCACCACCAACAAATACTTCACATTTTAATCATTTTCAGTCAATAAATATTTTGTTCATTTGCTTTCTGTCATCCTGAATTCCTTAGCAATACAAACATACCAACATGAGATTACACATACACACACACCACATACACAAACACCACATATACAAACAAACACTACACACCATATACACATTATTGCTTCATTATTTTTTCAGTTTTTCTGGCTTACAAAACCATCATGATATCCAGACTTAGCATCCATGAGCCTAGCCTGGCAGATATTGGGACTCTAATGTCTAATCACCCAAAGATATTGAGTGGAGACGATGTTCTGGAAAAAGTGGAAAAGACAGGACTAAGTATGAAGATGGGGAATGGACTCTGGTAAAATCTAGAAACCTTGCTCAGGACCATAGGAAGGAGGAAAGGAAGAAAAGGAAGGCGAGGGAAGGAGGGAGGAGGGGAGGGGAAGATGCTTGTACTTTGAGGGAAATGCCACAGATCTGGAGGCCTTTCGTTTCTATATACCAGAAGGTAAGACCAACTGGGAAAGTTGGGGCTGGAGGGAAATGAGAGAGATTTGGGACAACTGCTGTAGAGAACTGGTGATAAATTCATGGCAGAAAAGCCAGGCTGAGTCTGCTCTGACCACACCTGTGGTCAGAAGGCATCCGTCTAAGATGGCGCCAGTAAAATGTGTCTCATATGAAGATACACTTCTGCCCTCTGCCTTCCCATTAGATACCTGGGCGTTTTAAAAATAAGAGAGAGACAGATGAAGGGACAGAAGGGGAGAGAGGGGAGAATGGGGAGAGAGAGAGACAGACAGAGAGAGAGAAACAGAGAGAGAGAGAGACAGAGAAAGAGATAGAGAGAGAGATACACAGAGACAGAGACACAGACAGAAACACAAAGAGACAGAGAGAGACTGTAGACCTCTGTGTGTGAGAGAAGAGAGGCATTGCTTTTCTTATCCTGCTACCCTTCCTGATCAAACATCTCAGTCTACAAACTTCCCTCAAGGAGCAGCTATTTGATTATGTTGGCAGCTTTCTTTCCGATAACAGCAAAAGCCACCACTACCAAAATGCTTCCTATTACCTTATGTAGTAGTTAATTGTCACTCTGTCTGGCCACAGTGCCCAAATATTTCAGCAAACTTTACCCTGCATGTTTCCTAGATGAAATTAATATTTATATTGGTAGAATTTGAATAAAACAGTTAGTTGCCTCACCCAATCAGCTGAAGGTTTAATAAAACAAATCCTGATCTTTAGCAAACAAGAAAGAATTCTGCCAGCAGATGGCCTTTAGACTCAAACTGCAACTCCTCTTCAATATGCTGGCTGATACACACATATTTTGGCCTCACCAAGCCTTCAAAGACATGTGCACCCATTCCACAAAGGAAACTGCATAGATAGATGATAGATTTATAGAGAGAAGGGATAAACAGATGATATAGATAGATAGGTAGATAGGTAAATAGATACATGCATGCATGATAGAAAATTTACAATAATATAACAATATAATATACATATATCAATACTTAATGTGACTGAGCTGAGAGTTGGGTCCTAATGGGAGATGCTTAGGCCACAAGAGCTCTGCCCTCTTGAACAGATACATGCCTTTTATAAACAGTCACTCACAGGAGTGAGTTTGCCATTATGCAGCAGGAAGATTCTTACTCAAGGCTAGACCTTCATATTCAGCTTCTCAGTCTCCAAAACTATGAGCCAATATATTTCTGTCCATTATAAACTCCCAGCTCTGTGTATTCTGTTACAGCAGCACAAAATGGACTATGATGTACACTCAACAAGAAGGTTTTCACTGAAACATTCCAGTAAATGGATCACAGAAGCTATTTCTGCTAATCGACTTCTGCTGCCTCTTCTGCCTTCTGTCCTGGGAACAGGCATAAATGTGCACGATCCTTCCTCCATTTTGCTTCACTAGTCACAGTCTCTAAATTCCTTCTCCGTCCAAGCCACTGCACTTTTTGTGATGTCGCATATATCAACAAAGATTGTAAAAGAGTATGTGGTAGTTTGAATGAGAATGTCCCCCGTAGGCTCTAAGGACTTGGACATTTTGTCCCCAGTGGGTGGCACTGGTTTGGGAGGTCTTCCTCCTTTGGAGGAAGTATGTCACCGGGCTTGGGCTTAGAGAGTTCTTAAGCCTTGCCGGGTCTCCACGTGTGCTCTGCTTCCTGTGCCTGCTTGAAGATGAGAGTACTTAGCTTCTGTGTCTATTCCAGCCACCTCTGCCACCATGCCTCCCCTCCATGATGGACTCTGGCCCCTTTGGAACCATAAGTTAAATAAACTTTTCCTTTTGTAAGTTCCCTTGGTCATTGTTTCTATCACAGCAACAGAAAAGTGGCCAATACAGAGTTACACAGAAGGAGGTTAAGCCTCAGTTCATCCGTAGCAGTTTTAAGAATAACTAGTGACCAAGAAGTAGTTTATTCCCAAATTTCCTCACTGATCTTCAAATAAGTTACTTTTATTCCAACAGTGCAAGGTTTCCAACTTACAAATACTTACTACAAAAAGGGCTTTGAGAATGGTGTGGATTTTGCCAGAATGAAGATGACTAAGAATGTATTAGCAAAAGCAGTAATAGCTAGACTGATGCAACTGGCAAGTTACCCACAGATTTCCCAAAGCAGTCTGTGACTTTTATAGATTCATGATATCACACTGGCCATTTCATCATGATAAGTTTCTAGGGTCTTTCTTCTCTAAGACTCGGTTTCTTGATGAGTCAATGCTGTCTGGCAAACAAGTCCTTGTGTTTAGGATGTAAAGCAATTGGCAAGAGGATACCAAGATGTTCTCACTCCTTGCAGCTCTACTTATACGGACTTCACTGTGTGAAGAGGTGTCTTCAGACACTAAGCATGAGTACAGTTAGCTCAAGATACTACTAGGACAGCGAAAGTCTCCTGTTCTTGAAGAATGGCTGCTATAACTATGCAAAGCCTTCTAGTCTCACCTCTCCTCCTCTGCTCTTGTCTCTCTGCGGGGTTCCCACAAGGCCTAAAATAATTTCTAACTAAAGCGATTCATGGCAATGCAGGTCTCCCCAGAAATCTAGCCTACAGCTATGCCAGCATCCAGCCACGGTCAGCACTAGATGTCACTAATAGCTAAAGATCAAAATCATAAATATTAATCTTGAAAGTCTTGGATAACCTTTCTTATAACCCAGAATCTTGTAATAATCTATTTTGTTATAAAAATACTAGTAAAATAAGGAGCAAAGGCAGTTTATAATAAGTTACACTTTGTTTCTATCCAACAATTACTTGTTTGAACCATACCATGTTCTAAGCAAGGCTGAGAAACAAACACTTTCTATCCTAGTTAATTTGTGCTTCCATAAAATACTACAGGCTAGTTAATTTATAAACAATACACATTTATTTCTCATGGTTCGGAAAGCTAGGAAAGTCAAGGTCAAGGAGACAATGGATGCCTTCTGCATTCTCTAGAAGGAACAGATGCTGTGCCCTCACATGATGGTAGAACAGAAGATCAAAAGAGTCTTTATTATAAAAGGTGCTTACCATCTCCCATAGACCACACCACTTAATATCATGGCATGGGAATTACATTCACCATGAATTTTGGAAGGGATATAAATGTTCATAACTCTTACATATGTAAGCACATACATGATTTATTCCTCATGACAATCCCAGGAGTTAGATGATATGCAGCCAGTTTTACCAACAATCATGGATATTAGCTAACACGAGTCTATGCTCTAGGTGATAGAGAGATGCTAGAAGACAAGGTATTTGACAGTGGCTCGCTGATTTAATCTATACTGTCATAAGATATTGGATTGTTTATGTCCCTAACAGATAGGTGAGCCAACTGGAACTGGAAAAGGTGAAGTTGAATTCTTAAGGCTCAAAACAAGGATTCTCACCCAGTTTTTCCAACTTCCCCAGTGCTTGCTCTCCTGTCCCAGTTCTTGTGCTCTGGAAGCTGTTTTTGGCAGGGTGCTGAATAACAGAATTGCTGCAATATCTAAATGGATAAAAAGTACCCCATGCCCTGACTGCAGCCTTAGTGTTGGCCTCCTACATCTTTTACGTCAGAAACGTGGCAAACTCATACTGGAAGCCAACTGATTGATGGGAGAGACTGTGCTCAGATTTCTCTTTGAGAGTGCTCCCCTTTAAAGAAGAAGCAATTTGTTATCCACAGAGATGTTTTCTGTGTTTGTCTTACAGACTGTGTTTAATGTTTAAATAACGTTTAGCATTTGCTTTCCTGGGGCTGTTACAGAGTGGATAGAAAACTTGTTCTGGTTTTTGCCCTGCATCTCTTTTCTCTGTTCTTATTCAGCACAGAATGCTCCACATGAAGGAATATGTGTCCACATATTAATTATTGCATCCCTGCCTAATACATGAGAAAATAATAAATACTGTCTGAGGGTCAGTGAAGTGGCTCAGCAAGTAAAGGCGCTTGCCACCATGCCTGACCACTCCAGTTCAATCCCTAGGTCCCACATGGTAGAAGGAGACAAGTGACTCCCACAAGTTATTCTCTGATCTCCATACCTATGACATGTGTATATGACATAAATATACACACACCACAAATAAATAAATAAATGTAATAAAAATTACAATAAATAAATACTGTTTAAGGATGAGAATGTGCATGGTTGAGCAATTGTTCTAGCTTGCTTTCTGTTATTGTGATAAAACATTCTGACCCAAAGCCACTTAAGGAGGAAAGGATTTATTTGGCTTACATTTCCAGGTCACAATTCATCACTGAGGGAAGTCAAGCAGGAACTCAAGCAGAAATCATGAAGAAATGCTGCTTGCTTGCTCCCTCTGGTTCAGGCTCAACCAACTTTCTTGTACAATGGAGGATGATATGACTAGGGATGGTGCAGCCCACAGTGGTCTGGGACATCTGGCATCAATTAGCAATCAAGAAAATGCCCCACTGACATGCCCACAGGTCAATGTGATGGACATCAGCTGAGGTTCCCTCTTCTCAAGTGTGTTGACAAGATTAGCCTTCACAGGGATGGTGCTAATTAGTCATCTTTTGTCTTCTTACATTTTATTTCAGATGTTTTTTATTTTTATTACCATTTTATTATATCGCCCTCAGATAATATGGTACACCAGCTTAATGGGCACAAGTCTTTCATTTATAGTCATGTTCATTCACGCCCATGCAACCAACATGACATTCAGCATTAGAACATCTCACCACCCTCAAGAAGTTGTGCCCTCTCGTAAGCAGTACTGCTTGAATGTCTGGTCCTACGTGTGACAACTGTGCTGTAGCTCCCACAGCACACTTCTCCCTGGTTAACAAGTCACACATCCAGTGCACTGTACCTGACACTTGGTTCTCTCTTTATTCTTTCAAACAGGAAGCTGTTACTAGAATATTCATTCACTTATTTAACAGATATGGTTCTTTATCTTTAAATTAGTTTGTTTGACCACTGTTCTGCTGGTCTGAGTTTTTTTTTCCTGCCTTTTAATTCTTTAATTGGCTGAGAAAACAAACCTGACTATACTCCTAGGAAGATAACATGCCAACTACAACACAGGAAGCATCAGTTATGGAAGAAAGAACACAGCATCAATTGCAAAAAGAACATGCATGAAGAACAGAAAGGGAAAGGTGATCATGCTCAAGGAAAGGCAAGTGGGCCAAGTGATTGATGGAAAGTCAAGGGTTTTGATGGGGAACAGTGGAGATGGGGAGAAGCAGTAAGCAGCAAGGTTGAGGAAGGTCTCCAGTACAAGCCAAAGAGTTTGGGGATTATTTGGTCAGAAATTGGAAGGCAATCAATGTTTTTGAGTAGGAAAGGAATATAATTACAGTAATGCTTTAAGAAGATTAAGTGGGCTACAGAGTGCAGAATACATCATCTGGGGAGATTCTGGAAGCAGAAAGATTAGTTAGAGGCTAATTCTAAGCTAGAAGTGGAAGCAACATTAATTCATATCACCACAGTAGGACCGGAAGGCAAATGACATTTGTGTAGTACCTTTGAGTTTACAGAGTTCATGGGCCGTGGCTTATCTCATTGGATGCAGCACTTGTGGGAAGTGGCTCCATAATACACTGGAAGACAGTCTGCACTCAATAAATGTTAATTGAATAAACACAAGGAAAACTCCAAAGGGCCTGGTAACTCCACTTAAGAAAGGACTCCAGTGTGGAGTCATCCTTGAGAATAATTCATTCACTCATCAAATACTTACACAGCTTTGCATATTCCAGAAACTACTCTAGATGTTAGAGATGTAGCAAAGAACTAGATGAACAGAGACTTGATGTAAAGGGAACTTATGCACTAAGAAAAAGATATAAAAATGTTAAGGTTCAAGTTGACAATGAGATTAACCATCACAGGTAGAGTGGTAGAAGGAATTCTCTTTCCAGAAATGACGAGTTAACATAGGCTAGAAGAAAGTTGGTGTCATAACTGTAGAAATTTCCAGAATAGTGTTGAGAGCAGACAGAACAGCAAAGAAAATACCTGCTAGAGTGCCTGCTTTGTGAGTTCAGGAAGCAGGACTACGCATAGAGTGCAATCAAGGAGAAGAAGATGACCAAATGAGCCCAGAAAGACTGCCAAAGGCCAAGTCCTGAAGCATCTCATAAACCAGTGTAAAGACTTTGGACTTTCTGTGGAGAGATTGTCTGAAGAGGGACAAGATGGACAGAGAGAAATTAAAGAGATGATACCCAAGAATCCATCAAGAACAGATGATAGCATGGACCAATGTAGATTGATATAGAAGACAGGAAATGGCCAGGTTCCAGATACATGACAAGGTGATGCTTTTAGGATATTTTTATTAGATTTGATGTGGAGTCAAATAAAAAGAAACTAAGGATGCTTCTGAGTTTGCACCCTTGGCAGATGGGTTTGTAACAGTGTCCTTACTAAGGTAGGGAACAGTGGGTCAAGGAATCAAGATCCTTAGCTGGAGCCTACTGCAGGTACTAAGCCTGCTGAACATTGGAGTGGAAATGTTGTGAAGGAAAGATATACATCTGTAGTTAAAGGAAGAAATTAGGATTTGAGAAATAAAATTGAGATGACTTCACTATCATCAGACATTAGGATGGCAGCAAGATGGGTCACGAGGTAGAGGTGCTCCCTCCCAAGCCTGAGGACCTGAGTTTGATCTCTAGGAACCAACTAATGGAAGGAGAAAACCGACTTGTCCTCTGACTGTCACACATATGTTGAGGCATGCATGCATCCACATAGCATAGACACATGCACAATGGAGGTTAAAAAAAAAAAAAAGCTTCCCATTGAACTCTTTAAATGAAGACTGAGGACAGAATGGTAGCATCGAAAAGTTCACCACTTGGGAAGCTGAGTCAGGAAAATTACTTAAACGTGGGAGTTTGAGGCCGACCTGGGTGACAAAGTAAAATTCTTAACAAAGACAGAAGAATCAAAACATCAGAAGGAAAGAGTAGTTCAGTATTTAGTCACGCCTACTATGCATTAAGCACTTTGCTGATCCTTGTGAGGCAGGAAGCATAGGAGATTATGTAGCCTGGGACCTTGTAATTCGTTTGGGGTGATGCATCTCCCTCCCATTATAATCATGCACTTGAAGGCTGGTTCCTTTACCGCACGTACTATGTACATACACTCCCCTCAAACAATGGACCTAGCAACCTGAGTCCCCTTGAACAATCACCTGCATTGGGCTACATGTACTCCCATTTCTGAACAATAGCATGTTTCCCCACCCCTAATAACAATAAAATTTTGACAGTTTCTCTTCAAGTGTGTTCCCAGTGTACCCAGGGATGAAGAATAGAAGATCTGATTGGGTCTGAACTGGTTTGGCGGGTGGGGGAGCGGTCCATGCCCAGAAAGGCAAAACTGTGTTCTCTAGTAACTCTTCTGGGAGAATCCCGTTTACTATCTTCTGCCTATTCAAAATTGGGTGGGAATATGATAGAAATCAGATACATTATGAGAAGGGACATGTGCAGTAGAGAATTAGTTGTCAATGAAAACAAAGAAGTACCCAAACTACACCTCTTTGTAATCAAATCCTCTTCTTGAACCCCATAAAAGGAACCCCAAACAATAATCAGATCCTTTGATTGTTCTCACTTGTGTGGCTGCTGTCAAACTTGACAATGTAACCCTCTATAATCTAAGCTATTGTTTCAAGCCAAATAAAGTTATTATGTTTCTTCTGCAAACCTGATCACTGGTAACACTTGGAGGTACAAAGATTAAAGGTGTGGCCATTCTCTCCTGAGGGCTCATAGTCCAGTTGGTAATATAGGTCAATAAACAATGAAACTACAGTATGATGAATTCTATGGGAGAAGCTTTTATAAGACAGTCAAGGGGTCCAGGTGCAGTTCATAGAAGACTTCCTAGGGAAAGTCATGCTCAAGTTTTGAAGCATGAAAAAGAGTTCCTGCAATGTAGAGGGAACCCAGACCAAAAGAGACAGTGCTTCAGGGGAAGAAAACAGGTTCTGAGAGCACAGAAGCACATGTGCTATGAAAGAGGAATTCACGCAGCCGCAGTCACTTAGAAATGGTTAGAAAAGAGGTACCTTGGGGAGAAGGGATTGAAAAGGCAAGAAGAAAACAGATCTGTGAAGTTCTCCTTAGGCAGTGCTAGGGAGACTGATGGACAAGAAGGTGAGATTGGCTTTACATTGACTACTATTCTCATTGTGTGACAAAATACCTGACAGAAGAACCTGAGGATTCCGGAAGGGTTTATTTTGGTTCAGAGCGTGAAGGTAGTCATCAGGGAGAGAATGCATGTTGACGGAAGGTGGAGCATCTGGTCACATTGTGTCTGAAGCTGGGAAGCAGAGACGAATGCTGGTGCTTATTTCATTTTCTCCTTCCTTGTATGTTTATGTAGCCCAGAACCCCATGCCATGGAATGATGCTACCCACATTCAGAGTGGGTCTTCTCTCCTCCATTCAGTGTCTCTGGAAACACCTGCATGGACAAGCACAGAGGTGGCTTCCAGGTGACTCCAAATCCAAGTTGACAAAGAAGGTTAGTCACCACAACAAATGTAAACCACACATAGGACACATCTAAAAGGTAACAGGAAATGAAAGATCAGAATCCAAGAGAAAGCCGGGGCCCAATTCATATATTTATTTGTCTCTAAGTATCTATAGTATTCCAGCCTCCCTCATAAAGATCATTGTTGAAGCCCGAGAAGTGAATTCAATATCCAAGAATTAGAAAATGCAGAGGGAAAAGGAATAGGACAAGAGCACAGCCATCAGCATCATCCACAATTAAGTGGAGAAAGAGGAGCCAGTACAGAACTCAGGACAAAAACAGTCAGGGACATTTAAGAACCAGGGCACCTTGCTGCTGAGCCTTGAGGAGAGAAAGACTCATGCAAGAGGTTGGCTGACAGTGACGGGCACTGAGAGCTGTTAAAGAAGGTAAAGTGAAGCCATTGGATGTCTTACCACATAGTCCTCTGGTGACTTTTGGGTTGGGGTGATTAGGGTGTGTGGAAACATAAACACAGAGAATAGACTACCAGGCCTCTGTCTCCAAATCTTCCCATCCGCCCAGCTGGTACCTGCCTTTCCCGCTCCCCTCCACCTGCTCCAGCTGGCACCTGCCTTTCTCGCTCCCCTCCATCTGCTCTTGGAAGTCTGTCCTGTGTCTTTCATTCCCACTCTGCTGCCTCATCATGATTACATCTCCTGCCAAGCACAATTCTAGCATTCAACCAGCTAGCAAGCTTTGTACTACCTCATCAAGTAAACATAATCAGATGCAGACTAGGAAGAGTTTCCTTGGTGGACAGAATCCCTTTAAGGACAGCTTCAGCAAAATCCCCACCAATCTCTCAGCAGTAAAACACTCCCCAGGGTATTGGCCAGTGAAAGGTTATGATTAGGAGACACTTTTTCTTTCTACCGTATCCACATATACAACGTTTTATTGTTTTAGTGATAGTGCTTCTTATTCTTAAGTTGCTTTTTTCTACTGTTAAGCATTTTAGTTAAAAAACAAAAAGACATGCCCTCTGTTAGTCTCATCTACCAAAGTGCATTTGGCTAAGGCCATCTATATTTCTTCTTATTTCCTGTGTTCCCTTCTCTTTGGCAGCCAGAATCAACTCAATGGAAGTCTTGGCAAACCCTCGAGTCAGATATTTGTTCTTTTTAATGTCATGGTCATGTCTAAACAATTATTTTTCTGTGCCAATTGGTATCTAGCTTTTAATGTGATTGGATCTTTGCATATCCAAAAGCCACTTATACAAATTAAAACAGTGACTCCACTCAATCATCTCAGAATGATAACTACTGTCATTATGAGAATAAGTAAAGTTAATCAAAGTTCCATCTTCAAAATTTTCCTTTCAGCCACCAACAGTTGAAAGGTATGGAACCAAGAAGGGAAAAATTGGTCACTTAATCCAACCTTTGCTATTTAAAAGAGTAATAAATAGCACAAATAGCAAACAAATTAACCGCGACTCTCCCGAGCCAACTGCTTACCAAGTTTTGACAGCGTCACTTCCTACTTCTTGAGTTTTCATCACTGTTGCATCCAGGTCTCTTTCGGTCTTCCCAGGGCCACAACATCCTTCTCACTGCTCCCCTGGTTCTTCCTACATATAGCCAGCCTCCTGTCCATCATTAAAAATGAGTTTGTCAATACAGAAACATGAATGTCTAAGCTCTTCACTGCAGTAAGAACCATAGTTGGTTTCCTCCATTCTCACCTATGAGTCTTCCTCATTCAAGCTCAAGTGCACCAGATTCAGTTTACTGGGAGTTCAGATCACTGGCAGACTTTGCACTCTGTGGTGGTGAGTTTCTCTTTGAGATCTGTGATGGCTAAACTTGGTTGTCAGCTTAACACACCTGAGAAGAGGGAACTTTAATTCAAGAATTTCCTCTATCAGATGTGCCTGTGAGCAAGTCTGTAGGGCATGTTCTTGATTGCTAATGGATGCTGGAGGGCTTAGTCCACCGTGGACTGTAATATCCTAAGGTAGATGGGCCTGGGTTGTATATGAAAGATAGCTGAGCATGAGCCTGGGGGCAAGCCCTTAAGCAGCTTCCTTCATGGTCTCTGCTTCAGGTCCTGCCTCTGGGTTCCTGCCTTCACTTCACTCTATGGTGGACTGTAAACTTGTAAGCACCTCCACACAAAAGATACTTTTCTCCCCAAATTGCTCTGGTGAGTGTTTTATCATGGTGGGGAAGCAAACTAGGACAGGATCTTAGTCCTGCTCTCTGTAATTGTCCTGTTAATCAGGACCACCACAGTCCACGGTGGCAGGAGTTCTGATTTTAACCATTTATCCCTTTCTGAAGGCTATGGGTTCCTCATAAAATACACACATCCTCCTGCAAACTGAGAGGCCTTTGCTGAAGCACAGGACTGCTAGGGGAGAAAGGGTATCAGTGTAAACGCATGTGTGGGTGGGCATACATGCAGGTGTGGAGGTCGGAAGTCAACCTCTGGTGCTGTTCCTCAAGTCCCTTTCACCTTCTGTTTTGAGACAGGACACGGGGCTTGCCAATTCCTCTAGGCTGGCTGCCCAGCAAGCCCCAGAAATACTCCTGTCTCTGCCTCCCAGCACTTGGATTATAAACACGTGTCACCACATCCAGCTTTCTCACATGTGTGGTGGGGATCGAAATTAGGTCCTCATGTTTGCAGGGCAACCACTTTCCTGAACGAGCTGTCTCCCCAGACCTGACTCACAAGATTTTTTTTAAAGAGTTAACAGCATATATTTTCCAAAGTTAAGACAAGCTTCATAAAGGATTCCACGCCAGCATGATTTTCTGTGTTCGTCCATTTTAAAGAATTTAAATTTTTATTACATTTATTTCTTTAAGTTGTGTGTACATACAATGGGGGCTAGGTGTGCTCCTGCAATGGCACATGTGTGGTGGTCAGAGGACAACTCGTGGGAGTCAATTCCCTCCTACAACATGGGATCTGGGGATGGAACTTAGGTCATCAGCTTTGGTGGCAGGCACCTTTATCCACTAAGCCGTCCCGCCTGCCTTCCATCTTCATTTCTTAATATAAAGGTCCACCTCACCAGGCACATTATTACAACTTCATAATTGCATTTTTATAAAGATACAATTCACAATAAGGACACATATATCTAAAGTTTCACATCTCTGCTTAGAAAATTATTTTTCTAATGACACCCTTTAATAATGGTACTGTTATTTCATAAAAGCCCTTACAGATTTTCCCTGTGGTGACTAACACTAAGATCAGCGTCTTCTCTGACTTTACCAAGTGAATGAAGCCCTTCAACTAGCCAATTATTATTTCCTTTGCACCAAGTATTTAAAAGAAAGGAGGAAAGAAACTCAAAATGGCAGATTGGTCAGAGACTGTTTTGAGGAGTTCAGTGTCTGTGTCTAGACCTCAGTCTCACACATGCAGAGAAATTCCTATAGTTCTTGGGATCTGTCAGTAATTTGGAGAGCCAGATTTTCAAACTCAGTTGAGGAATCTGCACTGAAGAGACAGGAGAACTCTTTAGAGAAATCTTTAGGTACAGAAAGTTCGACGCACTGGCATCACAACAACAGTCTCAACAGCAAGGTGTGTTCTTTTTAGAGATCTTTAAATATGCAAAAAACAAAAGTTTACTATGTGTATATCTTCAACTCCCCTAGCTTTCTGAGATCTCCATTCTTCCAAGTCCACAGAAAAGGAGATAAAGAGCTCACATGAGGACATTAAGAGATTCTAGAGCCTCTGAGAGGTGCAAGGAGTCCTATTTGGAAGATACCTAATCAAACAATTAAGCCCATTATGAGTGGTCTCACCCTTTTGTTTTGAGATCATGTGGAGAGATTAAGAAAGCTTTAGGAGGTGATAGAGAAATGTCTCAGTGGTTAAGAGAACTGGCTGCTCTTCCAGAGAACCAGGGTTTGATTCCCAGCACCTACATGGTGGCTAAAAACAGTCTGTAACTCCAGTTCCAGGGAATCTGACACCCTCTTCTGACCTCTGCACTGCACAACATGGATGCACTCACCTACACGCAGGCAACACACTTATACATATAAAATAAAAATAAAATGTGAAAAAGGAAAGAAAGAAAGCTTTAATGGCTGGAGAGATGTTTAAGATCACCTACTGCTTTCCCAGAGTTCCTAGCATCCGGGTAGGGTAGTTCATAACCACCTATAACTTCAGCCCCAGGAGATCCAATATCCTCTTCTGACCTCCATGGGTATTACATTCACATACATAAGGCCACACTCAGATGCACACATGATTAAAAATAAAAACAACAATAAAGAAAGTTTTGGGCCCTTTTTCACATTGTAGTTTTTGGGGTTTTTTTTCAATATGAACCCTGCAGCCCAGTGCTCAGCCCCTTTCAGTTTATCTGTCTGGAATACAGGTCTCAATGAGGGCTCCCTTTAATAGTTCCCAACTAAAGGCTTAGCAGTATCTACCTCTTTATAGATATTACCTGGTTTATGTGGGTAAACTTCATAAAACCGTGGAAGACAGATTCCAAATGAGTAAGCTACACAGAAAACATATCACCAAGATCCGTAGTTTCTGGACCAACACACAAATGTAACATTGCAAAAGACAATCAAGTAAAATCTCAGTAACCCAAAAACAAGTGTCTGCTGCTTCCCTGAATAAGTTCTTACATCCTCTTAAATATTCACCATCCCTTAAATATCCCAATACGATTGCTTGAACCCCAGACCATATACCTTGAGAAATGCTGTGACTACCCTTCATTACAGCCTCATCCACAAACACAGAATGTGCACAGGCATGCATACACACACACACACACACACACACACACTCTTACTTCCCATCCCCAGGTCAATATCTCCAAAGTACCTCAATGACAGACACTGGGTCCTCTGAGCTTTCCTTTGTCCTTACTTCTTTGCTCTCGGATGGTGGGTATAGTAGACTCTGCTGGTATTCCCTCCATCAAGGAATTACTTCAATCAAAAGGGAGTCCCTCCTTTGAAGTACTATCTTTTTCCTAGGTCAGGACTTCTCAAATTTTTTCCATTTGCAATTGTTTTTTCATCTTTTCACATGATCTGGAGTATATAGTCAAAAGCACACGAGTCAAACACTAACTGATAACAAATCATAAAGAAACTTACTTTAAAACAATTTTGGGCATACATATAACTTTACCACTTTTTATACTTTATTTATTTATTATATGCATGCATGATGTATTTCTGTGGGCATGTATGGGCCACAACATGTACATGGAGGTTGGAAGACAACTTATAGGAGATGGTTCTCTCCTTCCACCACAGAAGACCCAGGACTTGAACACAAGTCATCAGGCTTGGTGGCAAGCACCCTTACCTGCTGAACTATCTCACTCACCCAATTTTAGCATTTATTAAAGCTCAAAGCAAACTTGTACACTGATGAGATAGATATGCTTATTTTTTTTGCAGAAGAATTACTTGGCTGAATATTTAATAGTACAGAATGCAGAGCACCTTCAACATTTTTCCGGGTCCACAGATAATTTTATTTTATAATCATCAAGGCTGAGAACTCTACTAGGCATAAATATGTACTACAAAATGGCAGCAGTGTACACAGGACCATTTCAGAAACTGTTGGAAATCCTGTCTTAATTCCAAGCCAAAATTCAATTCACATTTTGTATGAAACTCAAGAGAGCAACCCAAACAGCAGTTTTAAAGTCAACATTCTAACACAAACCAATTCAAAGATAAACTGATTTGATGCTTACAGGCTAAGAAATGATGACAAGAAAATATTAAAAGCCTTTGTTTTCTGTAACTAAGCCACACGTTTCTTTAACAGAAGAAAACTCTGTACAGTAAAAACACACATTCAGAACACACAATGGTCCTGCATCTGAACGAAGGAGTTCCAGGAAAAGTTCTTCAGTACTGCGTGGCCTGAGGACGTTCATGATGCAATGTGCATGTGTTCTGTTTCAAGGCTACAATGAAGTTGTATGATGCAACCCTCAGGTGAGCCGTGCCCCCAAAACCTCTGACTCCTTACACACTTGGTTTTGAATGAATTTTTAGTCGTTGCATATTTAGAAACCTTTTACTGCTGACAAATTTTCACAGGCCCCAAGTTCAGTCATGGGTGACCACACAGACTCACAATCCACAGTTTAAGGACTGAGGAGCAGTCCTCAGCTAGTCCCCACATAAAACTATTTCCATGTATCAAGAATCTTTGTCTGAGATATGTTGGGGGCCATGTGCCTGCCTTGAACTATGCCCTAGTTTTGGGTTAGGCAGAAGTCAATCTCGTGCACAGAAGTGCTGTTGGAAGCAGGAGTTTTCATTAGGCAAAATGATTTACACCTGAGGAGAAGTTTATTTTTCACCTAAGACTGAGGTCACATGAAGATCTTTGAAGGAAGCCAATCATATCTTGAGTTAATTTGCCTGTGTTAGTATTGTTTTGTTTACTTTACAGTATAAATAGAGGAGACTTAATAATAAGGCAAGCTGCTTGAGTGTGACTGACAACCCTCCTGAGTCTGTCCTGTTTTTTTTCTCTCTCTCTATCTCTACATTTTCTCATCCTCACTCCCCGCTTTGGATATGGTCTGATTTCTGCCGGCGGGCTCCGGCAGAGATACTTCCTCTCCTTCCTCTTCTCCTCTTCCTCCTCCTCTTCTTCCTCCTCCTCATTTCAGGTAAGGGTTGGGCAGACCTCAAAGTCATCCTCCTACCTCAGCCTCCTGAGTTCTGACATTAAGGCATGCACATCTTCAAAATTCTGCTTCTTAAACACCATTCCTGGGTCAAGTGTGTGCCCCAGCCTCGAACGTCAGCACTCAGGAAGCAATGGGAGGATCCCTGTGCGATCCAGGACAGCCCAGCCAAACATAATGAGCTTCAAGTGCGCTGGGGCTACAGGGAAACCCTGACTCAAAAAATTTTTTCTGGGGCTGGCGAGATGGCTCAGCAGTTGGCACTGCCCAGTCTTGCAGAGGGCCCAGTTTCCATTCCCAGCACCTTTTGAAATAAGCAATATATCGCTTGTTTTGTATTTTACAGGAGCCCACAGCTGAGGGGAGGAAGGGCTCCAAATGCAAGAAGCTCTGGGGCAGCCTACATGTTAACAGAGCCTACATGGCTTCCTACCTATGAACCACGGGTGAAGTGCATTCCTGAATTCTCCGCTGTTACGTGATGGATGGCTAAGCATGAGGCACATACCAGAAACTACAGAAAAGGAAACAACGGGCAGCACTTGGTGATAAGATGGGGACGTGCGGCCAAGTTTCCGCTGAGCATAGGACATCTGGGCTGTGCCAGTGAGGAAGAGAAGTGGATTGCCAATGAGAAAAGGTGAAGTGGGAAGTCCCAGGCCAGGAGTGCCTGAGGCCCAGAGTTGAGGGTGTACATGGTAGGTGAGGGACCACAGCAAAGCACAGATTATCTGAGCGGTGGGACAGGAGAAGAGGCTAGGAGGACAGCAGCAGCCAACTCAAGAAGGTACAGAAGATCATGGGAAGACCTTGTTTCAGCAGGAAGTACTTTGTTAATATTATGAAAACCAACCTCATCACGTGAGGAACAGATAAGAGGAAGGAGACTGTGAGACCAGCTGGGAGGGTTTTGAAATGACACCTGCTGCTTCCTGTTCCCTCGTACATACCAGGCAGTGTTCCAAGAGATCTTACTCATTTTATTTCACTTAATCTTCACTATGCATGTGGCCAGTACTCTTGTGTATCTCAGATGGCAGGAAATTGATGCACAGGGAAACCTGGCTCCCCAGGGAGTCCAGGCTGATGAGTACTGAGTCATGGATTAAATCCTGGAGTCTGGCTCCAGAGTCTATTAAGATCTTCTGCTCTCCTTTTCTGGACCTAGCAGGAGACATGTTCTGGGGCTATCCCAGGGTAGTAATAACTGCCACAGAGAAAAAGGAACAAAACTAACTGCACTCTCAAGGTGATAGGAAAGAAAGAAGTTAAAATAACAGGTATCCAGTTTCTGTGGGTTAGGGAAAGGGGATTAAAACCAGTGACAGAGGGAGCAGCATTGTTTGAGGCATGCTCACTCTATTAACTGCAGAGATTGGGTGGCATTCTGATGAAACTTCTGGAAATGTTTGCTTTGACTGCCAGCTTCGCCCTCCCACCTTGCACACCTCAGAATCTTTACATTTGCTCAGCCCTTTGCTTCGTCAAAATCTGCTCTAAAGAAATCTGGTACAGACGTTGTTCACACAGCAATGCCACCAAGTTCTCTCACACTGGATGGCTCTCACTAAGCAAGAGGCTTTTTGCCATGTTAAACAAACTGGTAAAACTTAAGAGCGTGATGAGGGACTAGAGAGATGGCTCAGACATTAAGAACATTTGCTGTTCTTACAAAGGATCAGAGTTTGGTTCCCAGAACCCACATCGGGCAGCTCACAACAACCTGCAACTCCAGCTCCAGGGGATCTGACTTCCTTTGGCCTCTGTGGGTACACACGCACACACATGAATGAATCAATCAATGAATCAATAAATGAATGAATATTTTTATGATAAGAAGAGGCTTCCTGGAACTCATGAAGATCCTAAAATGGATACCCAACTCCACCTCCAGAGACAAGCCCAGACATCGAAACAGAGCAGTAAATCAGGTGAGCCTTCCATTAATTCAATAGCTGTGAGCTGAATTAGTTTTCAAAGTCCTCTCACAGCACAAAAGCCACAGAGAATAGAGAACCTTGGGGATACCCCAGAGCACACAGATCTTCTGTCAGAAATGTTGTCCAGAAATTGGTGAATTGATATTCTCTCTCCGTGTCTCTCTCTTAAATCTCTCCCCCTCTTCAGATACACACACACACACACACATCACAGCTTCCTGCAGAGTGAGTGATCAATAAATAGAAATCAATAAAACATCTGCTTGGTTACAGCTACATGGTACCCTTATTTGGTCCATCTCAATGAAAAATCTGCAGATATGTAAAGTTTAAGTTGGGTAGCTGTTTCAGACTAGTTGAGCTGAAGTTTGGTTTTTCTCTCGCATAAGCATTTACAAATAATAAGCCCAAGCTAGTTTTGATCATGTTTGTAATTTCAGCAAGGTTATTTTAAAGATGGAACTGGCTTTGTTCACATTGGAATCACTTAGGCCTGATCTGCATCGATGTCCTCTAACAGTTGTCTACTCTGCTATGCAGATGCTGTGGTGAAGCTGTAAGAGTGGGATTGGCTAGTTCTGAGAGCAGAAGCAAACGCTGTGGCATCACTTAATCACCATCACTGGGGAAGCTGACTAGTCACCACAACAGAATTCTGCAGAGTAACCATCACAGATAGTTGCCCTGCGACCAAGGTGAATGTTGTCAATGTCATCAGTCACTCCATAGTCATTGCTGGTCTTTTGATTGAGCTTCTTGAGCTTTTGATCTGGTGGCCTTCAGGCTTTGGATGTGTGGCACTGCTGGAAAGTATTTCAAACTGCTGAGAGGACACTATGCACTGGAAGAGGAAACTCAGTGACTACAGGGAGAATAACAGCTAAGGATTGAAAAACTCCCTGGAGAAGAAACTTCCAAGGGCCAAGATGTAAAAATATCAGTAGACACACTATTCCCTATTTGGTGAAATATTGTATATGATTTTGAAAATATCCAACGTTTTTGACAATCCCTATATATATAAGAGCAGCTGGAACATCTTGCAAATCTACATACATAAGGATGAAGAACTCCATCTGTAAAGCTTATGGAGAAGCAACAGGGTCAGTGAAGCTGTTTTCTAAAGTCCTAGAGATGTTTTTATAGCTTCCTTCTACTTCAGGAACAGCAGTGGAAGGAATTGGTGTTCTGACAAGCAAGAGACACCCAGAACTGCATCCAGCCAGAAATCTGGCTCTGTCTGAATTTTATGGATAAATGAGCCAAATTAACACTTTTGTTTTTTGTTTGTGTAGAAGGTCTCCTCAACCTGAGCCTGAGCCTCAGAAGCTCGAACTTCTCACCAAAGGTGCTCATGCTGACCTCAGGGCAATCCTCACACAAGGTTGTGCCATTTTGAAAGTAAAGTCCTTTTCAAGGATAAAGTTAAGCTTTGACATTCCTGATTTGAGCAAATCTCAGCTCTGTTGACCTAAGTTTCCTTGAGAATTATGGAACAAGCTGCTCATTACTGGATTTAGGTGGAGTTTTGTGTAGTGTTTGGGGTGGGGTACAGTTACTTTGAGAAAAGTTATCTAGATGTCAACACAAAAGACAGCTATTGCTCCAATGGAAAAAAGAGTTTATTCTGAACCAAACATGAATGACCATGACCCAGGAATGCAGTTTCAGGTTGCCCTGAATGACATGCTACACCACAGAAGCAATTACATGAACTTTTTATAGCCACAGAACAAAATAAAGTCACAAATCAAGGAATTTACTGTATACACTGGTGGGAACATCTGGTAGGCAGGTTACGTAAAGCAAGGAATTCTCTGCTACAGGTTTCAGACGCTATCTGATGACAACCTTGGGGTTGGAGCTGGTGGAAGCAGGGGTCTGCTCGGTTAATATATTACAAAACTTTTATCTGATGGCCAAACGATGCTAGGTCACACGCAGAGATAAGTGATAAGAGGTTATTGGAGGAACTGGCATGGTGAGAAGATTCAGGAGGTACTGGGGTTGACTGCCAAGCCTGACAACCCAAGTTTGATCCCTGAGACCCACAAGGTGGAATAGAACTGACGCCTGCCGAGCTGCCCTCTCATTCCCACATGTGTCCCTATGGCACACACACACACACACACACACACACGTGCACACACACACACGGATAAACAAATAAGTGTAAAATTTTAAGTAAAAAAGAAAACCAAAGATAATTCTCAACATTCCAACTTTCCACAATAGGAAGTTCTAATCAATCAGTCTACACAATCTATAACATAGGTATGGCTTTTGTTTTTTCAGAAGACTTCCATTCACATGGACTATAGCACTGATAATGGATATAGGCAAGGAAGGGTTCCCAGGGTATGGTTACACTGGGAAAACCTAACTGAAATAGTTTTAATACTTAACTGAAAAACGATAAATCCCAGTGAGAAACTGTAAGTTTGATTACTAGAAATACAGAGTGGGTGTCTGACTTTTCGTTGATGGTAGTCAGGAGACAGGGTAATTTGATTAATTGGGCCTGGGGGATGTTTCTAGACTCCTATAGGCTGAATGTGGCTATAAATACACATATGGTTCTTCACATCTCTATGGGCACAATTCCAGCATGCCTTTTGATGAGAAATACTATTTATTTTTAAACAGTATCCATCAAGCTGTGTTTGCAGTCATTGTTAGAAAAGCCTTCTAACATTGAAAAAGCAATGAAAAGAACCATTGCAAAAACTGAAAGGAGATACTCTAGTGGAGCACAGGCGCGGTGAGATCCGCACGTGGGGAGCAGGGCTGTGAGCAGAGAACCTCCTGGGCCCTTCCGCTGCTAGCATCTTTCCAAGCATGAGTGCCAGGTGAGAATGAAGCTCAGGGACAGAAGAAAGACAAAGAATGTCTCAAGAAGGGAAAGGCCAAGAGCCCAGGCAGACAGAAGAGGCACAGACAAGACACCGCTGCCGTGTGTAAACTTCCTTTAGTCTTGTCAGAAATCTTCGCCATTGTTCAATATTAGTATCTGTGTTAGTTAGAAATATATTTTGGCAATCTTAGTCATTCAAGGGAAGGCGCTTTATGGACAAGTGCTTTGCTCACGTGGCAGGACACTGTCTGAACCGTCCTTTCTTTCCTGCTGTGGGTCTCCTAGCTTCAAGGCACCAGGAATGTTAATTGCCTCAGGGAACAGATGTGGAGCTTAGGAAATAAAGCCTGTCTGTCTAACCTTCACTACTCCTCCGACCTGAGGAAGAAAGCCCAAGACACACCAGACCGTGGGTCCCTGCAAAGCTGAGGGACTCGTGCTGGGAATGGACAAGCGGACCCTGGAGACACAGGGTGTCACAGACAACCTGCCTGGGCCTGTGCTCCAATCACGGAAGCCTAGAGAGGACAGAGACAGAAAAACACACTCAGGGGGAAGAGGCTGTGCAGAGAAACTTTTGGGGACCGTGAGCAAGGACCACAGTCCCCCCACCAATCCACCGCAGGGAGCAAGACACAGGAGCTGATACACACCCCGTCCAGGAGGCTCTGTGAAGGACTGGGGATTTCCTTTCCCTTCCTTTCCATATTCCAACAGTGTCTAGAAATGGAACTTTAAAGCTTATGTGAAAGTGGCTTATAGATCATTTTAATGGTTTATTGCATTCTTCAATTTGGGGAGAAAATGTATGGCCAGTATTTCTAATTACGTATCTACTTCATTAGACAGAAGGGAATAGAGGCTTCATAAAAGGAAACGAAAGTATGCCTCTGGCTTGCCCAAGCTCTCCAAGACCCTTGCTGTCCTCTGCCCATGTCTTATGGAGTACTAAAGGTTGTGGAACCCCTGAACTGTGGCAAGTTGGAATTGAAGTTATTTCAGAGTCACCACAGACAGAGGTTTGGGGGAAGGCATCAAAGAGTTACTCATGGTGACAATTCATTCCACTTAAAAAACATCCGTATGCCAGGAACTTAACTCCCAAAGGTCAACCAGTACCCCAGACTCAAGATCAGTCAAGAGGATGGTCCTGCCCTTTGTCCTAAAGCAAAATGACAAGGACAAAACTGTCAGAAGAGGATGGAAGGAGAAGGCTAGCTGAGATCCAGATGGATTCCAGGAGAATGCCCTTTCTTCAGTGTCCCAGAGATGCAGCAGCTGATTTTGGCTGCTAAATAAGCAGACAAGTTTTCTTTCAGGTAGATCACAGTCTGGGAACCTGCCCAGCCTCATGAGCAAAGTTAACCTTTGGAGTTGTGTAATCTGGCAGGGAAAGAAGAGCACATCCCATATGTTTGACTGAACTCTTGTTAGCAGAGTCGGGGGCGGGGGGAGGGAAGGAGGAGGAGGAGGAGGAGGAGGAGGATGGAAGGAGGGAATGAAGAAGGTAAGAAGAAAGAAATGTACCAGTGCTTACTTGCCTAGACTGGGTCTCTGCCTGCCTTTCACAGAACTGCAAAAAGAACATAGTTGTCTGTTAGACTTGGAGTCCTCTGAGGGCTGAGGCTTTTTCTCACCCTGTTGTAAATTCCCCAACTTATCTTGGTGCTTGTTACTATGAAAGGCCTAATCTCAGTGAGGACATGGGTGGATGGGTAGGTGAGCCCTCCTGGACAAACACACAAATGAGGTATATGTTGGCCACTGTCCATTTCTGGTAAGGCAACTCAAGTCTTGCTGTAACTGGTGCAGTCTCTCAGGACAAATGACAAGAGAGCTGATGGTAGGGTCCTAGCAGAATGTCTTGTCCTCTTATCTGATGTGAGTGGTGGGCCTCCACAGATGTGGTAAGCACTCAGTTCACGGTAGATGGCCAACATTCCTGTCACCTGTCATGCCTTTTGACTATTACTGCCCTTCAGAAAGTACTTCTGTCATAGAACCCTTCATATCAGAGAGGCTTTGGTATCTGTGCCCACATGGTAGAAGGAGAGAACCCACTTCCACAAACTGTCTTCCCATTTCCATACACATGAACACATACACACAAAAAGATGAATGTATAATAAATAAAACATCAAAAAAAAAAAATCACCTGCCATGGGTAAATTCCAATGCTGAATAAGCATCTCAGGAAAAGATTAGGTCCTTTTACAGGTAAAATACAGCTGTTGGAAGCAAAAGCAGCAAATTGATACAGTAAATCTGACATCACGGAAAGCGATGCTAACATGACGTTTACCACAGGAGAAGGTTTACAAAAATTTGATAAAAATGAAGAACAGCAAATTGATAAACCAAGCCTTCATTATAAAATGAACATGAGGAAAGTTCCATCCTGATAGAAATCATGTCTGTAAAATAAAAACGCAAAAGGAAAGTATTTATATCTGTCATGCAGAGAATGGATCAAAGACTTAAACTGGCAGGTGGTGGAACTCTGCCACAAAATGCCTCAGTGTTCCATGTACCATCTCATGATGGAAGAAATCAGGCTCAAATATAGGAGAGTTCAAGATGATGAAGTCAAATGTCCTTCTCGCCCCAAGGGGTGCCCCAAACCCGTTTCCACACAGGCTTCCTTTTTATTCCCCACGCTCGGTATTTTTTATGCTGCTACAATAGACAACTACAGACTGGATAAAGAAACAGCATTTATTTGGCTCATGGCTCTAAAGGCTGGTGTTAGCTATTTTCTCATTGTTCTTACAAAATATCTAACAAAAGCAACCTAAGGGCGGGGCGGGGGGGTCTAGATTCATTTCTTTCCTGTGATAACATACCTCGGTAAAAAGGAACTTGGGGGAGAAAAAGATTTATTTAGCTCACAATTGCAGGGCACAGCCCATCTCTGCAGGGACGCCAGCAGCAGAAGCTTGAGACAGCTGGTCACATGGTATCCATGGTCACAAGCAAAAAGAAATACATATGTGCATGAAGCTGGTTTCTCCACTCATACCGTTCTGGATCCCATCCATGGAATGGTGCTGCCCACACTGGGCTGGATCTTCCCACAGCCATTAGCTTAATGAAGACAGTCTCCCACAGACATGCCCACAGGCTACCCCAGTGTAAACAGTCCCTCTCTGAGACTCTCTTCCCAGGTCATTCTTAATTGCATCCTGTTAACAATTAAAACTAATCATCAGAGTGTTCATTCCGGCCTTACAGCCCTAGGATACTCTCTACCATAGCATGGAAATCACGGTGCAGGAGCATGAGGCAGCTGGCAACAGGGTATCCCTGTAGCCCCAGCTGGCCTAGCACTCACCATGAAGATCAGGCTGGCCTCTGTCTCACAGAAATCTGCCTGCCTCTGCCTCCTGAATGCTGGGATTAAAGGCATGCAACACCATACCCAGCCTGCCCCAGCTCTTAAAGCTATTATTATGGCAATTAAGTTCCTGCATGACCGGGGCACATTTAAGACAGTAATCATCTGCCTCCCATATGCTCCTCTTGCGGTTGCTAGTCCAATAATAACCCATCAATCCCAAGTCAAAATTCTATAATTTTCCTTAAAATTTCTCCTCCTTTCTTTACTGCCTTTCTGCCATTCCACTCGCTCCCTCTTGTCTCCGGAGGTCCCTCCTGTTGTGTCTTCCTAATTCTCATTGTGACCCCTGGTGCTTAGGGCCATCTTCACTTGGCTCTAACCACAGCCTTATAACTGGTTGTCTGGTTATACTGGTTCACTGGATTCTTTCAAACCAGTCCATACTTTGCTAAGGAAAGAGACCTTAAAACACAAATGGGTCCTGTACCCTTCACAGGTTCCCTGTGCCCTAGACCTGGCTTGCAAGGCCTCTGGTGATGTTTACAATGCCAATCTAGTCTCTCCATCACAGAGGCAGTGCAACTCTCCCTGTGACTTGAACACATCAGCTTCTCTCACCCTAACACAGACTGTCCCTCCACTCCAAATCCTGCTGCCTTCACCCCAATGCCTATAACCCCTGCTCATGAATTCCTGCTCATTCACCAATAATTATTTTGCAGTTGTCTATTTTCTTGTCTGTCCCACCTCATAAAGTCTTCAAGACAAGGTCATGCCTTAGTCACCTTTATATTCCTAGAACCAAGTTAGTAAATAATACAATTAGTCATGAGTAATAGGACTCTAAAACATTGGCTGAATTGATGGGTGGAGGTTAATTCCTCTCCACAATAACCCTGCAGAACAGGTATTACTATTCTCATTTACAGAAGCTCAAAGATGTTAAGTAACTGGCTCCAGTCCCCAGGGCAGGTAAGTAGGAGGGTTCCTCCTCTATCACTGCAACTATGAAGGGCATGTTCTTTCTATTCCCCGGCTCTGTGCCTTTCAGCTGATTCCACCAAAAATATGGGGACAGGGTTCCTAAAATGATGGCATTGAGAGTTGTAGTATGTATGTAGTATGTAGTTTCTTGTTGCTTTGATGAAACATTGGACCAAAGGAAGGTAAGCAAGGAAGGGTTTGTTTTGGCTCCCAGTCTGCGGTGGGGGAGGCCCAGCAGCCCAGCCTGTAGCAGCTGTTCATAAGCCATCAGTAGTCAGGAAGCAGGGAGCAGTGAGTGATGCTGCTCAGCCTGCTTTTTCCGTTTGATTCATTCCAGGACCAGCCCATGGAATGATAATGCCCGTCTTTAGGGTGGGTCTGCCCACCTAAAAGAACCCAATCTAGAAACCTCCTCAGGGACATGCCCCGAGGTCTGTCCCCCAGGTGAGTGGAAGTCCTGTCAAGTTGACAGTGTTACCCATCCCAGGAGTGAAAAGGGAGGAGAAGCACATTTGAAAAACATAACTAGTCAGAAAATGCAGTCTGAAGTTGTAGGTGGGTAGACAGTGGGTGCATACAGAAGAGAGAATAGCTGGGCGGGAAACAGAGGTGAGAGATGGCTGCGAGGGGCCTGTGTGGCTTAGGAAGAGATGGATGGGCAAAGCAGGGAGGGTAATCCTGGGCAGATGTAGAAAAATACAGCTTCCTTATCCATCAGTCACTATTTCAGAATAAGCTTAAGAAATTAATATTCTCTCTCCGTGCAGACGTGATGACAATGCTGTGCTTATGCCATTACTCGGACGTCTTAAAACACTGAGATGATTAAATGCAGAAGAGTAGAAATGCCAGCCAGGGTGATTTCTCAGAAGCCTTGTGCATTATGGGGACAGTGCCTATTTCGGACGCTGCCAGAGTCTGAAGGCAGGCCATTATGAACGCATTTCTTCACGTCGTGTGCCTCATCAACCTTTTCTGTTGTGTTCCAAGTGCTAATTAAAATTGCATGCCAATTGCCAAAGTAAGAGCAAAAGCGTTTACATTAAATCAATGGTCTAAATTAAATGGCTCCAAATACAGCATCTCATTCCAAGTTGGTATACACTTCTTCCCTACCATGGTAATTGTCTGGGGAGAGGGCTGATCCTCAGAAAATTGGATAGTATATTTTCCTCTGGAATTTAGAATTATTCAAAATCTTCTAGAATTTCAAATTTATAAAATGCAGTCTCCTAAATCATCATCCTGTTTTATCTTTTTCTATAGCCTAAATGATTTAATCTGGAATTTCAAGGCAAAAGGCAATAGTGTGTATGTGAAGAGTACGTCATCCGTTATGGAAATGTACCCATGAGTCCCCACCCAAAACTTCATCCTCAGTGCATCTTACAGCCAAACAGAGCAATTTTTAAAATTTTTACCCCATAAATCTTATGCTAACTTTTCATGAGGGGAAAAAAAGATGCTTGTAAGTTTTCCTACCTAGATATTGGGCTTTGATATTGAGAATAAAAGTTAGTACAAGGTAGCTACTTGTAAGCACAGACTGATATTGTAATTGTCCTGCCCAATTATTATGGACACAAGTGTGAGCTAATCCCAATACATTTGAGTTCCCCCAAATCCTATGATTTGTTCTTGAAGTTGTGAAGAAGCTCAGGGTAAGTGCTGGCAACTTTTTAGCCCGCTGTTTCCAAAGTGCACTTTCTGGCCACTCTTCCCCATTCCTCTCTTTAGCCAGCACTGTGCTGCGCAGTGCGTTTCCCAGCATTCAGCCCCAGAAACTGAAACTTAAGTCTTGAAGGTCTACTCAAAGGCGTATCTCCCTTCCTCTCTCACTTCACACACGTCTGCTTCTTCTTAGATCCTTCAGATGCTTTCCTCAGCACCATTTTTCCATTGCCAAGCCCATCTTTCCAATCCAGTCAGTTGCCACTTCTTAAAGCCATTTTAGCTCCCTTCGAACCTCAGTCTCCCCTTTGAGCTGCCCTGATACCTCATCCACTGCTTTCTTGAGATGCTTGCTGCATAGCAATGGAACGACTTACAGGAAGCACCTCTCATTTATCTCTGATACACTAGGGCTTTGTCCAGCATCTGCTACAGAAAAGATGGTTCAATGAAAAGGAAACACCATAGTCCAAAGATTCAATGACAGAAACTCAAAGCAAACAGTACAACTGAGAAAAAATAATAAAAGTCACTGCAAAGTCAATATTTAATGACAGCCTAAAATAACCCAAGAGGGAGCTAAAAATCACATAGCTGTAGAGCTAGGAGGAAATTTCTAGACAATCTAGTTGGTCCTCTGTTACTTGGATTAGGAAGCAGAAGCCAACAAGCACAAGGCACATTTTGTGACTCCAAAGTGTCCAGATCTCTCCCAGCGCTCCTAGCCTAACCTCCAAGCTTCCTCCATTTTATATCCCACTATCTTCCTGGCAAACTTTTCTTGTCACCATTAGAAATTACAGTCCGTGTGTTATTCTCAAACAAATATTTTACCCATTTTGACATAGAGCAAAAAAAGAGATTGTTTTGAGAGAAAACCTTCATTAACTAAAAGCAAATCCCTGCATGGGTGAGTCCACCTGTGTCTACACGCCCCTGAAGGCCTCGCAGGTGCTGCGGCTCTTAAAACTTTCTTTAAAAAACACGTACTCACAAGAAAAACACTCGCTGATTATCTGTTTAAAACAATACTCTGAAGCCAAAGAAAACCATTTATTTTCAAGGGAGAAGCTAGTTGTACAATCCATAAAACTGACATGTCCATAAACACACCAGTGGTCTTTGTCCATAGAACATTATTAGAATGCTAAAAGTGAGTGCAGATTTGGGGAGGACAAGTTCTGTTAGACTCTAAACTCAACAGAATCAACTTATTTTAGTACCTTTAATTTCTCCATATGGGACTGATTTTATAGCTGAAGTAAAATAAACCAAGAATCTTGTCTTTATCAAGCTTGTAAAAGTAAAATCAAATCGCACAAATTTAGTATTGTCCAGAAAAGGAGCATCTAGTCAGCTCTAGCAGAGTATAAACAGCATCACTATCATAAACATCAAAGCTGAATATTTAAAAGTGAATTTAAAAGAAATTCACTAGAGAGAATTTCTGTTTACACAGTGCTACTACCTATCTAAATATGTGGCTGAAATGGTTAGAGTAAGCATTAAGATGATAAATCATGATCGGTGCCTGGTTTAGCCTTAATTTTCTTAGTAATCAGACATTTGTGTGTTAATTATGCATGTCACATGATTATGCATGTGACAACATATATCTATGAGCAGAGGATGTGTGCTCAAGGGATGGGAACTACTGTCTGCATCACCTTGGACAAATAATAACCAAGAGCACAAAACTGACCCCAAACAGTGCATGGCTAAACCACAATGCATTTTGTTTTTATTGATATTTTTAAAAATTAACCACCATACTGTTGTCTTCCATGAAAGTCACAGTATTTATTAAACAGCTGGATGGAAGACAAGCAAGTTGTTCACTATTTGAAACTGATACTAAACTAGAAAATCAGAAACAGAACCATATTATAGATAAAAGTTCAACAGTGAAAACAGAGACGTGTGTGTGTGTGTGTGTGTGTGTGTGTGTGTGTGTGTATGATTAGAAATCAGATGAATTTCTAAAAGCAGGAAAACAGAAACTAAAAGGATTATTTTGAGAATTTGAAAATATACTGTGTATTTGCAATGATTTGTGATAATCAAGACAAAAGAAGGGGGCAGAGAGTCAGGGTTACATAAGAACAGGTAACATTTAGTAGGCTTTCCTAAACACCAGAGAGGTCATTCACCTTTCAGTCCCTCTGAAACAGGGCTATAATGAAACACTAATTAATGAACAGAATGAAAGCTAATTACAAAAGCAGGATAAGAGCCCGAAAGAACTTTAAAAGGAAGAGAAGAGAAAAATTACTGGGTTGCCAAATCCATAATTTAACTGGAAACACTAGACAAACGTAAAAAAAATGTATCCCAAATGTCACATAAAGTCTGCTGATTACTAGCTACCATTTGAGGAGCGGCCCAAAGAAGTAATAAATAACCCACCACTGGAAAAGAACGCAGATAGGGTAATACATACTCTGAAAGGCAAAAATCTGAAAGGGTTTCAACGTGAACTGGGACGTAAATAGAATCTCTTCTGCCTCCATCTTAAAATGAAAGCCTTTGCTAGAATTAAGAAGAAAGACTTATTAATCATTAGCAACAAATGTAGTGGAGATCTGAGCTTCATTCTGTAAAGAGATTCTTGTTAATTAACTAAGAGTGATTAAAACTGTTCTAAACATGACATGTCTATTTTTTAAATTTCGATGAGAAATGTTCTTTCTCCTCAAAGAGAGAAACCTGGAATTAAGAACTTGCTAAGTCATTACCTAGATCCTTTTTTATCAATATTTTAGAATTTTCCAGAAATATAAATTCAATACAAAATAAACGTGTATCTGATCATAAAATGTAAATCCTGTTGGCTAACACAGCATAGATTTATGATCATATATGTATATTACATAAACAGAATGTGCCTTTGGATGTTCAAAACATAGCATTTTTTATAAAATATCCCTTTTAGCAAAAGGATAATACAGAACAGAATAGTTTGTATAATTTTCAGAGTCCTATTTATCACAGTCTCAGACAGACTGTCTTAAGCTAAAGAAAGAAACACTTTTCGGAATTAGATTTTGCTCATGACTATGAAGTACATTAGAATCAAAGGCATATTATTCAATTTGGTTACAAACTAAGCTAAGGTCCATGGATTAAACCCAAAGAGGATAAAAATAATGAGAACTGATCAGGAAAAAAATATGCCAAAGGTGGAAAATATTATTTCTGAAACCCATAGACACAATAAACTCACATCAATTTAGTTCAAAGACTTGCTCTAGGCCCAGCAGTATATGTTTATTTCTAACCTTACAGCATAGCTCTTTAGGCTTTTAAGAAACCTCAACTCTTGAGAGGTTGAGGCAGGATGATCATAAGTTTATAAGAGCAGCCTGGGCAATTTTTCTCTTTGAAGATAAAATGGCAAATGAATTAAATTCAGGACCACAGTTTATGAACTAAGCATCAGCTTTCATGGTTCAGAAAACAGAAGCCATATATCAACAAAATGTATTTTCAATTGAAGGTTGGTGAGGTGGCTTTGTGGATAAGGGCACCTGCTGCCAAGCCTGACAATCCAAGTTCAATCCCTGGGACCCACAAGGTGGGAGGAGACCACTGATTCCTACAAGTTGCCCTCTGACCTCCACTCGGGCCCCATGGCACATGCATGCTCTCCCTCCCCCTCCCCCCCAGCCGCACACACAATAAAAATAAAAACTTCAAAGCATGCATTTCCACTTGAGACATACAGACTTAACTACACATGTGTATTCTACTCAGTGTTCACTTTTATACTTCCAAAATGAAATGCATTGCCATAACCATCTCAAATACTATTTGTTGCTGTAAAATGACATCTTACAGCAGGGTTCTTAGGCTTAAGTGTGCACTGGTAGAGTCTAGGAAACGGGCACCTGATGTTCCTTGGTAAAGACAAGAAAACTGAGGTTTGGGATGCAAACTACAGCCTAGAGAGACTAAAAGGCCTGAACGCATCAGTTGTTTCTCCTTAGATCAAGGAATAAGGAAGTGAGCATAGAACTTAAGGACACAGAAAGATTAGGTACTTTTGATGTGTTATCAGTACAATCACTGCACTTTAATTCCTTGCATTCAAATTTTAGCCCAAGTACAAGGACTTTATGCTTTCCCATAAATCTTGATGATAAAGATAGGCCTAGCTAGCTACGCTTAACCAAGGAGTACAAGCATGCAAAAAAGGGAGTTGCATAGACTCCAGCACAAAATTTTGGTGTTAGAAAAGGCCATCTAAGTTTGGTCCAAGTTTGATTCAACAGTTTGGAAAAATGGAGCAGAGAGAGGTTCCAGCTGGAAAGTTAGAGAGAGGCCAGGCCTTTCCATGATTCAAAGCTGTTTCATCAAAGTATTGTGTGGAACTAATTTTAAACAATTGAGGATATATAGGGAAACAGTTTTTTCCAGTTCCCACAATATAAGAAATATTGCCTTCTTCAATGAAAGTCATTGAGGGCCAGGACAGGAGTCTTTCCAGGGTCACAGCCACATTAACTATGTGGTCAAGACTGTTTTTCCCAAGGCTTGTAACTGTAGCCTGGTGTTCTTTGCACTGTGCTATGCTATTTCTTGCAAGAATCACTGCACATACTCAAGATGAAAAATCACTTCTACTGAAGCACTGTTTTGTCTTGTTTTTTTAAAATGTGTGTGTGTGTGTGTGTGTGTGTGAGAGAGAGAGAGAGAGAGAGAGAGAGAGAGAGAGAGAGAGAAAGGAGAAAAAGGCACCTAGAGATCAGAAGAGGGCATCAAATAAAAACTTTCTACATATAAGCTCTTTGATGATCTACACAAAGAAGAATGCTGTTCCTTCAAACTTATATTCATGTTTGAATTTAGATGAGTTCAATGAATTCAATGAGTTTGAAATTATGCTGTTTTACAATCTGTCAGGTACAATTATGTAATTCTAGTCGAAAAGCCCCAATTAGAGGCTACAATGCTGCTGAATTTCCCGTGTGCCCATGTTTCCATTGGCTAAAGCACCTCCACCACCTGGACAGGACTTAATGGCCTAGACAGGACCGCCGTCTCCTTCTCTTATGACCATTTAAGATTGGAAACAGCCTTTTTTTCTCAGGCCTGGTGCACAAAGTGAAGAAACACATTCTTGCAATTGGCATGCTTAGCAATCAGAACTGGGGATTCTTTCTTTCCCTTCTAGAGTCAAGTTAATGGTGGGGCAATAAGCCAGGAAATGGGGGGACAGCAAATGGAAACTGACATCAACAAGCAATAAAAGACTACCTCCTTCTTAACAACCAGTACACAATAAAAATGGGATTATTTTGCAGTATATAGAGAATAAAATTTAGATTGGAAGGAGGCCGATAGGTCATAAAACTTGAATTATCTTTTGATTTTCATAATGATTCTGAAAGCTAAGGGCATTTGTTTTTAAGGCTGTTTTGATCAAATGCAATCAAAACATACTTTTAAAAAATCTTCTAATTTACAATGGACTGGTGCGATTTCTTGAATTTGAACGTTCCTCTTTAACCCCTCGTCTCCCCTGTCAACCCAGTCAGCCCAGTATTTCAAACTTGGATAGTCTGCAGTCACCAGGTCAGTGAATGCAAACCTCTCAGGATCTCCTGGAGGAACCCACGCGAACTCAATTTGGCTTTAATCTGACCCGTTTCCATCAATCTACGGGTAGGGCATCTCAGTGTTTAGAGAACTTACTTTGCTTTTGCTTATCAAAATGTTGCAAAGGCACAGGTTAATTCCCAAAGTGTGCACTGACTGTGCCCCTCACTGCAGCGCGCTGCAATCCCGTGGGAAGAGGGAGTGACCCGCAGGGTCCCTGAGCCCAAGTCAGGTTCACTAGCCGCGGGTGGTCTCAATACCCGGGTCCCGGCCAAGGCCGAGCAGGACAAGCCGGACCCCACAGAAAGCAATCGGTCTCTGGATCCCGGTCAAGGCCGAGCAAGACAGGTCGAACCCCACAGAAAGCAGTCGGGAGGGCACCGGGCCACGCCACCACTCCGCAGAGGCGGTGCGGCACGGCGGCGGCCCAGTCCCGGGTCTGCGCCCCCACCTGTTGGCACGCTCCCCCAGCTCGGCTCTGGACACTGTCCACGCCGGGGAACGCGCCAGGCGGTCATAAATATGCAGGAGAGATGGAGACGCGACAGCAGAGCGGGGCGGGCGCTCTCGGGAGCCGCGGAGCCGCAGCCGGGCCGGAGCCGGCGCAGTCCGCGCTCCGCGCCGGGAGAAGGGGCTCCGCGACGGCTCCCCGGCCGCCGTCCCCGCGCCCCGCCGCGCTCTGCGAGCCCCACCGCCGTCCGCCGTCCCCCGCCGCGCGGCCCGGCCGCATGGAGCCCGGCACGGCGCCCCGGGCCCCCGAGGCCGCCGCGCGCCACGGCGAAGGCAGGAAGAAGATGGCGGCGGCCGTGGCGGCGGCAACCGCGGCCTCCCACGCGCCGCTGACGCCAATGGCGCGCGCCGGCCGGCGGGCTGCGGATGGCGGCGGCCCGGGCCCGGGCGAGGGGCGGGGCGAGGCGGCGAGGGGGCCGGCGGGAGGCGGAGGCCGGCCCGGCGGCTGGAGGGAGGCGGCGGGGCCAGTGTGTGGCGCTCGGAACATGGCGGGCGTCAGCGACGCGGCCGGCCCGGGGGAAGGCGGCGCGGAGCGGGACGGCCGCGGCGAAGCGGAGCAGCCGGGCGGCGTGGGCCACGGCCCGGCGCCTCAGCACACCGAGACGCTCGGCTTTTACGAGAGCGACCGGCGGCGGGAGAGGCGGCGCGGCCGTGCAGGTGAGGCGGGCGCGGCGGGCGGCGCTAGGCCGCGGCCGGACGCCGGGGACTCGCTTCGCGCGGCCCGCGGCCGGTGACAGCTCCGAGCGCGGCCCGCGGTCCCCGCGGCGCGCCCGGGCCAGGTGTCCCCCGGGCGGAGCGCTGCGGCCGCGGCTCGTCGGGACCGGTCCCAGGTCCCCGGGCGCTGGCGGAGGGCATCGCGGGGCTTCCCAGCTGATGCGCACGCCGCGGTGACGGCTTCTCTTCTGTGTGTTCCGGGCGCCGGAGCCCCGAGACCTGTTCACTTGCCCCCCGCAGTACCTTTCTCATGGACTAAGCCGACACTGAGGTAGTGACCGTGAAGTTCAGTGATTTTTCCCAGACCCGAAGGATGCAGCGCCCTTAAAGGGTTAGGTGTGAACTTTCCCCAAACTAAAACTTAAGCCAAAAGAGTTTGGCCACACAAAAATACATGCCACTTGTGAACCCTACTGTCCATAAACGCTTTGAAGCATCTTGTTACATTAGAGCTCCTGTGAGTTTTAGGATTTGTTTTAAAAGAATTTTGTAAATTACTTTGGCATTCATACTAAAGCTCTGCGTTAAGCCTAAAAGAGGAAGATTTTGAAAGGTTTCCTTGAGTATAGACTGATCACTACGTTTTAATTGGTGCACAAGTCTAAGATCGTGGACAGCAACTTCATTAAATTTCTTCCACCTGGAAACTTGATTCTGGGCTCCTACAGTAGAATAAGGGCTGTGTTAGCTTCGAGTTCCTGTCGTTTATACAAATATTTAAGTTATAATGCTGACTACATCATTGATGCTCGGTATTTAGCACTACTGAAAGGTCATAAAGTGAATGGGTAGATCCTAATAGACTTGTTAATGCTCAGACTTGGGCATAGAGTTTCGAATAAGTCCCTGTATCTCTGAAATCTTTGGTACAGACTATGCTTTGTTTGGCCTTCTTTTCAATTAGCCACTTAAAATTTCTCCACCGTACTTTATTTGGTTTACTTGTCAGTTAAACACTTGCAAGATTATTTACTTTGTGAATTGGCAGAGCCCAAGTAAGACAAAGTCTTAAATCTCTCAACTGCCTGTTTACTTAGACTTGAATATTGAAACCACGCTGGTGCAAATAGATGTGACCAGGTTTCACTATAGTGCCTTTACAGTACTTATTTCTGAGCTTCAGAAGCTTCTTGACCTTCAGAAGCAGCACCCAGTTCTTCCCTGGTACTTCCCGGAGTGGAGCTCAGTACCTGGGCTTACGTAGGCTTCAACACACTGCACACTCGTTCCCCGAAGTGATCCATCGAGTCTAAAACGCTTAACAGGTTTAAAGCTGCATTTTTTAACCCCGTGGCAAAAAGCCCTTACTGGAAAGATATTTAGCTGTTAAGAAGGTGCTTATTTGTTCCTCATTTGCATCAGTTTTGTCTGAGGTGAAAGGTTAGGGATACCCCTGCTTTAGTAGACAACACTAGGGATCCGGTTCAACACTAGAGCACCCCTGGAGCATTTCAGTTAGAGGCAGCAGCCGGTGGTTTTCCTGTCTGGGCTCTGTGTGGGCTGTCTTCCCGCCCCACCTCTGTGTTCTAAGAGTCAGGCAGCTCTTGCTGTTGCCCACCCACCCACCTGTGACTAATGCTATGTTTGGTGATGGCTTCCCACTAGATTAGAAATCTAGGCATTTCCCCTTTGTTCACCTCCAGTGCTCCTCTCTTCCACTGCTGTGTGATCTTTCCTTCCCTCCTTTCCAGAGTTTAGGAAACTTGACCTGAGTGGCACCATCTAGTGTCATACAGGAAGCATTTGTCTCTGAATCAAGCATCTTATAAGGCTGAGTGCTCATACCAAGGAATGCTTGTCTGGTCTTTATTAAAGCTCCTGGGCTTGTGCTGTCTTCCCTTCTGCAAGTGAGGACAGTCATTGCCTTGCCTTTTTGAAAGTCATAATCTTAGTGCCTTGGTGGCCCTAACCATAATTTAATTCCAGAGTTTCCTTTATCATTTCCCCAGGGAACTCAGGACACTGATTATCAGATGTTGTTGGTCAGTCCTAATGGTTTAAGATTCTTTCTAAATGGATAGATAGTTAAGGTACCTATCCAAAATCTGAGTAAAATTAAACAAAGCATAGCACTTAAAGCTTATTTGGTTGTTACTATATTCCTGCCCTTCCTAATTTATATATTCAGAAAACTGTATGTGTATTAGAGTACATATAGCTATAGGTCTGACATGTATTTACCTATACCAATTGTAAATTTTCTTTGTTCCTTTGCAAACTCTTCTGTCATTTAATTCTCAGAAGCACCTCTTTTCTTTTTATACTTATGTATTGTCTGGCAGGTGCCAGTACTTTTTAACACCTTGAAACATAAATGGATACTCTACTCCCATTCTATTCTGTGTGGTCACTGACCTTGAACTCTAGAAATAGTGGTCATCAAGACTTAGGCTCACCTCTTCTTTTCTTTTCAAACTCTTAAAATTATGCCATTTCTGTTGCACTGTGGACGTAGACAGTTGGTAAGTCCTGCATATCATCCTGTTCTTGTGTTGTTCCCTGCTTGGCTCATCCACAAGAGTTCTAGGTGAGAGTTTCTGTGTACCTCTGTTCACCTTTGGGCAGCTATGCCCAGCATGTCAACTTTGGACTAAGAGTTAGGTAATCTGTGTTCTTGGCTTGGTTCAGTTGTTGAATCACTTCTGTTTAGACTGCTTGCTTAATCCACTTGGCTTCATAAAGCCTCTACTAAGTAGTATCTAAATTAGTTGTTCTCTCTGCGGAGACTTAACAGAGGTTCAGTGTAAGATTAATGTGGCACCTGCCAGTGAGCATGAAACAGTTTCTACATCAGGCAGGTGTGAGCGATGAATGGAGATAAGCGCTGCTTATAGAATAAAAAGCCTGCTTTCAGCTGTGGGGAGCAGCATTTCTGGGGAGCAGTGCTGTGATTGTTCCTTCTTTAATGGTGACTCTTGACTTCTGGAACTTAAGACTTGCTGGCTGTCTTTTGCTTCTCTTTCTTGCCTTCCTGCCTCTTGCTGTACCTCCATGAGAGGTTGTCAGCAGGAGGGACTGAAACCCAGAAAAGCCAGCTGGTTGGTCTTCTGGTTCCAGTTCCCATGAAGATTGTTGGTGGGATTTAAATTGTTTGTGTTCCCTGCATTCTCCTGTGTGTGTAATTGAAACTTTAAGCTCTTCTTAATATCATGATTTTATTAAAACACGTTTTCATCTAGCCAGTCTTTATTCTTCAGAGAATGTGTTACAGGGTGATCTCTGTCATCACAGACATTTCCTGATGGATTGTTGAACTATGCTCCAGAGTCCGTTGATTTCTTGTTCACTGAGGTAATTAGAAGCCTTGGGCAGATATGGTAAATGTGCCTGCTTCACACAAAATGAGGCTCTGCTTTGAGATTCTTACTTTGCTCTACTTAGTGTACTAAACAAACCATGAAAACTCACTTGTTTTGCTCTTTATCTTGGCTCTTGAAAATGTTTGGCCCTAGTTTAGCCTCCAGAATTCTACTTTAGTAGCTCACTTGTGCTCCAGTTTAGGGAATAGTCCCATTAAAAAAAAAAAAAAAAAAAAAGTCTCCAGGAAGACTTACAGCTGGAAGATTTTTGATATTTTCTTCCCATTTTCAATCCTTTGCTTTGTAGCTTGGGAAGAGTCACTTTTTAATTTTTTTGTGCTGGTTTTCCATCTCTAAACTCATGAATGTTCTATCTGTTCTTTACCTCCCTCAGTGAGACTATAAAATTTGTGGAGGATCATAGACTCAAATAGAAGCATAATATGGTGACACACACTTGTAATTTCAGCACTTGAGAAGTTGGTTCAGGGCCAGCCTGGGCTGCATGGAGAGACCATGTCTGAAAAACAAAACAACAACAAAAACCTCAAAAATTTTAATATGGAGTATAAAATGGTTCTTTTACTTGCATTTGACCTAGAAGGGCAAAACTGCTATTGTGTCGGCTCCCAGAAAAGTTGATTTCTAGTTTGCCTTGCACAAAGGTATGACTCTGTTTGTATAATAAATGTGCATTTAAAATTTTCGAGACCTGCAGATAACTTTATAAACATTTCTGTTATTTAAGACTAGAGACTTGCATGTTTTGTATTTTCTTAATGGTCAACCAGTGTTCCTTTCCAGTTTGGTTTTTGAATGTGCAGTGCTATTTTCAGAAAGATATATTTAGACAGATTGCTGAACATATGAATATATATATATGATTACTCATTACTTTTAATTAAAACTTTTTATCCTAGGTTCTAATTTCTGAAGTAAGCTGTCTCAGATAATAAGTGGCATAATAGTTGTTATTTGGGGAGTGAGGAAAAAGCAGCTTACACTGTTCCATTTCCCTATTTACAGTACGGGATTAGTGAGCAATTCTATGGCAAGAGATAAATATTGATTAAAATATGCTGGAGGAATTGATTTGGACTTAATGATTGGTATTATTTTACTTCTATTAATATTCACAATTTGTAAAACTTAGTTCTTATAGAATCACTTATAATTAAATAGTAAAATAGCTCTGTTTTTAGAAGCCATCTGAATGTTACTTCTTGATCTTAAGATTCGGATAAATGAATAAAGTTAACACCTAAAAAACTAAATCAGTGTTCATAAAATAAGTATTTGGATTATTTTATTTTGGAAATGACTGCTCATAAATGGAAAGTCAGGTGTTTGCTATAGTGACTGCAAGTGACTGTTGCTAAGGAAGAAAGACCACCAGAGAATGACAGAGTTGAGCCTACCTGGCCATCAGAGTTCTTAGGAATGGTCTACATGGACAAGGGCAGTAGCCTTCCTGAAGAGCTAGCCGTGCAGCTATACCCAGAGTCACAGGACAGGTGGGCTCAGAGAGGTCTGTAGAATGCTAGAGAACAACGTCTAATAAGACCAAAGTGTTGAACCTAGGTGCACTTCGGCACTGACTGTCTTAGATGAAGTAGACTTCTCCCAGGGGATGAGGGAGGAGGGATATCATGCAAACAGCAGGCCAGCCTGAAAGGTCTGGTCCAAGGCAGTGCAGATCTCTTCCTTTGGTGTGAATCAGAACCAGACTTGGGTGGGTCCTCTTTCCTAAAATGGCAGTAGGTGATTGAATGGCAGTCTCTGTGTAAGGAGAGAGCCTGCTGCACTTAAGAGATCAGAGTTCTTGGCTCCACATTTGTTTTCCTCCTTCTAAGTGAGTTTGGACAAGTGTCTTAATTTTCTCTAGTTTCTTCATTTGCACTTTATGAAGAGTACTCATTGCTATCTTTAGTTATAATTGTGAGAATTGTGCAAAGTAATATACACAAGACCCTTGTAAATGTCTCATGCCTCAGAATGAAAGGGGTCTGGTCCTCTGAGAAGGCCCGTATCTCCAGGAATTGTTGATAGGGACGAAAAGTGTTGACGATGTTTAGTATCGTGAAGCTGGGTCTTTTTGAAAACCCTTCAGCCCATCAACATGGTGCTGATTGTGTGCCCAAGTAATCATTTCATTCAGAACCTGGTTAGGGCTGGACTTGGGGAATAAGGATCCGTGGTACTGGCTCTCAGGAAGGTCTCGTTCTTACAAGGGAGTTGACTGGTTTGTAGCGTAGCATCCCAGAAGTAAACCAGGTGCTGTTGGGAGCACAGAGAACTGGGACTGATGGGATTCTCATTTTCCAGGAAGAACACAGGGGCCTAATTTAAATAATTAAGTGCTGGGCATGGGAGCACATGCCTATACTCCTAGTACTCTGGAGCCAGAGGCAGGAGAATGGCTGCAAGTTTGAGGCCAGCCTGATCTCTGTAACATATATCGACTCTGTAGTGATTCGAGGCCAGCGAAGCTTCATAACAAGTCTCAAAGAGTAATTGGCAGTGTAATCTACTAGTGAAAAGTACCCGCGCTGCCAGGGCTTTGAATTTTGGCCCTACCACTTGCTTTTGGTGTGACCTTGGAGTCCTTTGCTTGCCTGTTCCTTGGTTTCTTCTCCTACAAGATGGGCATTTCAGCAGAACTTACGGTTTTGAGCATTTGCAATCAAAGAATACTTTTTTATTGCTTACTGTCTTAACATTATAGACTCCAACTCGATGTGTAACAATATAATTCTTTTATTTTAGAGACAGATTCTTCAAGCAATGCTGTTTTATACTTGTAGTTGAAACATTTTTGTTTATATCATAACCTGTTTATAGAAAATTACTTAGACTATGTCGTTCTACAGATGTACTTGTATTACTGCCTTTCAACCCAAGAGTCAGGATTACCAAAGTAACGTTTATAAACATTACATAACAACCAAACCAGAGCTGGTTAATACTACAGAACTTAGTAGTTAGCGGCATTGTGTCATGCTCTGTGGCTTTCATACAAATACTATCAAGTGCCTCAGAGATCTGTGTGGAAGGCAGGAGGGACACAGGTGTCAGAGGACTGATGTAAGACTCGGTTTTCCCCCTGTGAAGTTGAAATCTGTGGCTTGACCAGGGTCATGGGCCTGAAGGACGGGAGAGCTGGTACTAGAACCCCCTTCTTATTGGACTTGGGTTTTTGTTATGGACCGTGACAAACATTGAGTATGGTTTAAAAAAAAAAAAAACATTGACTTCTGCAGTCACCAAGGAGGACACCATGTGGAAGAGAATTTTCCCAATAAGCAAGGTGTAGTTATTTAAGCTTTTTGTTTGGGGTGCTTTTTAAAATATAAAACTACCGTTTAATGACCTGTGTGTGTGTGTGTGTCTATCTGTATGTCTGTCTTTAGCCCAGATGACATACTCCAGTCTGCCAGGCTTCTGTGCCTGAACTTCCAGGGACAGGAGGTCTCCCCGCCCGTCCTGTACCTAGGTCCTTGCTGGCTGCGATACATCATGGCAGCTCTTCTCTCCAGGCTTAGATTTGGGCCTTGCCGGGCTGTCCTTTATGAGCATGATCACTGAGGTCTGTGTACAGAGTTGAAGCTTTGCATTTTCCAAGTCCTGTACTGAGTGAGGCATCCAGAGCGTCCTGCTCTTCTGCTGACTGCCAGCTTCAGACCAGTTCTGTCCAGTTCACTCTCTTTAGCAACTCTGGTACTCTCTTCCATTTCTGTTTCTGGTTTACTCTCTTTTTGAAACATCGTTGTTATTTATTAAGTAGCTCCACTAGCGTTGAATGTTTGAATTAATCCTGCTTTTGTGTTCATACAGATCGTCTTTAAATAAAGTCAGTGTTAAAGAAAATTGGACGGAAAGTGTCAAAAAATTGTATCAGGAGGGGGACAAGTCATCTACCAGCTAGTTTAATGTTTGCCTTTGGGTCATTTCCTCCATTCTGAGTTTCAGTTCTGCTCTTTGCCACCCGCCTGCTGATTGGGGTTGAGGATGGGTGGGTGGACAGACTGTAATTGACTACTGCATTTTAGAACTTGATGCTTGTTTCCTGTCCCTTCTTCTCCCTTTCCTTTTCATCTTTAGCTTCTCACTTTCTGCTTCTGGTTTTGTTCTCTTTCCACTTTTCTCTGACTTTCCCTCTCTGCTCCATACATTATCTTAGTGAGTATTTGTTGAACATTTACTATGTTCTAGGCCCCAGAGAAGCAAAGGTGAAGGAGAAAACCAGGAAGACAAGGAATGTAACTTCATGTGGTGAAGCATAGGCACAGTGAGAGTGGGTGTGGGGAAGGACAAGCTCTTTCCGAGATCTGCACAGCGTGGCTCGCACATGAGCACATTCGCTCGTCAAAAGGGAATTCCTAAGCCAAGGAGGGGTGTGAGTAGCATGTTTGGGGGAAATGAAAGTAATATAAAGAATATAAATGTAATGTAGAGAGAACTCTGACCTGGAGATGCAAGGAGGCAGGTACATTGCAAGGTGTGACTGAAAAGATGCCATCATGATATCAGCCTGCAGGACTGATGCAGAGCCACCGCACAGAACTCAGTGTTAGCCGAGCAGCACTTGACCTGGCTGCCAGAAGAAAAGATTGGAAGCTGTCGTAGCAACCTGGGAGAGATGGTGAGGATCAGGTTGAGGTAGAGTATAGGAGAGAAAATACTGTCTCAGAGGAAAAGCTACTAAGACAGAGTGGGTCGTCATCAAAATCAGCGTGGGATACCTGCGATGTGGCAGCTATTCCGTGCTGTGGGTGCCCTGACCTGAACTCAGGACTCCAAGAGGGCAGAGATAGCTGAGAAGATGCTAGGATTCTCCTTGCGAGTGATAAGCACTCTGTGGGATGTCTTGATGGAGTTGCCCAAGAGGCTGTTAGAAGTATGGCTCAGGAGTCAGTGCTGAGGATACGGTGTCTTTACAGTCCAGATATTTTAACCTTAGACTGTCCAAGGGAAGTGTGGATAGGAAACAAAAAAAAAAGAAAAGGTAGGGTCTGGGGAGAGGTAGCTCAGTTGGTAAAGTGCTTGGAGAACCTGAGGTCAAGTCCCAGAACCCACATAAAAGCAGACCGGTGTGGTGGGGCATATTTGGGATCTCAAAACCATGGAGACAAAGACAGGTAGATCCCTGGGACTTGCTGGGCAATCAGCCAGCCTAGCCTACTTCAAAGACCCTATCTCAAAAAAGAAAAGAAAAGAGAAAAAAAGTGATGCTATCCAAGGTTATCCTCTGGCTCCTCCAGTGCACATGTATCAACACACATATTCAGGCACAAAAGAAAAGGTAACTGGGGACATATGTAAGAAGGTGGGTTTTCAAGGATAGCTAATTCATGGGAACGTCCCTTTCACTGGGCTGTAGCAGTAAGATACCTTAACCCACGAACAGGAAGCGAAGGAAGAGGAGCCAGAAGTAAGCTATGGGATGGGCGAATACCCCTGAGGGGAGCCTGGGCTCAGGTGGGCATGGGTCAGCTGTTGCTCAGAGGAGATAATGAAGTGTGTGTATTCAAGATTCCGAGTTCACCAGACTGGGTTAAAGCCGTGTATAGCATCTCCTGTGTTGCTCTCTGAGTGTTTCTTTTCAGGTTTTCATTAAAGAATTGACACAGGACACTAGCTATTTAGAATATTCTAGTCGGAAAACTGAATATGAACATAACTTTTAATCTTTCACTAGTTTTAACTGTTAGCACACAGGCTTTCTTTTTCTCTTCAGATTTTGTTATAGTTCTAGAAAGTTCCTAGCCCACAGCTTTACTCTGGATTAGGTTACACTGTGACCTTTAAGTCTGAACATCTGTTAATACAAGCAGTAACATTTATACCTTGTGTCCACTTTACCTGTGTGACTTAACTGTAGTGGGCTGAGAAGAGAGGGGGGGACACCTCCCTGTTGTGGTGTGGGCAAATGGTGACACTTCTCCCCATGAAGGCCTGTCCTTTACCATTTCAGTCCGAGATCAGGTATCTCTCGGTGCATCACTAACTCTCCAAATACATTATAAATCTGGTGTTTAGAAGTTGTGTGTGTGAATATACTTACATAGAACATAAGTCTTAAGTACGACAGGCAAGCCACTTGATGTGAAACTCACAGAGCTAAGGATCTGTTCCTGTGTGGTAAATTCTTCCACACCCACTGTTCAGACCCTCAACGAAGTCTGCTTCTGTCCCCTGAGGGCTTCTCCAGGCTGCGTTGGATTTGCCAGCACTTCAGTGCTATAGTCAGTGGGAAGACCACAAGGTCAGCTCAGAGCAGAGCAGTTTGAAGCCTTTTGCTATCCTCAGTTCCAGAAGAGAGTTTGGCCTCCTGCAGAGTAAGACGTGTTGGTGACCTAAGGGGTGTGGAGAGGCTGTAGGGGCGGTGGAGTTAGGGGAAGCATAGCATACCAGAGAGAGCTGGGGCCAGACATCTCCACCTTAGTTTCTTACCTCCTCATGCCAGTGTAGCTGAGCAGAATGCATTTAACCTTCTTTGGCCTTGCTTTCCTTTACTGAGAGAATTGTAGATGAATGTACATCAGAGGAACAAAGGAAATGTGGACAAATGGAGCTACTCTAGAAAAGGAAGGTTTGCTTTGTATGGCTGCCCGAGAACAGGCTGGAGCTGGAAGCAGTGTCTTGGAGAGATGTGGGCTGCCTTGGCTGCCTGATTCCCTGCTCCATGGACTCTGCCTAGCTGCTCTTTTTTTCTCCTCTGCGTCTGCCGTCTGGTCCTATGTCACAGTGAGGCACAGGTGTGGGTTCTTGAAAGATGCTTTTCTAACTCCCCTGACTCTTGGTAACCATGCCTTCCATATTGAATTTGTACAACGTGGAGCAGCAGTTTCCAGCAACATTTGCTAGTCATTGGATGTAGTTTCTTGTAGGTACGGACTTAAAGATTGCTTCATTTTCTTTGTTTTATGTGTGTATTGCCTGCGGCCCAGTTAGCCTATGCGTTCCTTGGTAAACACTGTTCTTTTTGTGTGTCATTCTTTTTTCTGTAGACCTTTCATTGTTGCGGTTCCTCAGTGCTGAGCTCACAAGAGGGTACTTCCTCGAGCATAATGAGGCCAAGTACACCGAACGACGAGAAAGAGTATACACTTGTATGCGAATACCCAGAGAACTGGAAAAGGTACTTTTTTAAAAAATTTCCAGACATCATTTGAAAGTGTTAACTATTAAAAAAAGTTGTGAGCTTTGAGTTTTTAAAATATTGAAAATCATGTGGTAAGTAGTTAGATATGTTTAGAGTTAAAGGAATTCCTTTGTAGACAGCAGCTTATAAAAACATATTTTGTATAAGGATAGAATATTAATAAATCTGTCCACATCTTAACTTTGTTACATACTGAACTTAACCATATTTGCATCACATCCAGGGAATTAGTTTCTACTGCTGTACTCTCAAATGTCCCTTCAGTTAGGCTTTCCTAGACTAGCAGGAGGTTTTCTATTTGGCATGGTAAGTTGTTTAATTTCAGCCTTTTGTAAGGTTTCGGTTTCTTAGAATATCCACATATTTGAACACATAAGTGACAGGACCTTCAAAGAAAAGGATGATTTGTTTAACCCTTGTCACAGAAAGCATCATATTCAGGATACACATAGAAAAACAATGCTGAATCTTCCTGTGTTTTGTCCCCTAGCCTGTCAGCCTCTCAAGGTCAATCAGAGGACAAGAAAGCCCTTTTTCCTCTGGGCACTGCTGAGTTAGTGAGTTCTGAGAGATTCTAGATCTTGTTACAAGAAAAGATGTATGAGATAATTCAGCTTAGCTGTATTGAAACATGAATTTTTATAGTAACATAAATAAAGCCTGCAATAGTCTGGCTGTTCCCTCAGAATCATGCTTCCTATTAGGTGCCACGGGAAGCTCCCTTGGCTTGCTGTGTCAGTGCGCCAGGAAGCGAGAGGTGTGGCAGGCAGTGGGACGCAGCCACCCAGCTGGTTTGGCTGATGTTCTTTTTATTCTGATAATCCATGCATTGGGGAGAAGATAAGAGCCAAATGTAGACATCACTTGATGCAGGTTCTTAGTGAAGTGTTAGCCCCTTGCTGATATTTGAGGGAGTTCTGTGTTTTGGTGAGGTTTGGAGTGGTGAGGTAAGCCCTCAGAGTGGCAAGAGTGAGGACAGTGGTTTGGTGGCCTCTACTGAGCATCATATCATGTGCATGCTTACTTTTCAGTGCATTGCTGCCTTTCTAGGGAGGAGGAAGAGGGTCCCATGGAGGAGCCTGAGGGACTGGTGGACGAGGAGGAGGTGAGGACTGTGAGGCTGGCTCTCTGCAGCATCCTCCCTCAGCACTACAGCAGCTGCATTTTATGGTTTGGGATTTAGCTAAGATAGTGTCTGAGATTAGAGGCAAGGTGAGACAGATGTTTCTTATGGGAAGAAAATAAAAAATGATAAAACTAATTCTTATGTTTGGAAACATTTTTAGGTTGCTTTTTAAATCTCTCTTTTTACTTCAAGGGATAAGCAATGAGGTGGAAGTGTTGGACACGGTGCAGAGGCAGATGAAGACATGTTCAGGGGCCTCTGCTTGTCTGGGACAAAGCCAACACATGTAGCCTATACCCGCCTGGCCTTATCCCTCCATGTTGGGATTTGCCTGCAACCCCAACCAGACTTCAAGAATGCAACCAGGGTCTGCCTCATAGTGGGGCTGTATATGTCTGACCCCTTTGTTACCTGTCTTGTGAGAGTGGCAACACCCACTAATTCTGTTCTTCATCAGAGGCAGGCCCAATGCACACATCCATTCTCTTTCATAACAACGTTAATGGCAAGCAGCGTTACTATATATTATGCTGTTCCTTGCGTATGAACTGTCTCCTGGGGAAAATGGCCACAGGTCTTAGAGATCTGGTGTAAGCAAGTGCTCTTAAACGAGGCCTACCGTGGGACCACTGCTGCATCAAGTAATGTGTGTTGTAGTCTGTTATCAGGATTTGCCTTTTTTATTTTAAAGAAGGGGTCAGCAAAGCATCAGAGAGCATTGCCTGTACCGTGGGTTAGTACAGTTTAGGAGCCTTTGTGTTTAATTCTAGGGTGGCTAAAGGTGTAATATCCAAAGAGTTAACTCTGCCACCATTTCCCAGTCATTTTGCTTTACATGAAAGGGACTTTGAGAGGTAGTCTATAGGAAAATTTGATTTAGTCCTTAAAGAACATTTCATTTTGTCCATGACAAAGACAAAAGAATGTCATATTTTTCATTTGAGAACAAGTTCTCCTTGACCTCTTAAGATCAAGTGAGATGTAGAAGAAAACAGAGTTAGGTGTAAACTTATACTGAACTTAAAGTTCTTAACAGCATGAACTTCTGAATCCTGTACGTTACACAAGTAGGATCTCACTTTAAACTTGACAGCCTGCCTAAGCATTCAGATTAATCTGTTATTTTATTGCCTTCCTTTTAGTTAGCATTGTCTGTGCCAGGTGTATAATACCTTCTGGTTTGGGTTTGTTTGTTTGTTTCTTGTTTCCATGGTAAATTCTATCACAGTTGTCACCTCACACTATCTGGAGGAGATACTGAAAATTAGAGAGCACTTTCCTTCTGCAGAGACTCAAGTACTACAAAAGGTGGCTGTTTATACTTTAAAGTCAAAGGAAGAATCAACTTAGTATCTCTTTAAACCTGTTCACTAAAGTGAAACAAAATAATCTATGTGCTGTTGTTGCTGGGTTAACAGCTTGTATATGAGGCTTAGTAAAGATAAGCTGTCTGCCTTTGAAATAGTGCTACCAACTTCTCATTAACATCTTTTAACCAAGTTCTTCTTCTGTTTAGTGCATTTTATTGGCTTGGAGAGAGAGGAGCTACATTTTTTCTTTCACTCAAACCCCCTAGCCCGTTCCCAGTTCTGTCCTAACTGTTTTGTGGTCCTCTTGGGGAGCTTTATTTCATTCTCTCCCATAAAACCAAGGCAATCAAGCCAAACTTCCTCTGCATTCTGAGGTGAGAGGCAGTAGATGAGTAATGAACTCGAGAGCCAGGCTGTGCTTTCAGATTTGGACTCCACAGTTTTTAGCTATGGGTCTTGAGTAATTCCATTACCTTATTGCTTGTGGATTAATTATGTGGTAAACACTGTAGAAGTGTTTAAAAATCTTTGATAGTCCTTCATCTCAGCACTCTGCAGGGAATGCCCTACCCTGGAACAAGAGAGATTTTTCAACCCCAGGTTTCATTGCAAAGCTCTGAAGGGATGTAGTGGGAGGTGCTTCAGACAGACCTACACCCAGGGCTCCCCTGGGTCCCATCTTCAGCTCACTTTGTACTTTGAGTCTTCCTACTTTGCTTGCTGTTCAACATGACCTTGCCATCCTGTCAGTGACATGATTGTCTGTCAGGCCATCTCAGATGGCTGTCCACAGGTAGACAACCCCAGGGAAAGCCTTTTGTGTCAATCAGGCTCTCTAGGGTAAACCTGATCTCTTCCATGAAGGATTTATCAGACAGCCACAGCAGCTTTCATGGCACATGGTCTACCCTCTAGAGTCTGGCCCCAGTGACATGCGCCTGGAGATGGGGTTCAAGACAAGACAGTACTGTTGAAGTCTCCATGTCTTCTGCTGCCTTGTGTGTGTGGTGGTCCCTGTGCTGACTTCAAACAGAGCTCACGTCCCACCCCGCTGTTGGTGGAGACAGTGCTGGGAGATGCTCTGCACTTTGACTTCACAGAAATGGTTTTCTGTGCATCAAATGAATAATTATGTCTTGTCCAAGGGCTAATTTTCTCATCTCTGAATCCAAATCTGCAGTAAATATTTAAGAAATGATCACCATGGTATTTTCTAAAATTCCCTGATCGGTTTAAATGATAAGCTAAGGAGATAAACATCATGTATTGATTGATCTGTGCTTTCTGTTTTATCTACTTATAGAATGTTCTAGACAGTGTTGGAAATATGTAGATAAACACAAAACTCAGATTTTAGCATGGTGGGAAATAGCAAATAATAGTAATTATTCTAGAAGATAGAGTACAGTGAATGCATTTAACTAGTGTAAATAAAATGTACCTAAGATTTTCAGAGAGAAGTTTGCTTAGAAGGTAAGCCTGCAGAAGAGGACTGGCCAAAGCTATGAAGAAAATATAAGGCAAGATAGGAGAAGGTAGAGGTAGATTTTGTACCAGCATCATAGGGCATGGGTGTGAGCTTGCTGGAAAGACTCAAACGTGGGACATTCTTAAGTATGAACAAGGAGCTCCCAGGACTGAAAGATGGGCTGATCCAGGTTTTGATGAATGGTCAGGCTAAAGAGTTCAGGATCTAGGCCTTGAATGGAGACTATACAACAGGTATTCCTTACAATACACATTCTTTAGGAATGCTTCAATGTAACAGAATGCTAAAAGTAACAGAAAACTTAGCTAACAGGGGCTTGATCTGGTGGAAAGCAATCTCCTTCTCTCGCTCTCTTTTGAGCAGAGGTCCCACTTGTCCCAAAATGTTAACAACCCATGGATCCCAGTCCTCTTTATCGTTCTCGTCTGCCATTCTTGGTTGGTTAGGTTTTGGTTCTCCAGTTTGATTTTTTCAAATATTTTATTTATTTATTTTTATGTGTATGAGACTATTGTCTGCATGTATGTTAAGCATACCCGTGTCATGCAATACCCGCAGAGGTCAGAAGAGGGCATTGGATTCCCTGGAGCTAGAGTTGTGGGCAGTTGTTAACCGCCATGTGAGTGCTGGGAATTGAACCAGGTCCTCTACAAGAGCAGTGCTTTAACCACTGAGCCAGCTCTCCTACCCCTCCAGCTTGATTTTTAAGTGACGGATACCTCTATGCTAACCCCTTGTGACTGCCCTTCATGGAGAATCAAAGCTTTCTTGGGACTCAACCCTTCTGCTTCTGTCTTACTGACTAGACTGAGCTACATAGCCATCGGCACTCCAAGGGAGACTAAGGCAGTGAATGCTAGGTGTTAATCATAGAAAGGATTGAGAACGGTCATTGAGTCAACCACTAGCTTCTGAAAAACTAGTACAACAGTAGTCATTGTGGAAAATAAGCAAGGAGAGCTCAGGATCCTTCCATATGGTGTGTGATCTTTCTGTGAATCAAAACCTTCAGTTGATGTATTTACCTCTTATGTCATTTATTCTTTGTGTTAAACATGCCAGATGTAGGTTGCAACAGTAATTATTGTTGTGAAGCTTTTACCAAGATTATTTCTTGTTTATGAACCTTGGCTACTATAAAAAGTGAAACTAAAATGAAAGTGCTTTGCCTTGTAATTCCATGGTTTTGACAATCCTTTCTTTCATTGTTAACATTTTGTACATTATAGTGTTTAATACATTTTTATAAAAATTAAGTTCGACTGCCTCATCTTAAATCTTTTTATAAGAATCTTATCAATTACTACTTGTTTAAGTAAATCTTATGAGTCAGTCACTTTTTCATTCATTTTAGATTTTCATTTTTGTAGTACTGGGGACTAAACAGGGCACTGTGATACTAGGCAACCACTGAGCCACACTGTTTCCCCTTTTTGTTTTTCTTTGAAACCAGATCCCACTAAACTGCCTAGAACTATGTACCCCAGGCTGGCCTCATACTTGAGATTCTCCTGCCCTTAGCAAATCTGGCATATTTTTATGAACTATAATTTTATCAGATGAAAGATATGAGATAGATATAGATAGATATAGATATGCTGATATTTACGTGTTATTCTGTCACTGACAACAACTAAAGATAGCATTGATGTGACACACAGTCTTAGTGGTTTCAGAGCATAGCTCTTAGCTCTGTTGTTCTGAGCCATTGGTGAGGCAGAGCCTCATGGTAGGAGCATTTGTCATAGACTCCTCATCTTATGGTAGACAGAAAATAAAGACAGGATAGGCTACAGCCCCTAAGAATAACCCTTCAATAACCTACCTGCCTCCTCCAGCTGCGTTCTATCTCCTCAAGTTTCCAGAGTCTTCCAAAATAGTAGAACCAGTTGGGAACCAAATGGTCAGTTCATGAGCCTGTGGGAAAATTTTCACATTCAAACCACACTACTACTTGTTATGACAAGTGTTGACTATTACTGAAAGGGAGAAAGGTCACCAGCATATGAGAATCCCATGGACCCAGAATCAGCAGCCTTCTCATCTTGAGCCTGTAGAAGCTAAGGGGCCTGACCAAGACACTGAATCTTCTTTGGTCTTCCCTGTCTTCATCTAATAGTAGAAGGTTGACAGGGTCATCTGAAGAGACTTAATAGTATGTGGCCTTTTAATGAGTTTGCCTCTGAGGAACAGAGGAAATGGACACAAATGGAAAAATTCCAGGACAGAGAAATTTTAAATATCTAATGGGAGAATTCTGCCTGTTTCTGAGGGTAAACAGGTTAACATTTAACAAAAATAACTGAAAAGTTTACTTCATAATAATGAATTTAATTATGATATGTAACACTTTTTTGTTCTCAGTGGGAGGCATGAGAATAAAATACAGTTATAGCTATTATTGCTCTACTTTATTTCAATCAAACACTCCAGATTCATTATGAAACTGATGGACTGCTTACTCAGACCCATGTTTGTGACAGTGACCTCTTGGCCATCCTCTCGGATTCTAATTTCATGAAAACATGTTTAGAGAATTGTCTTAGTTACCTTCTATCACTGTGATAACAACACTGACCATAACCAGCTTGAGAAGGAAAGGACTTCTTCAGCACAGTCCATCATAAGGGGAACAAGGCAGGAGCTCAGGGCAGGAACCTAGAGTACAGGCCATGGAGGACACTGCTCACTGGCTGGCTCCTCTGGCTTATGTTCAGCCTGCTTTCTTATATAACAAAGGAGTAGTACCGCCCACAGTGGGCTGGACCCTTCCACATCACCCAACAATCAAGAAAGTGCTCCACAGACACAGCCACAAGCCAGTCCAGTAGAGGAAGTTCCCCAAGTGAGGGTCCCTCTTCCCAGGAATGTCAAGTTGATAACTAAAGCTATCCTACACAAGACTCATCCTTCTAAATCTACCTTGTGCTGTAGCCATTGTCTGTGGTGCACCCTTGCTCAGGTTCCTGCCCTTAGGGCTACTAAGAAGTAGGAAGGTTTGTGCAGATTGTCTGAGGACCTCAGCAGCTGGTGTTCTTCCCATTCTCTCCACAGTGTGTCCCTCCCTGTTTGAGGCAATGGTGACAACACCACAGTCTCCTGTAGAGGTAAGGCTCAGTATGACAGGAGAGCAGCCTCCTCGGAGTCCTGACCTCTACAGCACAGTGAAGTCACTGTTAACTACTAGGCATATAGAACCACTCAGCAAGAAAGACTTGAGAGCCCTGTGTTTTAAAGACAGTTTGTAGACAGGCTGTATTTGTCAATAACTTACTTCTGTCATCTTAGCTTTGGATATAATCAGATCTCACTGTTCCTCTGTCTTTGCATTATCTTACATGAAACCATTGGATTCCTTACTCAGACCAGTGTGTCACTTCTTATCTGTGTGGACTCTGCTTACTGTCAGCCTAATGCTCCTGCTCACTTCCTGAAACTTTGATCTGAGCCTGAAAGATACATGGTCATCTTGCATTGGTTGCCTCCACCTGCCGCAGCTGTGCAGGCCTCTGGTCTTTGGGTGCAAAATCTCAAGATCATTTATTGTGCATAATCATTACAAATTAAAATCTTCAGTTAATTTACCTCTCATGAAGTATGTCTAGTATTAAATGTGCACCAGATATAGATTGTGAAAATTGTGAAGCCATTGAAGAAGATTCCTGTTTTCGGTGATTATCACAGAGGAAACTGATTCAACAGTCCTTGTTGACTGCCCCCTAGGGCATAGATTTCTTAAGGACATGAATTTTCTAGTTTAGGTGCATAAAAAATGATTCACTTTAGGAATGTTCTTAAATGTGCAGTAATAAGTTTTAAAGTCAGTTGTTTGTAGATTTTCTTATTGATAGTTTGTTCTCCTTGACAGTGTTCTAATAGATCCCTATTGTTGAGAATATTGTTGAGAACTGCTGGAGCATTAGGGTAAGAAGCTTAGCTCCTTAGCTCTTAATGCAGGATGTTTTCTGCTTTAATCTGAGAACTGCATTCACAGCCTATAATTCACATTGTTCTTCTGTTTGGAATCCTGGTCTTCTTTACTCTGCTTGGAAAAGGCTGGAGTGCATGTTGTCCCCTCTGGGAAGTACTCCTAACCCTGCTCTGTCCCCTGCTCCCCTTGTGCCCAGTGTCCCCACCGCTCCCCACCACACACCATACAAACCTGCCACTCCTACATTACCTCACTCACTCACTGCATCATTCACCTCCAGCTCACACTGTGAACTCCCTGGGGAGCCCCAGCACTCCGATCTGTGAGTTCCAGGCCAGCTGGGGCTACAGTGAGATCCTGTCTCAAAAAGACCAAAAAAACTCATCTCATCCTCAGATTCGGTAGGACCAGAGCTTTATAAACAGTGGCATTTGGGGCAGAAAGGGAAGTTCTTTTCTAAGCTAGCTGCAAAACAGGAATAAAGAGGCTTAGAAGAGAGCAGAAGCTCACGAGGACAGGCACATGCTCTTCCTGGTGTCTTGTGTTCTTGTGCAGGTACACCAGAGAATCTTCTTGGAACCTGTAGAATGGAAAAGTTTCTGAATAAAGACTACCACTCAGGCTGCAGCTCTCCTTTGTGTAACTTGGAAGCACAGATGCAAAACAGGCACAGCACACCAACAATCATATCAGGGAAGATTTTTTAAGCTATAGACTGTACTACATAACATTATGCTTTCATTGTTGTTCATGGGTCCGCATCATTGAAGAAAGCTATTAGAGTCTGTTCTAAGCTTGTGTGTGTGTACTAGCACATACAATGTATTTCTTAGAAATTCTTGTCAAAAATTAATAAAATTTGTACTTTTGCTTAAATATGTATATTTTCATTTGCTGAGACCAGTATCACAGAACAGCCAGCTTAAGCAATACAAAGGCAGAAGGGGGAAGCCTGAGTGCCAGGAGTCCTCACAGCTGGTTTCTCCTGAAGCCCCTGGTCATTCCTGTGCATCTGTGTGCCAGTCCCTTTTTTTCTAAGTACAGTCTTGTTGGATTAGGACCATCTTATTAACTTCATTTTAACTTAAATCACCCCCTTTAAAGATCCTATCTCATAGAAGGTAGAAATTTAGCGTATGAATCTGCTGAGGAGCTTTAGCCTATAGAAGTGTGAATTTTGTTAATACATGCAGGTAGGACAGTTTATTGACTAAAGAAAGTTACATGAAGTGTTATTGTGAGGGCATATTGATATATGGTATGATATGTGATATGTCATACCAAATTGTGTGTCAAGCATGCATTAATTACCCTTCCTTGAGAAACAGAGTTTGGTAGCCTAGGTGTGGTTATATCCAGCCATCAAAAGACCCCTCCCTCCTCCTAGGAAGCATTCTTGCCAAATTTAATGGGTAAAAATAGAAAATAAAAGCCCACAAGAAAGAGGAGAAAGGTTCAAAAAATAGTAAGTAGGCACGCACTTAATAAGATCAAGGGACTATAGCAATTGTCAGTGTGCATAAGATGGTGTTATGTTATGTTATGTTATGTTATGTTATGTTATGTTATTCTCTGATAAGTAGAAAACAGAAGAATATAGTTAGAGGTTTAGAGGTTTGTCTGAAAGTTTTACGCAGTATCTTTAAAAGTTTGAGGAAGTACCCAGAAAGTCACGTTAGTTGAGTCACAGTCATGGTCAAGAACAACTTGTCTTTTGAGTAATTGACTTCTGTAGATGGTAAACCAAAGACTCAGTGTAAGGGACTAACGTCAAAATGTGGTTCATATATGGGTGTTTAATATGTTATTCCCTAAGCTAAATAATAAGGAATCTCTCATAAAGTTTAGAAATTGTGATGTTTGTTTAAAAATGTTTCATGTCTTGCATCTCTCCTTTCCCCTGCAGCTCATGTTGTTTGGAATCTTCCTGTGCCTGGATGCCTTTCTCTATGTGTTCACCTTGCTTCCTTTAAGAGTTTTCCTGGCACTGTTCAGGCTCCTCACTCTTCCTTGCTATGGCTTACGGTAAGTTTGAGATCATTCGCTGTTCTCAATGTCTAGTAAACAGTTTCAATACTTTTACAACTTGTAGAGTTGTTAGGATAAGGATGAGTCATACATCTTAGTCTTTAATGCATAAGTTGTTTATTTTTTCAATATATTATACAATATTATACATTTTATATGCTTTCTTTTCCAAAATGATTTAAAACTAAAATTATGCTTTAGCCAGTAAAGTGGCATTGATTTGAAAGACTGTGTGACAGAGAAGAAAGGGCACAGGACTGAGATTCAGACTGAGCATGTTCCTAACCTCCCTATACATGGAGTGCTGGGCCTCCTAGGCTCTATCTTTGAATGGTCCCAGTTCAAAGATAGGGAGTGGGAGGTGGGATGACATTAGAATCTCCTAAGGAGCCTTACTGCAGTATTCTTCCTCTAGTTCTCTTGAAATCACTGTTAGTGGCCTGTGAAAGCACTGTTACAGACTGCTGATTGGTGACAGTGGGAAATTCTGTAAGGCCATCATTATGATGGGAAGGATCAGACAGCCCACCCAACATCAGTCAGCTAGTGAGTTGTGGTAAGACTTCCCTAAGCTTGTTTCCCCTTCTGTTAAAAAGGGATATTGACAGCTCAGTACCTTTACTCCAGAGACTGTGAGATATAAAAGGTGTGCCTAGTATAGAGCCTAATCCACAGTATCCCATAACAAACACCAGCTTCTTTGATTTCTCTACCAAAACAATATGGTGACAATGTTAAGCATATGTGAAACTTAATGCGCTGTTGTTCTTAAGGTGGATGGAAAGTTGAGATTTCAGAGTTTGCTTTCTGGCATGGTTAAATCACCATGCCTCCACTGTGTGGCTAACCTTCATGACATTACTGCTTAGCTTTAGCATGGTTGTCAATGAGTTATATTTCTAACATGGGTCATACTTTTATAAATGAAAAAAATCCATTTTCATTTTGGAAAAGTTTAAAACTGCTGAAGTAGGCAGTAATGTGAAACTGCATTTAATTATAATGAATGTTTCCTGGATCATAAAACTTGCAACTATAATTAAATAATGGAAGTTGAGTTAAAAATAATCTGTATACAAAATAATAAGTTTTGTTAAAAAGACTAAAGTCACAAAATAGTCTCTTTGGAAGTAGAAATTGAGCATATACTCAACAATAATACATCCAGTCCCATTAAATTAGCCTTAATTAGTTCTGAAAAGGAAGAAATCTCCAATGTAAATGGAAATGATAGGATCATGTTGTTAAGAGAATAAAAATTAATCTTAGCAGAATTACAGGAAATAAAGCAATTGTAGGAATTCAGCTTGTCTTGTTCTATTCTTTAACGTTTACATTCTGTAACCCTTCTAATCTTCCAGAATGATGGGATGAATTATGTTATGCATTTTATTAATCATAAGTTAAGCAAGTGGGAGGATCTTTCTAGGAATTCAAACACCAGCTTTAAAATATGTTTAAAAATACTTTGAGGAAAATTTTTAAGAAGGGCTTGTTCTTTTTCTTTGAGATAGGGTCTTGTAGCCCCAGCTAGCCTGGAATTCCCTATGGAGACCAGGCTGGCCTCTCTATCTCACAGAGATCCAATCGCCTCTGCCTACTGAATTCTGGGATTAAAGGTGTGAACTACCATGCCTGGTTTAGAAGGACTTATTCTTATTACTCGACCTTTTTAAAGATACATGTCTCATGAAACTTTAATACTAACATAGCCTCACCTCATGCTCGTTTCTTTATTTGGTACTTGGAGCCTCACCTTGTGCTAGTTTCTTTATTTGGTACTCGGTAAGATCATGATATTTTTTACCTTTTCAGAAGACAAAAAAAAAAAATTAGAAAAGAATTATATAAGTCTATGTGTGATTACAAAAAAAGATGAATGCAGAAATGAGATCCATCCAGTGTAACGGCCTGACGTAAAATAACTGACATCCTGTAGGGAGTTCCCATCTGCTTCTTGAGCTAGAACACTTCTTAGTCATTTGTTGGTGGCAGTGCTCACAGTTCTTCTGCACAAAGCATGTTCTGTTTGGCTATTGACATGCTCCCCCTTCCTTGGGTGTGGTCAGCTCACAGGTGACTCTAGCTGACTTAGCTGACTGGTCATGGTCTGCCACGGGGGAGGGTCATCTTATTTGAAGACCTGTCTCTTTCAGGTATCTAGTTTTGTGTGCACTCCAAGTTGGTTCTATTTCTCCGTCATGTAGGGAAGCAGGACATCTAAACACATAGAATAAACAGTCTTCAGTACTGAATATGAAGCCTTATAACCTCAGTCCAATCTACTTTTCTGTAAATCACTGGGACTTCCTATATCCAAGCACTTTATAGTGTTTCAGGATTCTTTTTAGAACATCAAGATGATAGCTGTTTTATACTCTTCAATCTAAATTAACTTTAGTCATATTTGAAAGCAGTTTTCTAGTTCCATGGTTTTATAGCTAAAAGGACACTAGGGGGCAACCTGTTAATTACTACTATTAAGGCTACTCTGCCATTTAGATTAACTGAAAGGATATAATTCATGCTATCATGAATATTTATGTGACATATGAAACATGAAATCCAGTTAAAATTATTTCAGCAATGCTCTGTGGGGTAGGCCAGGTTACAGAAAATATGAAATATTGCTTTAATGTCTTCATGCTTTTAGCATACTGTATCAAAATTAAATGACTTCTGCTCACACTTCACGAGCTACAGTTTATTTTCTCTGAACAGTAAAAACAGTGTCTCTGACCGTCATTTTCAAAGCACTATGATAGTGTGAAATTAATACAAGTAGAGCTAGTGTCAGTGTCAAGTCCAAGAGCTTTCAGGTATTTTAGGAATATTCAAGTACATTTGTTTTTACAAAATTATTTAGAAGCCACCTAATGCTGCCATCTTACAGCTCTCCTCCATGGGTCTCTACCTCTGTTGAAGGGTGTTTGGTCTGCCTTGCCTGTGGCTAGAGTGTGTTCCATCTTTTCTAGCAAAAAGTGCTCTTTCCTTCAGTCTGAATTTTTTTGCAAAGGAATAAGAAGAAATTAGAAACAGGAAGTTGATATATACTTTTTTCCTGCTATTTCTTTCTCCTTATTTTAATCTTCTGTCTATAAACAATGTATTACCTTCCTAGTCCCTTAATTCATTAATTTTTTTTAAGAGAGGGAAAATGTGTTTGCCAATTAAATGTTGATGTGAAAATAGTAACTATAGCACTGTCTGAATGTCCCATCGGTAATAAGGGAATAGTATTGCCTTCTCTTCATATTTGAGATGGTATAACATCTGTGAAAGGATTCTTTTTTTAATATTTTATTTTATTGTATGCTTGTGAGTATATTGCCTGCATCTGTCTGAGTGCACCTGTGCCATGCAATGCCGGAGGAGATCAGAGGAGGCCATCGGATCACCCCTGGAACTGGAGTTTCAAACAGTTTAGCCACCATGTGGGTGCTAGGAATTGAACCCGGGTCTTCTGCAAGAGCAACCAGTGCTCTTAACTGCCGAGCTATCTTTCTAGCCCTGTAAAAGGCTTCTTAAGCAGATAGATGCTGCTGCTCCCAAATTTTCTGCCTTGAATCTATTTCTAGATCTTCTGCAACTTTGACATGGTTTTGGGTTTGGTTTGAGGTTTGGGTTTTTTGATTAACAACTGAATGAAAGACATGACCTTTCACAAGGACAAGAACCAGGAAGGTTTTGCAGCCTCTGCAGTAGCCCAGGCTTTATCTTGAATACCAGCCAGCAGGGCACTTTGCCAACTTTCAGCCTGCTAAATTCTGTTATCTTGAGTCTGGGATGGGATGCGTTGCTTACAGAGGATGCAGCACTTCTGTATAAAGCTTATATCACTTCTCTGTGACTTCGGAAATATTTGGTATCTGTTTCCGATGAATTAGCGGTCTTGAAAAATCCCTCCCCCTAATGATTAATATGAAGGAAAGAAAGAAAAAGATAGGTGCATCTAGATTCATTAAAAACAGATTTATTCATGTATTTCTTCCCTTTCCTAAATAAAGGAGTGTCATTTTAAAGGAAATGTTTGAGAACCTTCTTAAATTAGGAAATGTTTTCAACAACTGAGGACATAGAAAGCAGAAGTGACTGTGATTCATTCTCTCGTTGTCTGGGTTTCCAGGAAGAAGGGTTTTACTTTTGAGAAAAGCAGAGGTACTATTGAGATATCAAACATCGTCTTTCCAAGTTTCCTAGTGGAATAAGTTAAAAATAGCCAATCGTGTGGGTAATTTAATGTCACTGTTGCGAACACTGTTTCTTGCTCAAATTTCTATTATGTTTTAGAATTCTTTCACACTGAAGTTAAATGTTGAATGAAATTATGGAGCAAAATAGTAAAATCTGGAACCGAGAACTGTTAGTGAAGAAAATATCACTAAAAGATTTTAGACAGTGCTGAGTGAGTTGAGTATGTTGATAATAAATGCTGGAATATTTGTTCTTTTGCTGTTAGAGTAAATGAAATCAGTACAAGCAAGTTTTCTGATCCCTTGCCTGTGCTTTAGGCATAACTTTCATGGGAGACCCGACTGACTTTTTCCCTTGTAGTAGAGAGAAGAGTATCTTTTTCTTTTGAGACTTGACTCCTTAGGAAAGTTCTTATCTCACAAAAGAACTATAAATTTCAAATTCTTTAGCTTCTTAACCTATTGGCTTTCCCCCAGGTGCCTTACCTCTTACCTCAAAATAGTTCTGCCCAAATTAGCTTCATATTTGCATTCAAGATAGGTATTTCTCTTCCCATACAAAATTAAGCCCTTGATTCTGGCCTGAGTAACTAATGCCACCACAAAAGCATGTAGGGAGAGCTCCTACTGTCTTTCCTGGGGAAACAGTATGTCTGTTATGTCCTCCTTCCAAGGCCGAACCATGTGGTGGAGAGCAGTGTGTTGTTGCTTAGAAAGCTTTCATAACGTCAGGTTTTGTTGTCCCATGTTCCTCACCATGACGCTCCAAGTAGCGTAGCAACATTACAATCTTCTCTCTTTCTTTCTCTCTTGTAAATCAGACCGAAGGGAGGAGCACTTTCACTTCCTTTATAGGATGGAATGTGGTGGCACAGGGACTCCTTGTGGTGAGTAAACCCTGATTTTTCCTTCTATACTGTGGGCCAAATTGACATCAGTACAAACAAGTACAGTTTATCCTCCAAAAGCCACAGTCTAGGCACACAAAACCATTTGATGGAAACTGAAGAAAGTGGGATTCCCTGTCCTTCATGAGCATCCTCACTTCTCGTAAAGCTTTGTCCACATTTATTCGCAAAGGGTTGACCACAGGTTTTCTCAACATGAAAATCACCTACCAAGTAATCTTAATTACCCGTGTGGGACTTGATGTGGCCGCAGATACTTCAGGCCACAGCACAGTGGTCAGCCAAGCTTGCTTCCATATTAGCACCTTTTATTTTGTGTTATTCCAAATACAAGTACAGCTTTATGAAGCTGCTACTTCAGAAATGTGTGACGAAACTGTTTTAAGATGCAAGAAAAGATTTTAGTCATTCGGTATAAGTGCTAAGTGATTATTTTTCTATGCATCAGTCAAATCTAAATTTGAAAATGTTCAGTTTTCCCAATTAAGGAAAACATCTTGATCTTAGTCCTTTATTCCAATTTACTTTAAAAATTATAAAGGGACTTCTCTTAAAAATGTGAATCATATTAAATATTTTACTTTTTATTTCAACAGTACTTAGGTTTCTTCTTCCCTCTTCCACTCCGGCATACTTGCAGTGGGAAAGCTCCCACTGATCTGGCATTTCCACGGTGACTTGAAGTGGAGTACCAGACTCTCTCTTGCTGTTTGTTTTGTCTCTCCTTGATCTTTCTGTCCACGACCAGTTTCCCCGTGAGCAGCAGGTTGTTAACGAGGGGGAAGCCTACTCATGATCATCTTTCTCTGCTACATAAATCTATTTCCATAAACTTGTGAGTGCTTTGAAACACCTTGGAGACGCTTTAAAATAGTAAATTGCACAGTATGAAATTGTCACTTGTAGTAATTGGCAAAAGTACACTGGAAGTATGTGTAAGAAAAGTCAAATTTAAGAATGTTGGGGACTTACTTTTTGTATAGGTAGTTTGACCTGAATTTTTTAAATTCTGTTCTTTTTTAATCTTAAGTTTTCCTGAATATCTTATTTAATCTTATCCTGCCGTAACATGTAGTCAGACCACTGATCTAAGCTAAATTAGATTAATACATTTTTTTTTTCACTTTGTCCTACATGCACTGGGGATTTTCAGCATTTGAGAGAGGAATTGTCAATAAATACCTTTTAACAGCCATTTAGAACTAGGGACTTCACCCTGAAAGGTTACTCAGGAGCCAATTCGAAGTTGACTAGTGGTAGTATATATAAGCTTCTTATGGAGTTTGTAATGCTTACTGACAGTCATCTAGAAATATCGGAGGAGGAACAAGTACTGTGATTTGTTGAAGGTATTTGAATTTACTGGTAAACTTATTTGTGAGGTTAGGTTTTAGAGGGGCCGTGATACATACAGATACCTTATAAGGTGCCACTTGAAAACGTTTTGTTTTGTTTTGCAGCTTTCCTTTTTTGTTAACACTTGTGAAAACAGGATTCTTGTTTAAAGGTTCTGAAGCAACCTTTATTTTGTATTTGAATAATAATCCTTAAATTTGAAAATCCATAATCTCTGTAGTAGCCAGTTAAAATGTTAGCAATGCAAGATTTCACCAGAGAAAGCAGTAAACAAACAACAGACATGCCAGAGGAGTATATTTTGACCCTATTTTTTTATTTATATATTTTAGAAGTGAAGAACAGGAGGTGTATCTGTTTCATAATGCAGTAATTTTCCAAATGATAAAACATATAGTTTAAATTTTACTGACAGAAAGCAAGAAGTTGTTGATTCTTGTCACTTCAATAGTTCAGTTTTTTAAAGTCTTGAGAGTTGATGGTTGTAGTCTGAACCAGACTGTCAGTGGTTTTGATCCTTGAGTCACCACAGGGTGACTTACTCACCATGCCCCTGTAGTCATGTGCTCAAACAGCCCCAGCCTCATCTGCAGAATTGGGATGGGGAAGATACTATACTGTCCTCACAGGACTTCTGTGAATGCTAAAGTAATTCCATGCAGAGAACCTAGAGCCAGCAAATGTCACGTAGCAACCAAGTGGAACGTGAGGGTTTTCTACATTCTTTATTTTAACAACATGGTTTAATCCTCAGTAAGAAAGAACTAAATCAGAGTTGCTTACTGTTGGTATTTTGCCGTACCATCTTGGTTCAGTAATCGTGGTGCAGTACCATCTTGGTTCAGTAATCATGGTGCCGTATCATCTTGGTTCAGTAATCATGGTGCCGTATCATCTTGGTTCAGTAATCATGGTGCAGTACCATCTTGGTTCAGTAATCATGGTGCAGTACCATCTTGGTAATCCAGTGTTTGGTAGCACTTTTTTATTGGTGACTTTTATTAAATATCTTCCTTTGTAGAAAAACTAGCACACTGTTCCTTTATTCCAAATATGGCTACAGTGAAAGGCAATTGAACATATACAGCAAGAGTCCTTTATTACATTGAGAGCATGTAACTGAGCAGATGCCTATCAAGCGCAAAGCATTAGGTATAGTTTTCTTCAGTAGTTAACAAAATTATTTGGGGAATTAATGCAATTTAATTAAAACTGTCCCACTTTTAGTTATTTTGTTTTTTAATATTTTTGAAATTCATTCTCTGGCAAATTCATCTATACAGTGTATCCTGATCATTTCTACCCCCAACTTCCTCCTCCCACTTTTGTCTCCCCAAACCCCACCAATGTCTGCCCCTCCCATTTTCATGCCTTCCTTTTTTAAAAAAATAACCCACTGAGTCCAATTAGTGTTGCCCCTACCCCCAAAGAAAAGTAACCACATACACAAACACACACACACTCTCACACACATGGACACACATGCATACACACCCCAGCACTAGCTATTAGTTGTTAGCAGTCCTCAGCTAGGGGGAGAGGCTGTATGAGCCTCCCCCCTATCAATACTGTAATTATTGATTGGCTTGATCCTGTGCAGGACCTGTGCAGGTGACCAGACCTGACGTTCGTTCATGAGTGCAACATCTGTGTCATGTCTAAAAGAAACATTTCACAGCACCCCTCCCCACCTTTCTCCTTTTACATTCTTTTTGCCCCCAATTTCCAAGATGTTCCCTGCAACTGGGCTTTGGGGTTTGATGCAGAGTTCTCTTTTAGGGTTCAGCACTCATTCTTAGGGCACAGGTACTTATTCTTAGCACCTTGACTTGTTATTAGCCTGCCTTTCTGCATTGACTGCTGCCCCTTAACCAAAAGCTATTGGTCTAAACATAAATATTTAGAAGGCAATTTGACAACATGTCTGTTTAGCTAAATAAAATTAGTGATTTGCCCCCTAACACACACCAGGGCCCTGTAACCTTCCCAACCATGGACTTTTGACTAGGTTTACAGTACCAAATGTGAATTCCCCCTGTGAAGCTGGCTTTGAATCCATTCAGAAAGCAGTTAGACTCCTGTAACTGTCCTGCCTGGCAGGTCAGTATTATAGCATTGATCATTTAATTCATAAAATGTGGTCTGTATTTCTTAAATTCAAAGGCCCATCAGTCCTGTATGGTTTTCTATATATGCTGAACTGTGCCCATATGTATCAGGAGAAGCAGCACCTCCACTTCCTAGGAAGGGGGTGAGAGGCAGCTTCTCAGTTTGGTTCCTGGCCATCAGAGGAATGACAGCCATCCATAGCTCTGGATGCAGTAATGTTCAGCATGTCTCTGCCTCTTTATGTTTGAATTAGAAACGGTGCCTGTGCTTAACTGAAAAGCACCTCTCCCAGTTCCCAGCCTTGTGTGGAGTGCCACATGATCATTGGTTAATCCTTGTCAGAGACCTGTGCCCTGGGCTGGGTGTGGGAAATGGAAGGTGAAGTTTACCCTGGTTTCCATGAGAACAGGGCCAGAGTTTGTGTGGAAAGGAGGGATTATTGTTAGAGAAAAGAAAAGGATACAGGTGTAATGACTGAGAGATTGTGTCCAGAATGCACTGTTATCCAGAGCACTAAGTTCAGCTGCTAAATAGAATCTCAGCCAGTCAGATTTTTATGCCCATTGAAAAACATGTGATTCGACTATAACAAATCACAGCCTCGGGGCAGGAGAGGTGGCTCAGTGGTTAAGAGCAATGACTGCTCTAGCAGAGGACCCAAGTTCAATTCTCAGCACCTACATGGCAGCTAACAACCATCCATAGTTCCAGTTCCAGGGGATCTGACGGTCTCTTCTGACCTCTGTGGGCATTGCATGGCATGGGTGCACTTACATACATGCAGACAGTACACTCATAAAAATAATAAAATATTTTTTAAAAAAAGAAAAGAAATCCCAGCCTGTACCCCATTTGGGCACACTGGAATGTCTTCCATCTACTTCTAACCCGTCGTGGATCTGCCTCTCTTCCACCCTACAGTACCCCATATTCTGTCCATAACAGTAAGCTTATAGAGAGCAGGACTGTAGTTCCCTGAGGGCCTCTCCCAGAGCTGCTGTAGCCTCACAGTCGCAGTGACAGTGGGAAGAGCTGCAGGGAGTGAGGAGCTGAGGAACACCAAGGAGAGGGCTGAGGCCAAGCAGGGGCTGGCAACAGGTGAGCTCCCCACATTGCTGCCCGAGCGTGGTCGTGTTAGTGAAGATGAAGGGGCCTCGCTACCCTGCAGAAAATACTGGTCTTTTAATTCGATGTGCTTCATTTGAAAGGTGTCAAAACAGAAGACTAAAGATCTTCTACCCTGAGGAGGCAGCCCAGAGTAGACACAGAGAAAATGTCCTCGCGCTCCTGTCATGGGTCTCGTGACCAGTAAAGGAAATCCTAAATTTCTTCTTTTCTAGTGTTTGGATTTTTGCTTGATTTGGGGTTTTGCTCCATCTCACTGTTTCTTCTCACAGTTTAGGTTTAGGTTTTCATGCTCTGGCCTCAGAAGTAAGAAGTGATTTTTTTTTTATTAATTATGAAAAAAAGTTTTAGTTCATGTCACAGAGAACTTCTATAATATGGATTGTCCTACAAGCCAATATGAAAAAGATTCAAAGAAAGAATACATAAGAAATTTAAATAATTCTTAAACATATAAAAGTTGTTTGGAGCCTGGCCTTGTAGCACAGCCGTGTAACCCTAGCAGTTTGGGAGGATGGGACAGGACTGCAAGACCTTCCCGAGCAACTTGATGAGACCTGTTTCAAATTTTTTAAAAAGCTAAAAGGGGGCAGGAGCTGTGGTTCAGTGAAAAAACACTTGCCTAGAGTGGACAAGGCCCTGGGTTTGAGCACCAGCTCTCCCTCCCCCCCTTCTCTCTCTGTAATGCACACACACAGCCTCCTGACATAAATTAACATTAAAATTCTACCAATGCGATTGCAGAGCTGCAGAGGTTGGCCACGTGTTCTGATGCTCGTGGGCTTCCCATCATGCTGCTAGCAGAATGAAAGTGGGCGTAGCTCCTGCAGGGGGCATATCGGCTGTTTGTATCGAAGTATCAAGTGAATATAACTTTTCAGCTAGAATTTTAGGAATTTGGCTCACAGATACATTTTCACTTGCACATTGTGCTAGTTTACACTAGTTGGAAAGACTAGAACTCAAGAATGGGCTGAAGAAATGATGTGTGTGTGTGCATGGGACACTGTGCTGCTGCAAAGATGCAAAGTTCCACTGAACCAGTATGAAAAGATGTTAGAACATCAGCCTGTTGTTGACCACCTTTTATGCTAGTGTATATCCAGCAAAGATGAGTGATTTTGAGAACACATAAAGTAAAACTTATTTTCACTACTTGTATGTTTCAGCGACAGACGTTTGCTGCAGCCTGCACAGGTGTGTGACATTTTGAAGGTTGTCATTTTGGTAATCTGCTATTTCATGATGCACTATGTTGACTATTCCATGATGTACCACCTCATACGGGGACAGTCTGTCATCAAACTCTATATCATCTACAACATGCTGGAGGTAAGGTCTCACTCCCTACATGATCAGTCTGGCCCTGGATTGAATGTGAATGTTAATAATGTTTCCCAACTTTTCTGTGTATTTTCATTCTTACCTTTTTCCCCTCCCATGTCCCACCTTGGAAAACAGAATTTTACTGTGTGACTAACCCAGACTTGCCTCAAACTTGCTGTGTAACCCAAGCTGACTACAAACTCCTGGTCTTCTTCCCTTGTCTCTCAAGTGCTGAGGTTATAGGCATGTGCCATCATGTACTTAATATGTTTAATATAAAATATATTTCACTTTAAAGCAGCATGTACAGATCTGTGTTTATGCAAAAGACAAATTCACTCACAAGATAGCCCTTGCTTTATAGGCAGAATCTTGAACTTTAAATAGAAAGCCTACTGTACATTACATAATAACCTTTGAAATTCAAATTGCGTTTTCCTATACTTTCCCTCCCAATATGTTAGTCGAATGCTCTACTAGTGAGCTGTGCCTGCTCCCCATTTTTTTTCAGGACACACATAAGGTCTGTCTTTTAGGTTGCCTGGGAAGAGACCTTTCCCGCTGAGTGAGCAAGTGGAGTGATGTCAGGGCCGCAGGTCCCAGTGCTGCCTTGCTCTGGTAGGCAAGGGCCTGCTGTCTCTTCACAAACGCCATGAACTACTCTGGCTAACCTAGTTATGCCTAAGTTCAAGATCATGCTTTAAAACCACAGCCTGACATCCTAATTGTAGGCTTGTTACTTATGTGCTTGCTTTGCTCCATCAGGTAGGTTGAAAAGGTGGCTGTGAGTGAGTCTGTAAAGGAGAACGGCTGGGCTGCTTCTCTCCTACCCCTCCTAGAAAGAAAAGTCCAGGCCTTGGCTCTTGTTCCATGGCTCTTGAGATGTTCTCTTGCCATGTCTTCCTCTTCTCTCTCACTGCTTTCCCTGGTAGATGGCTGCAGGATACAAGAGCTTGCTGTTCTCTGCCATCAAACTTAGTGTCTGTGCATCTGCTCTCCAGATGTGCTCTGCACAGCAGTGTTGTTGCTATTACTCAAAAATAGCCTGAGAAGAGGGATCTAGAGGCCTCACACTAGTTGTACAGACAGATCACCTCCCAGCAGATCCTGGCTTCTCATAGTCCCTGGTTCTCCTTGACACCATTGCTGCTTGCTGATTATCCCTAAGCCTCAGATTTTCCTGAACACACTAGAGATCCTAGGGCAAGTCTGAGGATTAAATGAGATGTTGCAGAGTGCACAGCAAATGTCAGACAGGTGGTGGATGAGATCTCCCTAAAGGGAGATAGCACTCATTTGGCAAATGACATTATTGAACCAGCTCTTTGTGCCTGCCCCTACTGACTTAGAGCTTGGCACTCCGGAGGAACAAACCAGCTCTGATAAAGCTAAGGGGAGATAGACAATAAAAAAAGGAGGTGTTAGGAAATGTCACAGGGTGTGATAACAAGGAACACGGGCCATGGAGCCACCGGAAACTAGACAGTCTGGGAAAGGGCTCTCCCGGAGGCAGTGTTTGCCCAGCTTCTGAGTGATGGAGTCTCTCCTTTCTCGCTTTAAGGTGCCTCTGTGTCACACTAAATTTAAGAGATCAATACCTGAAATATCTTCAGAAAGTGAATCTGTACATTGTATTCTTTATAATAAATTTCAAAGTCAACAGTTCCATTGTTTATAAATGTTAGGTATGTGTGACTGAGTCAGATGATATATTTATCCTGAAAAATTTAAATTTGAATTCTGAGTGTATAAAGAACTGAAACCAGAGGAACCACCTTTCCATGTACCTGTCTTTTTATGTTTGCCATCTTACAAGCCTTCCTCTTTTACACTTCAACAAAATCTAATTGGAAGCCTATGAGTGTCGAGGGCTCACTATGTTCCAGGGCATAAACAAAAGTGAGTAACCAAGCAGGATCTCTGTTCTTCTTTAGCTTACTTTCTGTGAGGACTTTAAAAATCAGGTCTCCAATATTTAAGCTTCATCTGAATTGTAGTAACATCTTTCAATGAACTATTAGGAACATCTTACTGTTGTTTCTCGCTGTAGGTTGCCGATCGTCTCTTTTCATCATTTGGACAAGATATATTAGATGCTCTCTATTGGACGGCCACAGAGCCTAAGGAAAGGAAAAGAGCGCACATCGGCGTGATCCCTCACTTTTTCATGGCTGTTCTCTATGTCTGTATCCTTTTAGACACTCTGGGCATTCTGGCAGTTAATGTGGATTCAGCTTTTCTTTTGTTTACAGACTTCACAGACTTAACCATGTAAACGCATGTACTGAAAATTAACACGACATCTCTGGCTCCTTTTGAAAAATTAGTTGTAACAGTAATTGTAGGATTAGTTTTAGAGCCTATGATGATGCACAACTCGTTTTTCTTATTGTAATTGATTGAGGACAAATTCCTCTGAAAAGCTTGTATCTGTATTTACACTCAGAGAGAGCTGTGTGACTCTGTCATGCTCACAGTTTTTCTTAAAGTTATCTTTAAATTTATGAATTGGTAGACTTTAAGAGATTTTATTTCTCCTTCTTGAAGCTTTTCTCTAGGGGAGTAAGTGCCTATGTGCATGTGTGTTCGGGTTTGCACATGTTTATTTATACACAAGTGCATACCTGCTCATGAGTTCCTTATGCAGCAAGGACTCTTGATGTACATAGCTTTTTTCTTACTCTCAGTGACACTTTGAAGAAATTGGGTTAATACTCAGGAAGTTACAGGGCAGAGTGGTCAGTAACTACAAGCGTAGACGCTTGTTCCCATTTTAATGACCACAGAGAGAACTTATTCCACATGTAGTGATAGAGTCCTGCATGACATGTGAAGGAGAATCTTTATTTTCAGATATTTCTGTCTTAACTTTCCATATTGCTTGAAAACCCAGAGAAGAAAAACCATTTCCATGCTAATTTTTATTTTGTGTTCATTTTTAAAATTCTATTCTTTCATTATCATAATCACTTCCATTTGTGTAACACTTTTTTGAGGGCCTAATTCTTGGTTTTGGTTTTTATTTTTGTTTATTTATTTATTTTTTTTTGAGACAGGGTCTCCCTGTAGCCCCAAGTGGCCTAGAACACACTGTGGAGATCAGGCTGTCCTCGGTCTCATGGAGGTACACCTGCCTCCGCCTCCTGAGCGCTGGGATTAAAGGAGTGCACCACCATACCGACTGGGGCCTATCTCTTAAGCACTGTGCCAAGTACCAGAGGTACAGAAAGAATAAAACTCCCTGTTCAGAAGGACTCATGTTCTAGCTCAATTGGTGTGCTGAAGTTCATTTCTACCTTTGTCTACTTCATGTGGATTACACACAGCTTAGCAAATGTCATCAGACAGACAGTAGGAAAATTATAATAAGAAACTATGTCAGATTTGTCTTAGAAAGCATGATCATTTTCTCTTTATTCACTTCCAGATTTCTTGGTATCCCTTTGAATTTTCCTTGACCTCCTCGTAGTTTTGCACGCAATTCTCATAATGGTTCAAGCAACAACTCTCAATGTTGCCTTTAACTCACACAACAAGTCACTGCTTACTATCATGATGTCAAATAATGTAAGTATGAGATTCATTTGGTATTTTGAGGTATTAAGGTGCTCTAGTATCAATACTGTGAATGAGATGAAATTCTTTGTTCCTTCTATTTATTCTCTAGGAAGTTTGCTATGGAGAAAGTCAAGTTTAGAACTGTTACAGTGACAAAGATATTATTTCTGTTTGCTATTTCAGTTTGTTGAGATTAAAGGAAGTGTTTTCAAGAAGTTTGAAAAGAACAATCTCTTTCAAATGTCAAATAGCGGTAAGTACAGTTAGATTCTACTTATGTCCCTAGTCAGAATTCATTAAAAGTAACTCATTACCATAAACAAATGTTGAAAATAATTGTATTTTCTAAAATGCATTACTACTTATCAAAAAGAGCTTTTGTTTTCCAGCTAGAAGTGGTAAAATATCTGGTTAAAGGTAAACCAGAAGAACTTTGACCCCTCTCCTCCTCCCAAAAATGTTAATTCAAAGTGGTTCATTACCACAAGCTTAAATGCTAAATTTTAAAATCTCTAAAAAACATATAAGAGAGTATATCTACAAATCTTGTGTAGGCAAACATTTTTAGAGACTGAATCCAGAAAGTACTAACTTTTAACAAAAAAATAAATTGAATTTCAAAATTTTTTTTAAATCTATGCTTATTAAAGATGAAGGGAAAACCCTTATTCACACAGAGAAAAAATTGAGATACAAAGGTCTGACAGAGAACTTTTTGTTCCCTGAATATACAGTGCAAATTCTAAGTAGAAGAACGCTTGAACATTTTGAAAATGAAAATGTCTGAATGGCCAGTAAATTCCTTCAAAAGTGTCTGGCGTCATTAGGGAGACCGTCACTAGGGAAACACAAAGAAAATCAGCACTCTGGATGGGAGGTAGTGATGTCTCATCTGCTTCCTTTGTGTTTCCCTAGTGATGGTCTCCCTAATGATGCCAGATACCTTTGAAGGAATTTACTGGCCATTCAGACATTTTCATTTTCAAAATGTTGAAGCGTTCTTATATATATATATATATATATATATATATATATATATATAAAAAGATGTATGTACACACACAGCATGTTGTATACACACACGTGCTATGTGTGTGTGTGTGTAGCACCTGAAACTGGGCAAGGAGCAGCCAAGGAGGTTACAGGTAGGAAGGAGATCTGAATAGGATCCAAATAAATTGTATGAAATTCTCAAATTTTTAATTTAAAAAAATGTTTAAGTTGTGTATGGTGGCTTTAACATGCATTTTCACTCAGCCCTGGAAACAGGCAGGTGGATCCCTGGGGCTTGCTGGCCAGCCAGCCTAACCTACTCATGACAGTGAGAGACCCTGCCTCAGAAAAACAAAGGTGTGTGGTTCCTGAGATATGACATCTGGGATTGACCTCTGGCCTCTAATACATGTTTAAGAATTTAGGGTAGGCAGATAGTAAAGGCCAGGGCACCTAATGAGGACAGGCGTTTTCTGTGGAAGAAAAGTCTATCATGTTGTAGAGAGGCAAAGACAGTGAGGTGGATTTGAAGTATGGAGTACTTAGAGGAGCTGCTCCAGCTGAATGTGTAGGTGAGCCTGTGGTTGCTGAGGTAGCAGGACAGTGGGGACAGCAGCAGGCTGTCAGAGAGTGTCTTCACCGCCCTGTCAGTGATGGTTTCTAGCTGCAGCACCCCACCTTATATGAACGCACACAGAAGCATTCACACTCACTACAACGCGTTTCTGTTTCTTGATTACATTGCACTCCTAGAGGATAACAGCTGAGAGGGTGAAATGTAGAAACTGACTTTGACAGGAATTCAGTTAATTGACTTTCAGTAAATTCGCTCTAGCTAATCTCAGGTAGTTGTTAACTTATGATGAATACCATTGGGAAAGCTACCTCTTCCCCATTCTGCTGTGTTCCCCAAGCAATCTCGTTATAATGCCAGTATTAGTAAGAGATTTATTACACAGTTGCTATTGACTGGATTGGATGTTGCCTGAAGCCACAAGGGGTTTATTTTATCTAAAGTCTTGTGTTTTATTCTCAAATTCTAGGTCTTTTTCCTTCTATAAAATGGAAACAGTTGTCCTATATCTCCATGTTATTACTATCAGACATATTCTAAAACAAGAATATTTGTATTGGACACATGAAGACTTTTTCTTGTTTCTACTCACAGCATAACAGCTATACACATGGCACTTACATTGTATCAGCTGTTCTGGGATAGCTGTATCTTGAAATGATATAAAGTATGGGACAGGAGGTACACTGGATTATGTACAGACATAAGGGACTTGAGTTTTGGTATCTGAAGTTGGCCCCACGGGTTCTGAAGAACAGCTGTAGCTTTGCATGTATTTAGACATAGTACACAAGTTTCATCCTGTTTTAATAGAATTGCATATTCTCCCTATTTATGGGCACTGTAACACTCATCGATTCATATTAATATTTCATTTTTTTATAGATATTAAGGAACGATTCACAAATTATGTCCTTTTGCTAATTGTGTGCTTAAGAAACATGGAGCAGTTTTCTTGGAATCCAGGTAATGAGCTCTTGAAACAGATGCAGCATCTTCTAATTTTACCCTCAAGTAAAACCAAAACCATTCTTTCAAGTGGCATAATGTCACTATGGAAGCGACTGTCTGTACCACTGTGTGAGTATTAGAAATAGCCATTCAGGAGGATGGATGGTCATACTCTGGGGTGAGATGCTATCATTTCCCATAAGATCCATAGTGTCTCTGGAACTGTTCTTTAGGACAGGGATGTTCCCCAATGCACTGCAGCTCAAGGCACACTCTCTCTCCCTACCTCTCTCCCTCCCCCTGCTCCTGTAACTGCATCCTGCTGTGGCACTGTAAGGCCCAGAACCCTTGCCTGCTCATCACATTTATCTTATACCTACCTACTATTATCATTTTCAAATAGGATGAGTCTTAGAAATAGAATGTGGAATAGTACTTTTTTTTTTTTACCTGTAATCTACTCCTGAATCCAGATTGACAGGAAGCTTCACGGTTCCGTGAATTTTCAGCTATTCAGTTAGACGTTCACTGAAACACTGTATCCCAAGCAAAAGGCACAGCTGTGTGACAGGAGTTAGCAGTGCTAACCCTTTGCAGGGCTCATAGGTTAACAGCAGAGATGGTTAATCCTAGTGCCGAGCTAAGTGAGGTGGGGATGACCAGTTGCTCAGGGATTGCCACAGGGAATTTACAGGCTTTTTTTTTTTTTTTTTTTTTTTGGTCTTTAGGGTTTCCCTGGAACCCCAGCTGACCTGGAAACCTCTATGTAGACCAGGATGGTTTCAATCTCAGGGATTCACTTCCCAAGTGCTGGGATTCAAGGCAATCGCCCCATGCCCAACCCAAGATTTTTTTAATGTGCAATTTTGTTCCTAATGGAACAGGCCATGTTTTGTAATTCATGTATTACTTCCAGCATCATGGATGTCTAAGCATCTAAAACCTCTTGTCAATTTATTTTACTCACAGCTTGTTTTTCAGATACATTTGAAAAGTCAAAATTGGTTGTACTGTGAGATATATGAGCTTGGAAATATATTTCCAGAAGTTATCATCTTACAGAAATTGTAAGCTCAGATAATAAATCTTAGCAGTTCTGATCTGAAAGGTGGGAAAGGTCCTCATACCACACACCTTTGTGTATCTAGATGTGTTTTTTTTTCTATTTTTAAATATTTTGTTTATTTTATTTTTATGTGTATGGGTGTATTGCCTGCATGTGTAGAAAGACGTGTACCTGTGTACCCATAGAGGCCAGAAGAGGGTGTCAGATCCCCTGGAACTGGAGTTCCAGGTGGTTGTTAGCTGCTATATGTGTGCTGAGAATTAAACCTGGGTCCTGTACAAGAGCAACCCGTGCTCTTCACTGCTGCACATCCCTCTAGCTCCTCTAGACGCCTTTTTTTAAAAACTTTTTTTACATTTATTTATCGTGCGTGTGTATGTATATACATATTTGGTAAAATGTGACTTTTGATAAAGGCTATAATTTATTGAATGCTGGTTCTCTTGCCAGATGGAGACCTCAGGCTTCTGCTAGTTTGAGATACATTCTTTTCATATGATGAGATCTAATGGTCTGTTTTTTTCATACTTTATAGATCATCTCTGGGTGTTGTTTCCAGATGTCTGTATGGTGATCGCATCAGAAATTGCTGTGGATATTGTAAAGCATGCCTTTATCACCAAATTCAATGACATTACTGCAGATGTATGTATTTCTAGAAGTAATTCAATGTTTAAAATTTACTTGACTCCTTAATATTATGAGGACTTTGGATTGTTGTATTTATGAAAACAGGAGATCACTGGTAAATTATAGTTCAATGTTTCACAAATTATATCAGTAGTTAGAATTATACAACTACATTACTGGAAGGAGTTTATTTCAACATTAAGTAGTACTGGTTCAGTGGAAATAGAAGTTAGTACTTAAGTTCTTAGAATCATACTGTCTGTTTTTAAAATAGGATCATCAGAACTTCCTTGAGTGAGTCATCAAAATGTTTTCTATTTAAAAGTGCTTTTTTTCTCTGATATAAATGGATTCCTAAAAGAGCCTTATGCTTACTTGTGGAAGCACTTAAAGAAGTTTTGAAGGGGTTTGCTTTATGTGGTAACCACGTTCTGTAGAGTTTTCAGAAATAGATACGTGGCTATCAGTTCATTGTAGAGAGATAAAAGAGGAGAATTTTGTGGTTCATTCTCATCCTATTCAGTCCGAAAATGGCTAGTTGAACAGCTTTCTTAATTTTCTTGAGCTATACTTTTGATAAACAGTCTTATTCTGGTACTTGTTGTTTAACTCAAAGATCTGAAATTGAGTGAAGTAGCAGTTGTAAACATCTGTTTCTGAAAACTTGACTGTCCTTGAAGAAAATGTGCTTCTGTCCTTTGTATAAAACACTAATAAAAAGTGACTTCACCATTTTATCTCACACAGAATAATTCTCTTTTCATAGGATCATCAGTACCTGTGATAAAAATTAACAGGTTTGATTCAAGTATTTCCTGAGTTCTCAGTGAAAAGGGCACTTTCCAGCCCCTCGTTCCTCTTACAGTGGTGCTGTCTTTCCAGCGCCTTTTCTGTCTCACCTCCCATTAGCATCTGTTTTTCTTTAAAAAGCCCTTGTTTTGGTTAAATACACAGGAATTCTTTTTGTAACGGTTTATTTAAAATTCCAAGTTTTGTACATACATATACAGAAGAGTAGCGTAAGATAGCTACTCTTCCCTGAATTATGAACCCTGGGAATCCTTCTCTTTGGCTTTTATTCCTCTTTGAGGCAAATCCTTCAAAAAGCTGTGAACTCAGCAGCTCAGGGGTTGTGTTGCTCACAGGCTTACACTGTGGGCAACTGTAAATAATGGCTTATTTACAGTATCTGCTCCTGGGGTGATTATTAAACACTTTCATCCACAGTCTAAACCTTTTCTCTGTATGGATTGTACTAGATTGCATAAATCTTTTTCTTATTCTCCTTTAGGTCTACAGTGAATATAGAGCCAGCCTTGCTTTTGACCTCGTTAGCAGCCGACAGAAGAATGTGAGTATTTTATTAAAGGCATATTCTGAAGTCAGCTGCTAAATTTACTATAGAATATTAATTAAGGGAAAACTAGATAGATTTGAACTTATATTTTTTTCTAGACACTAAATATATAATAATATATAGCACTGGATATTATATGTGTTTGCAGCATTGAAATAATTGCATGACTTCCTATTTGAAACTCTTGTGAGCATGTTGGTTTCCACATCATTTTGCTGAATTACATGTTAGGTGCCAGGTTCTCTTCCTGTTCATATGTTCCTGTTCAGAGCATGTGCTGGTGGTGAGTGAATCTGCTGATTAACCCGAGTGAACCCTCTCCTACTTTCTATGCAGGCATACACTGACTACAGTGACTCGGTAGCCCGGAGGATGGGGTTTATTCCTCTCCCGCTAGCTGTTTTAGTAAGTTCCTGTTTCTCTGTGTTTTTATAACAATATACCCATCATTGTAGAACATTAGTACATCTATTATCAATAAGTTTGTTTCAACAGGTCTTGATATAAAAAGTAATGGGGAATAACTTTAAAGAAAAGTTTGTTTTAAATTATGAATTCATTATTCTTTTGGATTTTAATCTATCCAATAGGAAAGTGATATTAAAGGGCTCATTATGCAAATAGCTTTTCTAACAATGAGACTAGTCTTTTGCTTATTCAATGGGGAAAGATACTTCTTTTCTAACGGACATACCTGGTGGCAAGCATCAATATGGCCTCTGGAGCATGGTGATAGCAGGATAACTGAATGAAGTGTTTGGTGCCATCATTCCAGTGCTAGGAATTTATGCTAAAGAAGTTGACAAACAGCGCACACAGCTAGTGATGAGCAGGACCCAGCGCTACAGAGGCACTTGGAGTCGCAAAACTGGAAACAAGTGAAATAGGTTAAAGTATGGTATGCCCAAAAGAAGACATTTGTTAACTTTCATAATTACCATTCTTAGTTTCCTTTTCACAAAAGTTTGTGTTGAAGATCCCTGTTTCTGTGCTTTGAAAATATGTATTTTTTCAAATAAGAATAGTCTTAAAATTTAAATCACCTCCTCAAATGTTATCATCTTTGGGACTATTTTGATGAACTTTCAGAAGAGCCATGCAGTGATTACAGCATCTTAGGCTATAATACTCTTACCAAGGAGATTGCTGACTGCGCCTTCTACACTGCTGGCTTTAGCATCAAAACATATGCCTCTGTCTTCAGGTTAAGGCCCAGAAGCAATGTTGTGTGGCTCAGCTAATGTGTGGCTCAGCTAACGATTGTACAAGAAAGTTGTAAGGCTCATTCACTGTATTTCAGAATCATTTGCCCATCAGTTTTAGATGGTGGTGATGAACAGGTTCAATGTTAAGTTTAGATGACTTTCCAGGTAACCATAGCCTAAATATTTGAAATTACATTAATAGCTTATATATAATAATATAAATCCTTTTGCTTTGGTAAAGGAACTCCTAAAATTTTGGTAAAAATAGAACTTTAAAAGTTATCAAAAGTTAAGGAAAATTGAGAGAGCAGAATGTTCCATTTTTGGTTATATTGCCTGCAAATGGGAAGTGAGGCGTTCAGTCGTGAGCTAAACCTGGCCTGCCTGACTGACTTTTAACAGGAGGATTAGTTCACTGGTAATAGCCATTCCCTCTTAGAGGCTGTAATGCTGGTTAGGCCTCCATGTTGTTTTTCTTGTAGTCAAATTTAATTAAATGAATGGCAGTCCATTCTCATACCTCCTTACAGTTGTTCTTTTCATTAGTAATATTTTAATCATACTTAAAGCATCATAATAGAGTTTTGACATTACTGAATGAGGCTAATCATCTCTGCTTCATTTCCACATAATGGCTCCCAGGACCTGTACCTGTAATATTTAAACGTTTTCTCTCAACCGATCCCACCAGCAGACTTCCAGCAATAATGCTGTATCTGTGTTTCGTTAGATAAATAAGAAATTGGGTGTTAGCTGTAATTATCTAAAGTTATAGATATATCTATATCTTTATGACCTTTAAGTAGTTAATTTGTGTTTAGTTTCTTAAGCGGAGCAAGTCTCCCAAGGCTCCCTTTTCTCTCTATTCCTGCAAGTTACTGGGGAGCTCAAAGAATTCAAACAATGGACGGGAAAAAAAGCAGGAATAAGAAAGCTGCCAACGGGTTCTGTCCCCAGCAGGAATGCCGGATGAGTTTATTTGTGCATTCCAGAGTCAGTTTCCACTTTTAGCAAGTCAGCCGACTACACCTCTGGCCTGTGACCCTGTTATTGCTGAGCTAGGCAGGTAAGAGCTAACTCCCAGTAAACTCAGCTATGGCACATGCTAGGTTTGCTAAGTCCAACACAGAAAAGGCAGATTGTGGAATGACTTGCAGTCTAGAACCAGCCTCTTGGATTTAGATACAAGTGTGGTCTAATGTGTTGAAGTCAGAATGAAGAAGTCTGTTTTTAAATATTGACTAATAACTATGGTTGTGTTTTGTCTATGTGTTTCTGTTATTTTGGTTTGTTTCTGACTAGCTCATCAGAGTTGTAACAAGCTCAATTAAAGTGCAAGGAGTCCTGTCTTATGCCTGTGTCATACTCTTCTATTTGGGGTAAGACTGACTATTCTTGAATATTGATTTTACAATAAAATATAATTGCAAGATGTAATTGACACTAGTAGCACCCAAATAACAATTTTCCCACTTTGTACTTTAGAGTTTACTGTGCAGTGAAATAATTTAGGTGAAGTTCTTTTTGCTCAAGGCTTGGATTTCACCCATACTTCCTTTTATGGAAAAAGTCTTCCATTGCAGTTATTTCTCCTTTAAGAAGTACCTTTGACTTTCTTGTATGCTTGCTGTGTTTAGTTATTCAGCACACTGGTTTTGTATCATATCAGCATAATTTGAAGCAAAAAATGTAGTTTCCGTGTCTGTAGCTGGCTTAACCTTACCTGCAAATTTGTGAGTCCCAACTAGCTTCCATTCTGCTTGAGAGATACAGCAGGAAGCGAACAACAATTAAGTTCTGTAAATGGTGACAAAATAATCATGTGAAATGCCTTTTTTGCCAGTTTTCACTTTCAAGGAGTAAACTGTGATAGGGGTTGGTATAACTAGTCTCACATCAGATCACTCTGCTAAAAAGAAATCTGTCCCCACACCAGCCTACGTGACAGAGCGTGAGTCTTAGGTAATATGTGTCTGTGAGAGAGTGCAGGTGTAAGTATCTCCAGGGTAGGAGGTTGACTCACACCATGATTTAGATTAATTCCAACAGTGGTGGTTTGTCTTGTTTCCTGTTATAGGCTGATATCTCTGAAAATACTTAATAGCATCGTGCTGTTGGGGAAATCATGTCAATATGTGAAAGAAGCCAAAATGGAAGAGAAGCTGTTTAACCCCGCCCCAGCCAGCACTCCAGGCAAACCCGCCAGTAAATCCCAGAGCAAGTGCAAATCCTCCCAAGGTGCGTTTGCTTCTTTCTGGCACTCTCTGAGCCATCGTCTTCAGAGTTCATTGTTTGAACTCCAGTAAAATCACTCACTGTCCCGCCCACATTAAGCAGTGTTTGAAGACTTGCTTTCCTGCCACTTCACTGTTTGCGTCTTTTAATAGTTATATTTTAGATCTCCTCACAGAACCTGACGTGGTACTGTTTTTGCATTTGTTTATCCGTTGTTCTCTGGGTGATTGCTGAGCACCTGTTACATGCCAGCGCAGGGGACACAGCAGTGAGAAAAGGGCACTGTCCCTGCTCTGGAGAAACCTGCTTTAGACTGTTAGGAAGAGGGAAGAGCAAGAAGTGAGTTGTATGTCCACAGCAGCATGGAGTCGACTGAAGGGAAGTCAGGGTCGGAAGAACTTGGAGGTGTTGAGCACGTATGCCCGGCTGTGAGATGAACTGAGCTGAGCGGTATTCCTTGACCTGTGGAAGGGTAACAAAGGTCAGCAGTCAGCTGTAGTAGGACCTGGGGAAAAGGGCCTAGGGGGCCCAGAGGACTGGTATAGCTCCCCCAAAGCCCTGCAGCTTTTAGGAGGTCCTCGGCTGTGATTTAAAGGGGAATGAGAACGAGAGCCTGTTCACGGCAGGGGCAGAACAGTGTGATGCAGCCAGTGTTACAGCATCTCAAGCTCTATGGAAAGTGGACCCAGGAGGCTGGACCCTGTGGCAGGGGCCACAGTGGAGGCTCTCTGGCTCCAGGAAGGGATGGCGCAGTGAGTAGGGAAAGCTGGCCCAGCATGGGGTGTCTGGAAGACCTGCTGCTGAATGGAGTTGCATGATGAGAAAAGGAGGTGACTGGTTTGAAGAACTGAGACACTGACTTGATCATCAAATGACAGCTATGATTTTATTTTCCATGTGATTTACTTTAAATAGTTCTGCTTTTATTTTTTAAAGATATTTATTATTTATTTTATGTGTGTGAGTACATTGTCTGCCGTATGTAAGTACACCCATGTTGTGCAATGCCCACAGAGGGAGGGCATCAGATTTCCTGGAACTGGGGTTAAAGACAGTTGTTAGCTACCCTGTGGGTGCTGGGAATTGAACCCTGGTCCTCTGCAAGAACAGCCCATCCTCTTGACCACTGAGCTATCTCTCCAGCCTCTAAACGGTTTATTTCAAATTTATAATTTTTTTTTAGTTTTATTTTATGTGTATGAGTGCCTGCATGTTTGTAAGTGCACCCTTGTATGCAGTAGTATGCACCCTATACAAGGTCAGAAGAGGGCATCAGATCCCATGGAACTGGAGTTTTGGATGTGTTAGCCACCATGTGGGTGCTGAGAATCAAGCCCAGGTCCTATGCAAGACTAGCCAGTACTTTTAATTGCCAAGCCATCGCTTGAGCCCCCAATGGTTTATTTTTAAATGTATGGAGTTAGATAGTCCAGCCTGAGATTCACTCAAGCAGAACTTGCCCTGTAGCATCCTTCCCACAGGTTGTCACCTGGCCCGTTTCTTCTCCCCTTTAAGCTGTAATTCTAGTGTAGTTTACCAGAAGGAGAATGCTTTCCTGTCCCCTCCGGTCTCCTGGTTCATGGGGATTCCTCCTTGTGGTGCTTCCCTGTTGCAGTGAGGCTCTGTAGGACAACGTTCACTGCGCCTGCATGCTGCATTTCTATATTACTTGGCACATGGTTTTACTTCATGCATTTTTATCAGACTGGAAGAAGCATTCAGGTGACTCATAGTTGTGCTGTATGAGGACAGAGCTTGCTCATGTCATCCTTTGTGTTTAGCAGATGCTAAAATAAAATGAGAGCAGGCGTCCCAGTTAACCTTTCTTGTTATAAAGAATATCTAAGTGCAATTAGTGATAGGAAGATTGCATTGATCTCAACTGACTAGGTAGTTCAAGTGGGTCTGAATGTGTTCTGTTATTTGTATTAGGAAATTAGTGTCTCTCTTACTTTCAAGAGGGGCTAGTACAATGGAACGTGGCACCACATCAGGAGTCATGTCATCTCATGGGAAGTAAATTTAATAAGAGTGCCTGGGAAGGATGTCTTAGGGCTCAGGAGACCACAGGCAAGATACTATTCAAGAGGGTGTTAAAGTTAGGCCCTAAAGGGAACTGAGGATGTTACCTCAGGCGTAGAAACACTTGCCCAGCTAGCATGAGGCCCTGGGTTCTATCCCTAGCAGCGGGGTAGAAGGAGCCAGGGGAGGGGAGGAGAGGGGAGAGGAAAGGAGGAGAGGGTGAATGTGCAATTCAAGGGTCAGTGAGTCCAAATCCAGCTCAGTGTCTCCAAGGTCAGGCTCCTGAATTCCTGGAGGGTACAGGGATTAGGTGGCTTTTCCCTCTGGCATGGATCTCCTGAAGGTGATGAGGCCAGCCCAAGTCTAACTAAAGCAGTAAGTGAGAGGAGGGACACCATGGAGTCTGCACAGCCTCCGTGAAGTCCCACGGAAGTAGCCAGTCTTCCAGATTAGGCAGTAGTCAGTCCTAATACATTACATAGGAGGGAGTTGCAAAATCAAAATGATGATCTTCCCAGCGTGGGTGGTAATGTTAGGTGTGAGGAGGTCACCGTAATATGCTCTTCAGTAAAATTTTACATGAACAAGGTTTGTGTAGCCTCGAGTTTTATTATGAATCGCAGCTGCCTGTGCAGTGTGCTTTGGTTGTCATTTGTTGTATCTAAAAGGGAAGATATCTGAAAGGGAAGATATCTAAAAGGCACTTCTTGGTGCCTCTGAAAACGTGTTAATACGCCCACGTTTGCTGTAAACTGGAGGGAAGCGCGCTTCTAACCCAGTGGGTCTTCTTTCCACAGGTCTTTCCACAGAGGAGAATCTGTCTGCGGCTGTCACCAGCCAGCCGGTTCACCAGAAGGGAGACGTTATACCCTTACTTGTGACCAGCAACTCTGACCAGTTTCTGACAACCCCGGATGGTGATGAGAAGGACTTAACACAGGAAAACTCTGAATTGAAACACAGATCCTCAAAGAAAGATTTGTTAGAGATAGACAGGTTCACAATTTGTGGGAACCGAATTGACTGAGTTCCGTGGCTAACGAGGTGAAGATGCCCGGCTCTGGGGTGGAAAATGCCGGGCCGCCAGGACAGACAGAGGTTAAAAATGGCACTTAAATATTTATTTAAAAACATAAATTATTAATGGCAAGCAAATCTTAGTATCTTTCTTCCATAAATGTGGTCTGACAGAAGGTCAGATCACAGAACAGCCGTGGCCTCTGGCCTTGACTCTGGGAATCTTGATGGATGATGAGCACTTCGTCCCGCTTGGCCAACAGCAATGCCACTTCCGGCACCAGCCAGAGCATTGTAAGAGCTCCTTTGCTTTGTCAGCTTGGGCTTCCGGAGTGTTGGCTTTTCCTTGAGGCCTCTTCAATATAAAGACATACCTAGGAAACTGTGAAGCCTCCTCACGGGCTGTCTTTCCAGTCTCATGCTGTTTCACAGACTTTTCAAACTTCATCTGCCAAAGCATTAAAAAATTATTAAACATAAGGCAAGGTAAATGTTCTTACCATCAGAGTCATCCTTGAAGAGCCATCTGAGTTAATCGGAATAAAAGTCGCCCTTAAATAAGACGTGATGAATAGTCACGTCTTATAGGAGACAAAAGCCGTAAGCCAGTGGAAAAAAAAAGTTAAGGTTACACAGCACTGAGAAATGTTTCATGATTTTTCAGCTACTCTTAAAAGCAAACTTGAGCTGTGTGCTATTTAACTGCAGTGACGTGGTTTTTTGTTTTTTTTTAAGGCATCTTTTTACTGGAAAAGCAAGCAATGTTAACTGTAAGGTAGAGTTAACTGGTTTTGCTTTAAAGCTAATTGTTTTCATCAGTTATTGTAGTTTAAAGGATTTGATGTTGAATAGGCTGAAAAGTTGTTGGTGTACAAAACTCAAAGCTGTCTGATTTTAACAGGATTTTTTTTCAAGCAACAATTTTAAATTTTCCCAGCAGCACCTTGCTGGGCTTGTAGAACACATTTGTCCTTCCATGGTAGGGCTATGTTCTGTGTCTGCAGGTGATGGTGCATGTGCTGGGACTCACAACCGTAAGTGGGGTGTTGGGCACTGCAGTATAGACGCTGGGAACAGCAGCCAAAAGTGCTCTGGGATTTTTGCTTGGGATCAGGATTCCATCTCTGCTTAGTTGGTGGCCTACCTCCTAGGACAAGTGATTTCCACCCCATTTTTGTCTTGAGAATCTTCTGCATTCTGTTTTAAAGAATTGAACATGTCTGATTTTGAAGCATTCAGAAGATCGTCCTGTAAACCTCATCCTCTGATGTTTCAGTTCTGGAAGTCAGCTTTCATGCAAAAATTTCAGGTACATTGACACTGAAGGCAAATTTAAGGTGGTTTGTCTGTATCCTGATAAAATGTAAAACAAGCTTTAATGCTTTGGCTTGTTCGTTTGAAATACAGAAGTAATTTCTAATGTTTTGCACTAACTAAAGAAATTGCAGATTGGTGTTGGAGATGTTGTACATGCCTTGTGAAACCAGGAAGTATTCTTAAGTTAAATAATGAACATTTTCATTTCATGTATGTTTCAGTGGTGCCCCATTTTAATACCGTTCTTTCCTTTTCACCAACAAAGGAACAGTGTCTGTGGTGACTAGAGACAGTGGAGGAAGCATTGCCAAACCCAGGGCAAGAACGTGACTTAATGTGTCTCAGTTCTGCTTGAACTCTGTCTTGTTTTCAGGTTTTCATTTCCTTTGCAGATGCTGTTGGGAGTGTGGACGGTATTCATTTCTTCTGTCATAATGGCATTCAGTACTAATTTTATAAGTGCATCTTGTGTGAAAACTCAATAAATTCAATTTTGTAATCTTTTTTTAAAAAGGTCACTTAATTTATTTTAGTAATGTTTATTATATTTGGTGTACTGAATTTTCCACTCAGAAATTTATTTCGAGTTTACAAAAAATAGAGCTGTGTTAATTATCTCTAATTACTTTTGTTCTAAATGGTGACAAAAGTTGTATTTTGTCATTGAAAGAAAGCCTGTGCCTTGGTCATAGATCATTTAGGACCTCTTAGCACAGGAAGGTAGTGCAACCCTCGGGGATCTGGAATGGCACTGCCCGCCTGTCACATCTGGGAGTCACATTCAGAACAGTGCCGTGGGCACAACGTAGGTCAGACCCCGTTTATCTACCTCTGGATCAAAGTAGAAATGCCAGCTATCATTCGTGAATTTGTCCTAGCTCCTTGTGGACTTGCACCAGCCCTAGACTCTGCATTCTTTAAGTACAAGCATAAAGGATGCATGCTAGAATTGGCTCCTGAGAGTCCACCCCACCACCTCTGTTAGCTCAGCGCAAGAGACAAGTGCACAGATATTCCAGAAGTCTCTCAACCCCATGCATTTCTTTTTCCACAGTGATTTGCTAGTTGTCTCCTGTGTGTCAGGAACTGTTCTGAGCAGGAACTACTAGCAGCAGCAAGGCCTTGCCTGCTGGGGACAACTGACTGCTACGGTTCTCCTGGCACAAGCTGTCCCGTGACCAGATGGCCCACCAGGCGCACGTCAGACCTAAGATAATGTTCATGTTTGCCGTCCTCCTGATGTTTCCCTGTCTGCTTAAGATCGTTCCGTAGCAGTGTCACAGTGCTTCTGTAAAGTGCAAAGAAAACCATTTTCACCATGGACTGCTCGTTACCTGCCAGAATCTGCTCTCAGGACTGCAGCAGGCTTCACATCCACATCAGTGGGCACTTCATGCACAACCCCTCTTTCTGCATGGAACCATGTGCCTAATTCTCACCCAGGGGCCATCAGAAGAGTGTACACATTTTCAGGTCAATATGCAGAGTACTGTGGGTCCCTTTAACCTTTTCTGTCACCTTCCACCAGCTAGAACCCACAGAAGCTGGTGGCCTGGTTTCAACCATACAGATACTCCACAGAACCCCGGGGTGGCAGTGTCTTACAGGTGGAGTTGCTCAGGCCCCAGGATACCTCTGAAAAGCAAAGTCTATGATCCACTTAGACAACTCAGACTGCATGACAGGAAACAAACTTGGGAAATGCCTTTGTTCTAGATGACCTCCAGTAGGTCTGTATCCCCCAAAGTCTGAAAAGATGTTGAGAGAGCTTTCCATGGATGTCAAACCTGCCTCTAAAGCTCCTGCTTCCGAAGCACTCTACCGTACTCCTGCTTACAGGTGGTGTTGTAGGGAAAGACAGGGATCTTCCCACCCAGCATTTTCAGAGGTCATATCCAGCACACCCTGGAAATGAACATTAAAGTCCATTTTTTCACATGCTATTACTGAGCAGATGTTTCTTGCCCCTTATTTCAGGAAAGTGTGTGTATAGTAAGTTACTTACATGGGACCAACAAGATAGCCTATTGGGCAAAAGCATGTGCTACCAAGCCTGACAACCTGAGTTCAATGCCACGGAACCCACACAGTGGAGACAGCCAATTCCTGAAAGTGTCATCTAACCACACATGCCCACACAAATATAAAAGTTTGAAAAAGTTACAAGTATAACCTAACAACGAGGAGAAGCAGAAGGAAAGAAGTCAATAGATCAAAACATCTCATATGTATGTTTGAGGATTATCTCACCATATATACCTTTCTTTCCCATGTTCTTAACAGTATCTTTCCAGAAGCAGTTTTTAATTTTAAGAAACCGATGCTTTGGTTTTAACCTTCATATATTGGGATCTGGTGTTTAGTATATCAAATATTTTGTCCTATTTTTTTTCCTGAACTTTTAAAAAATATTTTATCTGTTATTTTTTTTATATTTAAGTCTAAAATAGATTTGAATTTTTTTGTATATGATATGAAGTATTGGTCAAGTTTTTTGTTTTTGACAAAGATTTTCAATTCTTTTAGAACTATTGAAAAGATTATCCTTTTTTGAATTTCTTTTGTACTTTTAACAAAAACAGTTATGTAGATGTGAGTCAGGGAAAAAAAGAGCAGTAAAAATGTCTAAGGTCAAGGGTGCCATACAAGTAGGTGTTGAAGATATCCATGTGGTACGGTTCAGTGTGAAATGTGGTATTAATTAAATGCCTCAGACACCAGGGTGCTTTAGATTATTCCCGTAACACATTTAAGGAGGGATGTCTGTCAGTGGTGGGAAGTTACTCAGAAGAAACTGGTATGCTGCCGGAGTCCCAGTGAGCCGCAGTTTGCTTCGTGTAGGGAACTGAAGGCTCAGCGGTGCTGAGGAAACAAGGCGGTGATAGGAAGCAGGAGCGGGAGGCGGGGTCTCGAGAACCGGAAGACCCTACTGAGATGGCTGCCTTATCTAACACAACCTCACTTAGTAGGTGCGTGAAGGAAGGAGTTCCTGAGGGGTTGGGGGTTTTATGGTGGTGTTTTGGGTTTTTTTTCCCCCATGGGTGTGTGTGCTTGTGTGCGATGTATGTGAGTGCTGTATGCGTCCACGTGTGGAAGCTGGAAGCTGATGTCAGTGACCTCCGCGGACATTCACTCCCCACTTTATTGAGGCAGGCTCTCCTGATGACCTCAGAGCTCGCCGATTCTGGCCAGCCTAGCCAGACAGCTGCCTGGCATCTTTTTTAAAGGATTAGATTAGAAAGGCAAACAAAAGTGATCCACGTGTAACAGAAAAAAATCACCTGAAAGGGGATAAGAGATGGCGTGTTCTGGAGTCCATCATGAGCCCAGGGGCACGGATACAGGTCACTCCAAGTTCCATGTTCCAACGTGGAAACACTGTTAAGTTTATTTTATAGTAACAACAAAGAATGTCATAAAATGAGGCTCTTTTCAGATCTACTGGTGGAAACATGAAGTAGGTAGTTCCAGCAAAATGTAACTCTCAGCATAGACCTCAAATGTTCTCGAGTGCACTGAGTGTTGGGATTGGCCGAAGCTATTGGTCTGCTATGTGAATACGTTCCACAGGAAAACTAGTGTTCTGATTGTACATTCCAAATAGTTTACCTTAAGGCCACAGTGATATTAGGTCGTTCACAGAGGAGGGCAGTAATTGACTATTAAGGTGGCTAAAGATATTTGGCTCTGGACTTGGCAACATTCCAAACTATAGAAGTTCTAATCAGCCTTGTACACCATTCCATTGGAAGATACAGCTTCTTTCTGGACGCTTTCATCCATAGTGGGCAGTTAATTTTGAAACTGCAATTATTTTCAATAAGCATATTCTTGTATTTTAAATATGTCTACACAGAACTGTAAGTACTAGAAAGGTCAGAACACCTATAGTGTATATAAACATCTTCTTGACATGCTTCAATAATACAAGGCACAGGAATGAATAAGCTATGCTCTTCGCTCATGAAGCTTACCTGGTCTAGTAGCAGTTGGAGGTGACAGGTGAATTCGCCCAACAGCTACAGCCCTTCCTGATAAGCATTACTGTCATTATAAGCACTGGTTGCAGAACATGCCATTCAGACAGGTTCTGTCACATTTGTTTCTGCAGCCTCAGGACCTTGGAAGTTCCCAGGAGGCCAATAAATATTTGTTGGATGAGCCAAAAAAGGAGCCACCATGGAGAATGTGCCCTTGCGGTGCCTTGAAAGAAAGACTAGGACTTAAAGTCAGGGAAGGACGGGCAAGGCAGGCAGGTGTGTCTGAAGAAGGAACCGCAGGCAACCTGGCTGCAGTTACAGGCTCAGCCCCTCACAAGCCCAGATACCCAGCATCCACAAGGTCAAGACCACATCCAGGGATTGGTTTAACATTCTGCTGTGCTGCTTGCTGCCTGTGTGGTCCTGCACAAGTTGCTCAACCTTCCTAAGGTGTGGTGTTCTTGCATGTAGAATGGGACGAACAGCACGGACTCCACAGAGACATGAAGATGAAATGAAAATGTGGAACATGAGCACAGCTCGGTGCTTTACACAAGAGCTCCAATAGCGGTGAGATGGCAGTCCTTTCTATAGCTGCCATCTTACCTGTTCTAACACAATCTCATCCGCCACCTTACAGTTTACAAAGTAGCCTTTGTTCACTTATGATAATTATAAGAACCCGACTTAAAATGACACTTAATGATCCCCTCCACCACATCCTTCCACAAGGAAGTCAGGGAGGGCCAGATGTCTGTGTGACTTTCCTGTCAGAAGCTTGTAATGTGATCCAGGCTAACAGTTTCCACTTTTTCAGGGTGCTGGGGAACAAGTAAGAGAAAGTATGTGAGGAGACAGCTCAGCACTGTGTTAGTCTACATTATGTTGATTACTGTCAGATGCTTCATAGCCTAGAGGAGGTTCCTCATAGGGGTCCCTGGATCCTGGCATCCAAGAACAAGCTAGAATACAGATTCTAGAGGCCCACCAAAGTCTGAATCAGAAACCCCAGGGGTGGAGCTCACTACTGTGTGTTCGTTGGCCTCAGGGTGATTCCTGACCAGTGAGAGAAGAACCCTGACTTTTGAGTCCTGACCCTTGGATATGAACCTCAGAATTATGCCTAACCCCATATAGGGAAAATACTGAAGAGACTACAAAAGCACCCAAAGGATAAAAGATGTCTAGCAAATGTCTATCTCATTTAAACTCTATATTTAATTGTTGCCACTTGCTTATGGCCCAGAAGCTGGGGAGAGGCAGAGCGAGATCAGGATAAGGGGCTTCCAGATCTCCCTCCAAGCCTGTGCTGCCTCCACTGCACTCGGCGCTCCGTCCTCATCACCTTTCAGATCAGTAATGCAAAAATGACAGCATGCTTCATGAAGATGCCATGATACATGAAAGCTATCATCTCCAAAGGAAGAGGAAAAAAAACCCTTAAGAGTACTGTGATTCACTGCCAGATGTTCCTCACTGCACAACTGGCTGCCACAGGACTGCCCACAAGGCAGGCGACATTCTACCTCTGGAAGCTGTGCTCAGTGGGGGCCACAGATACCCTACACATGAGTGGTCAAGTAAGGTGGCCTGTCCTATAGAGATAGCAGAATGTGATGAGAGGGTGAAGCTTTCTTCACAGTGGCATCCAGGGACAGCCTCCAAAGGCCACATGATGGTTAAGGACAACGAAGAGGAGAGAGGAGAGAAGGAGGAGGAGCCTCCTCATTCAGGCTAAGAATGAGAAGTGGAGAGAAGGACGCGTAGAAGGATGAAGGTGCTCTAGAGTGCAACAGGGGGCATTTTAAGCTAAAGTAGCAAGTTCCTGGTAGAAGTCCAGGTCTCCAAGCCCAAGACCAGAGAAGCTAAAAAAGTAACTCTGCTCAGGGAAGTTAGTATGGAATCAGGGAAGCTAGTGGGGAACAGTTTGTATGAAATGCACTGGCCCCAGACAGACCCAGCGTCACACCAGAGCAATGCCAGGACCTCACACTGGCCTGCAGGCATCTTCTGATACCTTGTGTTCAACGAGACAGGATTCTGAGCCTAGCCTTGGTCCATTTGCTTGAGTGCTGACACGAAGTCAAAGCTGATTTTGTCTGATCTGTTTCTCGTTGGATGGTCTGAAGAGTCCCCTTTATATCTGCCACTCTGCAGGAGTGATTCCCAGAGTCAAGCTGAGCCTGCTCACGGGTCCAGGATGGTGGCACATTTCCACAAAGCAAATGGGAGGGATGGTCTGTGATTCACATGCTGAGCAGCAGACTCCTGAGCTGAGCTCCCCCACATAGGGCAGAACAGAAAGCTGGGCTGGGGAAGGAGCACTGAGAGGATGAAATAAAGTTAGGCAAGTTCAGGTTCCACCCAGCTTAGTCAGTCCATGTCCCATCGTTGTCAGAGATACTTTGGTCAATTTATGCAACAGTTTTCCTTGGCTTACAGTTTTAGAAGTTCCAGTCTATGACCAGTCTATGCTACTTTGAGCCTGTGCTGAGGCCACATCTCTGGTAACAATGTGTAGCAGAGTAAAACTGCTTATCTCCCAGACAGGAAGTGAAACACAGAAAAAGGAGGGTGCTTGAGACCCATAATCCTTTTCAAAAGTATGTCCTAGTAACCGCAGGACCTCCTGCAAGGCACCGCCTCCTAAAGGGTCCCCAGCAGTGCTACCAGGGGTCCAGGGTTTACTACATGGGCCTTTGGAGGACAGTCAATATTCAAAGTATAGTACCATCTTGAATTGAAAAATAGAAAAGATGATCTTCCTCTGCAAACACACTGACTAAATGCATTACTCATTTCACCTTAACTATTAAGTTTAAAGATGATGCAGGTCTTGGGACGGTGGAAGTTTAGTGCTAAAGTAGTTCTAACAAGGCATCTAACCTTTTCAAGCCAGGACAGACTTCATTTCTCCTGTACCCCTGATCAATTATTATCTAACTTTGTTTTGAAATAAGAGCTGTTGTACTAATCCTAACATTTTTAATGTGTATTTTTAACTGAATTTTTGTGCATTTCATACAATAAACATTAATTATATTTAGGCCCTGTCCCATCCACACCCTCCATACCCCCCAACCCCAGAATTCAACCATGGCCCATTTGCTCACAGAGTTCCAGTCCTTAACCATTATACGGTCTGTCTACAGACCTTAGAATATCCCTGCACAAGAGGCAGTGTGAGCAGCTCCCGGCACACACAAATCATTTTTCCAACAAAAGCATGCACAGCTAAAATCCTTATGCTCGCTCCCTTCGGCTCAGACTTTCCAGACTCTCACATGATTCTAATCTCCATAGACTGACTTTGTGGAGTGTTATTTTTAGAATTGGATTACAAAGGGACTGTTCTGGTTACACTGCTTATACAGTAGAAATATCTATTTTCACCCTACGCAATCTGGAAGTATGAAGCTGTACAGCATGGGTTTATGTGATGCCTGGCACTTTTCAAATGATCTATCCTCGACTTCTCAAAATTCAGCACAAAAGGGCTGGCGATGCTTACCAATCAGCTGAGGCCCTAGTTTTCCAACAGTTTGGGTGCAATGCCAGGGCTGGAGAGGAGGAGCCCTGGAGGGGCATGGTACTTACTTTCTACAGAGGGCTTCCAAATCGTGGGCAGAATATGCCCAGCGCTGCTGTCTCCATTCTGAGGAGAGGAATTGGGGTGGTGGTGGGGAGGGGTCAAGCCCCTTCCTGGCTCAAAGAATGACAAACATTACAGTTGTAAAGCTGTTGTTCACTTAGAGCCTCAATTAACATGTATGGGCGGATTCACAAGTCAGTAAGACCTCAGACCATGAAGGACAAGGTAGAGGCAGAACGAGAACTGCTGTAGCTTCACCATCTAATCTGCTGTGTGCTCCTTCAAACTGTTTCTGCTCCTCTATACAGAGATCCAGGTGTCTTCGTGCAAATAGATTTCATTGAAACTCTATCATTGTACATACTGGCTTATAAGATGTTCCATTTCTTCTACATGTAGTGGGCAATCTTCCATGTCAATAAGTTAAAATCATTTTCAGTGGCTATGTAAAATGCCATGTATGGCCAAATCATAATTTGTTTGATGAATTCCTTAACATTAAGCATTTGTCTGGTTAATTCCTTAGGGTCCTTTCCTAGAGTTGGAATTCCTTGGACAAATAAGTTCTGACATGTGCTGCCTAACTACCTTGCATAGCAAATGTCTGGGTGTTTCTGGAACCCACATTCTCGTCAACCTTTCTGCCTCCTAATTTTTGCCAACCTTGCAGAGCTGGAAACCAGAGAGTTTATTTTAACAGTATGATTAAATATTTTAACACCTGTAATGTGTGTAGTAGATATTTCCATTTCTTTTACATCATCTAATGATTCTGTTATAACTTTAATTCTGTGCTAATTTCTCTTTAATCAATGAAGATTCAACCAGTCATTTAGGGAATCCAAAAGAGTTCATAAAGAGAAAATCTTTGTCCTACCCAGGTTAAGCCAGGCCCTCAGTGAGACCCAGAAATCAATTTTCATTCTTGCAATATGCTATTTACCAAAAAAGTCTCTCTTCTGCAAGAGGAATCAGACATATGTTAAACACAGGAAACAAGGAAGAGGTGGATGACATGCTCAGCTCTGTCCGTCCTTTAGTCAGGAAGGCAGCAGCTCCCCAGACACCTCTCATCTGCACCCTGACTAGAGAAAGTATGGCTATGCTTATTGCAAGTGGGACAGGGAGGTGGGAACTAGGTCTCCTGCCTGGACTAGACCAGTATTTTTCAAGAATTTTGACTGCAGTCCATTACAGGAAATGTAATTAAGATTGAAACCCAGTGTGTACACACAGTTACAAGTGGAAAACAAACTAGGACAAAGTAGTTTGTCTTTCCGCTCTCTGATTTACTTGTTTCCTATCTGTCATTTTTGAATGCTGGTCATAATGTGTGCCCTGCTTTGCCTTCTATGGCTGTGATAAAGCACTCTCCAAAATGACTTGAAGGACAAAGGATGTATTTGGCTTATACTTTCCTGTCACAGCCTATCATTGATAAAGTCAGAGCAGGAACCTGGAGTCCAGCAGGAACTGAAGCACAGATTGTGGAGGAATGCTACTTACTGACTTGCATCCTCTGGCTTGCTCAGCTACCTTTCTGATATAGCCCAGGTCCACTTGCCTAAGGCTGGCACTGCCTGTAGTGGGTTGGGCCCTCCTACATCACTAACAATCAAGAAAATACCCCACAGGTGTTCTCACAGGCCAGTCGGATCTGGGAAAGTCTTCAGTTGCGCTTCCCACTTCCCAGATGTCTCCAGTTTGTGTCAAGTTACAAAAACTAAGCAGCAAGTTAAATTGGTTTCACACCTGGTGGTAGAGCTCATCCCACAGTTTGAAAAACACCGGCTTAGCTCAAACATAGTCAACTGCCTGGAATGAACCAGCCCAAAACACCACCGTGGGTCATTAGCAGAGACTCCAAGGGAGGTAGGTGTCAAGAGTGGCATCTAACCTCACGGGGAGGACATGGTATGTACATGTGAAGATGTTCCGAGTGAAGGCAGAGGAGGCTGTGTCCGGCGCCAGGCCTGCACACTCTGGGATGTCTGAAGGTGAGGTTAAAAAAGTTGTTTAAGCCCTGTTCACCACTGGTGGCCTTGGCTGCGTCAGGAGAGCCTGTTGCTAAATTTCCTCCTGGGAAACTGTCCTCCTCTCTAGATCCCTAATGAGGTATAATTTCACCAAACTACAATTTGGGAAACCAGAGTTTATTTGGGCTTGCTTACAGATCGATGGATGAGGGGATTACGTACAGGGGCGGTGATGGGGAGGCTTCCCTACTAAGACCATACCAAAAATTCTACACCCCAGCAGGGACCCTATGACCTCCTAGCAACTGCCCAAGATGGCAAAGGAGCTAGCCTTTCTCCAGCTTCCGCTGCTCATCCCCCACGTGTAGCTCAGGCCACCAGCTGATTGGAAGGCATGACTGACTCTCTCTCTCTGCCCCTCCCTTCCTGTGGAGCGCCAACACTCAAGTTTGTTTGTGATGATCCAAGCAGGCAGATGCAACTGAACACAGTCCAGCTTGTCAGGCGGAGATGAGTCCATACAACAGAACCCCATCAACCCACCTGTAATCCTAGAATTTGGGAAATGGAGGCAGAAGGATCAGGCATTCAAGGCCATCCTTGGCTACATAGTGAGTTCAAGTCCAGCTTGAGTTATGTAAAGCCAAGAGTTAGGGAGAGGCTTCTGTTGGTAAAGCACTTGCCTTGAAAGCATGAGACCTGAGTTTGATTATCAGCACTCACATAAACACTACAAACAAGAGAATTCTACTGTAAATCCCAGCACTTAAGAAGCTAAGACGAGAGGCTCTCTGGGATTTACTGACCAGCAAATCTAGCCAAATTGGTGGACTCCAGGTTCTGTGAGTCTAATAAGATGGAGAGAGATTGAGAAAGACATCAGACATGGACCTCTGGCCTCCGTATACACATGTGAACATACAAGAACACATTCTAACACAAACACATAAAACCCACCACAAAAACCCCACAGAATCTCATCAGGGAGCCAGAGCCCAGAATAGAGTGTTTTCTTAGATTCTTAGAGGCCTTCCCTCCTCGGGTTTAGCCTACTAGCAACAGGCTGGCTTCTTCCGGGGCCTCTTCAAAAGATCCTGCCCTGTTTCTTCAGGTATGTTCTACTACAACTCTTTCTCTGTTCTTTTTCTCCTGTAGAAAAAATTCTCCCAATGCCTTTCCAACTACAGTCATCAAAGATGCTGTCCCAAAGACTCTGTTAAAACTCTGATGTTCCCTCACCTTGCTGAGAACAGCTTTGTGGTACAGAACCTGGACCATCTTTTATGGGGATCCTGTCACATGTGCCATGATGTATGGAGCCTTCAGCAGATATGAACCTTAGGGCAAACGGCGCCTCTCACGTCCCTGGCACTGGCTCCTGCCGTTACTTCAGTATGGAGTGTCAATATTCTTTGTTGCAAAGATGGGGTTGGTGTTAACAGACAAGAAAGAAGTCCTGTCCTCATGATGCCCTTGTGACTGACTTGTGCCTGCTTGAGAGGACTTGTCTCACAGGTCGTCACGAACTCTTCAAAACTCCTTCCTGTCAGGAGGTGAAGAGGTGTTTCTTAAAACCCCAACTTATCATCTTCAATTCATTCATTCATTCACATGGCCAGTGGGAAGAAGAATCCCAAAAGATCACTCCTCTGACGCTGAGTTGTGTGTTTGAAACAGCTGTCTGAGCTGGGTGCAGTGGTTTACTACTGGCCAGGCCAGAGCAGGAGGATAGTTTGAGGCCAGCCTTGGAAACACAGTGAGTCCTTGTCTCCAGGGAGGAGAAGAATCTGAAACTCATCTTGGCAGTTCTGGGAAAGGTACTGTACTCCTTCATCTCTCTGTGTTCTCTCAATCCTTATAGAAAACAGTGGTCAATCAGTAATGATCGAAGGAACAGAATCTCCACTGTCTTGGAAGGCTGGGCCTCCCAGAGATGCGATGACCAACATGGTATTTTTGTTTGTATATTTGCCCCGATACTTTCTGAACTTTGTTTTCATTGATTATACTACTCAGAGATCAAACAGGTTTAGTGATCCTCACTTTTCAGGACAGGAGGACAAGACCTGGAAAGGTGAGACGGCCCACCCTAGGTCATACCTCACACTAGTGAGGAAACTCAACCACATGCAGGTCTGTGACCCACAACTCTGGGTTGCTCTCACCCCCTGAAGACAGCACCCTGCTGCCACATAAATTAAGTTTCTGAGACTTCCTAATTAAAATGGCAGTAATTAGCTCTGTCAATTTAACATAGATGACTGATATCGATGTAGTCTTTGCCTCCACTTAACAGACATCTTTTACTACTAATTAGGCTACAAGATGCTTCCCTTCCTCCCAGCCCCGCCTCAGCAAGCGTCTGACCCCTGCTGAAAAGCTCAGACAGTATCAGTTGCAGAAGTAGTTCTAAACGGGGACTAGACTCTTCTGTGTTGATGGACTCAGCCTTGACAGCCAGCTATCCCGCGGGCTTCATCTTAGAGCCAGTCATGTTCCCTCTGCTCACATTCCAGGGACAACAACCTCCCATTTAAAGAGTCCCCATTCCCATGGCCTCACTGCATAGTGAGGGGAGCCCCCCAGGTCCCAGCAGACAGTAATGCTTAGTGTTTGGTGGGCTGTTGCCTACACTGTCATCCGCACTCCGTTAAAGTTCCCTGAGCACATGGGGTAGTTTGCTGGGCACACATCCTTTTTCTGCCAGGCTTTGTCATTATCTACTTCCTTTATGGATAACACGGATTTTGAGAAAAGCTGCAACTGTGTAGTAAGTGACACAGGCAGAATTCAAGCCCTAGTGTGCCAGCTTGTGGACCCACAGCAGCATTATCCTGTGTGTTCCACCTGCAGCCTTTCTGTGATACTCTGGGTCATGTTTGTCATGTGGCCCACGGTCCTGTCCACAGGTAGACAAGGCCAGCAGAGCTAAGGAAGGTCATAGGAGCTCCCTCTCCTATGGGACTCAGTAGGCATCAGCTGGTTCTTCAGAGATCAAAGGAGTGAAGAAAAGGAACCCATTTCCATGGGTGTCCCTCCATGCAGGGAGGGGGCCAAGGGCTAGCTACATGCTGTGTCAGTCCTCAGAGGTGGGGCAGACATCTCAGGTTTTCTGGGGTCCAGAAATGGCAAGGCAATCCCTAAGACCCTGCAGAAGTTGGTAGAGATGATACTTGTACAAAGTTTCCCCAATATCAAAAAACATTCTCCAATGACCAACTGAAGCGTGGAAAAATCGTCCCATTCTGGGTCAAAGACAACAATCCTCGGGTGGAGCTGGTACCATCCATAAAAGGTGATTAAGAAGGAGCCAGCTCATGTGACTGGCTGCATAAACCAAGCCCAGGCAGAATCAAAGTCTCTGATCTACTATACTTTGATTCTCAAGAGTCAAGGTCCAAGAGCCACTGTAGATGGCACATACTTTCCTTAGGGCTAACCAGCTCTGGTTGTCCCCAAGAAGAGTCACGGCCCATGTTTCTGGCTGTGTATCCTTCCAGACAACTAGAGTAGATGCCAGTCTGTCCCCTCCAGCAGAAGTTTAAGTAAGATTCATTCAGTCTGCTGTCCTTGAAACCTGAAACTTGGGCAAGATGACAAGTCAAGTCACATAAAGGGAATGACAAAAGGAGGATGTAGCTTGTCGTCTAAAGTGTTTGAGAAGACTCCAGGAGATGTGAAATAGAAGATGAGGCTTAGACTTCTTCCTCCAGATACGCCCTCTGCTGGGCCATGCCCACATACCAGCATTATGGACGAGGACAGCAGATGACATCTCTATTAGTGCCCTCAGCATCTGTGGCACCTGCCAACAGACCCTTGGGTAGAAAAACTACCCACACCAGCATGGAAGTTGCTGTCTGGGGTCCACTTTGGGAGATAAGCACACCTGGAGGTTCTTGGGGAAGGGGCAGCCACCGCCCCTTAGGTGTGCCTGGGTGTGGGTGGAGAGATCCCAGGAATGTTTCTCCACCTGTTTAAATAGGTCCCACTGGGGTTAGAGGCCTGGAGAGCTACACTGACTGGTAAGAGAGTCTGGGACATCCCTTGACTGCTGTTTCCCATCTCCCTGTAGGAAATAAGGCAGACCTGCAAAGATCAAATTATGGGAGACCCAGCAACATGGGTCTGCATCACTGTACTCTGTCAGAAAGCTCTGAACTCCATCTCTGGAGTCTCTTAACACTACTGAAAACAAAGTGAGGGTACGTGGCCTTGGGAGAATAGAGAGTGGGGCCCAGGCAGAGTGGTTCAGCATGAGGCACTTCAAAGGAAAAGCACTTGACAGGCTGTTCTCTAAGATGCTGGCTAGCTAGAGACATGGGTTGGGCTCCTCCTGCAGGATATCTGTGTACCCAGTTCCTCTCTCTCTCTCTCTCTTTCTCTCTCTCTCTCTCTGTTCATCTCTTCCTCCCTCCCCTCTCCCCAGCACTTGAAGAGTAACACCCAGCAGAACTAAGGCTTAGTCTGTCCTGACTGGCCAGTGCCCATGCCTTTGGATTGGGGAATATATCTCACACCCTTGGTTCTGATTTAAAGCAAATGACCTGCTCCTCCCTTCACATAGTCCTCCCTTCCCACAGTCCTCCCTTCCCACAGTCTTCCCTTTCCACAGTACTCCTTTCTCACAGTCCTTCCTTCCCACAGTCCTCCCTTCATATAGTCCTCCTTTCTCACAGTCCTCCCTTCACACAGACCTCTTTTTACTTTCATGTCTCATACATACATATATGTTTAAATTTAAATCTAGATCCTTCACATGAGAAAAAACACGCACTATTTGCCTTTCTGAGTCTGGCTTCTTTCGCTTAGCATAATAATGTCTAGTTCTGTCCATTTTCCTGCCAGTGTCATAGTTTTGTTCTTAACAGGTGAATAAGATTCCTTTGTTTATAGGCACCACATTCTCTTCATCCAGTTATCTGTCAACGAACCTCAGGGCTGGTTCTGTATCTTGACTTTTGTGCATAATGCAACAATAAACATAGATGTGTGGGTATCTCTGTGGTCTGTTGACAGAGGCCTTCAGGTATGTGACCAGGAGTGGTGTGGCTGGGTCATATGGTAGTTCTATTTTTTGTTTGTTTTGGAGGTGTTCCCATACTGACTCCCATGGTGGCTGCTCCAGCCGACGCGCCCACCAGTGTGTGAGGATTCCTCTTTCCCCACAGCTTCACCAGCATTTCTTGTCATTCTTTTCCCCTTGATGATGGCCATTCTGAATGGGCTGAGGTGGTATCTAAAAGTTTTCATTTTCATTTCCATAATAGCTAAGGCTGTCGAACACTTTTTCAGATTCATTGGCCATTTGTATTTCTTGCTTTGAGAACTGTCTATTTGATTCATTAGCCCACTATTGGTCAGATGATTTAGTTTGGGGTATTTGAGTTTCTAAGTTCTTTACAGATGTGGGATATTAATCCCCTGTCAGATGTAGAGCTGACAAAGATTTTCTGCCATTCTGTAGGCTGCCTCTTCACCCTGCTGACTGATTGCTTCCTTTGCTTTTACATGTCATGAAATCCTGTTTATTCGTTCTTGGTTCTGTTTCCAGAGCCATAGCAGCCGTTTGCAGACGTTCCTGGCCCGTGCCTTATCTTGCGCTGTTTTGCCTGCTTCCCTCCAGCAGTTTCAGAGCTTTGGATCTTATGTTAAGATCTTTAATTGTATGAGCGAGGAGCAAAAGAGGACATGCATCATGAAAGCAAGAGGTTCTGCGGGAGGGAGAAAGGACAGTGAGTCAGCAGGATGCGGAGCGGGAGAAGGAGGGGGAGCAATGAAAGCAAGGCATGATGTTTATATTCTGTCAGGGAAATAACTTAGTGAGTTTTCTGAAGAGTGGTGTGAGGAAAAGTATCAAAAAATTAAAAGATAGATGAACTAATTCAACATATTTAAGGGTCAAGTTCTGGTGAATCAAATAATCTTGAATTTTGTTAAAGCCCCTATTATTTACTAGTCCCCTCAGGTAAGTCGTATACTATCTCCAAGTCTGTTACTCTATCTGTACAATGGGACTAATTATAATAACTCCTTCCTAAGGTTCTCTAAACATTAATTGAGGCAACATTTGCAGCGTACTTGTTTCAATTTACTAGTCCTTACTAAACTCAACCAAGAGTCATCTTCTTATTGTGATCAAGAATTAATTCTAGGAGCTCAAGAGATGGCTCAGCAGTTAAGAGTACTCGCTTCTCTTGCAGAGGACCCAGGTTTGATTCCCAGTGCACACAGCAGCGAACAACCATGAGTAACTCTGGTTGCAGGGGATCCTATGCCCTCTTCTGGCCATCTCAGGCATTGCATGCAAACAGTGCACTTACATGCAGGGAAAACACTCATACAGATAAAATAAAAATAATTCTTCTTGCCTTTTTGAGACAGGGCTTCTTTGTAGCCCCTGATGGCCTAGAGCTCACTGATGGCCTTGACTCACAGAGATCTGCCTGCCACTACCTCCCAAGTGCTGGGATTAAAGGCGCGTGCACACCCAACAATAAAAATAAATTTTAAACATTTTTAAGTAAAAAAATTAAATCTAAGGACAGGGGTGTTTTACATAAACCACTTTATTACTATTATTATTATTATTATTATTATTATTACTTTTGAGACAGGGTCTCACTGTATAGCCTGGACCTGGCTTCAGAGATCTGGCCTGCCTCTGTTTCCTGTGTGACAGGATTAATGGTGTGCAACACCATACGTATCCTCATACTTCATTTTTATAACAGCACCAATTATGATACTTTAAAATGTGGGATGTTTAATAAATTATAGTTCACCCACACAGTAGATTACCATGCAGATATTTAAAAATATAATGAAATATTTATTGGCATAGAAACATGTTCAAATGTGCTACTAAGGGAAGACAAAACAGCCTGAAAACTTTTGATGTGAGACATATACAAAGACGATTTCACCAGCATACCAAGAACATGGGTCAGACTTTTGGGTGATCATGTATGTGTGCAGAGTCAGGGTGCCAAGTGACCTTTTAAACACCTACGTCATTTTTTTAAAAATAAGTTTCTTAATGGCTAGTTTGGGGTTCCCATCAAAATTGAGCATGAAATAATATTTCCATTTGTTCACTGCCGTATCTATACATTCCCTCCACCAGCACCAACATCTCCCACCAGGTGAGTGTATTTGTTAAACCAATGAACCCGAGTTGGCATAGTATGCTCAAACACCCACAGTCCACAGTTTCTGTCGGGACTTAATCTTGGTACTGTCCATTCTTCGAGTTTTTGATGAGTTTGTTTTGTTGCTTGAGGCATGGTCTCACTAAGTAGCCTTAGGTAGCCTAGAATTCACTATATAGAGCAGGCTAGCCTTGAATTCATAGAGATTGGCCTGCATCTGCCTTCCAAGTGCTGGGATTAAAAGCATGTCCTACCATGCCCAGTGATTCTTCAGGTTTTGAGGAATATATAGCGACCTGTATCTCTATCGCAGCATAGCATGGGATGCCTTTGACACCCTTGACGTGTGCTTCACCTGTCCTAATCCCTGCCAACACTGTGTGCACTTCTCCACGGTTTTGCCTTTTCCAGAATGTCAGTGAAAATCAGACGCTTCAGAACTCTTGCAGACCCTCTTCTTTCACTTAGAGAAATGCATGTAAGGTTCATAATTCTTTTCATTTTTAAAGAATTTTTCTCATTTTAATTTATGTCTATGCATGTGTGTGTGTCTGGATGTGTCTGTGCATATGCGTGCAGGTGCCCGTGGAATCCAGAAGAGGGCATCAGATTCCCTGGAACGGGAGATAGGGGTTGTTGTGAGTCACCCCACCTGGATGCTGAGAACTGAACTCAGGTCCTCTGCAAGAGCACTATGCACTCTTAACTGCTGAGCCACCCTCCAGCCCCATCCATTTCTTTCGTGACTCTTGGCATTAAGTAATATTCTATATGTATACTGTATATCCACAGTTTATCCACTGAAAGCACTTCCCCAGTCATCTGAATTTTTGCTCTGTTGAACAGCTTTCAGGGAAAGCTGTTGCCCCAACAAGCATTTTGAAATTTCTTGGGGTCTAGATCACTTCCCTTGCTGACCTGGACTTTAGGTTGTTTCCCAGGAGGACAGGAGCTCACTGTTTTAGTGAAACTAAACAGAGCATATTTTCTACTGATGGAAATGCGCAGGATGGTGAAAATCTGAACAAACCCTGCCAGCTACTTCTGCAGAGACCAGATCTGGTTTCGTGTTGGTTTGGGGGTAACTGGGTTGGCGCACATCAGATGTTTCTTCTTGAATGTTTCTTGTTGAATTATTTTTTATTCTTGGCTCTTTGAGACAATTTCTCTAGATATGGGAAATAGCTTGTTTTGGTCATTTTCAGGGGGCAAAAAATCCCAGTCCATCTAAACCACCTTGATATTTATTTTTTCTTTTCTTCATCTCATGTTATATATTTATTTACTTATTTATGATAGAGGGTCTCATGTAGTCCAGACTGGTCTCAAACTTGCCATGTAGCTCTTGAATTTCTGATCCTTTTGCCTCCATGTCCCGAGAACTAGGAGCATAGCCATGAACCTCCCTACATAGTTTACATAGTACTGAGGATTGAGTCGAGGGCTTACACATGCTATGCGAGCACCTTACTAACTGAACTGTGCCCCTGTACCCATCCCTTTCAAAGGGGCTGTCCCTCCCTTATCTCGGGCAGGACAGCTTCAGGGAGACGGTGGTGTGCATCCTCAGCACCTCACCCTTCTCCACATCTTGCTATCTCAATTTCATTTCTGTTGCTGTCATAAAAAGCAACTTAGGTGATAAAGGGTTTATTTCATCTCACGGTTCCAGGTTATAATCCATCAATGCAGGGAAGTCACAGCAGCAAGAGCTTGAGACCACTGGTCACATCGTGTCCACAGTCAGGTCTCAGAGAAGATGGAATCACTGCATGCAGCGTGCTAGTGCCTACTCACTTTCTCCAGTCTTACACAGTTCAGATCCCCCTTCCTAAGGGATGGTGCCAGGCACAAGGGGCCAGTCTTCCTACTTCAGTGAGCACAACCAAGGTAATCTCTCACAGATATTCTCAGGGGATTGCTCCAGGGGATTCTAGATTGTGGCGAGTTGACAGTTAACAACCAACCATCACACTTGCTGCATCTAGTTCCTCTAGTACCAGGAGTGGGGTGAGCCAGGAGAGATGACGTGAAGGTGAGGTCATCTTGCCCAGCTCCTGTTGGAGCACCTGGCCCTGATGTCCTGGTAGGGGCTGATGCCCAAAGGTTGACTCTTGTGCTATTTGTAGGCCATCATAATGAAGTCAAGCTGTTAGCAGGCACATCCTCCCTGTGAAGATCCTAGAAGCTCCCTCACCCCAGGCAGTGCTGGTAGAACAAGCTGTCCTTGGCTGTGGCATCATCACTCCAGTGGTTGCCTCTGTGTCTACAGGACTCCAACTCCTCGGTGTCTCTGTCCGAATTTCCCTCTTTTAAGGGTACCAGTACTGTTGGATAAAGGCCCATCTTGCTCACTTGACTGATTGCATTGACCACAGCTCTGTTTCCCAATTAGATCTTAGCCATAGATACTTAGGGGACAGAGTAGTTTTTCCAGGGACATAATTCAACCCATAGCAGTTCTTTGTACTTTCTCTCCCATGAGAGTCTTTTGTGGTTCCTTCAAGAATCACTGTCCCCATGATGGTCAGTCACAGACCCTTCTCATCTCTTCATCTCTGTCCTAGGGACTTACTCTGGAGGTCCCTTTCTTTTTAAAAAATATTTTATTATTTTTATTTTATGTGTTTGAGTACATTGCCTGCATCGATGTAAGCACACCCATGTCATGCAAAGCTTGCGGAGGCCAGAAGAGAGCATTAGAGCCCCTGGAACTAGAGTTATGGATGGTTGTTAGTTGCCATGTGGGTCCTGGGAATTGAACCTGGGTCCTCTGCAAGAGAAACCAGTACTTTTAACCACTGAGCCATCTCTCCAGCCCCCAGAGTTTCCCTTCTTGTAGTAGTCCTCTTAGCTACAGATTTTATTCAGAGTGGGTCCTGTCTGGTTCCTTTGGCCCTGCCAGCCTCTGGGAATGCCTCCTGCTGGCCCCACAGTCCTTGCTGTGTACCTGGAGAGTGCTTGGAACAGAACCCACCAGCCTGAAGTCTGGCTCCCATAGCCTGCTGTGGTCTCCACTGCAACCTGTGCAGCTCAGGAGACACTGGCAGTCTCCAAGTCAGATGGCAGTATGGTCTGTGGGCACCAACTCCCTACGCTCTCACACTTTCCCTTCCAAACCTCCGCTTGTTTAGGTTAGAAACCTTTCTCTCTGCATATTCCCTCAGAGGCCAAGACACTCTACAAACTTCTCTGAGAAGCAGATTTCTCCATCCACCCTCTGAATGTCTCCTCTTGTCTGGTGTAAGCTGGTGAAGGCCATGAGTCACACCATGCATCGTGGTATGGGCACTCCTGGGAGATATGTCTAACTCCTTCTTTTAGCATATATGAGAGAGCCGCTATCTTTAATTTTGGAGACTTAGGAAATCACAGCACATCTGACAAGTCTCACTCTGCCTCCTGGTTGAGGAGTGGAGTACCACCTTCAGAGCAAGCACTCTAGATGGCACTGGGAGCAGGAGCTCCCCTGATCACAGTCCCTCACTGACTCCTTTTACTTGGGCCCCTCTAGCAGGCCCACCAGCTATGGAAACACTGCTGTCCTCTGATGCATACCCTCTAGGAGACATGCCCCCCCGGCTCTCTTCTTTTCAGGTACCGTACTGTGGTCTCCAGTCCCCTGAACTGGATAGATAGCGTTGTGAGCCAACCCAGAGTTCCTGTTAATGAACCATAATTATAAGAGGACTTATCTGATCACATTATTCAAAGACAGACCCATTCCTCTACCCAGCTTCCTTGGTCCTTCATAACAACTCCTTAACAGTAGTTTTTACTATCTGCAAGTGTATTCAGCTGTAATGTGTTGGGTTGTCTCTCTCCCACTGGACCAGGAACTTCATGAGACATGAGCAGTTACTCTTTGCCATTTCTTGCTGCATCCAGATTTAAAGCAGAGTCAGGCATGTTGGAGGGGAAGTAGAATAGATGGTGCTCCCACCTTTACATAGGTATGTCCATCGAAAACTGTGCATAACATTTATTTGGAGAAGGGTCATTACAAACATAATTATGATTTTTTTTTAAGTGATGAGGATCAAATCCAGGTCCTTGCACATGCTAGGTCAGCAGTATGCTACTGAGCTATAACTCTAGCCCAAGTTAAGGGCTTTGAATTAATATCATCCTGGGTTAAGGTGGGTCCTAAGCCCAGTGGCAGACGTCCCGACAAGGAAAGAATAGGAGGACATGCAGAGAAGACCATCCAAAGATGAGGAAAGACTGCCTGGAGCCATCAGAAGCGGGAGAAGCAGGGACCCTCCCTCGGGCTCTTCAGACACAGTGCAACTCTGTCCACAAGCCATGATTGCGTTCATGCAGTTCTGGGCATGAGTGGTAGGAGGATAATTTTTGTTTTTAACCACCAGATTTGTGGTAATTGGTGATAGCATTTCCTAACAAACTACTACCGACCTTCAGTGTTTGCTGAGCAAATGGGGCACTTCTGTGTCGTCCCCTGTGCAGCCATTTTCAGTAGAGTCCTAAACAGCCCACAACACCAAGGGCTCACCTCGAGGGAAGGGGGTGCTGGAGTGGACCTCAGAACCACTTCATATCAAATATTTGGGGAGCTGAATGTTTTTTAACTGCTGTTGGAAGGCTAACTCCATCTAGCTTCGTTTGCAAAAAGCATTTGATATGACATGATAGGAGTTCAAGTTCCGGCTCTGCTGCCCTGCAGCTCCCCCACTGAGAAAGCCGTCTCCATGGCCTCCAGAAACACTGCAGAGACCATGAAGGCTCTCTCCAAGCATGCCCCATTCTGAGGACTCAGCTGGCAGAGGGCCCTCGGGATCCCTCCAGAGCAGAGCCCAGGCTGCATGCCCAGCAGCGGCAGCTGCTGTGTGTCTGTGTCTGCCCACCCCTGGGGCCTTGAGGTTACCTTAGCAATCATCTCTCTCCTAGAGCTTTCCACAGCAGATGGGACCAGCTGGTGGTAAGTTGTCCCCCCAAGCCAGAACATGAGCTTTATGCGCCACAAAAGACTTTCACTTCTAGGTCAGGGTGGAGGACAGTTGCTTAGCGATATTGCTTGTCTGTGCTCAAAGCTTGTTTCTATTATGCAGATGTAGGGGTATCCCCTGGTGTTGCTCTATCTCCTAGCAAGACTGGCCGGCTGCTCCAACCTACAGAAGGCAGGCTATTTTGGGACAGTTGTAAAAATCTGCAGAAAGCCCTATTTATCCATAGAAGCTGCCTTTGTAATCTCCCAGGACTGCCGTTGGAGGACCAACTCAGTTCATTTTAGCAGGCTTACGTAGGTTTTGTTAAACACTCAGATCTCAAAATATTTGACATGGAGTTCAACTAACCTCAGTCTCTTGACCTTCACAGCAACTCTTTCTTCCTGGTCAGTGGCTGGCTCAGTGGAGCAATGATGCCCTGGCAGCTGGGTGGAGCCAAAGGGACATTGCAAAAGATGCCAAGACATGACAGTGGGAGAACAACCTGTGTGCCCATGGGGAAGTTTCCAGATCTCTCTGGGCCTTGGCTTATTTACTGGGAAAACTGCTCATGATAAGGTATTTGCTGTGCTGAGCTCATGAGGCAGCAAGATGATCCAGGTCTCCATGCGCTTCAGGAACACTTCTCAAAAAAGGGCTCAGGGCATGTGGAGGAATGGCTGGGAAAGATGGAGAAGGGAGCCAGGTGTTCACAAAGAGTAACACTGCTCAAAGAAAGGTGTGTGGAAGTGACTGATCAACCTTGGAATATTCTGCCTGGTCATCTCTTTTGCCTAGGTCTTGGACTGTTTGATCGTTTATTCTGACACTGTGAGCTAGAGCCAGAGCCTGAGGCCAGGCAGTCTCAGCTCAGTTTCAGGAGATATCATTAAGCCCAAGGGAGATAGGGTGAATATTCATGGCACTTTCCCCACTTGAACTTGCACTTGGAGAATGAGCAAGAGAGGGAGCCCTCTCTTCCAGCCTCTGATCTCTAGACATGATGGTAGCTGCTCTCCATTTCTCCCTTCTAGATCTGAGCACCTTCAGTTTTAGACCCAAAGAAAGGACTCAAACCCAACTCTGAGAAACAAAACTGTCTTCGATGAACATGTCTGCTTATGTTATTTTTCACCCATGTCAGTAACTCCTCATTTAGAATGCCTTCAGTTCAAAAGAGGTTCTTGCCTTTTTGTTGGATGATGGGAGTCTTATATTAGCATCCTTATAAAACCAGCCAATAGTACTTACATAAAATATGCCTATTCAGTGAGAATTTATCCTCTTGCATATAAAAATAGCAGTATATTTGAAAGACATTGCACTCAATATTAGAACAGTTTATTAAATATATGTGTGTGTTTGTGTGCATGTATATGTTTAGTAACACTGTAATTATACGGTTTTCAGGACAATGTGAGGAAATGATTCTTTCTGCCATGTTACCACCTTTTCCAGAACTCAAAGGGAAGGCAGAGGTCTGAACACAGTCTTCTACCCAGGCCAGACTCATCTTTATCAGAGACATTTCTCATGACAGTCCCTCAGAAGGACCAACAAACACTTGTGGCTTAAATGAACAAAGGACAGAAATAGCTCCTATCATTAGGGGCCCTAGAGTCTGGTGGCAGACATAATTAACAAGTACAAGTAGCTGCAGGATCGAATCGGTGTTACACTCAGGGGGGTTACATTTTCTGGCCCTAGTATTACTACAAGCATTCTGATAAGAACTTTAAAATGATTATTTATTTGTTTGTTTTTGTGTGTGCCTGGGTGAGTTTACATGCACTGCCTGCCTTCAGGTGCTCTCCAGAGCACTTCCTGTATAGATTGCCTTGTTAATGTGGAGTAGCACATTAACCTACAATGAGTTTTGGCCATGGCTCTTGAAGTGTGGTCCCTCAACCAGCATTAGCATCGCTACCAGCATTATTTGGGAGATTGTTCAAAATGCAAATCCTCGGACTCACTCCAGTAGCACTGAATCCAACTGCTGCATTTTAAGCCATTCCTATGCACACTAACATTTCATATGAGTGGCTGAAGGAATTCACTTTCTGGTATCAGGAACAGTCCAAAAGCAGGCAAGAGCCAGCTGTTTCCTCGAGGCTACCAAGGCGGCCCTATTTCACTGACTCTCGTCCTCAGGTCTGTCTCACGGGTGTAAGGTGGTGACCTTCGCTCTCATGGAATCCTGGCCACAGAGAGGAAGGGCAGCTTCTCCTTACATGCCCCTTCTCTGAAGGCAGACATCCTTTCTCAGAAATCTCCAGAAAACTTCTCCTTTTATCTCAGACACTCAGGCTTCACCCCCATGAGGAGCAGGAGCCATCACAGCGGTGGGATGGGGCAGGTTAAACAACACCCATCCTGTTGCCTGTTGCCACAGAAAGGCCATGTCCCTGGAGCACAGGGCAGAGCAAATCCCCAGGCTTGGTGAGGGCATTGTCACCAAGGGACAAGGAGTGGTATAATGAGAGAAACAGTGAAGAGACTCTGCTCCACGTGCCACAGAGTGCAGCCTGGACCTGGGATGCCATTCTGACTCCTTAGTTAGTGTCAGATTAAAGAACTGGGAAACTTCATCCCAGTTTGGGAGCCTCCATGGGTCGCAGATGACCTCCATCATGTCTCGGGAGAGTTCATGGCTCATGGATGACCTTTATCATATCTTAGTAGCCTCTGTGGACCGTAGATTACCTTCACCATGTCTTGAGGGTTTCCGTGGGTCATAAATGACCTTTATATATCTTAAAAGCCTCTGTGGGCTGGGATACCAAAGATGTTTCAAGATGCACCAAGTGAAGTTGTGTTAGTTACACAGGCCTAAGACAGAGGCATAGGAGGTAGGGTCCAGTCTTCTCAGAACCACCAGAGGTATCACAGGTCCAGGCAGAGTTGATGTTCCAAACCTTCCTCAAAGTCAAGACCATACCTGTAACACCAATGTGTTTTCTTTGCAGTCTTGAATCTCACAACCGTTCCACACATGCATCACCTATGGGAGCCTAAAATTCTGAGACTAAATTCCAACGTGTAAGTAGTTCAAAATTCATGAATACCACATAACATGAGAGTTTCCCTATAAAATGTGTCGAGGGTTTCATGACAATGCAAAAGCTTCAATGAGGAGCGAGCACCTGAGTTGAGAGGTGGATGCTGTGTGGGCAGCTTGGCATGAGTCACTCCGGGCTGCTTGGAAATCAGATCACAGACAGACATGTTGTAAGATAAGGTACTGGCTATCTCATAAGTTATGCATGCAATAAAGGTGAGGGTTAAGCAGCTGTGGCTCCTGCCTCTCAGACTGTTTCTCCTTCACTCGTGAATAAAACACACTGGACTGTTTTCTGCTTACTGGACTTACCACACCTTCCAGAAAGCAGCTCATTTTGTGACCACAAATAAAGAAATGCATCTTGTGGTTGGGTGTAGTAGTATACACCTTCAATTCCAGTACTGGGGAGGCAGAGGCAGGAGGATCTCTGTGAGTTCTAAGCCAGTGTGGTTTACATAGTAAGATTGTAAGTATACACTTTGAAAAATGGTGAAATAAAAATAAGCAAGCAAAAACATATACCTGAAAAAAGAGTTAAGACACATTGTAAAAGCAAGGGGAGGAGATACACGGTAAACAAGGAACTGGAGGGAGGCTCAGACACACAGTCTGGAAAAGAGCAGCACAGCGTTTGGTCCCTGGCAGCTTTCAAGTTCTGTGATATGAAGTGATTCTGACTGAGATGCTGATTTCTCTCCTCACTATCTATACTCGGATTCTTAGCTCAAATGGATGGCAAGCTAACACCGGAGTTGCTAAATCTAAGCACAAAGGATTGGGTCATGTATCAGGCTCAGGTGAGGAGGAGGCGGGAGAGGGATTGAAACGGGTACTGAGCATGTGTGTAATGGTCACCATTGACCATCCACAGCTATGATATCACCCTGGGCAGCTGAGCCCTGGAGGCAGTTTGCTCAGATTGAGATGTCTTCTGCAGTTCCTCCTTCACATTCTTTTCAGTTGATATGGCTTCTGTTTTGGACAAAATATCATGGGTCCTCTCACCAGGTCCTATCACTCAGGATGACTATCCTAGCCATCCATCATCCTGTTTCTGGTGTCAGGGTCAGGGCTGGGTGTGTCCACATTCTTGGCCTCTTATTCAAAGAACTGAAAATAAGGATTCACATGGAGTCAAAAGAAGTAGGATAATTAAGAAAACTTTTATTATTTTACTTTATGTGTATGAGTTCGTTGCCTGCATGTATGTAAGTGCTCCCGTGCCCATACAATGCCCACAGAGGTCAGAAGAGAAGCCAGTGCTCTCAACCACTGAGCTATCTCTCCGGCCCAAAGGAAAAGTTAGTTCAGATTCTAGAGGAATCTGCTATTGTGACAGTGAGCCTCATGAGTGAGAATAGTTAAAGATCCCCGGCTGTAGTCTGGATTTTGTTTGTTCTTCTGAGGAAGGAGGTACTAGTTACTAAGGAGCATAGTTTAGGGGTTCTCTAATATGATCCACTAGGTCATATATCCATTTTCCCACTGTGCATACCTGCTTTCATAATTCATCTGATTTTGATCATATGTGTACCCAGTTGTGAATAGAAACAAGATGGTGAATAAGAGATTTTCCATAAAAGTTCAGCTGAATGACAATTTCCTTAATATACATGAACCCGAAACCAGTTCAGATCAAATCAGTCCTCCTAGTCCTCATAAAGATACACTGGGAATACACCTGAATAGAAACTGAATTTAATTGTTATTGTTATTAAAAGCAGAGAAATCTATACTATTGCTCATAGACTGGAGTACATGTACCCAATTCAGGTGGATGTTCCAGGGTGTTCTGGGGTTGCTGGGTACATTGCCAGGAGAGGAGTGTGTGTGCATAGCACAAGCAAATAGAGTCCTAAATGAAACTATTCCCATGCTTGCCTGCCTTGGTCCCCTGGCTAAAAGATCTTGACAGTCTTTGGTCTTTGTGAGGATTGGGCTGTGGAGCCTGTCTGCCTGAACTTGACTCTTGGCCCACCACTCTCTCACTCTTTGGCGATAGTGAACCACAGGGTTGTCTAGGAAACGGGGCTACTGGCAGCATACACCTTGTGAGAGTGGAAAAGGAGGACTCGAGCTGTGCATGAAGTGCTTAGGGAAGTACTAGCATTGACTGAGTGCTCAGCGCTGACCTCAGTGGCAGCGAGGATGATAGTGGTGGGGAAATAAGAACAGAACACTTCTTTCTACTACCTCTCAAGACCCACGACCCTGTGGTAGGCCATGGCAACTCCCTGGGTTCTGTAGAGAGGGATGATGTGGCCTGCAGCCCACCAACAGCGCCAGTCAGGATTTTGGGCACCTGCCAAGGATTGGTAGTGACCATAGGACCTGGTGTCATATTATTTGCTGGGAAATCAGAAGGCAAAGGGTCTCTGAGTGTAGGCCAAACCCCCAGCCTAAAGGAGAGGCATCTTGGTTGCAGACTCAAGGCCTATGGAACCAGCATAGGACAACCTGGCAGCTATGTGGGCCTCTGGTCCCAGAGCTCCAGGAGGCTGGGAAGCAGCTGCCTCCTGGGAAATACCTGCCCCTGAGAGAACGCTCCAGAAAGACAGGACTGCAAGAACCTGCAGGGGTTTGAGCATCACTGTGACCCAAATCCCCTTGGTCTTCCAAGTTGAATTATTTATAATGTTGGGATGGACTAGTCATGGTTTTAATTAGCATCCTGGGAGAAGGCAGAAGCTTTTCGGCTCTCTGGTGGATCTGAGCGAAAGCTCAACAGACCCATTGAATTGTTTTGGTAACAGCATTAAACATCAACCCACTGGTGAGCAGGTCCTGTCTGTGACAAGGATGCATGCCCAAGATGTCTCCCTTGCTTGCCCCAGCCGCCCCCTAGTTTCTGAGAACTAGCCCTCCTCCTGGGACCTAAATGACAGAGCTGCTGTGAAGGGCAGGCCGCGTTGGTACCACCTACAGCCCATGGTGTATCTTGGTGGAACTTTGCCTGAGAGCCATGCATGTTGTTGCAACAGTGCCTGGGCACCCAAGCCAAGGAGCCCATTTCCACAGCACAGTTTCTGCTTTTTTGGAAGAACAGCACAAGCTTCTCCAGTAACAGCCAGGAGGCGATCAGGAAACCAGAGTCAGAAGCCTGGAGCCATGCAACCGTGAGGGTCCCTGTCCATCTGTGCTAACTCCCAGGTGAGAGGTCTACTTTTCCAGGAGGAGGCTGTGACTACCAGAACTGTCTGGATCTAGCTGATAGGGATGGGGTCCTGGGTGTTCTTGACTGTGTGATGCCTCAGTTTCCCTCACTGCAGAATGAATGGGGTGATGGAACTGACTGAGCAAATGGAAGTACTCAAAAAGGATTGCTATTTCCCATGCCATTTGGCAAGCACCTGACCTTCCTGACTCTCGGTTTCTTCAGAGTCGATCATCCTGATTCATTGTGTTGGGGCAAGAAACATAATTGGAGTGTTGTACACTTTTTGACTGACTGCTCTCTACTTCCAGGCCAGCTGTGGCTACAAGGAGACCATGTCTAAAAAAAACAGAACAAGGGGGTAGACAAATGGCTTGGCAGTTAAGACCACTGACTGCTCTTGAGGACCCAAGTTCAGTTCTCAGCACTCACATGGCAGCTAACAACAGTCCATAACCCCAGGGGATCCAATGCCCTCTTCTGATATTGAGCAATATGGTACACTTACATACATGCATGCAGGCAATACACTCATACACATAAAATAAAAAATAATAAGTAAAAAAAAAAAGACTTAAAAGGAAAACAGAACAGAACCCCAAATATTCAAATAAACAAAATGCCCTGTTATCTCATTTTTATAGATGTGGACAGAAGACAGAGGTTAAGAAACCAGCCTGGGCCAGGCGTGGTGATGCATGCCTTTAATCTCAATACTTGGGAGGCAGAGTCAGGCAGATCTCTGTGAGTTCGAGACCAGCTTGGTCTACATAGTGAGTTCCAGGTCACCTGAGGCTACAGGAAAACCCTGGCTCAAAAAGACAAAAGAAAGAAACCGTCCCAGGATGCCCAATCGCTTAGCTAACTCACCTGCATCCACGTAGGGGCAGGTGAAAGGCTTGTCTCTCAAATGTTAGCCTAATCATACTGAAGGATGGCACTTCAATCTTTTTTTTTGGGGGGGGGGTATTCTCTAGTTGTAGGTTTCTACCATGAAATGTGTGACTTTCAGTAACACAAAATACTGTCAAAACAAAGGTTAAAATACCCAAACCCCCACAAAACCACAATTCAGTCCTCAAAACCTGATGCTCTACAGACAGTTAGAAGAGGGTGTTGTGCAACTCCATCCGTCTGAACATCCAGCATAGAGAGCTCTCCTGACAGAAAGCAGACTGGCAGCTTCCAGAAGCTGGGAGGGGCTCTGTGGGGCAACTGCTCTGTGTCCTGGAGGCTTTGTTCAGGGGTGACAAAAATGCTTCAGCACTAGATCAAGTAGGCAGTTACCCAACATTTACAATGTGCTAACTGCCACTGAATTATTCAGTTTTAAGTGGTTAATTTCAAAATATTTCTTTCTTTTTGGTGCTGAAGATTGAACCCAGGGCCTTACAGATGGTAGCAAATGCTCTACCACTGAGCTACAACGTCAACCCTTAAATGGTTATTTTTTTGTTAAATGAGTTTAACCTTAATCAAGAAAACAAATAAATGAAAATCTCAGTGTGCCATACCTATACCAAATACCTTTGTGATTTGGTCTTCGGGAAGACCTCCTCCTCTCTGGAAGAGCGTCAAGGGAGAATGTGTCACCAGGCTTTACCTGACCTTTAAGGACAACCACCTCTGCATGTGACCCCTCAGTTCCTAGGAGAGGTGTATGTCATCAGGGCCTCTGTCTATCACCCTAGAGACCCCCTTCCCTGTTCAGCCTGGGAAGAGTGCCCCCAGGGTCACCAGGGCCGGTTCGGGAAGAATCACTGTACTTATGAACTTATTGATTCTTCACCTCTGATGGAATGTTAAAAGGAAGTGTGTCACCAGGCATCATGTCCCCCCTCATGTGCCCCTCCCCCATTGCTTAAGCCTCTCTGTTCTTTGAGCCTGCTGTGCCCCCATAGCTGAGCACAAAGCTGGAGCTGACCTCACGGGAGTGATGACATCAAAATGGGTAGTATGACCTGAAAGCCTAGATAGTCTTATGGTCTGGAATTTTCTCTGTGCTCTGTTGCCCTTTGGGAAAAGCCTACTTCACAAAAGCTGGTCATGAACAGGGCTCACCTTGGACCTGCCTAATGAACCCAACCTTCCTAGCCCCTGTATTAGAACTCTCCTGATTCTCAATCATATCACACTTTTAAAAAATCACACTTATTTATTTGTGTGTGTGTGTGTGTATGTGTGTGTGTGTGCATGTGCCATGGGCATCCATGTGGAGATCAGAGGATGACTTCTGTGACTTGGTTCTTCTCCTTTCACCATATGAGTCCTAGGGGCTGGGGGTGGATTTGACCACAGGTTATCAAGCTTGGTGGCATGTCTACCTGCTGGGTTATCTCATGGGCCACAACTGCATTTCTGGGAAACCAACTTGGTAAAGTGGTCTGTACAGGGGCCCAAGAGAGCCAACTTCAGACAGGATGGGATGGCAACTTGTTTCCATTCTTGATATCAGGAGAATGGTGCTCAGGAATGTGTCTGAGTGTATGTGGTGTGTGTGTGTGTGTCTATGTTTATGTATGAGTGTGCAGGTGCATGTGATATAGCGGTTGAAATGTTGCAAGTCCAGAGTCAAACTACCTTGGGTACTTTTAGCCCCGTTAATAGCCATTTATTGCCCTCCTCTGGATGTGACCTAACATCCTTTGAGACCAGGTAAATCATTTGGGATTTATGAACAGACCCCTGGTTTCCATTAATCAGAGGGTGAAGAATGTTCATCTCAGGCCTACTGCAGAGTTATCCTACTGTATTAGTCTGCTTCCTTCTGCTGTGTTAAAACACCAACCAGAACCAACTTCGGGAAGAAAGGGCTTATTTTAGCTAACAGGTTATAGTGTATCATCAAGGAAAGTCAAGGCAGGAAATCAAGACAGAAACCAAAGGAGAAACCAGACAGGAATGATTTGCTCTGCCTGGCTTACTCAGCTGTTTTTCTTATATAGCCCAGGTCCGCCTGCTCAGGAATGGCGCTGAGCACAGTCAGCTGGGCCTTCCCACACTAACCCTATAATCAAGAAAATGCCCCAAAGATCTTGCCACAGAAACTCCTCCACTGAAATTTTCTCTTCCCAGATATGTCTGAGTTTGTATCAAGTTGGTAAAAAGTAAGCAGGCCACTGGTTTGCTGTACCCGACCTGAGATTCCACCAACGCCTTTGAGAAGTGTGTTATTTTGTGACTTTCTTTGTTCTGTCACTATAAAAAGTTCATGAAATTGCAACCTTATTAGAACACGGAATTTGGGGAGACCTAAACCTGTGTTCCCACGGTGTGGTCATTCATATTTGGCTCCAGAACAAATCTTTTTTCTTCCTATCGGTAAGAGCTGTTTCTTTTGCCAACATCAAGTTTTTTTTGTTTCCTTGAGCTTGGTGTTTCTTGGCTGTGAGAGAGATCCAGAGGCTAATACCTGCCTCACAAGGTGTGTAGAGCCAAATACATGCAAGGAGGCAGGTGGGGCACCCAGAATGGGGCCATAATGCATTTGAACTTCAAGCATTTCCTTGTCCTCATGGACTCCCTGGGCTTGCAGAGCCAAGGTCACAAACATTTCCTAGTCCTGTTGAATGAACTCCCCTGGTTTGCAGAACCAGGGTCACACACAGGGCTTTGTAATGTAAATAAGGAAGTGGCTGCTGGGAATAAAAGCCTCTGGAGGTGCTCTGTCCTGTGGGCACAAAGGCCAGTAATTGGCAGTATACCATGTCAGGCGCTGGGAGGTGAATTGTGGCAATTTACAGAGACTTCTCCGATGACACCATAGCTTGTTCTGGGTGTGAGGCACCCAGCTCTAATGCCCCACATAGAAAGCAAGCCGCACAGCAGAAAAAGCTTGGAGTCAAAGTTCCCATGTGTGAGGTCTGTGGGCTGGCATACCTTAGTTCCAAGACTTACTTTCTTCTCATGTGGGGTATAGAATTGTTGGTTAGGCCTGATGTCAAAGTATCACCAATGGCATGGCCTGCACAACCCAAACTTAGTGTCCCCACCTCCCAGTTCTGGAGACTGAAAGTGCCAGATGAAGATGTGGGCAAGGGGTTTCCTTCTGAGGGCCGTGAGGGAAAGATGTGTTCCTGGGTAGGCCACCATCTTCTCTCTCTCAAAAGAGGGCATCAGATCCTCTGGAACTGGAATTTCAGATGGTGGTTGTTAGCCACCATGTGCGTGCTGGGAACTAAACCGAGGTTCTTTGCAAGAGCAGCCAGTGCTCTTAACCACTGAGCCTTCTCTCCACCCCATTCCTTCCCCCTCAGTCTCTGAGGTCACCTTCCTTCTGAGCATGCCCATCTTTGTGTCTGAGTAGCCCCTTCTCAGGTGAAGGGCACGCGTATTGTGGGGCCACCCACTTGACCTCGTTTTTAATTTAACAATTTCCTCCCTAAAGACCTTGCCTCAGAATTAGGTCACATTCTGAAGCCCTGCAGGTGAGGACTTCGACACATGAGTTTGGGGGAAAGGACACAATTCCATCCCTTATCAGGGTATTGAAATGAGGAGAGAGATGAGCACATTAGCTGCAGTTCACAGATGACTCTCTCCTGGAGGGAGGGGAGCCTTCCTTTGGGGGACACTTACTGTCCTCATCCTGCCTGCTCTTGTTGGGCAGTTGCCTACCTGTTCCAGAGGATCCTGCCGTCCACTCTGTGATGCTGAAGGGTCACAGGCTCCGCATAAAGCGGCACCATAGCTCCAAACTCTGGCTGCATCGTTACTTAGCTCCTCAGTTTTAAAACTCTTCACTTACCACGTAGTCTGGTGTGATGAACAAAATACCAGTCAGGAGTCAGCCAAACTGTTCCAGTGCCCTGCTTCCATTGCTCAGGTGGGTACCTGGCAAAGCCTCTCCATCTTGGAACTCAAACTCAGTCACATGCTTGATGTCTGGATGAATACGCTTTCATGTCTAGCCTACTAAGTTTACATAGATGCCAAACTGTTGTGTGCTTGTTTGCACCTGGTCTCCCATCAGTTCATCCATGCCCTGCTTGTTTTGTGTTGGTTCAAACTGGACTGCAGCTCTGGAACATTTACTTTCAGATCTGCCTTGAAAGCAGCTCGTCAGCCTGAGGCATGCTGGCCAAGGAGCTATGTCCACAGCCTGAATCTGATAGGTTTTGGGGAAACCCTCAATGAAGCCCCTGAATCTGGCAAAGCACGGTGGCAAGAGGCCAGCCTTGCCAAAGTCTTTACTCTTCCCTGCTGGGGCTGGTGACTGGAGATGAGTGAACTTTGCTCTGGAGTCCCAGACCTCCTTGTGACCCATGAGCACATGAAGAAGGACCCCATTTCCAGGCCATTACACCTGCCAGTATTCCACAGTTATTCACTCACTGCATTAGAGTATTTGCTTGAACAGTGTCGGTGAGAAGTCTCTGGAAACCCCACGGGACAGAACAAGTCTTATCCGCCCCCATGGCCTTCTCCCTAAAATCACATTCTACGGTATGCTCACTTGTTTCTGGCTTCACTGGCTTTTGCCCCATCTGAGTTGGGTCAGCTCCTTTAGAGTAGGAACAGTGCCTTGCTCATAGTTGATGCTTATGAGCCTGGAACACAGTAGGTCACTGAGGCGTACCTATGAGTGAATGACTGAAGGCAATAGGTGTCTGCTTCTTTGAGAGATCTAAGACTTGCCTTTGTGGAGGATCAGGCAGAGGGCACTGGAGAGCCGTGGCCTTTCCACCTCTTTTGGTGACTTGCTCCTTCCTCATCTCTCTCATTCCCTCTTTTACTTGGTCATCTCCCCTGAAGAGGCCCATCCCTTCTGAGCACAATTATCTCTTGTTCCTGGATATCCATATGTATTGGTTCCAGGACCCAAATCCACAGATGTTCAAGCCTCTTTCATCGACTGGCCTAGTGTCTGCATGGAGCATTACGGAAGTCTTCATGCGTGGTTTAAACCATCTCTAGCTTACTTTATAGGACAGTGTAAATGCTATGTGGTTAGGCTGTGTTCTTTAAGGACAAGAATATAAAGTGTGTACATGTTCAGTGCAGCCATAACTTTTTGTCTATATATTTTCAATCCACAGTTGCTTGAATACAATGACGTGGAACTCATGGACACAGAAACCCACTGTATTTCTTGATTACACCACAGTGTGTATTCTTTGTCTTTGACCTCACTGCTGCCTTAGTGTTCTTTTTCTTGACTTTCCAAAAATCCTATTCTTCTTTAAACCCAGACATATTCATCTTTAAGGGAAAGCTTGAGTCTCTTTTACTTTTTTATAAAGGCGTAACAAGTGAAATTAACATTTGGATCCCAGAACACTTTCTTCATAATCAGTGAAGAATGTTTTCACCTACCTTTAAGGAAGTAGCAAGGCTCTGCTCACCTTAGAAAATGCTGAGAATCCTTAAGGCATCACCGAAGTGCTGGCAGTCCACTTGGCACAGAACAAACACTCCATGTTTGTACAACTGAGCAAAACCGGTATCCTCTGAGATACAAGTAGGAAAAGGAGATGAATTTAAATGTGTGCTGTGTGCCAGACAGAGAGCGAGTGATGCCGTTACATACTTTAGTTCCAATATCCTCACTTATACCGTCTTATCAAAGATATGTTAGCACTGTCAGGGAAGTTAGGTGAGCTGCCCGGGGTCACACAGCAAGCGAAAGATGGAAGCAAGGATTGGAGACAGGCACATATTTAAAGACAAATTGTTCTCTATTCCTTTAAATTAATTTGGTCTGTACACATTCAGTGTGGAATTCTACAAGACAGCATAACTACACATAAACTGCCATAGATTGACCATCCAAAGGGTGCCAAACCAGTATGCCTAGGTTCCTGTCCCCTACAACAAACAAAACAAAATAAACAGTGCATCATTTTTCCACAAGAATGGGAATAATCTTGTGTAGTCTTTTTGTGTGGCGTCTCTAAGCTTCATAGACACTGCCCCAGATGAATTAAATAATTGTGCACACTTCAATCCCACACACTAGTGGTGCCTAACTAGCATTTTCCTGGGTGGGGGCAGGCCTGGGGAGGGACCACCCAGGACTTTAAAAAGGCCAGAGAGATATGTCTGGCCAACTTTTAGAAGTATTCTTGTACCTAGTAAGTTTACTCTAGGGAAAATTTTATTCTAGGAAATCTTATAAATACTATACTTCTTGCTATCTTATTAGACTCACTGGCTGAGGCATCAGCCTAAAGTTAATAGTTTTAACCAGGACCTCATTAAAGTTAAGAACAGAAAAGCAGGATATCCAGGAACAGAAAAGTTGTGGAGTGTTTAAAGATAAATTTAACTTGCTGAACTTGACTTGTTCCCTTAAAGGAAAACTTCATGACACTTCAAGTGAACTGAAGTCTTTGCCACAATGACATAGGAAAGGTACCTTTCCCAGGAATGCGGCCTGCGCTAAAGGGAGCATGCCAGAGCATGAAAATCATCCTTTACGGCATTTCTGTTTACTCCTGCTGTGACACTCACAAAAGCAAAATAAGTGTTTTTAGATATTTATTTTATCTTATGTGTGTGCCGAGGGTGTGCATGTATACCTCATGTGTGCAGGACTCTTCACGGGTCAGAGGAAGGCATCAGATCTCCTGGAACTGGAGTTACAGGCAGTTGGGAGGTGTCATGTAGGTGCTGGGAATCTAATTCTGATTCTCTGCAAGGGTAATATGTTTTAACTCCTGAGCCATCTCTCCAGCCCATGAACATGTTTTTAAATATTCATGTTTTCCCCCTACAGAAAAACTGGCTCCCAAACTGTCCCATCTTGAGCAGCACAATAAAAAAATATACAAGAATACAAAAAGCATTCTAAGAGGAGAGACTTTATGTAATTACTGTGCTTTGATTTTCCTAAAGAAAGATTTCTTCTCTTAACGGTGATAAAATGAAATGCTTTTTCATAGTAAATCAGGAAAATACAGATATAAAAGGGAAGAAAAAAGATTTTATCCCATTGTGCAGGGAAACAGTGCTTGTGTATGGTTGAATGTTCTCTCCATATTTGTCTGCTTTCCTGCTAAGCTGAGCCTTTAGAGTTTTGTGTTTGCTATTGTCTGTGTGTTATTTTGTTCTTAACAGCACCAATGACCTTGCTGATGGGAGTCACAGGCCCTAGCTGGATGTGGAGGCCAAGGTTGAGCTGCCAAGGATGCTGTGAGCAGAGGTGAGTCATCTCTGGGCTAGAGGTTCATACAGATCCATTCTGAGGTTCTGAAAAGCGCCTAGGATTCTCACCCCACCTACACACACACACACACACACACACACACACACACACACATACATCCACACTTGGCATGCGTACAAGTTTGAGGTCATGTCCAAAACCTATTAAGGAATCATTCAGATAAAACACCCTTCAAATCATTTAATGCATCACCCTCTTTTGTGAGGGTGACTTTGAATTTGGCATCCTCCCCCATCTCGAGTGTTGGGATTACAGATGTGTGCAACCGCCCACGGTTCATGCAGTGCTGGGGATCAAACACAGAGCTTCACGTGAGCTAGACAAACGCTGTACCAACTGAGCCATATCAACCAGATTTTAAAAGACTTCTTCGCAATTTTCAACTCTGTCTTCGCAGAGAAGCTTGTAATTTCCACAATTATTATTTAATTTGTTGTGAGTCCCGAGGAAGACAAAAAAGAGAAGAAAGCACTCGATGAAGACTGGCTGAGACCTCTACACCATAAATGGAGCTGGAGCTAACCAGGAGAAGCAGGAAGTCAGCAGGCTGGCTGTGCACCATCCCAAGCCCACTGGCCAAGGGACTTTGAGACTGGCTTGCTCTACTTGTGTTGGGGTCAAGAGGGCAGGACCCAGCAGTCAAGACTCAAGGAAGCGTTTGTCTTTTCTATCCCTGCAAAATGATTCTGGCATGCATCTGTTGCCTCCTGGTGGGCTGAGTATACCCAGGGGACCTGAGCACACAGCATCCAGAGGAACCAGGACAATGACCGGCTGCAGGAAGTGCCACCTTCCAAACGACCACCACCTCAAGGTGCAGTGATAGCTGCTGTCCCCATCTTGTCCTGGTGAAACAGCCCAAACCAGCAATGCCATTGGTTAACTGAGTTGGGACAGGACTGGGTGCAGGTAAGCCACGGAGAGGGTGGGTGTGAGGATCCTGGGAAGACATTCTAAATAGGCCTTCTGCAAGGTGCATGGAGCAGAAATGAAGCATTTAGAAAACGTTATTCTTTCAATATTTCAAGTAACATTTGAGGGATTATTCAGCCACTGATCCAACAAATACTGCCTGTGGACAGCTCTGTGCCAGACGGCGGAGAATGTTCTGGAGGCCCTGAAGCTTGCTTCTCAGGGAAGATGATGAGAAAGAAGCAGGTGGACATGCATATGAGATTTCTGGTGCCAGAGGAAAACATAGTCACCCAAAGAGACAGCAGGTGGACAGATGAGGAGAGGCCGGGGAGAGAGGGCTATGTGACTGCGAGGGTACTCTCTGCTGAGGCCAGAGAGGAAGGTACTGGTACTGAGGGACAGCAGGGAGGCCAGGGCGGCTAGTGCCCAGCTGGAAAGCGGAAGGGCATAGGAGTCGCGGACAGTAAGCATGCTTCATTCACACTGTAGACACTGTGCCCGGTAAAGAAGAAGATGGGGACTCTGAGCGCTATGGAGCAAACAAGTGACAGGATTTGACTTCCGTTTTGAAAATATCATGCTGGCTGTTTGGGTGGAAGCTTAGAGAATGCAAGGTCAGAGAGAAGGCAGGGGGCATCTGAGATCTCTTGTTTTCAGCTGAAGACTCACAGAGGTGTTTCAGACATCACCACAACTGACTTGAATTTCTGGGTGACGTCCCTCCACCTCCAGGATGAAGCATTCATGGGCACCTGTGAGAACCTGCATGCTCCGTTACATACTCTCCCTCCCCCATCGCCCTTGGACTCCCAGTGCTTGTCTGGAGCCCGTGTTCCATGATCTGTCTGGTCTTGCACACCTGCCTTGGTCTTGGAGTGCAGCTTCCTTCACTTCATCACATGGATGGACCCAGTCAGCCTCTGAATCTTTCGCCATCTTTTCCCAGGGGAGCGGCCCTGGGAAACCTCAGTGCCCCTCAGGTCACCCCCTTCTGCTTTGGTGGCACTTCAAGACTCCCTTCTGTCCAATGGCCTCCCCATTTATGTCCCAATTGCCGAGAACTAGTTGGTCTCCCTTTCTTTCAGCTGTCAGCCCTCAGGCTGGTTTCCAGGTTCACAAATTTGATGGCCTTACTATTGGCCTGCCAATAGATACGTGACACTTAACTCTGTGGAAGAACACTTGTTCAGTGTGTCACAGAGAAGATGAGAGGTTAAACTTAAATTCTCTCCTCCTCCTTCTTCTTTTCCTCCTCCTCCTCCTTCTTCTCCTCCTCTTGTTTCTCCTCCTCCTCTTCCTTCTTCTCCTCCTCTTCCTTTTCTTCCTCCTCCTTTTCAAGACTTCTCCAAGACTATATCTTACTCTACAGCACAAGCTGACCTGGAACTTGCTATATACCCTTGAATCACAGAACTTACTAACCTTGAACTCATGTAATCCCTCCTGTCATGCCTCCCAAGTGCTGGATTATAGGTGTGAGCCACCAACCCCAGAAGAATTCTTCCTTCTTTATGCTCCAGGACTTGAAAGAATGCCAAGATTTGGCTTCCTCAGCTGCAAATAGTTCATGAATGTGACATACAGTTTTTCTGGGAGTCAGTTTTCCAAATCTTTAAAGTGAAAGTTCCAGAGCTATATGTCATATAAGTGTTGCCCGAGTTTACCTGACTACAAGACTGCCTGGTCATTTCCGAAGAGTGCTACTGTCTGGAATGGAACTGCTGTTCAGCTGCTTGCCTAGTGCTTGCTGTGGTAAAACACTCAGCCAAACCAACTTGGAGAGGAAAGGGTTGATTTGACTCAGACGTCTCAATCACAGTTTACCATTGAAGGAAGCCAGGCCAGGAACCTGGAGGCAGGAGCTGATGCACAGACTATGGAGGGATGCTGCTTACTGTCTTGCTCCTCTCTTCTGTCTCAGCCCGCTTTCTTATATAATCCTGGACCACTTGCTCAGGGGTGGCACCACCCACAGTATGCTAGGCCCTCCTACATCACTTAACAATCAAAAAAATGCCTCACAGACATGGCCACGGGCCAATCTGATAGAGGAAATTCTCCAGTCGTGGTCTTCTTTTCCCAGGTATGTCAAAGCCAACAAAGGATGCACAGAGCCCTGGGTTCCACCCCAGCTCAGCATAATAATGTGGTAGTGCATACCTATAATCTAAGCCTTTGGGAGATGGAGGCAGGAAGAGCAGGAGTTCAAGGTCACTTGGCTCCATAGGGAATTCAAAGCCAGCCTGGACTACATGAGACCCTGTCTCAAACAAGAAAAAGAAAATAAACAAAAAAAAGAATACTTGCAAACCAGGTACAGTGGTACATGTCTTTAATCCCAGCACTCTGGAAGTAGAGGCAGGTAGATCGCTGTGAGATGGAGGGCAGCCTGGTCTACAGAGGGAGTTCCAGGCCAGCTGGGGCTATAAAGAGACACTGTCTCAAAAACTAAACAAAATAAAACAAACAAACAACAACAAAAAAACACAGAAAACAAAAACAGAACGACAACAACAAAAAGAACACTCAGTTCAGCTGATAGGACCACAGTTCCAGATCAGACCTGGAATCTGGCTGTTTATTTGCTCAGTTAATCAAAAGCCTCAGGTGATTCTTTATCACCAAATAAGCCCCAGACATCTGTTCCTAAGGGGCTTCTTTGCAAAGGATGCTCCCGAGAGAGAAAGAGCAAAGGAGGTCCCAAACGGACTACAGTGACTATTCCCAGCCTTGGTTCCTTCTCAAATGTCTTCTCCCCTCTATAAAAAGAAATTCTGCACCTGATGCTGCTATTTGTTTTGTGAGTTATTTGGGGGGGCCTCATGGAAGGTTCTTGAATTTCTAATGAGGTTGCAGTTTCCTGGATGACTCTAAATAGCATTGTCCCGACAAGCTTCTACCAAATCTGAATTAACAAATATGAAACGGGAAAAAATAAGAAGACTCTCAGAGACTCTGAAAGGAGAATCTGAGGCCCAGAGAAGCTAACCAGTCTACCTGAAGGCACACAGTTGGAAGTGACAGAGTAGGAAACAGACCCAGCAGTGTTTCCCTGAATTGTGTTTCCTTGTTAACTATGTGGGTGCATCAAAAAAATGGTGGTTCTGCATAGAAAACCGTGCGGCCATGCTGAGAGGTAAAAGATGCCCCTCGAAGCGGTCACCCCACAAGAAGACGCTCTGACAGCAGTCATCTGACTGACCAGCCCCACCTCTTATCACTCCAAACTGGAAATGGGGGGTGCTTTTCTGATCTGAGTCCTCTGCTTCACCGGAGTAACTACACACTGTACCAAATGGAGGTATGTCAGATGACTAAAAATATGATTATCAGTATATGATACTGGATTTCAAAGACAAATTCTCACTCTTCCATTTCCTTACCTCTCAGCTTCATCATCTGGAAATGAGGTGATGCCCCCGTCATTATGTAGTTGGTGAGGGTTGGATAAGATGCTGTAGAGTACCTGGCACACAGCTGATCAGGGCTGACTTAATGGAAGAGAAGACAGATGTGTGAGGAGGAAGTGACTTACTCAGCCCTGGACTGAGACTGTGTCCAGTGTTTTCCTAGACTCTTGTATCTCCATCAACTGTGCAGCAGTTATGGCTGGACCTTAACCAAATGAAGAGTCTGTGCTTGGGGTGACAGGGAGATGCAAATACAGTGTATGGGTCACTTTTCTGTTGCTGTGATAGAAGCACTGACCAAGAGAACTTATAAAAGGAAGAGTTTATTTAGCTTACAGTTCCAAGGGGCCAGAGTCCATCATGGCAGGGAGGCATGGCGGCAGAGGTGGCTGGAGTAGGTGTAGAAGCTAAGCGCTCACACCTTCAAGTAGGCACAGGATGTAGAGAGAACCTGGAGCTCTGGTAAGGCTTAAGAACTCTCTAAACCCACCCCCAGGGATGTGCTTCCTCCAGCATGGCCACGCCTTCTAAGACCTCCCAAAACAGCCTCACCAACTAGGGACAAAATGTCTGAATACTTGGAGCCTATGGGGACATTCTCACTCAAACCATCACACACAGTATATGAACAAAAGCAGGTGTGAATGTCAGATATTCCACACACACCCCCACCTTTCTCTGGATGGTGTAAGTTAGCATTTTATTAGTTATGAGGAAATTTGGTTACTGGTACAAGAAAGCCCTTCAGGGCAGTGGCTTAGACTCCTTAAGATGTATCTGTCCATCATGTTCCCACCTGTAGAAGAAGGCCAATACAGGGCTAGACCAGCACATCACTATGTTAGGTTATTTCAATTTTCATGTTCTGGTATATGTGTACCTTCTAATTTCACTGTCAACTCATGGCCCACAATGGCTGTTGGAGTGCCCATCGTCAACACAAATTTGTATCTCCATCTACAAAATCTATAGATAGGAGAAAGGACTGGAAAGGGGGCACTATGTTCCTCTACTTTTTTGGAGATTGCATTTGGGCACATTTAGCTACCAAGAAGGCTGGAGATGTGATCTTTACTTGCAGAAGTCTACTTAGCCCAAGGTCTCTATGAGAAAGGAAGGCAAGGAGACTGGGTCTTGGTAGACACGGAACAGTCTTAGCTATGTTCTGAGTATTTGTGGACACCTGAGTAGTATCCAAGCCCAGGACATTTTTCCCCTAATATTGAGTCAGATGGAAATAGCTGAATGCTTTCTTTCTTGAGGAAAGCATGTGAGGAGCTCCCTTCATATATCTGACATAGCCGCCTCTGACGGCTTTGACAGGGAGCTGGGAATCTGAGAACAACTTCCTGCTTCATCTCCAGGGCTCCGTGTACGGTTGCTGGCAAGCCAGACTCTCAGGAACCCTTCTCCATAGCTACAGAATAAAACAAACTTCCCCCACCCTATGCCCGTGGCATGTACTGCCCCTGTAACAAGCGTGGGGCCTTCCCTCCTCCAGCAAGCAGCTCTGTGGTGGACCCTAGCTGGGCTCTTCTAATCCGGTTCACCCCTGAAACTGTCCAACTGGCAATGACATTATATCCCATAGGCTGAGGACCCTGTCTGCAGGACTGCCACCTCTTGATGTCATCACAAGTCCTAGCTTGTTTTATCTGGCTTCGGATGGAAGACCATATACTGGAGAGCTCTCAATGCCTCTTTAGAGTTCTAGTAACCTGGCAGAATACATCACAAGACTCAGAGGTTTCTTACACTTATTGCTTTGTTATAGTGGATATGCTAAGTGAAGAGATAAGCAGAGCGTGGTGTGGGGAGGTGCTTGATGTGTCCATGTCTGACTGTCACCTTCCTGGGACCTTTGGGGCGGGGTGTACTGGTTACTTTTCTCATTGTTGTGAGAAGATCCCTGACAAAAGCCTAAGGAAGGGTTGATTTTGGCACATAGTTTGAGGGTGCAGTCCATCATGGTGGAGAAAGAATGGCAGCAGGAGTATGAGGTGGCTGGTCACAAGTGTCTGAGGTCAGGAAGAAACTGTGATAAATGCTGGCTCTCAGCTTTCTCCTTTTATTCCGTCCAACCTCAGCCCATGGAATGAAGCTACCCTTAGCGGAGGTAGATCTTCTCATCCCAACTAATCTAGAAACTCCTTCATACACATGTCTGGGGTGTGTTCTCATCAAGTTGACCATCAAGGTTAACCATCACATCATAGCCAAAGCATAACACTTAGCTTATAGAGTGAGGCTCTTAAGGTCAAAGACATTCATCATGTGGAGCAATTGAACTTTCCTTGCCAGCAGTTGAGAAGGGAGGGGCACAGGAGGAGAGGTTCAACCTGAGGACTATTCCAGAGCACAAACCCACTCAACCCCAGGAAAGGCCGGGCTCCTCATAGCATGCCTCAGCTCTGGTGAACCAGCCCAGGGACTCAGGTGGGTTTTCTGCCAGGTCCTTTGTTCTGCACACTGTCTTTCTCTTCTTCAGTCACCTTCTGGAGTGATCGTTCTATAACCGACATCAAACCTTTACTGTTTAACTCTATGACCTTGGGCGGCTCCCTCGTCAGCTCAGATGGTCTTAACTCTTTGGCTTGGCAGATGAGACTTTCTGGAGTCTCACCCTCCAGCCTGCAGCCCTACACCATTCCCACCATTCATTTTAACACACTGCAGTGTGAGTCAACACCTGGAGTCCAGTCATCCCTCATCGCCAACTGTGTAGCAACACCAGGCATTCTGTCTCAGTCTCTCTTCTCTCTGTCTCTGTCTCTCTTCCCTTATTCCTCCCTTCTTCTCTCCCACTGGGAACTGAACCTAAGACCTTATATATTAGGCAAGTGTTCTATTATGAAACTGTGTATTTCCAGCATTCTTTTTTAACTTCTTATTTTGAGACAGAATTTCACTAAGCCACCCAGGCTGGCCTTGAACTCATTCTGTACATCAGACAGGCTTTGGACCTGTGATCCTCCTTGCCTTAGTTTCCTGAGTAGCTGAGATTACAGACCTGAGGCTGTAATCTGAGCCATGAGGCCAGTCCCAGGAGATCTTTTCTGAACCACTTGAGGTTGAACTGGGTACTACTGCCTCGTGCCTGTCACCTCACACTCCTCTTCTGTTGATGCCTCTGCAATTCACACTGACATTTATTTGGTTCCCTGTTACACAGTTAGATACTTCAGAATGAGACCAGGTGATCTCAGCCTAAACAACCAAAAAGGAGAGGCAAACAATAAGTTTCATCAGAAACAGCAGTGCATTACAGTGGAACATGTGTGCCACAGTGAATTACAGGTGTGACCAGGAAGACCAAAGGAGACAGGCATTTAAGTGGAAGATGAGGAGATTGCTAAGTGATTTTGAAACAGTCACCCTTGCCTACAGATCAATAACCCAGGTGGTATCAGCCTGAGGTTGAACAGGCTACTGCTGAGTGGACCCCCTTGTAGAGGGAATTATGTGCAAGGTTATGGTAACGTTTGTGCAAAGTTCTAGTTTTGACAAAAGCTTTCTTCATTGTTCCTCTTACCAGGCAGTGGTGTCTGGAGAACCATGCTTTGTGGCCTTTGCTGGCTCCATTTTGCCTGGGTGTGTTACAAGTGACAACACTTCTCTGACAATCTCCATATTGCGGATCATCTCTGTGTCTTTATAGTCGGGTGGAACTGGGAGCAGTGTGACCCTAACTCTGACTAGTGAGTGAGTGCTGTGTCTGTAGATGAACTCTTGTTTGGGTTGGTGGTGTGCAGCGTCAAGGAAGGGGCAGCACACAGTTTAACAGGGTGCCCAGGCAGCTCATCGATAAAGGCTAATAGTATTTAATGCAATATTAAAAAAAAAAAAACCTCATTTATACCAAAAATCTGTTTTAAGATATTTGATAAAGCAGGATCTGACTCTGAACTTGCATACCTTCCTTGCTTCCCAGAGACCCTGAGCACTGAGCTCAGAGAGGGAATGCCATGCCGTGTACGTGCTGAGTGAATGAACACTGTCACAAGAGGTCAGCCAACTACAGGCAGAAACGTTCAGGGGAAAGAACATTCTATTGTTTCTGATGTGTACCATGTGGTTAGGACTGTGATGGTATCTGTCCTGAAGATGTGCAAGATGTTTTCCTTGTCACTGTTTCCTAAACAGTGCGGAAATGGTAACTATTTACATAGCTTTACACTGTGTTCTGCGTTTTATTTCTACCATATTCAAAAAACGAAACCAAAAGCACTCTAGAGAATTTGTTCTAGACTATTCTTTCTGCAATGAATCAGAGTTGTCTGTCTTAATTATTGACTTTACCCAGATGCCAAACAGAAAAGTCCAACTTTTCCTATATTATTTATCACTTTTTTTAGTGATCTACTGTGTGACCCTTTCTAGCTGGAAGAAACTCCATGTTGTAGGGAACTAGCTGTATCCAGTCAGGGCCTGTTCACCACAAAACCAAATGATAGTTCTCCCATTCACCCATATTTGAGATCCTGCCAGTGGCCACTTCCACAGAGGACTTTGACCCCGGGTGTACGACCTAACATGGAACCAATGAGGTTACCAGAGGACTAGCAGCAGTGGTCTGGGAATGGGCAGTACCGGGTGCCAGTAGCAATGTGCCATACTTGTTTCTAATCCTGCCCTCTGGCCTCTGAACAAGGCCTGGGAACCATCCAGTACCTCTGGTGTACTCTAAGGAAGATTAGCCAAGTAGCTTCGACTGATACTGCTTGATAGACACACCACCTCTGACACCTCATCTCTTTCACTCTACTTTTTAATCCTCCTTCTCACACCAGTTGGTGAGGCTGTTTTGGGAGGTCTTAGAAGGCGTGGCCATGCTGGAGGAAGCACATCCCTGGGGGCAGGTTTAGAGAGTTCTTAAGCCTTGCCAGAGCTCCAGGTTCTCTCTACTTCTGGTTCCTGCTTGAACCAGAAGCGCTTAGCTTCTACACCTACTCCAGCCACCTCTGCCGCCATGCCTCCCTGCCATGATGGACTCTGGCCCCTTTGGAACTGTAAGCTAAACAAACTCTTCCTTTTATAAGTTCTCTTGGTCAGTGCTTCTATCACAGCAACAGAAAAGTGACTCATACACTGTATTTGTATCTTCCTGTCACCCCAGCACAGACTCTTCGTTTGGTTAAGGTCCAGCCATAACTGCTGCACAGTTGATGGAGATACAAGAGTCTAGGAAAACAGAGGACACAGTCTCAGTCCAGGGCTGAGTAAGTCCTTTCCTCCCTCTAGCTCTTTCTTTCTCCAGCTGCCATCACACTCTCTAAGCAGCTCCTCCGGAGCTGAGCACGTCCACCCCTCAACCTGCCAGCCTCCCACTTTGCATGTCTTTCTCTGTACCTTTCCACAGTGGAAACTTAGAAGTGCACAAAATACACCCATGCCACTACTTCCACGGTTGAAATCATCACTGACCTACGTCTGACTACCCTGAGTTCTGCTGTGTTCTCTGTATTCCGTGAGGATCAACCTCTCCTTAGCAGCAGGTTTTTCTATAAAAGTTAATCTTCATTTTACTTTCTTTGGGGTTTCCCACCTGTGCTGGATAGCTTTAGTTGTCAACTCGGCACACCTGAGTAGAGAGACTCAGGGGCGGCATCACCTCCATTGGACTGGCCTGTGGTCCTATGTGTAGGGCATTTTCTTGATTGTTGAGTGATGCGGGAAAGTGAGGTGGGCGGTGCCGTCCCTGGGCAGTTGGTCTTGTATTTATAAGAAAGTAGGCTGAGCCTAGGCTGAGGGAGCAGTATTCCTCCAGGGCCTGTGTGTGCTCCAGGTTCCTGCCCTTGGATTCCTTTAGTGATGAACTGTGACCTGGGAGATGTAATATAAAATAAACCATTTTTTATTTTGGTCAGTGTGGTGGTTTATATGAGAATGTCCTCCATAGGTTCTGAGTATTTGGACATTTTGTCCCTTGTTGGTGGCGCTGTTTTGGGAGGTCTTAAAAGGTGTGTCCATGCTGGAGGAAGCACATCGCTGAGGGTGGACTTAGAGAGTTCTTATGCCTTGCTGGATCTGCAGTCTCTCTCTGCTTCTTGTGCCTGCTTGAAGATGTGAATGCTTAGCTTCTGCGTGTACTCTAGTCACTCTGCCACCATGCCTGCAGCCATGATGGACTCTTGCTCCTTTGGAATTGTAAGCTAAATAAACTCTTTTTTTAAAGTTCCCTTGGTCAGTGTTTCTATCACAGCAACAGAAGAACAAACTAATACAGTCATGTTTTTATCACAGCAATTGAAGGTAAACTAAGAGAACACCTCTTCAAATTAAGCAAGAGATCTCCCTTTTTCATTCTATGCATTTTAAGAATAAAAACACCAGGCTGGATGGGTGTGGTGGTACACACCTTTAATCCCAGCATTTGGGAGGCAGATGAAGGCAGACTGAGGCAAACCTGATCTACATAGTGAGTTTTAGGCCAGCTGGGGCTCCAGGGAGACCATGCATCAAAAATACAAATAAATAAATAAATAAATAAATATAACTAAAAACAGGATCGTATGGTTCCTGAGGTATTACACAGAATGCAAGACTCACAAGTGCAGATTTGTGACTCTGCTCTTGTGTCTCTGTTAATAGAATCCTCCAACCGAGGTCAGTTTTCCAGCCATTGCTTTGCTGCCTTTAGAAAGAACCAGGGATTAAAAAAAATGTATTCACTTGTCTTTTGTGTGCGGTGCTAGGGAACAAACCCAGGGTTTGCTCACACTAGGCAAGTACTCGCCAAACCAAGGGCCTTTGCAAAGACAGTCAATATTCTTAACACCTGAACCATCTCTGCAGCCCCAGTCCACATTTTCCTTTAAGTTATTAGTTTCTATCTACCATTTTATTCTGCCATTTAATAGAGTCCACATTTTCCTTTAAGTTATTAGTTTCTATCTACCATTTTATTCTGCCATTTAATAGAGTTAAACTGAGCAGCTATGGTTGATGAGCCACCAGGTCGAAGAAGTGAGTTTCTCCACAGCGCGGAGTTGTCCTCACCTCTGAGTCCTAAAGTGCCCAGGACAAGGCCCGCCAGCAGACTGAGTGCTCCCTAAAAGCTCTAGCTTAACTTCCAGTCCTAGATTTTAACTCCACTGCCTCTATTCTTGTGTTAATAGCTTCCAACTATGAAGCAAGAGGTGGGATTTGTAAGTGAATTAGCTACTAATTGGCCTTGACTTGGGACAAGAGCATCTTGCCTGGAGGCTCCCTGGCCAGACCAGCCTGCTTATCTTCACATTTTTGCCTGTGGTCCTTCTGTCCTGACCACAGGGCTTAAATCCTCTCCTGTAGATCTCAGTTTGAAACAGTTTCTCCGTGAGACCTACCCTGACCGCCACACCCACGACTCTGCTTTATCCTTCCACCTCTAATTTTAGAGCTCTAATCAGCTTCTAATGTATCATGTGTTTATGTTTATGATTTGTTGTTTATTGTCCTGTCTAGAACAGTGACTGCAAGGAGACAGAGACCATCATCGTGTTCTTGAATGGGTCCCAAGTGCTTTCTCCAGGTACCTCAGGCACATTGTAGATGTTCAGTAGTTATTTGTTGGATGAATGAATGTGTTCTTAAATCACTGAGCAAGAATTTCTGGAGCATTTTTCTCAAGAGTTTTCTCCTTGAGAACTGATTGAGCCTCATGCTTGAAAGTCTGGCACCTGGAGTTGGCAAACTCAGTCAGAATCCTATTTCCACCACTTGTTGGGGCTGAAGAGATGGTTCAGTCGTTAAGAACACTGGCTGTTTTTGCAGAGGACCTGGGATGAATCCCCAGCACCCACATGGTGGCTAATAACCATCTGTAACTCCAGTTCTAGGGGATTCGATGCCCTGTTCTGGACTCTGTAGGCACTGCACAAAATGGGTGCACTTACATGCAGGTGTAACACTCATACACACAAAAGTAAAAATTGCTATAAAAAAACACAAAAACCCACTTGTTAGCTGGGTGTCTTCAGGCAAGTCAACTTAGAGCATCAGTTACTCCATCTGTAAAATGATGTGGTTAAGTTAGATGAAGTGGGGATATCTACCCTAACTATGGATGGCACCACGCCACGGGCTAGGGTCTGGACGGAAGAATAAAGGAATAAGCTAAACTAACAATTTTTTCTGCTTAATACCGCTAGCAGCTCAAGTCCCACTGTCCTGCTGTGTAGCCCACTGCAATATTTATATCATAATTAAATGCAAGATGGGGGGATAATGTTTATTCCAATCACACAGTAATTAAATACAAAACTAGGTGTTCTTCTGAAATCATGTCTCACTTTCCTGCCCAAATGATACCAGCGGTCACATGGGGCCAATGACTGTCATTTGAGATATTAAAAAGAGGAATATTTCTGTTCTTGCAGAAGGTCTATTGGACAGCACTTGGATAACTTACAGTAGTTGAAATAGTAATGTCTAATCAAGAAGAAATGATAATGGCACTTGGATAAGAAACTTAAATTTCAATAAAAGTGAATGTGGGGGTGGGGAGGAGGCTGGAGAGATGGCTCAGCCATTGAAAGTGCATTCTGTTCTTGTAGAGTAGAAGGACCTGAGTTCAACTCCCAGCACCCACATTAGGCCTCTCTAAACATCTGTAACTCCAGCTCTAGGGGCTCAAATGCCATCTAGCCTCTATGGACAACTGAACCCACATGCACATAGTTCTACACAGACACACACACAGGCAACTGAGCCCACATGCATGTACTTCCACACAGGCATACATACACAGTTAATTAAAAATAAAAGTAAATCTTTAAAAAAATAATGTCAACAGCCTTATGCCTATGAATGAGATTTTATTTGAAAATGAGGTGTTTCCAGGTGATCAAGTTAAGAGAGGTCATAGAGTGACTGGCACCCTTTCAACATGGCACAAAGACAGGTATGTGAGAGGGAAAATAGCGTGAAGGCATAGAATTCTATTGATAAACCAAAGAAGATATGGAGCTAAAAGAAGAGATAGAAGCTAAAAGAAAGAGGGAGAGAGAAAGAGAAAGAGAGAGAGAGAGAGGGAGGGAGAGAAAGAGACCGAGACCTGGAGCAGGTTCTCCCTCACAACTTTCGAGCTAGTCTTGCCTATACCTTGATTTTGGCCTCCAGGCTGCAGGACAGTATGTTCTTAAGTCCCTCTGTCTCTAATACTGCCATAGGACTGTCAGAAAATGAATAAAACTCTCTTATTCTAAGCTAAAAGCTAAGGCTTTTAGCATGTGGTGAACTTCTTTTGTTCCTAGACTGAAGATTCCATGAAAGCCATTGGCCATTGTATCCCTAGGACTGCTTTGGCACTGAATGGATACTCAACATATTTAGTCTGGTTGGATAATGCTGCCTAAAATTATCTTGACTATCAAATGAACTATGTATATAAGGTGTTTAAAATAATAGTTGTTTCCACTAATGTCCACTAATGATAATTGTTAGTCTTATTATGGAAGTAAGAAAGTAGAGCCTGAGTCTGTGAGTCCTTCTCTAAAAAATGGATATAACATCCCCTGCCCCATCATTAGTCTTTAACTGAGAACATAGGCAGAGCTCTGTGCCTGACAGGTGCCAGTAGGTTAATAAATGACAGCAACAGGTGCTTCACGCCACCCTGAAATTGTACTTTATTGACCTTTCAGGATGTGTTTCTTATTGCCATATTTATTCCTCTTCTTTAGTCCTTTAGAGTTCACTATTTGTTCCTTGTTTTTACTCTGAGATTTATTGAAGGCTATCATGTGTTCAGTGATGTCTCATTCTGTCCATGAGAAATTTCAATAGTAGTTCTAGTTCCTTTTTCTAAGTGCCTCTGTGTTCAGTCCTTTCGTTTGTACACATATAATATATAGGCATGTGTATGTGGTGTGGTTGTATGAGTCTAGGCACGTGTGTGCTGCAGTGGAACAATGGAGGTCAGAAGACAACCTCAGGAGTCAGTCCTCTCCTTCTACCTTGTTTTTAAGTGGGCTGTCTTGTTCACTGCTGTGGATACCAGGCTAACTGGCCCAAGAGCTACTGAGGACTCGGGTCTCCACTTCCAGCTCCTTGGAGACATGCCCAGCTTTATGTGGGTTCAGGGGATCTGAGCTCTAGTCTCCATGAAGTGCGTTACCCGCTGAGCCATCTCCCCAGCTCCATGTTCCGTCATCTTGTGAAGTTTAGAGTTTCACCAGGTTTCAGCCATACTCAGAATGAGCACCCAACACTTCATGAAGAGCACAGCAAGGCTGGCTGTGTTCCCTCAAGTATTTGGCTGGCACTGCAGGTGAGGTGGTGTAAGCATGAAGACAAACTCCCTAGTGTCGTCTTGATCCATAGTCTTTTTTACTCCTGCTGTTGTTGGGATGCTTGACCTAAACAGTCTGTTTGATTAGCCAGCAGGGGACATAAATGGGTCTAGTGAACTGAATACACAGGTAAATATACTTCAGGGCGCAACCTTGGCATTTGCAAAAGCTGCTGTCAGAGACACTTATATATCTGATAATTCTGCCCGAACTCGATAATAATTTTGCTTATGACTTTTAGAAAATCAAACCCTAAGATCTGAACATTTGGCTGTGACATTTGGGGAACAGGATATTACTTGTATCTGATGGCAGCAGGGCTCTTGTTAACCATCCTCAGATGGACAGATCAGCTCCCATAACAAGAAATATCCACCCTTCAATACCAAATGTTGAGTCAAAACTTCTGACCTACAACAGTCTTTCTCATCTTACTTGTACTTCATTTTTTCCCTCCAATAACGAAGCACATTTCATCCCTGTTATTAAAAAGTGTTAGGCAAGGGGCTAGAGAGATGGCTTAGTGGCTAAGAGCATTGGCTGCTCTTACAGAGGACCCAGGTTCAATTCTCAGCATCCCCATGGAGGCTAATAACCATCTATAATTCCAGTTCCAAGGGAAATGATGCCTTTTTCTGGTCTCCATGAGCTTTGCACACACATGGGGCACTTAAATATATGCAATCAAAACATACGTGTAACATAAAATTAAAAAATTAAAAACAGTGTTATGAGATCTAACTATTGTATCCCATCTCTAAGCACAGCTCTTGCAAGTATTCTCATGCTAGCCAAACTGGCTTTGATCCTCTATGATCTTCATGGGCATGATGTTTAGATGAGAATCTCCCCCATAGGCTCCAAGTATTTGAATATTTTGTCCCCAGCTGGTGGTGGTCTTTTGGGGGATCTTAGAGGGTGGCCTTGTTGGAGGAAACATGCGGGGCAGGCTTTGAGAGTTCTTAAACCAGTTGTTCTCCACTTCCTGTACCTGCTTGACATGTGAGTGCTCCTCCCGCTTCAGCCACATTCTGCCTCCCCGCCTCCCGGCCAGGATGGGCTCTGATTCCTCTGGAACTTTTCCTTCTAAAAGTTGTTTTGATCAGTGTTTTTATCACAGTGACAGAAAAGAGAACCTAAACAGCAGTTGGTACCAGAAGTAGGGTGTTGCTGTGAAAAATCTGACCATGTGCAGTTCTGGAGGAATGTGAAAGACTCTGGAAGTGTGGACTAGAAAGGCCATTGAGTACTGTAAGCATAGCTTAATGGACTTTTCTAGTTGAAGCCTGGAAGAAAGTAGTGCTGAGAGCAAAATAGTTCCAGACAGAAATAAGGACTTAAGCAGCAACTGGGATATGTTGGCCAAGAGTCTGGTTGCTGTCTATAGATAACCTAAGAGCTTGCCTGAGGCTAAGTTGAAAAGCAGTGGACTAATTTCTTTGGTAGAGAAAATTTCAAGGCAGCCTAATGTAGAAATGGTAGTGTGGCTATTAATGGCAAGTATTATTCAGGTCCACAGTGAAAAAGAACAAATAAAGCAGAAAAAAATGTAGAATGTGGAAAAAGAGCACTAGGAAGATTAAAGTTGGAGTAAAGTCATGTGTTGAAGGAGAGGATCTCTGTGATAAGATTAAAGTGTTTAAGGAGATGCCTAGAGATTTGCACTTAAACAATGGGAAGAGTCCCTTCAGGCAAGACTGCACCCAGCTAAGCCTACAATTTGTGAGAGGAAAATGCCTGAGAGGCTTTTCCTAGAAAACCACCACTTAGAAAAGCAACTTGCAATGTGAAAGAAGCTGGCGGGAGTCTACCCAGGATGGCAGCCAAACTTGGTAGTGTTCACATGGAGCTAGTTTTAAAGGTGGAAAGATGCAAGCGTGAGGGGGTCATTGGTTCTTCTGCAGTTTTTGAGAGCTGCTGAGGCCAGGTACTGTGCAGCAGGGACATCCCTGCGTAAAGAAGGCCCCGACAGACCATTGTGTACGGCTGTGAAGGTGAAGGCTGGTTGGCAGTGGAGACCCCAAGAAGAAATTGGAGATACTAGACCTGTGACACACCTGCCAAGGAGAGCTGCTTTCCAGGGAATGGTACCAGCCCAACAGAGAAGTGTATGTTTGCATGCAGCAAAGCTGAAGTGGATAAGCCACCTATGCCCTTTGGAAGTAAAGTCTCAGTCACTGGACATGAAGCTGAAGGATTTGGTGTTTGCTTTGCTGGGTTTTGGTCCTGTTTTGGTCTGTTTCCTAACTATCCCTGCATTCCTCCCTTTTGGAATTCGAATGTGTATTCCTGTATTCCATTCCATTGTGTGGTGGAAGTATGTAATTTGTCTTTTGATTTTACAGGGGCTTACAATTAGGAGATTGCCTTCAGTCTCAGAAGACACATTGTGCTCCAGACTTTTGAATAATATTCGGACTGGTAAAGACTATGGGAACTTTTGAAGGTGGACTAAATGCATTTTGCATTTTATATGGTCATGAGCCTTTGGGGGCCACGGAGCAGAATGTGACGGTTTGAATGAGAATGTCCCCTATAGGCTCCAAGTATTTGGACACTTTGTCCCCAGTTGGTGGCGCTCTTTCGGGAGGTCTTAGAATGTGTGACCTGGCTAGAGGAAGCACATCACGGAGTTGGGCCTTGAGAGTTCTTAAGCCTTGCTGGATCCCCAGTCACTCTCTGCTTTCTGTATATGCTTGAGGATATGAGCACTCCTCCTTCTACTCTGGCCACAGCTCTCACCGTGCCTCCTCACCACGATAGCTTCTAATTCTTCTGGAAACATAAGTTCAAATAAACTCTCCCTTCTCCTAGTGTCTTTGGTCAGTGTTTTTATCACAGCAACAGAAAAGGGAACTAATACAATGAGTCAGGTCAATCAGTTCAAAATCTGAGGATGGCTCCTTTGCCAACATTTGAACTTGCCTCTCAGATACTTTACTTGATCTTTACGAACCTCACTCTTGGGCTGTGAATGCAGCTCAGTGGAAAGAGCACCTATTTAACGTGACAAGGTCCTGGGTTCAATCAGCACCACAAAGCGAAACAAAACAAAACAAAAATTCTCCTGGCTTGTTAATTAAAATCAAATCATTCTATGTTCTCAGCGGTCAAAAGAAGTTCATTGGAATGTAGCTCTTTTTTACTTCCCTTTGTCTCTAGAAGTTCCTTGGAACCTTGAGTCAAAGATTGCCATAAGTGGGGGCCTGCTGTAGGAGAGATTTAGAAGGTTGACATGAACCACTGGCATCCAGATGTAGTACTCTGTTCCAGCACAGAGACAGCTGCTATAATCCTAGGTCAATGTTAAAGTTTAGAGATAACAGTTCACCTTTCCTGCTTTTATTTAAAATATCAATTGTCTAATATTTAAAACTTTGCTATTGTTTCCCCAGAGGTAACGAGCTCCATTAGGACTTACAAATTAAAATTCTCAAGGCATTAAGAAACATGACTCCCATGCAAATATACAGTGAACGGATGTGAGAGGTTTTACTCAGCTCATAAAATAATGAGGCAGCCACTGAAAGGCTATGGCTGAACTGGTTCAAAGAGTAATTTGAAGACCTGCCATTTATACAGCTTGTCAGGACTCTGAAGTGAATATTTGCAGTAGATGAAAACTTGTCAATACTTTCAGCAGATGAGAAGTGCAAATTAGGAAGTCTTTAAAGGAAGGTAACAATGGTAATTATTACTGGAAGGCTGAAACATTGCCCAGCAGACATGGAACTTTAGTTTTACACCCTAAGCTCCAGGGTTATGATGGAAACTGACAACCCTTGAATTGAAAGTGATGGACTTGTGCCTGCCTCCTGTGGCCATTTCTCACCTAATTGGAAGGAGCCTACTCTTCCTTGCAAAAGAGAGGCAGGGTGCCCTCAGGCTGCATAAACGTTTTGTTATTTTTCCAGACTCTTTTTTTTTTCCCTATTGATTACTAAAGACCAATTAAATGCCCCCATTTTGATATAGTGCAGATTAATGTGTCTGAAATAAACAGAGATGAGAAGTGTCCCTAGGGACCAGGCATTTATTTGAAATGGTTACTGACTGGAAGATAGATAGACTTCTAGGCACAGAACAGAAAAGTACCTCCCACCTGCTCACGTCGTACCACAACTGTGTTTTCCTACTTCTCTCTGTCAGTCTGGACCCATCGGCCTTCGCCTGGCCGGGTCTGGCTCTTTCCTCTGCTTTATTCACACTGGCATGGAAACTTTCTGCCTATGCTCTTGAATCCGTATGCAGCCCACTGGACTACTGGATCAGTCACAGATCATACCTGAAGGTTCTGTAAGTTCAGCAGGAATGTTTTATTGCCTTTAACCACAATGTTATTTTTGGCAGCCCAGTCCAGAGGCAAGGGAGGAACAGGGAACCAGGAAGTAAAACATTTACAGGAGATTGCTGGCTTGCTTGGAGCTATTCAGTTTTCCTTCCCTCCCCACCTCGGTCCTCCCTCCCTCTGTTTTTCTTTTTTTTCTCTCCTCCTTCCTTCTCCCTTTCTTCCTGGTTATATATTATATCAGTTTTAGTCTTAAGAGTACTGTTGAGATGCAAAATTCTTTATCTTAAAGGGCCATATGTTATCTTGTTTGTGAATCATAAAAACATTATTTTATTGGGTTTTGTTTTATGTCTTTGAGACAGGGTCTCCCTGTAGCCCCAGCTGGTCTAGCTGCCCTGGAACTCATTGTGGAGACTAGACTAGCCTCAGTCTCAGAAATTCACCTGCTTCTGCCTCCCCAGTGCTGGGGTTAAAGGTGTGTGCCACTTTGCCCGGCTCAACATCATTATTTCAATTATTAAAAATATTCATTTTGCTATAACCTAGCATAAATGTCACTAGCAGTTCCCCTCTGTCACACCAAGATGAGCCCTATACCCTCCAGCTGGGGACCTTCATTTCAGCTGGGACCTATGCCTTCTATGCTGACCTCCACAGCTGCCTCCAAATCCAGATGATCGACTAGTCCTTTATTACCAGAATGCACTCACAATAGTCCATCCAGGAACTTCAGAATCTGCATCCCTCTTAAGCCCCAAGTAAGTCAAGAGAGAAGCACAGGCTCTGGGGAGAGCTGCTGCAGCTTCTGCTAGGCCCTTTGCTCGGCTTCACCATGGCGACCACTGGCCTCCTTCAAGGACCTGTAGAAGCGCTGCCGGGAACGAGAAAAGCTACATTGTCCTTCTGAGCAGAAGTATTCATGGTAGAAATTTTCAGGTTAACTAGAATAATTGCTCACAAACTTATTTTTACTGTGACTGAGAAAAATATCTAAAACTACAAGAAACATCTTGTCAAGGAAAGGATTACTGAATTGCCAACTGTTGTGTATTCTAGCAATAATTAACTTTAAATAATACTTGTTTTCTTTTATAGCCCAGGCTGGCCTTGAATGCCCAGTCTCCTAAATGCTAGGATTATAGGTCTGTCTGTCTGTCTGTCTGTCTCTCTCTCTCTCTCCCTCTCCCTTTCCCCCCTCTCTTCTGTCTTTCTTGTGGTGCTATAACCAAGAGGCCCAGATAGTCTAAGCATATACTCTGCCACCGAGTTACACCCCAGGCCCAATGCTTCATTTCTTTTTTTTCTTTTTGAGACAGTGTCTCCCTGTAGCTCCAGCTGGCCTGGAACTTGCTATGTAGACCAGGTTGTTCTTGAACTCACAGAGATCCATCTGCCTCTGCCTTCTGAGTACTGCGATTAAGGGCCTGTGTCACTACACCTGACCCAATGCTTCATTTCTAAAGTCATATAACCCTTAATAAGACCTAATTTTTCCAACTAAGAACTGTGTAATGGAAATAAACATTATCCCCTCTGGTCTTGTATCTAATTATGATACAGATACTATTGTGGGATTAGGGCTGCTAGCTGTGTTCCATAGAACAAATTGATCTTGTCACACTGCCTGCTTAAGGCCACCCATCTTTACACCAGGATACAGATTTCTATTGTGTTTTGTGTTCATTTGTGCACATTAAACATATACAACAGTCCAGATAATGAATTTTACGGTAGGGCATGAAAAAATACATAAAAACTGCTGAAGCATTAAGCGCTCTAAGTGATGTAAGGCAGACAGATGGTTGTTTAGCTGTTTCTTCTGAACTGAAACATCCAGGAGGAGGGAGATACATAAGACTCAGCACACTGAGGGACAGGTGGTTTGGGAAGCTCAGAAAGTCATAGTACTCAGAAGACCCCAGGGCCACATAAGGATTACACAATTGCTTGGGGGAGAGGAGACTTCCAGTGGGGCTTATCTGTAAGTTGCACAGGGAGCTCCAGAAATGTAGTTTTCATGAGCTGTCATCCAGGCTGAGGTGGGCTTTTCAGTGATGCAGAAGTCTTTGTTTCACCCATGCTCCTGTGAGTAATCCCAATAAACTCTGTAGCTCAGCAAGTCTGACTTGGGAAGAATTGTTTCTTTGGCTTATTGTCTGTGCCCTTTGGAGTGAGCAGACATGTGTCCATGTCTTCTTGGAAGTCACAATGGTCATCCAGTCCAACTCAGTGTGGCATTGGCTAGACATACTTTCATTCATTTTCTGGATCTGGAGACTAGAGCTGGGTTCACATTTGAGGCTTCACTGTGTGACTTCAGGTAAATTATTGAGCCTGTATCATTGTACTTATGTATCCAAAAGCTGTTGCTGCTAAGGCTCTACCAGATTCACTGGGAACATTTGGGCTAGTGCCTCATTCAGAATGCTGCAGCTCCCCTTGGCTGCTCTTACTTCATGGAGATGGTTAGGGATGAAAATGAGTCAGCTATTCCCATGGTCTTCATTTTGAGGCCGGGGAGTGGAGGTTCAGAGGCTAAGCGGTCAATGAGCCAATAAAATGGGACAGGACCAAACTTTGAAGTAGATCAGGAGAGCTGTTCTCAGGAGAGGGACTCACTTCCCCCACACCGCCAGCCTTAGTGGGCTACCCACCTCTGAGAGCTAGGGTCCAGGAGCAGAGGGGGCTGCAGCAGGCCGGGTGGGGGGCGGCAACTGAAGCCTGCAGTGCCTAACCTCACCACAGCTTAATGTGATTTTCAGAGGTCTTTCTGAATCCCATTTCTTTCTTGGCAATGTGATTCAATGCATACGGTCACTTTCAACTTTAGGAATACCTTTGCTTCTTCCCCTTTCCCCTTCCTGTTCTATGCTAGATTTTGAGGTGCAGAAATGACTAAGTTCATGCTCATCTGCCCATCTATCCACCCTTCCATCATCTTTCCAACGTTCGTATTTCTAGTCCATCAACACTTAGTAAACATCTTTTGGGTGTTATGACACTGAGGGTGCTTTTCTGCTCTACGTCTACTTTTTCTTATCAGATTGTGCAGTCATCTCTTGGTATCTTGGAAGAGGAACAGTTTCCAGGACCCCATGGATACCAGAATCCACAGATGCTCCATCCAAGTCCCTCAAAAAACTGGCACAGTATTCACATAAAGTCACTACAATCCTCCTGTGTACCTTGAGGCACCTCTGGGTTAGTTACAGTACTTACTTACAATGTAAACCCCATATAGTTGTTCTATGGCATAGCTCAGGGACTGATGGCAAGAAAAACCAAGTCTGTACGCGTTCGGTTTGGTACAGAAATTTTTTTTCTTTTCGGTATATTTCCTGTCCAACTGTAGTTGAACCCAGGATGCTAAGTGGGTAAGGAGAGCCACACATTTCCCACACCAGAGAGGGCAGGGATACACCCAGTCCCATAATGTTTTTGTTTGGTTTTGTTGTTGTTGTTAATGCATTGGTAGCCAGTAAACTTATCTAAAGAGGTCAGGAAAAGTGTGTGAAGGCTGGAAAGATTTTAGCAGCAAGCTGTCCTCCAAGGAGCACCTTTGGCTTGGAGAAGCATGTGCAGGGGCTGAGCAGGTCTCCCACAGCAGGAAATAAATGCAGGCTAGGTCCCACGATTATCCCCAGGGCATTGTGTCCGAGCTGCTCCGAAGGTCCAATCAGAGCGCACCCTAGGCTTAGAGCTCTTTAAATAACCAAGCTGGGCGGGCGTCGGCTCAAGAACCTGGTCTGGAGCTCAGCCTACGGTGAGTGCACGCTGGACGGAGCCCGTCCATTCACTTAGCTCCATCCCCAGATTTTGGCCCGGAACCGAGAGAACGCAACAGGTCCTCACGAAGTCTTGGGGTCCTCGATTCCCGCAGTCTGCGTGGGTCCTCAGCCGCGGACTAGCATGGGGCGGGCTCTGAGCCAGCCTCTCTGGTGGTCTCCAGAGATCGGGATTTAAATAATTCATGAGCCAGGGCTGGGAAGCAGGAGGGGCGACGGCCGAGGTGACCCCGGCTGGAGCTGGAGTACTGAAATGGGGAGCCACGGTGAGTAGCTGCAAGTGCGGAGCCGGAGCCGGCGAGGGGCTGAGCACACCCCACTCCAGAACACACTAGGCTTGAATGGGGAGTAGGGGTCGCCCTGCACTCCTCCCCGGCTTCGCAGCAGGTGATGAGAGACAGACCCCCGGATGGGCTGCAGGGTGGTCTGGGTACCCAGTCTTGGGCGATCCCCGGATCTGGGAAATCGGGTGGAGCGCGCAAACTTTTCCCGCCGTGGTGGCCCGCACCGCGCAGTACTTTTTGCATCCTCTGGAGTAGAGCTAGAGGTTGCCGGGTTCCGGGGACGCTAGCAGGCCGGGGGCAAGGCTGCGAGGCCACGGGTCCCTCTAAGGAAGGGCGGCTCTACCGGAGGGCGGCGAGGGGAGGCTCAGTCCCAGTCTGGAGAAATGTTTTGCGGTAAAGGAAGCGCCCGGGATGGGCTTGGGGACACGGGATGCCTTGCGGGCTGCCTTCTGTTTCCCAAGTGCGGAGCGCACAGCAGCTGACCTAGCAGGACTGGAAACACGGGTGCAAAAGGAAACGGTCACCCGCGGCCGTTGCAGAGCGCACGCACCCCGCTGCGAGCCCCGGGCACCCCCACGGGGTCCTTCTGGATGCAGAGAGCCCAGACTTCGGTTTTGGGGAAGGGATGCAGACTTGGGGTGCTCCGGCATATCTTTTTGGAACGCGGGGACCAGGACAACAAAGAGTCGCGTGGGCAGAAGGATGGGGCTTCGGGGTGCAGGAGGATGGGGCTCGGGTTGAGCTTCACGGGGCGGGGGGGCGGTCAGAGAGAGAAGAGGGAGCACCGCTCCCTCTCACTGCTGCGAGCTTCCCCAATACCTGGCCAAAGCGGACCCAGAGGAGAACTGGTGCGCGGGGCAGCGGAGTCCCAGAGACTACCCCTCCCCCAGACCCCGGATTCCTGGAGGCGCCTGGCCCGGCTCGCGCGCTGCCTGGCGGCTCGTTCTTTTGTGTCCTGCAGCCGGGGAGAGGCCCCTGCGGGAGGGAACCGGGAGCAGAGGGCTCGGCCTGGTGCTGGGTTGGAGGGAAAGGCCGGGGAGGAAAACTGGCGCCCGCGCTTCCCGCCTCTGGTTGCTCCGGGAGCACCCTGAGTTGCAGATCTTTCTGGTGTCCAGGCGAAGGAAGGGTTTCTCCAGCTTTTTGTGGTGGTTGCTGGCCATTGTTAAGACAAGCGAGTGAGTGATTGGGGGTCCTCGCTGGGCCCTTACCCCCCCGACTCACTAGAGACCCAAACAACTTCCAACAATGGGTTGCACTGAATCATATGGAAAATATTTTTCTTTTCTTTTCTTTTCTTTTCTTTTCTTTTCTTTCTTTCCTTTCTTTCTGCTTGGCCCTTTTGAATATTGGCAAATTCCTAAGGTCCCACCTGGGGGACTACTTATTTTTCTTTTTCTCATTCATTTGTGAAATTTCATTCTTGAATCTCCTTGGAGCTGGCCTCTCTCCTATTGAGCCTAGGGACTGCCGTCCTTTAGCCTCCAGCTGTAGAACTTTCTGTACTGTGCCACAGAGTGCTTTACCTGTTTTAGCCTGCTAACCACACCAACCCCATGCAAAAGTTCGGCGTCCCAGATGAGAGTGTAAGCAATGCCTGTCATCCTCACAGGGCTGGTAAGTGGGTCCAGGGGCCCTGCCGTTTCATAAGCTTGGAATCTTGGCTATCTGGCAGAGCCCTTTACTTTTGCTTTTAAGTGTCCCATAAAACTTTTATGGACTTCCTTATGATTTTTCTGTTGGACTGTTTCTCTGTGTTCTTGTTCAGTGAAGTAAACAAGCACATCAAAGGATAGGTTGAAAATAACAAAACTTTAAGACACGTACTATGTGGTAGGTTTTGTTTAAAATATGAGGGAAAGAGGTTTTGTCAGTGACCTGGAACCTCCTGAAGTTTAAGCACCCGTCAGCTGTTACAGTAACACAGGCCAACTCCATGGTGACTGAAGCTGAAATGGGTTTTCGAAAGGGTGAGGATGGTGGCCTAGGGGACAGAAGGAGAGCTGGCTAACCACAGACAGAACAAGGGACAGACCACCTGAGTGGTGTACAACTGTGACTGACATTGGGGATACTGGATGTGAATGCTGTATTGACACCCGCATTTCTAGACATACACTACACAGCTTGGGCATGTACTGTAAGCCTAGGTCTCAGCCAGGAGAAAGCATCTGACTGACCTAGACTGTCTCATTCTCAGGACCTACTGGGGCACCCCAGCTGTCCTCACAATGAGAGGTAGGGCTACTTCCCACAGGAGTCACAAAGGTAGGCTCATAAATTAGGTAGCCCCCATTTCCCCAAAGCAGCACCCCAGAAAGTACGCACCTATCATGGGGATCCTTTTTAAAACAGAAAGATTCTGAGTACTTTCCACCAAAAGAAGAAAAGAAAATGAAGCTTGCAGGTCATCTCGTCTGCTTTTAAAATCACAGTTTGCAAAACTACAGTTGTCTGGATTCCAGCTCAGAATCATATGAGGTATTTGTTTAAGGCTGGCTTTCTCGGGCCCTTTTCCCCATTTGAATACAGTGTGTTTGGTACGGAAACGAGCAATGTGCCCCTTACCCAGGAAGACGGTCAGGTGGTTTCACTGTTGAGCACCTTTTTAAGGGGATGGCTTTGGAGGGAGGGAATTCCAAAGCTTGTAGTATTGAGGATCTTAGGAAAAGGGTGGGTTCCCAGAATGGTAGACCAGTTGTCCTAACATAGGTGACAATGAGACAGTCTGCTACCTAATTTTGAGAAAGTAGCCACAAAGACTTCTAGAGATAGGATAGCATCTCTCCTTCCCTCCAGTGAAAGGCCACCTGTAAGCAGATGCCTGCCTCCACTTCAGAAGAGAGAAAAACGATAACTTCATACCAGCCTCCTTTCCATTTTATTTCAGCAGTCCTTTATTGAATACCTTTGGTGTACCATCCCTGGGGATGCCTATGGGAGTAACTCAGTGTTCCCTGCCCCTGTGCACAGCAGCTGGGACAGATCAGATCAGAAAACATGAACAGGGCACTTGTACCTTAGCCTGTTATCCTGAAGGCATATCCAGAAAGCCTCCGGTGTCCTTGGAAAGTGGCATTAGTCAGGTAGTCAGGAATTCTAGGAATAGTGTTGGTTTTCAACCTCTCACTGTTTTTAGGGGAGTATGTTCAAAGTGCAGATTAGGACTGTAGATTAGTCTGGAAGACTTGAGTTCCATCCTGGAACCCACTGTGAAAGGAAAGAACTGACTCCTCAAAGGTTGTTCTCTGACTTACTTGCGTGTACCCACAGACACCACACACACACACACACACCCCGCAGACACCACACCCACATACACACACACACACACACACACACACACACACACACACACTGAAATAAATATTTTTTAAAGTGCCTGTTAGGAGCTGGAGAGATGATACAGATTAATTGGCTTTATCTCTGAACTTAGGTTCAACCATTGGCATTTTAAGTCAACACCCATTTCATGGTGATGAAATGGTGCCAAGTGCTGTCCTGCATTTTGTTTTGGTGGCCCCTTGATCTGATCTCAGCAGCTCGTGGGACCTTCCCACATCCACTAAGGTTGAGGTCAAAATCTTTTTGGTTCGACCTCCATTTATTGCTTGCTTCTTAAGACTTTGGTATTTTCTTAAACTTTACATTGAAGAGAAAGCTACACTTTTGGCAGGAGGATGTAAAGAGATGTGGGCATTGAACCCAGCTGTCCTCTGTGGCAGTGGGTGCCTCCAACTTTGCCTCTGTGATTTCCTCTGGTTGTTCCACCCCTGGGGGAATTTGGAGACTTGTTTATTACTATCTCCCAGGACAATTCTTTCTGTCTCTGGCTGCAGCTTAGTATCGTTACCAGGAAGTGCACCACCTTTCTCAGCAGCTGAACCTTTAATCCTTAGCAAAGAACTAGCTGCGGGGGTGGGGGAGTGGTATGCTGGGGGTGGGGAGGGACTTCGGGGTGGGGCAGGACACACCAAAGGCAGCCCTTGAGAGCCATCCCCCAAGTCACAGAGTTCACTGAGCATGGTCCCGGGAGCCACTCTACAATATGATTTGTTAAAGGACCCTAGAGCCATTCTCTTGCTACCTCTGTGCTGATGTGAAAATGGGAGCCTAGAACAGGAGGTGATTGCTAAAGGCATGAGCCAGGAGCTGACATCTTCATTCAGACAGCTAATGAAATCTTACCTCTTGTCTGGAGCTGTGTTTTAAAATGCAGATTAAAAAAACCCCATCCCAAAGTTAGGTTTGGCCATAGGTATTTTGTCAACCCCCATTTTTATAGTGACACACATGCTTGTCCTGAACACCTCCAGCATTTTGTGCAAGTCACTCTGGGCTGCTCTCACTGGCCCTTGGAACCTGGATCTAGGCAGTTCTTGATTGTCCCCTTCCCCTTCTCACAGTGTGAATTTTAGAGCCACCCTGTACTTACCTTGAAAGTTAGTGTCTATGGCATAAAAAATGAAAACATGTATTCCAGACCAGAACTGCTTGAACCTTTTCTACCCATGACTCCTTTCCTCCAAGAGAATTTTATGTCAGCCCAAATGAAACGTTTTCTGATCATTTTATTTTACAATAATTTCTTGGCAGCTGTATAGTTTTGCCATTTACTAAAAGCAAATTCTCATGCCAGTGAGATGGATGTTCTTATTTGACACAATTCAAAGACAGACTGATTCGAAACATGCTGAAGACAGTAGGAAAATAGTGTAGATCCTTGTTTTCTGTTCAGTAAACCATTATATTTCTATAAGAAAAAATATGTTCTATCCGTGAAGTAAAGACATAGCCATTCACGGCATGCAGCAGTCTCCAACTGACCCCAAGGTTTCTGGCCGTGTTCATTGGTGTTCTGTGGCAGGGAGGCATACGCAGTGCAAAGCCACCTGGTGTCTGTGCAGGACGGAAGCTGAAGCACTGCCGAGCCCTGCTAGGAGCGCCTTGATTCATTCTGTTTGATTTTTGGTTTTGTGTTCTTGACAGGGTCTCCCTAGCTCCCTCCCACCCAGAAGTCACTATGTGGATCAGGCTGGCCTTGATCTCACAGAGCTCCCCCTGCCTCTGCCTCCCAAGGGCTAGGATTAAGTTTTGGTCATTGGAGGTTTGCGTTCAGAAACCTTTCAGTGTTGCCAGATTTTTCAGCATCCTTACATTCAGTCCTGTCCCCATCTGAGTAGCAATCCATAGTTCAAGAGACTGGGCTCTAGAACCCCACCGAGAGGGGAAGAGCTGTGTCTCCCAGCCTCTCCTCCTAGGTTGGCTGCGGATCCATCAGCTTCATGAAACAGAACAAGAAGTCAAGTGTTTTGATTTCTTGATTTCTTATGTTCGGTTGGTGCTTACCTACTGAGTATAAATGTCTTCTGTTGGAATCAAAAGAACCTAGCGTCCAGCAAGATTAAGGTGCCTTGTTCAGCACTGCTCTGTGTCCCTCTCCCTTGCCAGACACAGAGGTGGTGACTACCTTTAGGGTACCTGTTTCTCGTCATCTCTTCAGGAGTAGACAGGAGCCTTCCTTGGCCCTGTCTCTCTCTAAGTCATTGTAGGCTATGACCTGCAATGGAGGATCTTATAGGATGACCTGGTAGGTTTATTAGAAAAGCAGATTTCAGTCCCAAAGTTTGTCACTGACCTTGAGGCCATATCCTTGTGCTTTGAGTTAGGGGTGAGGTGAAGTGACAGATGCTTAAAATGAGGTCAGTTATCGAATAAGAAAGACTCTAAGGCGCTGTGAGCTATATCAAAGAGGACAGCAGCAACTTAGAATAACCAGATTGTAGGCAGTGGCTGGCAGCCTCGCTGGACCTGAGTGGAGCACTTGAGGGCCAAAGCCTTGGAGGGTGAGTCTTGGTATCCTGGTTAGAGCTTGGACTCTAAAGGCAAAATACTGAGTTTGGGCTCCAGTCCTCCTGGGACTCCTGCAGCCTAGGGCAGGTTACCAAAATCCTGTTTGCATCTGTTTCCTCATCTGTAAAGTGGGGTGATGCCTTAAAAGCATGTAGAGCAGTACCTGGAATATAGCAAGTGCTCAGCGAATGTCAGATTCCAAGAACGAAGGGCTCTCCTGTACTGTGCCTGGACCTGGAAAGAGTTTGTGTTCTGAATCTGCTCCATCCCCCAGGAAGGAGCTTCCTTCCAGTCCTTTTCCTGGAGCTTTGGAGCAGACTGTGTGCTTGGTTTCCACCACGCAGATTAGGCTGAAATGCTTAACTCTAAGCTTTGTGGCCTGCTCTGGGGTGAGCTCCTGGTGCAGGCTGGTCGCCTGTGAGTAACTGCTGCTTTCTCTCCCTCTCAGAGATGGTGCTTTGAGTGAATGATCTCCTTGGAGAACATTCTGTTCCTGTTGCTGAGAACCGCTGCTGCCCGGAAGCAGAAGATTCCACAAGCCCAGGAAGGCCCATCCTGCCTGAGGCTTCCAGAAGCTACCTCATGCTTGGGTGATCAGACGAGCTATGGCATTCACACTGAGAATCCTGCTGCTGCTGGGGCTGTATGGAAATGCTGCTTCAAGGGGGCAGCTGGTAACCTCAAATACTCCTGGGGCTTTGAATTATGAATTGCCTACTATGAAATATGAGACCCGAGACACCCATGACCCAGGATTTCTTGGTCCTCTCTTCCAAATGGTGCACAGCTTCCTCCACGTGGTTCAGCCTCATGATTTCCCTCTAGGTAAGTGCTGACTGTGGGAAAGATGGATTTGTCTCCACACACCCACACTTGGTTTCTTAATGGTGATGCCATCCACTGAGAAGATGTTCAGCATTTTATGGTTGAGGTTCAAAACTCATTGATAACACAGAAGCACAACTATTTAGGTAGAACTTGAAAAGGCCTGCATGTGGGTGATCAGGCCGAGAAATGGAATCAAGCAGTACTGCTTTATTGATTTTCCATTTTATCTTTTGGCTTTTGTTTTGCCTTGAGCAATGCACAGTTCTAAAATGCATACAGAAAGTGAAAAATTGGGATTAAATGGCAAGTTCTCGGTCTTGGAAGGAGATGTTGATAATTGCCTGGAATCTGTTGGTATGTCAACACTGAAAAGTTTAACTCTTCTCTGCCCACTGCCAAATACATTTTGACATCACTTAGGGTCAGGTCAGGCCTGTCCCAAACTGCTTTCCTGATTAACTGTTTGGGTTTTGAAAATATGGTGTGTGGAAGGGTGAGGTGGCAGCCTCCTGGAACTCTGTGGCACTGGGCTATTTTCTGTACGCAGTACGTTTTGCTTCTTTGGGGTTCTTGCCATTCTTCATCCCACTCCTCTGAACCTGGAAGCCCTCTGGGGTGTGTGATCCCAGGGACAGTGTTGTGGAGAGGAAAATGGTCTATATGAGGTGCTGTAGGTTAATGCTAGGTTTCTCCTGAGCTTATTTTTAAGCTATAAAGATTTGAATATCATCGTTGATGATAACATTGGTGGCAGGCTTTATTATTTTCTGTAGCTTGTTGGCTAGTATTCTAAGAGGTTATGTGTTGGGGGGGAGAGAAAGATAGATATATATATATGTGTATATATATATATATATATATATATATATATATGGAGAGAGAGAGAGAGAGAGAGGGAGAGATTGATTGATTTAGGGAGCCTCATCACTTGTTTTTTAAATTATGGTCCTGTGATAGTTTTAAAATTGCCACAACCTGGGAAATCAACCTGAATAAGGGATTGCTAGAGCAGGTTGGCCAGTGGCCATGTCTGTCGGGGTTTGTCTTGATTGCCTTAATTGAAGTAGGATGGACCACCCACCCTGAAATGCCTGGATCTCAGCCATTTCATGGGCTGGGTCCCAAACTATGTAAGAGTGAAGAAAGCCAGTGAGTGAACAGTCAGCATGGGACATTTGTGTCTCTGCTCTGGAATGTGATGTGACATGGCTAACTGCTTGAGCTTCCCCTTAACTTCCCTGAAACCACGGACTGTGACTTGGAATTGTGAGCCAGATAAACCCTTCCTCCCCCGTGTTGTTTTTTGTCAGGATATTTGATCACAGCAACAGGAAGGAAGTTAGATCAGGGACGTTTATAGAGTTTCATTAAAATACACATTTATTGATATTTTATATCTTTTTGTCTTAGATTAGATTGAAGCAGTCTGAAGCATTGTCAGTTTTCTGTTTCAGTTTCAGTTATAGGAAATAAGTCAGCGTGGAACCTTAGTCTCAGTGAAGATGATCTTGAACTAATATTATCTATGCTTGCGTAACTTCTTGTTAAAAGACTAAGTCTGGAAATCCGAAACATGAACGTTGTTAACTTTAGTTACAAATTCATTTTGTGACAGCTATCTTTATTTGTAGATTACCATGAATGTCACTGTGTGAACAAGTTACTACTAGTATCTCTGGTCTTTTTACAAGTAGCATCTGTGTACCTGTCTTATATGTGTATTCACAAGTGCGTATGGGAGAGAGTGCATGTGTGTGTGGAAGCCGGAAGTTGGTGTTGGATATCTTCCTCTATTGCTGTCCACTTTCTTATTTCACTTCATTTTATTGATTGCTTGACTTGGTTTTTTTGAGACAAGGTCTCTCTGTCACCTCATCTGGCCTGGAACTCACTATGTAGGCTGGCCTTGAACTCACGGAGATCCACCTGTCTACCTCCCAAGTGCTGGGATTACAAGCATGCACCACCACACCAGGATCCATTTTATTTCTTGGGGACAATCTTTCACCAAACCTAGAGGTTACTGATCTGGCTTGCTAGCCAGTAAGCTTCAGGATTCACCGGTCTCTGCATTCCCCATCCCCAGAGCTGGGATTATATAGATGCATACCACCATGCCTGTCTGAACGCAGGTTCCTTATGCCTGTGTAACAGGTACTCTCAGCTGAGCCATCCCCCCAGCACCCTGCTCAATTTTTTATGTATGTATAAAGAAAACTTAGATATTTCATTGTTTCATGTGAATCTACAATGAATCCCTCAGAAGAGCGGAAGTCTTCCGTGTCTTAGACTAAGGATATCATGCAATTAGTTGATTCTATAATCTCTTTCTGATGTTTTTCTCTTTTGCCCCTTCGTGCATTATAAGACAAAACAGTATTCAGAGTCTTCATTTCAAATGATCGTGTTAACCCAAGATGCATGTCAGCTTAGAGAGGAGGTGCCTGGAGAATTTAAATCTGAATATTACCAGAGGGTGTTAACCTAGCTCATAGCTTGGCTTCACCAATACTCATTATACTAAAGTAAGAAATTCTCCAGAGTTTTAGCAGTAGACTAAAACTATACAGCTTGGCCATTTCGGGGGAAAGTTATTAGGATGTGTCTAGAATGTACTATTGAATTTAACAGTTGACACCTTGTGGTTTTGGTTTTTTTCCGTCATCTGGCTTTTGCATTTTTCCACACAGTGGCTAGATTTTGTCATAGTCTCAAAATCAGCCCCTGGCATTGGAAGGACGTGTATGAGACAGTCGGCTTACACCTGGGGCCAGTGCCTTCCACAGACACTGAAGCAGAGTGAAACCACCAACCAATCGAACAAGCCATCAGAAACACCCCCTGTTCCACAAAGACAGAACAGGGGTTCCTGCTTACCATATATTAGTTTAATTAGCTTAGTACATTAATTACCAATCACAGCATATATTACCATGTTGGCAGATGGCATTATCTGTGGTTCTTTGTGTCTGTTTGACACTAAAAGCTTATTAAATCCAAAGTTCAGTGCAGGCTGAGGAGGGGCAGAAGATGAAACGACACTGGAACCTGGGTTCTCTCTTTGTTTGACACGTGTCCTGTGTCCAACTAAAACAGTTTACTGAGTTTAACATTTGAAGCTCTTGAGAGAAGCCCATGTTTTACCCTCAAGAGAACAGAGATGGAAAGACCTTGTCCAGTGAGGGCACTTCTTGGGTTCCACTTCTTGCACAGAAGAGAATAGATTTGGAGAGATCAAGAACATGGATAACTGCACCATGGCACAATGTGTTCTAGAACATCTGCCTGGCTTGGAGTCACAAGAGCATGACATTGTGCTGGCTTTAGGCTCGCTAAGAAGAGTGCTATGCCTTTCCACGGGGATCGCAGTCATGGAGCTTGGGGAGTTTACAATTACGATCACAGTGGGTCAGAGTCGCCATCCGAAGAGCGCCTACAGCCTGGGTTGCAAACAGCCATTTGTGCTTAGATGGCCCTTCCTTGGAGCATGCTCAGAGACAGGCAATCAGACATTCACTGATCTCCCTTTCTTCCTCTTTTCCCATCGGACACAAATCCTACCATGAAGTCTGTGCCTTTATACTTCATTGCTGTAGAATTATCTCTCAAAGTCTCTCTTCCAAATGCCAGTACATCAGAGCTGAGCATATGAATTCGGGAAGAGCACATTCAGCCTGTAACAGTGGGTGAGAGGGGCGTTCATGGAATAAGTTGGCCATGGGTTAAACAGAGCCAGGACTAGAAGGGAGGAAGATCAGGCAGCATTCATTCGAGAAGCATTTATTGAACGTCCCGCTTTCTTGGTGCCCCGGTTGGGTGTTCTGGACCCAGTGTAGGTAGGATAGACCATGGGGAGGTGGGTGTGCCTGGTGTGGGCCAGAAGGATAAGAATGAGCTTAGAACAAAGCAGAAAGTAATGGGGAAATGCATGCAGTATCTATTTGTGTCCAGAGGACTAGCTTTAAATCTTAGCTCTAGCAATTTCCTGCCTGGGTGATCAGGGCCACGTTGTTCATTTTCAGATCTTTGTTTCTTTTAAATGGAATATGACTATAAATCATAACCCATTTTATAGCTTTTATTTGTGAGGCTTAAATGAGATGATACATAAAGTCTGTGTTTAACCATGCTTTAGTGGCACCGAGAAGAATCAGTAATTATAGTTACCATTAACTTTATTATCGGAGAGGAAAAATTGACCAAAGATGCCTCACAAAGAGGCATCGTTAAAACATCCTTGCTGCTAACACTGTGGGAAAATTCTGTACCGAATTTCCCCACTGGAAGCGGTTCTGTTATGGTCCAGGCCAAGGGGCCGTGTCTGCTTCGCAAACCCACAGTAGCAGAATGGGAGCTAGGGGCAGGGCTCGCCGTGGTCACTACTCAGGAACTCACCACTGTGCTCTTCCTTCTTCTCCTGATGTCTGCACCTAACAGGCTCTCGTGTTTCTTAGTTTCTTTGTTCTTTCCTGATGTCCCCAGTATCAGTGAAGCTTGTTTTCCTGCCTGTTAGCTCATTGGAATCTCTCAACAACTTCAGGGGGTGATGGCCATAGGTGAACTATTGGTTATAATCATTACAATACTCTTTACCAGCTGGGAAACTAAATCAGAAAGAGCTTGTTTAAGCTGCTAGAAAAGGACAGGCTGAGAAATCCTTTTTTCTATAGTTATTTCTCCTATATTCCTTAGCTATCTGTCAGTGATTTGTCCCTTTTATTTTACTGTGGTGTCTTAAAACAACCATGGGATAAGTGTGAAAACAAAACAAAAAATGAAAAGAACAGTGAAACTTAAAGAAGAGAGAACTGCTGTGAGATCGAGGACAGCCTGCTCTACAGAGTGAGTTCCAGGCCAGCTGCGGCTACAGGGAGACCCTGTCTTGAAAAAAAGAGAGAGAGAGAGAACTAAAATAATCGTGGGTCAATATGAAAAGTGGTCGCTTTTGATACATCGACCATGTGCACTGCAGAAGGTTATCTAATGCGGGTGTTCAGTAAGGCTTCCTTGGTTTTATGTGGCGTAATGAATCTGTCCTAAGGTATAGCCCAGAGCCATTCTAATGAAGCAAGCCAGAAAAAAAAAGGGGGGGGGGCACGTCTGCTTCTAGTTTTATGAAATTCTCTAAAATTATTCTTCACTCTCTCTCCTTTGGCATATTTTTAAATTAGATTTTAGGCTGGTTGACCTATTTCTAAAAACATTTCCAGACTAATGTGACTTGCCCCCAGGATCTGGTGCATGTGTGCATGGATTTGGGTAGAAGGCAGGAATGGGCAGAAAGGTGAATGAGGCTGGGCTCCCCTGAAGTTTGGGATGCCCTGAGGACATTATAGTGAGTGTAGAGAATCTGTCTTGTAGTTAAACAAACTGACTGGCTGAGGTGATCAGAAGAGAGCAGCACTGGCTACTCTTGCAGAGGACCCAAGGTTTGATTCCCAGCATCCATATGACAGCTAACAACCATCCATAACTCCAGTATTAGGGGAATTCAGTGCCCTCTTCTGACCTCCAAGGGCATTGCACAACATGGGCACAGTTACGCACATGTAGGCAATACACTCATACACATAAAATAAAATAACACATAATTTATTTTTAAAAGAAGAATTGAACATCAAGACTGCAGGTTGTGCTGTGGCACTCAGAGAGAGATGAGCTGATATTGCTGTCAGAATTCCCTCTGCCTCCCACCAGGATTCCTTGGGATGTCACGTCTCCTGCCTCCTTCCCAACCCTGCACCCCGTTCCCCAAATCCCATGGTCTTTATGGTACAGAGCCAGGTTGCCCATGTCACAGTTTGATATCAGCTTCCTGAAGAGAGACCAGTAGTTCTTTCCTTCTATTCCCACTTCTAATTCCTAGGGAGGCCAATTACCAACCAAGGGACTCTGCCCTCCACCCCCCAGTAACTGTGACCAGAGTGGTGCTAGGTGCCTTAACTGCTGTGAGCGATAGCTGTTAGTCACCACAGTGTCAGAGACAGAGAGAGCGCTTTCAAGAACGTCATTGGTGGACAAACCAACAGGTATGCCTGTGCCCAGGTGCAGGTGGCACAGGGTTCAGTACCAGCATGCTCCTACCTAATTCACACAAAGCCAGCGTGGCTCCCTTTAGATCATATGACTCCTATGGGCACTAGGTCTGACCATAAATAAGGTCATTGAGGGAAAGAGCTGGTACGCTTTGCTCCTCTCTCCCTGGGCCAGCCTCTGTGCTGGGCAGCCTGCACGGTCCTCCCCTTTCATCCCACCAGCCTTAGAGGATTCAAACAAGTCTGCCACTCAGAGCTGGGCCTCCTAGTGTCTCATTTTACTGACTGTGGGGCTGAGGCCAGAGTACTACTAAATGGATGCCTGGGGTCTGCAGCGAGCTGTGCGGTGGCCTGCAGCTTCAGGACTGCAGCGAGATTCAGAGGACCGAGACAGTGTGCTACTGCTCTTGTGCTGGGGGCCGAAAGCCCACACTGAGCTTTGACCCCGGCTCCGGAAATCCTAGCCAGGGTTCTTCCCCAGTCTGCCCATACCACCACTCTGGATGTGGGAGATGTTCTGTCCACACCGCATGTGCCTGGTCCCCGGTGCCCTGTGCATGCGTGTGGGCTCAGAGGAGCAGTGCTATGTCCTCACGAGGTTACAGGCACCCCAGTCATCCTGCCATCTCCAGCTTCATAGGACAGCCTTGCAGTCAAACTACAAAACGGGTTCTGCTAATTGTTGCCCTGTTTCCTCATGCACAAAGTCTTGCAGAAATGTGATCCTGTCTTTCCATATGTGAATAACAGGCAGCTGAGCACAGCCGAGAAAGGACTGAAGAAGCAGAGCTTCCTGCTCGGCTGTGGACCCTGCCCTGGAGCCCTTCAAGAGTTCTCCAAACAGGCAGGAAGCAGGGGATTAGTAGGTATATAAATACTGGAAGGGGCCCCAGCAGCTGCAGGATGAAGCCAGCTTGGTAGGAAACACTCTTGCCCCTGAAGCAGCAGCTGTAAAACTCGGTCTGTGCCGCGTAGGGCCAAGTCAAAGCTGACTGGCAGGAGATGTGAAACCTCACCACTTGACTGGTACCTAGATGCCAAAAGAGCTCACTGGGCTCTGAGTGATGGTGGACTCCCTCCATCCCTCACTGTCAGGTTTACCAGCTCTGTGATGTTGAACAAGCTAGTTAACCTCTCTCTCTCCCTCCAAAAAAATCAGAGTTCATAATAGTATCTACTTTGGGGTCCTAATACTTAAATGAATAATATTTATAAAGCACTTAAAAATAATACTTGATAGATAAAAATTATTCGTCAAGTAAAATATGAATTATATAATCTGTATTTATTCAAAACTTTGAGGTTAATCCTAGGTTTTGGCAGTTGCAGGGACCAAAGAGGTAGTTAGTCACGTGACTCTCACTGTGTTGCCTCTGTAGGACAGTTATAACAGCTAACCACGGTCTAGGAACTTATACCAACTATAGCCTACTCACGACTAGAAGCCAACGCCAAAGATGTAAAATGAAGGCAAGAACAGGCAGCCTCACTCTCTCCCAGGATCCTAAGGGAGAACCTTCCTTGCTCGCTTCAGCCGGATGGCACCCGGTTTCTTGGCTGTGTCGAATCACCGCCATCTGTCAGTCTTCATGGGACCATCTTCTCTGTCTCAGGCCCAGGCCTCTTCTTTTTCTAAGGATACCTGCCATTGGATTTAGGGCCCTGCTAGGATAGTCTCATCTCTTGGTACTTACCTCAGTCACATCTGTAAAGAACTTTTTCCCAAATAAGGTCAGAGTTGCAGGTCCTTGGTTTAGGACCTGGGTGTCATTTTAATGGTCACCATTCAACATATCACACCTACACCACTCCTCCTGAATAACCCCTCTGTGCAGCCCAGAGATGCTAAGCAATGCATCTAAAATCCTATGTTTATAAAACAACCCAGTTTGTAGAGCTCAGATTCCAATTCTGCAAATCTCTCCTGGCGTGAGCCTGTTACTGTCTGGCGGATGGTGCTGGCTGGGTTACTCCCCTCCTGAAGACTCGTATTCACCTGAGGAGCCCTTCCTCCTCTCTTTAGTCAGCTCAGCCACAGGCGAGCTGGACCACACTTCTTTTGAGGTATGAATGATGTTTACAGCTGCAGGAAAGTGGGGCTGCAGTTGGTAAGCAGATGGTGGACAGGCTGTCGAGGATCCACGCAGGGTTCTTCAGACAGTGGGGAAGCAGGGAATCCCCGAGAAAATGATGTTACCAACAATAGCTACGCATAGCTATGGCCACCAGGAGAAGGCCATGCGGGTGGGTGCCTTTGGCACTCAGCCTCCTAGAAATCCCTTGCTGTCTTAGGTAGGGCTAGCTCGCTGTTGCTCCAGCATCAGCAGCACCTGCAAGCTTGTTGGAAACACAGATTCTTGGACTCTTCACAACACAATTATTTTAATCTTTCACTCTTTGAAACATTTAAAAGTTCTATATCATGGGTTCAGAACAACACAATAAGCTTTCAGTTCAGTAACTGGTAATAAATGAAGGAAAAGACCACTTCCCAGCCTTGTTTCCTGGTCACTACCAGCCACTCTGCCAACTTACATAACAAAGGCGAGTTACTCCTGTGGAGTGACCTGATGTGTGTTTAGTGGCCTTTGGCTTCTCTCCTTCTATGTTCTACTTATGAGACTTGTTATATGTAGTTGTATATTAATTCTCACTGTTTTAAAGGTTTTTATAAGTATATATACCCAAAATTGTTAATCCACCCAATTGGATTGGTATTTGAGGGTTTTTACCCACTTTGTGCATAGTCTTGCCCCATGAGGATTTTCTGTATGTCCTTTGGTGACTTTGCACACATTTTTGCTGTTATGGAGTCAACTGCCAAACAGTTTTCCCAAGTGAATATTTTGAGTTTTTTCAAAAATGAATAGGGAATTACAGGACAGCTCCTTCAGTGACGTGCCTTCCACACAGGCATGTGGTCTTGAGTTCAGAGCCCCAGAACCTATGTAAAAAGCTAGGCACAGTGGCATGTGCCCTAACTCCAGCACTGGGGATAAGTAAAGACAGGCAGATCCCTGAACTGCATTGGTCAGCCAGTCTAGCTGAGTCGATGAGGTTTGGGTTCAGTGAGAGACCCTACCTCAAAAAACAGAGGTAAGTGATTCAGGAAAGATGTCAACCTCTGGCCTCAACACGAACATGTATACCACCACATACATGTGCATACACATTCACACTGACAAATATATGCAACACATAAACACATGCACACAAATGAAAAAAGAAAAAAAAAATACTAGGAAGCATGTGAGATATGTACAAGAGCAAGGACAGAGCCTGATGAGCCCCCGAACCTCCATTGCCAACAATGGTCTCCTGAGCTTACTTTTACTCCTGAGCTTACTTTTACTCCCCTGCCCCACCCTTCATTTTGAGGGCTCTAAAAATGAAGATACAGCACTTATCACACTGTAGAACATTATTGTTATTGGAGTTGTGAGGGTCAGAGCCTAGGTTCTGGCAGCCCTAACAAGGTAGATTCAGCCACCTGCCTTAAACAGGCCAATTAAATGAGCAGAATAGTGGAAAGCCAGGAGAGGAGATTTAGTCAAGGTGGTCACATTGGGAAGAGAAACAATTCAAGAGACTCCCCAGATCCGTCTTCATCTCTGGGGTCCTAACATGAAGTTTAGATTCACATAGAAGGCAAGAGATAGCCATAGTGTTGCATAGAACTGTCCTCTGCCAGGCAGACCATGGTTGGACGCCATCTTCTCAAGCTTGGTTGCACCTGCTTGCCTAGGATCATCATAGCTATGATGTTGACTGTTACTCTCAGCAAGAAGGGAGGGGCGGGAGAGTCAGCCACACATCCCAACCAACCAATTGGCCCTAGTTGCATGAGGGGAGGAGCTAAGGATATGTAAACTGAGAAAGCAGAGGGCAGGCTTTCTTGCCATGTTGTGTGACTGTGGGGAAGTCACCAAGTCACCATACACACTTGGATAGACTTTCCATTGCAGCCTTAGGAGGGGGGCACCTGTTAAACTCCTGTTAAACTCTCCCATTGCTCTGTAAGTAAGCTTAATAAACTGACTGGTTTCCCAGACTCTAGTTTGGCAAAATTGTACCTCCATTTGTCATAGGGACCAAGGGAGGAGTCGGGGTGAACATTGTTTACATCCTGTTGTAGGAATTTTAGCTACACGTAGCGAAGCAGTCCTGGGCAAGGTGTGGTTCTGCCCATCATTATCTTGTAGGTGCCACACTTTCCTGTTAGGTTGTCTGACCAGTTGTCAGAACCATGTGCAGTCTCTTTCTGGGACACAAGTTCTCTTTTCTGGCTGGTACCAGGCTTCAGTCTTTTCCTTTTCCCAGCATGAGACTCCTGGGGAAATTCCAATTTCTTGGGGACCATTGTTTTATTAGTCTAGTAGCCGTGGGGAGTACACGAGTGTCTCTGTACTCCAAGACAGTTACATCCTCGGTAACTGGCAACATGGCTCAGTGGGTAAAGAGTTTGCTGTGTGCGGAAATGATTTACAGGACACATCTCAGCTTCCTTATAGTGTAAAACAAACTTATTAGGCCTTGGGCTCCTCTTGTAACCTAAACTTGTAGCGCTTTTATCCTTCATGACCCTTCCTTGCCTTTGACCCAGGATAATTGTGTGTGTGTGTGTGTGTGTGTGTGTGTGTGTGTGTGTGTGTTACATATTAAGCACTGGAAGCAGCAGATATTTCTTGGAAGCTAGTGAGATTAAACTGATAATATCTGTGCTTGTGTCTGCTGTTTAGGTAAGTAGGGGTCAGAAAGGGCAAAAATTCTTGTTTGATAAAATAAGGGTTTGCTTTTACTTCCCTGTTTTATGCCGTACATTTTTCAGTAAAGAAAAGGCGGAGCTTTCATTCAGGAGAGTACGGTTCCAGGAAAAATCTGAAGGAACAGGTTCTCAGAGCGGTTCAGGTTACACTGTTGGTTCAAATGGATGCTCAGAGTCCGGCTATGATTATTCAGGTATCACCATGATGTGGCATCCCACCTCCATTGCCATGTAATCTTAAAGACCTGAGTTCCATCTCCAGGACCTGTGTGAAGATGGACGCACTGACTCCACAAAGTTATTCTCTGACCTACACACACATGCATTGTTGGTTGTAAGCCCACACCACACATCATGTATGCATATACACTCATACACACATAAATAAATCAGTGATTCTTTAATAGCAAATATTCAGGAAGTGTTCAATTTTCTTGATAGTTTCCTAGATACTTATTAAAAACAGTTTATTTCAGTCAGGTTCTAAATAATGCCTACACATAACCATTAGTTGATATATCTTCTTAAGTTTTAATGTACTGGATACCCTTCTATGTCTGTTTCTTAAAATTTGTCTACGAAAAGCTAAGTTGCTTTTCCTGTAGAGTTTCCCACAAGCTGAGCTTTGTGACTGTGTCTTTCTGGTATTCTTTACCATGTTCCTGTGTCCTCTGCATTTCCGGTAAACTAGTCTTTCTTCATTATCTTCCAACAGGAATTGGTTCCCATAACCCCCAGGGATTCTAAAATCTGTGGCTGCTCAAGCCCTTTATGTGAGATAACATGATATAATTAAAATTAAAAACCTTTTATTAAAAAACAGGGTATATCAGTTTGTTCTTGTTGCTGGGATAAAACACCAAGACCAAAAGTAACTTATGGAAGAAAATTTATTTTGGCTTTTGGTTGCAAAGGGGGAGACCGTGATGGCAGGGGAAGCACAGAAACAGGCGGCCAGGGCAGGGGAGGCGCAGAGACAGGCGGCCAGGCCAGGGGAGGCGCAGAGACAGGCGGCCAGGCCAGGGGAGGCGCAGAGACAGGCGGCCAGGGCAGGATGCTGAGTTCACTTAGTCAACCACAAGCATGAAGCCAGGCAGCTGACTAGGGGCGGGGCCCTTAGAGCTCGTCCCCCGTGATGCACTGCTGCAAGCAAGGTTCCCCCTAAAGGTTCTGTGACTTCCCCAAACAGCACCAACATTTGGGGACCAAGTATTCACATACTTGAGCCCATAGGGGCCATTTTTCATTCAGACAACTATAAGGTTCTCACTATTTAGCCCAGACTGGGTGAGAACTCACGCCCCTCTAAGCCTCCACCTCTGGAGTGCTGACAGTACATTTGTATGCCAGGTTGGCCGACCTCTCATACACTTCCAAGCATCTCCAGATTGCTTATAATAACTAATACAGTATAGGTGCTGTGTAAAGGGTTGTTGGACTACATTGTCTAGGAATAATGAAAAAAAAGTCTGTATGTTGAGTATAGATGCTTTTTTTTTTCCCAGATATTTTTAATCCACAGCTGGTTAAATCCAGCGATGCAGAATCTGTGAATATGGTGGTTTGACTGTAGTTTCAAAGATCAGATCCAGGTTCGTATCTGAGACAAAACAATTTATAGATGATGGTATAGATTAACCTCAGGAGTCAGAGAGGACAATGTCTACTTCAGATGCTTACCTGACGGTGGTGCTGAGGGTCAGAATCTCATTCACACACCTCTCTCTCCAGTGTATTCAAACCTTTCAGAAAGAATATGGCACTCTGAATTTTGTGACTTGAAATTTTCACTTCATGTTTCAAGGGCATCTTCCTATGTCTGTTCCTGCTATGGTATTGCCTAGATTTAAAAAGCTTCTTTTAATCAAGGACCTTAAAACATTCATTTACAAACCTTTTGATGTACAGCCAAGACCTTTTTGTTTTTATTATGAGTTGTTTGAAGTTCCAAAATTAGTGTTTCTGATACAAATCACACTCACAATGCATTCTTTATAATTTTAGATTTCTTTGAAGTACAGCAAAAATGAAAACACTTGGAGTTCAGAGTTTAAGATTTTTACTTTCTTTTTTAAAAAGATTTGCTTGTTTTTATTTCAAATGTATAAGTGAGGGCGTCAGATTCTCTGGAGCTGAAGTTGTTGTTAGCTGTCATGTGGATGCTGGGAATCAAACCTGGGTTCTCTGCAAAAGCCATCAGTATTCTTAATCTCTGAGCCATCTCTCCAGTCCCTGACTTAGTTTTTAAGTGCTCACTGTCTTTATGTTCATATTTCTTCTGTTTATATAATATTTAACTATTATACATAAACAGTTGTACTTGTTACACACAGAAAGGCAGAAAAGGGCTTGGAAGGAAATCCATTGTTATAGGTTGAATTGTCCCCCAGTCCCAAATTCACATATGGAAGCCCTAGCCTCCAGTACTTCAGCATATGACCTCATTTGCAAATAGGGTCATTGAGGATGCAATTTATGATGATGAGATCACACTTAGAGCTGATCTATTTTTTTTTTCTTTTATTTTGTGCATGTGCGCATGCACAAGCTCATGGACGCTCATGTCTATAGACACTTGTACATGCATGTGGGACCAGAAGGACCATATCCAGTATCTCTTTCTACATTTCCCCGCCTTAGTTTTTGAGACGAGATCTCTCACTATTTTGGCAAGTTGGCTGGCCAGTGAGCCCCCAGGTTTTACCTGTCTCTGACCCACTGGTACTGGGCGATAAACTAGCACAGTGCCTGGTTTTTACCTGAGTCCTAGGGATTCAAATTCAGGTTTTCATGCTTATACATTGCAATGGAGCCATCTGTCTCCGCAGTATATGGTCGTTTAAAGGGGGAATTTTGGAGACAGACACACAGGGACAGTGCCATGTGTAGGTGGCCAGAAGCCAGGGAGCTACAGAAGTCAACAGAGGTCGAGAACAGCTCTTCTCTAGAGTGTCCTTTAGAGAACAGAGCCCTGCTTACACTTTAATCCCGGATTTCATTGTGAAGTTTGTTTTCCAAAGAGATCTTCCCTAATGAACAGTAATAGACCCCAGAGTTTAGAGCTGGGCTTTACTGGCTCCTGAGTGTGGCATCTTGACAGAAATGAAGATCTTAGACACCTAGCCCCTCTCTTTGGCTGTCAAATAATTGAAACCCTGAGAAATCGGAATTTCTCCAGCAGTGTCATGAGAAGGAAGAGGCTGAAGCCCGGTGCCAGCCAGAAGAGAACTGGTCTCCCAGGAGGAGACTGGAGCAGAGACAATGATGGGTCAAGGATGGGTGGAGCCTTCTATTGGAACCTAAACCACATGTCACGCTCCTAAATCCTAAATCATTTATACCATCATTATTCTCTGTTTCTTTTCTTTCTTTTTTTGCTATTCTTTGTCCATTTATCTGGTTTACTGAGGATGAATGGTTAAGTCTAGCTCTTTATAGCTGCCAGGCTCCGACCCTAACAACTCCGATAACAGAGGTGACTTTTAAGTGAAAAATTATCTCCTTTTGTTCAATCTTTTATTTTTTGAGACAGGGTCTCCCTTTGTACCCCTGGCTGTTCGTAAATTCATTATGTAGTTCAGGTTGGCCTTGAACTTTTGATCTTCCTTCCTCTGCCTTCTCATTCCAATCCTGTGCCTCAGCTAGCCTGATCAACTATATTTTTACTTAGTTCTATTTAAATTCGATTCTTATTTATTCTAAAATTTCTCTTGGATTTGGAAATGTAGTATTTTTATTTTTAGCTAATAGTTTATCATTTCAGTTTTGCCTAGTATTACTAGTGTTATTTGAGTAAATTTTACCCTTTTTATACAGCAATGATAAAGACTAAGGATGAGTTGGTATAGTTCATGTGCTCTAGTTTGCTTCTCCATTGCTGTGAAAAAACACTCTGACCAATACCAACTTGGGGAGGAAAGGATTTATTTGGCTTACATCTCCTGGGTCACTGAGGAAGTCCAAGGAAGGAATTCAGGGCAGGAACCTGGAGGCAGGAGCTGAAACACAGGCCATGGAGGAACGCTGCTTACTGGCTAGCTCTCCTGGCCCAGGCTCAGCCTGCTTTCTTATACCATACAGAACAACCTGTCCAGGGATGGCACTGCCCACAGTAGGCTGGGTCCTCCCACATCACTCGACAATCAAAAAAATGCCCACAGATATGGCCAGAGGCCAGTCCAATGGAGGCAATTCCCTAATTAAGGCTTCTTCAAACCAGGTGTATCAGGTTGACAACTTACACTGTCCAGCACATCTGTGTATTTGAAAAAAATTCAAGTCTTCAACAGCATGTCCTGCAGCTCACATGGACTTTGTCCTGGGCTGTGAACTATGTGCCAGTCTGATTCACAGACACCCTTTCTTACCGCCTCTCCCTGCTGCTTTCTGGAATTAAGCATGAAACTTGTTCCCTCAGGATACTGTTGAGACAATTGCTGATTGTGTTCAGAAGAAAACAAACCAAGAAAACAGAAGTGGCTTTTTTCCAGTCCTGCTTTTGTGTAAACACTTGGCCTGCACAGTTCCAGGAGGTTGCTGCTGGGAAACCATAGCGCCCTGTCTCCCCTAACTCTAACCAGTAGGGAAGACTGCTGGGGCTTTGCTAACCACCGGCCTTTTCTAGCGACTGTGATATGGAGTATCATGGGTTCCTGGTGTCTGCCTAGGTGCCTGGCTCTCCCCTCCCTCCCTCCCTCCCTCCCTCCCCCCCCCCCCCCCCCCCCCCCCCCCTCTTTTCTTTCTCTCTTTCTCTTTTTCTTTTTTCTTATCTATGTTACCTTGAAAAAGTATATATCCTATGAACAACAACAAAGTCAAAAATCCAAAAAATAAAATGAAAGGATAAAATCCTATAATATAAATTTAAAACTTTAAAGGCCAAATTGAATGGGACGGAGGGAGAGGGGAAAAGGTGATGCAAATGATTTAAAACTAACAGAGGCAGGGGGATGGAGGAGCTTCTCCTCTGCACATAGCAGACTAGCTGAAGGATGCTCTCTTGGCCTTGCAGGGAGTAGCGATGGGTTTGCTCTAAGCAGCTGGTGAGATAGGGCTTCTGTTCCATAATCCTGTGCAGAAAAGACTTCTTAGTTAGCTCCGGGAGCTCAAAGGTAGTTGTGTGATGATCTGTTTGTAGTTGATATTTTTCTAGCTGGGATCTGTAAGTCACTGGATTGTGGCTTTAAATGTCTCAATTTGATGCTGTTACTGATTAGATATGACGTGTATAATAATTGGGTCAAAGGCCCTCTTTTGAATGGCTCATGTAAGGCCAAAGAGGAAGTTGTGTATGCTTTAATATCCTCTTAGGAATGGGCTGACCCAGAAGCACAGCCTAATGAGATTTGGACAGAGAGCTTCTGGGAGGGTAATTGAGTGTGACGTGTATCATGTGAGGCTCCAGGTCTACTGACGCCTGCATGTGGACGCCTGCCTGGCAAGGACTTGTGTTCTTTAAAGAACCATTCCATATATCTTGTACATGGAAATAAAGCTGAGCAGAAATGAGTGTCTGCTTCTGAATCTAGAGCAAAGTCAAACTCACTGATCTTGGAAATGACAGAGTCCAAGTCTAGGTTATCTCCCACTCGCCTCGCCTTGTTTTTGTCTTCCGTTTCATAGTATTACAGTGTTACACCCCTATTTACAGTTTCATTTTCTATAGTTTCAGTAACCTGCAGTCTGAAAATATTAAATGCAAAGCCCAGACATAAACAATTCATAAAATTTCAGGTTTTGTGCTGTTCTGAGTGGTGTGATGAAATCTTGCACTATCCTGCTCCATCCTGCGCACGGCATGAACCATCCCTTTGTCCAGACTATCCGCACTGTATAAGCTGCCTGCCTGCTGTCCATCTCGTCTGTCATATTTACAAGTCTGGTGTTGCACAATGCTTGTGTTCAAGTTTCCCTTATTTTATTGATAATGGCCTCAAAGCACAAGAGCAGGGATTGTTCTAATTTGGTTTCTGTTGTGATGAGACACCGACTAGAACCAATTTGGGGAGGAAACTACTTGTCTTATACTTCCATATCACAGTGCATTTTTGAGGGAAACCAAAGCAGGAGGGAACTCGAAGCAGAAACCTGGAGGCAGGAGCTGAAGCACAGACCTTGGAGGAACACTGCTTACTGACTTGCTCCCCTGGCCCTAGTTCTTCCTGCGTTCTTATACAATGCAGGATCATGGGTGGCATCACCCTAGTGGGCTGGTCCCTTCCACATCACTCAACAATCAAGAAAATGACTCACATAGGAGGTCATAGGTCAATCCAAAAGAGGAAATTTCCCAGTTGAGATTCCTTCTTCTCAGATGGGTTGACAACCAAAGCCAACTATAGCCAAGATATACTAAAGTATTTTAGTTCTATTTTATTATTAGTTATCGCTCATTTCTTGCTATGCCTAATTCACAAGTAAATGTACATGTACAGAAAAAAGAGAATATTTAGAGTAAGATCTGCAATTTTAGGCACCCATTGGGGGTCTTGAAACATAGCACCCTCCCCCAAGAAAGGGAGAAATCCTATACAGTAAATATTTGTCTATTTCACTTCTGAAAATCTAAACCTGTTGAGGGGTGAGGTTCTATTGACTTTGTTCACCTTTTAGTACTGGTTCCCCAGAGCCTGGAATATTACTTAGAATGTAGCTAGTACTCAGTAAACATTTTAGTGGATGTTCATTGAACATTTGCTGGCTGTGTGAGCCCCAGTCCCAGTCCCAGACTAGCTTCTGCTTACTTCTCTTGAGTCTGTCTCCAGCCTGTCCTGTCTCCCCCGGCTGCAGCAACCCCGGCCTTTTTTGTTTCCAGAAACTGAGCTCCTTCCTGACATCAGGCACCTTTGCACGCACTGAGCCTTTTTCCCCCTGTATCCTCCTCAGCGGATGGGAGTTTTGTTGGAGAGCAAGGGTAGGCAGGTTGAGTGGTTCCAGGCAGCAGAGCTGTAATTTGTTCCGGGAGTGGTCAGGGCTAGGGGTAGGCAGGAGAAAACAGAATCCCCAAACACTGAAGTCAGCTCTCCAACGGCACTAACATCCCTTACAGCCCCACTGTCCCGCCTCCGTCCCATTGTCCTGCCTCCGTCCCACGGGCTTTCTTCCTCCCCTCTGTCATCTGTCTGCCCAAGCCCTTCTGCACCAGCTGGTTCTTCTCTGAGAACATGCATGGGCTCTCATGAAAACTAGCTTTACTCCTGTGTTTCTCTTTGTTTCACTAGGGTTATAGATGCATATAACTTTTTTTTTTCCACTTCATATTCTTTTCCCCTGTTGGTGATGTGGTGATATTAGTCAAAAGATAATATTTGAAAATCTTTGAAAGCTCTGAAGTCTTACAGAAGGTCTCTAATGGTTCATGATACCCCACTGATGTGTTAAGCATCTAGAAAACTGAATTTTAATTTTTAAAAACTTTATTGAAATTTTGTGCATTTCATGCAATACATCTTAATCATATTTAGACCCCTCTCTCCTATCTAACCCACATAGCCTTCCCACAGAATTTCATGCATTCTGTCATATATGTTACAACCTATTGAGTCAAATCTGTGTCCTCAGATGCCCCTTGGTGTAAGTTCATCCACTGGCACTGTCATTCAAATTCTTTCTGTTACACAAGAGCAGTGTCCAGCCCTGAATTTCCTCTCTAGGTACAGAACAACAAAGCGAGATATGAGTTCACCAAATTACAGTTTGGGCAACCAGCGTTTATTTGGGCTTACTTACAGAGTAATTAGCGGCAAGGGGGGTTCCTCTGCTGAGGCTACACAGTAAATTCTACATTTCCGAGGGACCCACTGAGCCACCCCCAGCCTCCAAGCGGCTGGTCTCTTCCCAATTCCTCTGCTCACACCTTAGTCCCTCCCCTCTGTGTAACTTAGGTCACTGGTTGGTTGGAGGGGTAGCCGACTCTCCCTACTTCTCCCTTCATACCACCAGTCAAGTTTGTTTGTGCTGCCGTTGAATGCACAGTGCCAGTCCAACGAAAACTTCATACTACAGGAGCCTAGTCAGGTTCTCTAGCTATTATCATTCCCTTAAGGAGGACCAACTCTTCCTCACCTAGCAGTGCAGCCCCCACTGGTTCCTTAGCTAAGGTTGGAGCGTCTTACCCGTCTCCCCAGTTCTAGCCTGGGCTTTTGTCTGGTTTGAGTTTGCATGGGTCTTGAGCATGCTGTCATCATTGTTGTAAATTCATATGAGCAAGTTCTCAGAAGCCTGGAAAACTGTGTCCCTGTGGTCCCTTATTTTTAATATACCTTTCTGATTACTAGTGAACTTGACCATTTTTCTCATTTGTTGGTTTCCTTTCTGAAAGGTTTTGTCTTGTCCGATGACTTTGCCTCGTTCTGCAGAGATCTTGGATTTTCTTTGTATTTGTGATCCCTCCACTGTAGGTCTTCGTACAGAATCCTGTGCCTCACTTACTGTGAACTGGCGCCAATCAGACCACTTGATTTGAGGGAGTTTATGTTGATTCATAAATATCCAGGTGCTTTATTTTACGGCAAACACTGAGGCTTGGTGAGGTGAAGCCTGCTTCAGCTCCAATCTTGGCTAGCAATAAAGAGGACAGAGGCGGGCGGACTCTCAGCACTCAGGGGCAGTCTCTTCTTTTGTCGTTCCAAACTGGACTCCTGGTGCATGCAGTACCCTGGAAGCTCTTGTTATATTAATGTGCTTTGTTGACTAAGAACCTAATTGCAGAATACCTTCTTGTACTGTTATACATTACAAGCACAATAGACATATCTTTAGTCCCACCTTAAAGGAAGTATATATTCATATAAGATACACAGAGAAATAAGAAAGGACTATGCACTTGTACATGACTCTGTTTACATTTTATGTATTGTCTATTGTTTTTCAGACTTTTAAAAGTTGTTGGTTAACAGATCTGAAATCATGATGTTCCCACATAGATTACAAATATCAAGATACAACCTAGAAAGAACCCAAGACATTCAAATCATCTGGTTTTTTGAAACATTTATCCACCTGTGTCTGCATATTATCTGAAACTGCTTGTCCTTGAGGGTTTAATGATTATTATTATAATACACGAGACTTAAAAAATAGACTCCACATTTAAAAACTGGCCTAATGCACACACTCAGAGCTGTGGGGAAATCAGCTTTTGTCTAATGTTGAATTTGCCATTGGAACACCTGGGGCTTCCAAATTTAATGATGACTTGGGGTTGTAATTTTCATTTGTAAGAAGTTTTTGATTATCTATCCCACCCTGCCCACCTTTGGGGCGTAATAAAGAAGCTCAGGGGAAAGGCACACAGAAATTATGCCTAACACAAAATGAAACAAAGCTGAAGTTTTATTTGCATTTCTAGATTTGGGTTTTCCTCAAAGAAAATGCTTCTACCTAGATAAATGTTAGTTTTTTGGATCTCATTCTCACTCACATATCTTGTTTAGTGCATGTAAGGCTTATTGAGCACTTGGCAGAGATGCATAGCCCTGGGTTAGGGGTTATGGGATTTATGTGGGAGAAAAAGCATCTGCTTCTTTACGGAATGAACGGTTTCCCTGATGGAGGAAAAAATATCTGTTTACACTGAATCAATAGTCTAGGGAACACCTAAGCCAGTGGATTATTAAACAACACAGTGGGTAGTGAGTTATAAGTATATAGTGTTAGGGGAGGCAGCTGAGAACCTCACATTTTAACTTTATAGGACATGGAGGGTTCATTTGGTGGAAGGATAATATTGGCAGCCTCAGAGGGGTCATGAACAAGGCCTCTTTGGAGGACCCAGATACGGCTGCATTGGAAGCATTTGTTTGAAGAAGACATAGTTATACTGTTCTCTGTTATTTTCTTAAGTGCTAGGCATCTTATTAAAATCTTATCACGTGTTGAAATGTTTTTAATGGTGGACATTACTATCTCCATTTTATAGATAATGAAATTCAGCATCGGGAAAGTTAAATAATTCACCATTTCATACCATATATACAGTAGGAAAAAACAGACCTGAAATTTGAATTCAGATAATTTATCATATAAAGGAATTACATTGCAAAATCATAAGAAAATAAGTTCTTGGGCCTCTTTCTATCGTTCTCTGCTGAGGTTTACTTTGGGATGTGTCTATGGAATTTTCTAGAGATTACCTGAATAGAGAAAGACAGAGGCAGGCAGATTTCTCTGAGATTCAGGCCATGGTTTACATAGAAAGTTCCAGGGAAGCTATGGCTAGAGGGAGCCCCTGCCTCAACACACACACACACATACACACACACACACACACACACATACACACATACACACACATACACATACACATACACACACACATACACACACACACACATACACACACACACACACATACACACACACACACATACACACACACACACAGAGCAAGAAGGAGAAAGCTGCTAAAGACTGTATTAGGACAGCCACTTAGCAACTATAAACCAAAGACTGTTGGGCAAACTGTTAAGAGTTTGATTACTGTGACCCCCAAGTCTGTACTCACTTTGTCTTGATTGGAAGACTGGTCACAGTATAAAGAGCTTAAAGCCCGCTAGTGAGGGATGTGAACAAAGCTGTAGGTAGATTTATCTACAAGCACTGTGTGGGTTAGAGTAGAGCAGAGGAACTTTGAGAGGCCCAAGGAATACTGAGCAGGTGACTTCACTGAAGGTCAGTGTGGTGTGATGAAGATCTGAAATGAATGACACGGTGTGAAGGAAATAAGATTCCCTCAAAGTTCTTAATTATGACAAGTTTCAGACCTTCTCAAAGCTGGCAGGAAGAATGCAGCACATTCTCACCTCCCAATCGCCTCTTTTCTGTGCTTGAGGCAAAGCCTAACATGACATCACTGTTCCTTCCGCCACAGTGGTATGGCCCTGAAGGGTTTGTGGGACCCAGCCCCTCCCTCTCTGTTTCCTGCCCGTTCGTTCCTGTGTTCTCCATCTGTGACTGTCTACCTCATCACAGGCACAAAGCCTCCATGGGAACCCACAACAAACTTTTCCCTTTAGGCAATTTTCTCAGGTAAGTTTTAAAGTAATGGGCTAATACAACCACTGTTGTGTTGTAAATGGCAATGTTCCAATTCATTTTGGGGGTATATCAGGAACATTCTGGTACTTGGTAGGTATAGGAGAAACCTGCACATCTGTTTCCCAGCATTTCATGGTAACTGTGTGTTCCAAGCACAGATCAGGATTCTGATTCTGTCACAGTGAAGGGAATAAGGCTGTGGAGCCACAGGGTAGGAAAGACTGGGCTTCTGGTGACCCAGGAGGCCTTCAGGAGCTCAGACATCATCAGTGGTCATGTCAGGGATCGTAAACCGTTCCCGTTCATCTCTTTGTGGGCCACAGAGTTTCGACCCCACAGGCCTTTGTAGAAAGATAGCATTCAGGGACCGGAAAGATGACTCAGAGGTTAAAAGCATTGATTGCTCCTGTGGAGGATTGAGGTTCGATTGCCAGCACCCACATGGTGGCTAACAGCCGTCCATAACTCCAGTTCCAGGGGATCTGACGCCTTCTTCTGACCTCCGTGGGCACTGCACACCATGGATGCACTTACCTACGTGCCGGTTATACTCATTCACATGAAATAATAATAACAAAAAGATAGCATCCAAAAGAAGTTGACTTATCTCCTATTGAAGCTGCGGGAAGGCAGCCTTCCCTTGTCCCTCCTCCTCGCCCTCCTCTGCCCTCCCTCCCCTCCCTCTCTCCCCTTCTCTTCCTTTCCCTTCCCTGTTCTCCGCTCCTCTTCCTTCCCCCTCCTGGTGTCTCCCTTCCTTCCCTTCCCCTTCCCCTTTCCCTTTCTTGTTTCTCTCCCTCGTTTCTCTCCCTCGTGCTGAGGAGGGAACCCGAGGCCTTGCATATGCTAGGCAAGCGCTCTACCCTGGACTGCATTCCCAACGCCCTTTGGGAGCTCTGTTTTGTGACATGAAGGGACTTTCTATAGCATAGATTCAAAACAAATATGATGACCTTATGTTTATATTGGATTCCAGGGAGTCGTTGGCTTTTACCAATCCCAGTCTGACTCAGAGTTTCTAACTTTTCTCTCAGCTCCAAGAGGAATAGTTGAAGGATTTTGTTTAGATGCTGGCTCACTAAGTAGAAGTTCAGAAGCCTGGTTGGGATTTCCTTATTTGGGAGAAGAATCGCCCTATCTCTAAAGGCAGCCCTGGGTCTTGTCCGGTTAGCCACAGTGGCTCTGCTGTTGGTAACAAGGGAGGAGAACTTTGCCTGGAGTCTGACTCTCAGAATACATCCTGAGGAAGCCTTAAACTACCAGTTGACATCCACCCTAAGCATCTTATGACATAGTCAGTTAATTCACCTGACACACAGTAGGTGCATCCTACATTCCACAGAATGATGGATAGTCAGAGCCTTTCAGAAGCTCAGAGCGAATCATTAGTTCATGTCCCTGATACTCAACAGGATGTCATAGATAAGAGTAATAGCTTGACATTTACAGATGAGGGAGCCAAGATCCAGAGCAGTTAAGGCTGCAACCACACAGCCACTGAGTAGAAAGGCTGGAATTTTTTACTCTTAACTGGGATGCTGATTTCCTGTTGCTCCTCACTTCCTATCCTGGACTTTTTATCAAAGCCATACCAATTGTTTGCAGTCATTGATGCTGTGGAGTCACTCAGGCCTCCAGCACCCGCACCTTCTGGCGCTTTTTGCTGGGCTTCTTCCCATTGGTTGATATATTGGACATTTTTACTTAATTTCTTTCAAGACACATAGCTCCCAGATCATCTGCTCTAGCAGAGTTCTCTCTCCTTCACTTGCTGGTGTTGAACCTGCTGATATCGAGCCTGGTATGCTTGTCTTCCCCTCCATATTTCATCTACTCGCTCTCTGAAAGCCCCATTAAGCATGGACTGTGTCTTCTTCAGCACCCTCGTACAGGGTCTGAACATATTTGGGCCAATTCAACATTTTCAAGAATAAAGTTGGACACATCATTAATGTACACAAGGGGTCTTAGGCCCCAGATGACTTCATGACTGGCTCATCCGTCTAATGGAGCCAGCAAATAGAGAACCAGAGCGAAGCTCCACACCTGCCCCCATCCAGACTCAGGCTCCAACCTGTTGTGAACAGAAGTTTGACAGTATTTATCTTGGATTGAAAAGTCCAGGGAATCTCTGTGCATAGCTTCCTACAGCTGTTATAGCAATTGACGCTCCCACCTTGGGAACATTTACTGAGTGTCAGATACTGTTCCACTTGCTTCACAGTAGTTAGTTATGCTGCTCAGAGTAATCCCACAAGATCAGTATTTCTTTCCTTTTTATAGACGCAATAGAAGCACAGAGAATTCAAGCGAATGGCCCAGGTTCCTCCACAGGCATGGTGTGCCTGGCAGTGGTAGATCGGAAGTTGGAATCCACGAAGGGTGCACGGTGTTGGCGCTGAGTGTGAGCTCCTGCACAATACCTGTTCATCAGGGGATCCAATACAGCTTCCTCAGCTGCCCTGGGCCTCAGCTTCTTCTGTGAGATGACAGAGGAGTCTTGAGAGATGGCCACTGTGCACACTGATGGTCTTTCTTATTAACAAAAGACATGAGTTACTCTCTTTTCATTTTGGAGGTGAAGAAGTTGGTTGCAGAGAGTTTCTGTCATTTGACCATTCAAATACGTCCCATGACTTGTTATTGCTAGAGGCAGAGCTAGAAGCCAAATCCAGATGATTCTAGGTCATATGTCCTTCCTGCCCTGCAAACCTGCCTGAAGCACATTGCTGGTGATAGGAGGTGTATAGCAAGTCCTCCCCACCCCTTTCTGCAAGAACTCTGGGAGAGTTAGAATTGAAGGTGTGGAGTTGATTTCTTAGGACAGAGATTTGGGCATGTCAGGAAAGGTGATTACAGTTCTTAGAAAATGTGACTGGACTGATATATGGTTAAACATCTGTCTCTGTCTCTGTCTCTCTCTCCCCTATCTACATATGGAATAAATTAAGGAGTACAGATCCTTCTTACTCAACACAGTTATGGTTATCACTGATACTTGATAAGATTTTATGGCAAACAGTAGATTCTGAGACTCTGAGATTTCTCTAGGTCACTTATCCCACATAAGAAATGGTAAAATCGGATTTACACTTACGAGAACCAGACATTCTAACTGTGTTTTGTCAGGAATTATATCGTGCATTTTTTTTTGAGCTGGGATGGCTGTGAAAGAATATGCCAGTAAAGTTATTTTTAATTTAAAAAATTCAAGTGACCTAGAAGTACATACAGTCCCTCCCAACTGCTAACCCCACCGCAGTCCAGTCTTTCTCTAAACCTCTTCTGTCTCCAGGTCATCGTCACTGTTGAGCTTTTTTTACATAGAACAAAACGGATCTTAATTGATTTACATTTCCACAGCTCTGTCATTAAGATCAGGTAATCTTGAGTGCAGATCATAACATGGAATTGGAACCACAGTTCTTTGAAGGGTCTCTAGGCAAATTTCCTCATGAAGAATGGAGACAAAGCCTGTAAGTGGAATTAAGATCTCCAGGGATGTTTTAGGGGAGCAAGTACATGGGACTCCATGAGTATTTTGGTGGTGGTCCTTACCCTCCTCAACCTGGCCTCACCATGGGCTGCGAAGCTGAGGCCCCAGACCGCAGAGCTGCTGTATAATCACATAGTTACAGAGACTCTTCAACTCTTGTTTATCTGAAAGTCAGTCTTGCCAAGGATGCCCAGCTCCATGACACTTGAGAAGCTTTCCAAAGGCCTGTGCAACCTCATAGCTTCCTTTGAAGGAGGTGGGAATGACTGAAGGGTGGGGCAGACTGCCTGGTGTGGGGCAGACAACAGGCAGAGTGGGTCCTGATAAAGTAATTCACCATGCATGGATAGTATGAGCACATGGCTAGCAGAAAACTGAAGGACTAGACTGTGCCAGATGCTTCTATGGCTGTTTTTTTTTTTTTTCCTAGTTCTTCATTTGGAGAGCAAGTTAGTATAATCACTAATCTAGTAAAAGCCAATGTGCAGGGAGAGGCACTCCAGCCAATGAAAGGAGAGCCAATGGACATAGCCATGAGCTGTCAGGAAGGAAAACTACCAAGAGTATTTGCATTGCTATTGTTGAGTCTCCCATGTTGTTAAGCTGGCTTCCAACTTCCAAGCTTTGGCGATCCTCTTCCACAGCCTCCTGAGTGTCAGGATTACTGCTGCATCCTGTTTCGGATTGTGTTTTAGACGAAGGGAAAGAGGCTCTACTTGACCTGAATATTTGGACGTTGAGGCATATGCTTAATAAATCTGATAAACCCCGCGTGGCTTCTACAGGTCTGAAGCATCGATCTCTTTATTAAGCGCCAAGCCAATGGGCTTAGGTAGGTTGATGTGGAATTTGAATGGTTTCACCAATACGTTGGACTGCACAAAACTGGAAGGTCCATGAGGGTTGAGACAGGAAGTAGTTCTTAAATGACTGTAACTAAATTCAGATGGGCTCAGCTATACAAGCTGTATGGAAATGGAATCCCAGTAGCATGCAGGTTCTGTCCATCCACTGTAATTGATGGCAGACACATTTATTCTGTTGTGGCTGCTGGAAGATAGCATTGGTAGCCTCTCCCCCATCCCCAAAAGTAATACTTAACGTTTTCAGGGACATATTTATTTAATTTTCAGTTCCATGAAAATCTTCTCAGAAACCTTTACCTGCCTGCCCTTTAAATTGGCACCTGCCAAATAAAGAGCAGTATCATCATCACATTCTGCTGTGTGCAGAGGCTATGTGTCGATTCCTGTTCTTTTTAGAAGGAAATGTTTATTTAAATGTTGATTTTAATTTTATGTGTGTGATGAGCGTTTTTGCCTATGTGGATGTAAGTGCACTCATGTCATGTAATGCCTATGGAGGCCAGAAGAGGGTGTTGGGTCTCCTGGAACTAGAGTTATGGATGGGTGCTGGAAAACAAACCTGTGTCCTCTGCAAGACCACCCAGTGCTTCTAACTGCTGGACCAGAATCTCTTCAACCCTCTAGATTCCCACTCTTGCACTGCCTGGGACCTGGCTGCTGCCTTTGGCATGATGTGGAGAAATCGCATTGTAAAGAGTTTAATGTTAATGATATAGTTTACTTCCATTGTTCTGAAACAGAGTTACTTGGAGATATTCCTCTTGGTCACGCTTGCTGCTCAGGTGACAGTTCTCAAGATGACCAGTAGCAAACTCTGATAGAGTGACAGCTTTCTGTATGCAAGCTGGCTAGGTTAGGAGCCCAGTCACTTAATCTAACACTAATGTGTTTGTATTCTGTAGACAGGGTTAACACTGACAGTTAGTTGGCTCTGTTCACTTAGGTGCAAGGGATCGAACCAGGGCTTTGTGCCTGTTAAGCGTGCATTCTATTGCTGAGTTTCATTCCCAGCCTACAGGTAGTTGATGTTTCTCAAGAATGAAGAAGTTCGCCTGAAGACTATAGCACCAACACCCACCAGAATTTTCAGCCTGTCCTGTAGATTTCAGACTTGCCAGCAGCCATAATATCTTAAAGTAATTCTCTGTATGTTTGTGTCTCCATCTGTGGATATACATCTTTATCTCTCAGTGGTTCTGTCTTTGTGGAGAACCCAGATAGGTACAGGCAGTTCTTTCCAGTGTTTAGAGAGTAGGGTACAGGTGTATTGGCATTCAGGAAAAGCTTGGCCCTCTCAGTTCAGGGAACCAATTGGAACAAGGTCCCTAAGCCTTGAGCCTGATTGGTGCTTCCTCTGAGCTTCCACACAGTGCGGACACTGAAACCCTGTGAGCCCATGGGGACTTTCTCTACTACCTCAAGTCTGGCTTGGAGGTGGGCTGGGTGGCACAAGTCTGTCTTTACTTTTTGTAAGTCTTTTTTTTTGAGGTATTAGGAATCAAACCTAGCATCTAACTCATACTAAGTAAGCACTTTCCCACTGAGCATCCCCAACCCACAAATGTCCCTTTAAATAAGTGTATAACTTTACAGTAGATGTTAATATGTGTGTGTATATATGTGTGTGTGTGTGTGTGTGTGTGTGTATTTGTCTTGTATGTGTGCTTACATGTGCACAGATCCAGGTACTCATGTGCCATGATATATGTGTGGAGGCCAGAGGACAGCCTCAGGTGTCAGTCCTTGCCTTCCACCTTGATTGTGAGGCAGGGTCTCTTCAGTGTTCACCCCTATGTACGACAACAGGTCCATGACTGTCTGGTTATTCTGTGGGTTCCACATCCTACTGCACTGTAGGAGCCTGGGGATTACAGATACATCGCTGTGTCTAGTTTTCTAAGGTGAGCTATAGGAACCTGAACCAGATCCCCAGACCTGCACAGCAAGTGCTTTCCATGTCGCACGGTCTCCTCACCCCATGGATGCTATCTTTACAAGTCTCCACAATTCATCAAAAAAGAATTTGCTTTGTAGCAAGCAATGAATGTGTCTATTTATATATACCCTAAGTTAAAATGTCTAGAACATGATAACCTATCAGTTATCAGAACTAATCATGTCTATACCGATTCAATGTTAACCTAAACATTTTCAAACAATGACTTGACTCTGAATATTTTTTAATTAAAGGTAAAACAAACCAACCTATCCAGAAACTTCTGAATTTGTTTAATGAGATAACTTTTTGCTAAAAGAAGTTTTCCATTTAGAATTATGAATCATGAAGAGCATCAAGAAGCAGAAACACAGATGCTAGCAAGCCTAGGCTAGGGGAAGACAAGAAGAAACTGTGATGACATCCTCTTCAGTCTAAGGTCCTTTCCCCAGGTGCGCTCCCTGGGAAGTGCTGGGGCTGTGCATATGCCACCGAGTCATTCATATCTGCACAATTGGCTCTGACTTGATTTCAGCTTGAGTCCTCCTTCAGCACGAGCTGTGTGGGTCCTGGAGCTGGCACCCACACCCATCCTGTGGGCCATTTCGTGCATATAACTCTTGGGGATGGTACCCACATTAGCCTCAGCTGCTATCTGGTGCATTCTTCCCCGAATAAATAACACTGTTAAATATTTTAGCAGTATACATGTACTGGAATCAGTGGTTTACACTGGTTATAAGCATGTGTTTTGTAGATTAGGGAAGGCTTATGCACATGTGTGAGGCCCAGGGGAGGCTCTCAGAGCTTTGTGGACATGGGATGAGAAACAGGAAGGAGGAATGCTTTCTTTGAGCTACACTGTACTTTGAAGTGATTTTTATGGGTTTCAGTGGCTTTTCATATGTTTTCTTTCATGACTTGTGTTCAGATCTTGAATAAAAAGATGTCTTGAAGTCTTAGTTTATATTTGTGTTGATCTGTTGGTGTCACCAAAGTCCATCTGTATGTGGCACATCTGCACACACCATCTCCCAAGAAAAATGAGGTTTTTCTGTATTTTGAGCTTGGTCAGAACATCAGAGAATGTTTCCTATTACAAGTAACACAATACCACTGTCTGGGTTACTTATAAAGAAAGGAAGTTAACTTTGTTCCCTGGTTCTGGACCAAGTTGGTCCAGTGGTGGTGGCCTACGGGCTGACAGATAGGGAGGTGAGGCAGGACGTCACATGGCAAGACACAGGTAGTGTGCTTGAGATGTCACCAGGACGGCTTTTACACCAGGCTCACTCTCACAGTGACTTATTAACAGTGTGGAAGTAGTCTTTTGTTCATGAGAGCAAAGCCCTGATCACTTCTTAAAGGTCTCTCTTCCTATGTCTCATAATGGAGATTAAATTTCAACACAAAATTTTTAAATGTTATATACTTTTAATGTGTGTTTGGCCTTGTGGGATTATTCTAGGTATATGTTTGTGTACTACACGCATGCCTGGTGCCCACAGACACCAGAAGACAGCATCAGATGCCCTGGAACTGGAGTTACAGATGATTGTGAGCCTTCACATTGGTGTTGGGAGCCAAATCTGGTCCTGGGTCCTCCACAAGAACAGCAAGTGCTCTTAACTGCTGAGCCATCTCTCCAGCTCCTCAGCACAAATTTCGAAGGGGACAAACAATATCCACACTGTGGCAGGAAGTGTATTGCAAGAAAGGGTCTTAATTGGGGATGGCTTGTTTAAATTAGGCTAGGTAATGCCATTTATCATCTGCTATAGCAAATAAGACCCAATTGGAATCATCTGGGGAGAGTTTGGCCTTCTTAAAGTTACATTTATGGGGCTGGAGAGACAGCTCAACAGTTAAGAGCACTGGCTGCTCTTGCAGAGGACCTGGATTTGGTTCCCAGCACTCACATGGTGGCTAACAATCATCTTTAGTTCCAGTTCTAGGTGATTCGACTTTCTCTTCTGGCCTCCATGGGCCTTTTACGACATGGGTACACTTACATACATGAAGGCAAAGCACACATACGCAACATATACATAAAAATTTTAATTACATTGGGTTATATATATTTTGTGTGGGGGGGGCACACGTACGTACTATGGCATTTAGAGGTCAGAGAATAACATGTGGGAATTGATTCTCTCCTACTAAGTGGACCCAGGGATCAAACTTGGGTATCAGGCTTGGCGGCAAGCCTCTGTGCTTCCTGTTCCCCCACCACTTTTAAGAGTGAGGTACAGTTTCACTCTTAAACCCAGGCTGGCCTCAGGCTGGCTTCAGACTTGTGTCAGTCTTCCTGCCTGAGCCTCCCAAGTGCTGTGATTACAGGCATGAGCCATTATGCCTGGCTCAGTAAAAATCATTTATCTCCGACGACTCAGGTCCAGTGTAAAGGGAAGTGGGTAGAGCAGTGGTCCGGGGATTCCACTTTGTCCATCAGTGGTCCTGCCTTGCCTTCAGGGCTCAGAAGTTTGCCTGGAATCCAGAGCAATGGCAAATGTAGACAGGGAAGGAAGTGCTCATGGGCGGTGTTAGAGGCCAGGTCTAGAGGTGGCTTGCATGTATGTCCACATCCGTTCACATTTTACTGGCTGCAACTCATGTCACAAGATAATACCACCTGATGGCGAGGGCCCTGGGGAACAGAGTCGAGAAGAGGCGATGCATGTGATGCATGTGATGCATGGCCATGCATGTGAGGTTGCTGAGTGTTCCTGCCTGTGTCTTTCACTGAAGAGCCAGGGGAAGAGCATGCTGAGGCTGGCATGTGAGTGTAGTGTGTTCTGCACCAGGCATTGTGCTGACTGTTTCTTGAGCAAAAAAATCTCTGGGATTTCTTCCTCTGCACTTTGGTAGTATGTCCAAGAGGTTAAGTTTTTTTTCCTCACAGTACTGGGTATTGAACCCACAGCCTTTCACATCCGAGGCAAATGTTCCACCACTGACCTGTATCCTCAGCTCCTTTGGAGGTTTTTCACTCTGAGACAGGGTCTCAGAAAGTTTCCCAGGCTAGCTTTGAATTTGCTCTGCAGTTCAGGCAGACCTTAGCTTCTCCTGCCTCAGTTTTCCAAGGAGCTGGAATTATAGGCCTGTGCCATGAAGACTAGATGTGTTAACTTTTGAACTGCATAGCTTTGGGTCTGGTCTCCGGCTTCTTGATTTGCCTGAACGCCCTGTCCTCTCCGGGATTTGGTCTAGACGGGGGGCAAACTGTTGAATTTATTTCTAAGTGCTTATGGAAGGATTTTGTGACTGTAAAGAATCAAATTATGGCTGTGTTTTAAATAATATTTAATTTACTAAAATTACATTTTCAAATCTAGTAGTTGCAGGTCTCTACATTGAATCTGAATCTCATCTCATCTTTTTTATAAAACTAATACAGTAAAATGTAAACAAAGTCGTGCCCTTTGATCAGTGGTAATTTAACAAATGAGTTAACACTGAAGTTCTTAACTTATTGCTGTGTATGGGATGGTTGAACAGTGTGTGTTCGGGACAGGCAAATGGGGGCCTCAACCTCTGCCGAGACCTGTGGCACTCCTAAGCTCTCAGTTACATTTCCAAGCAAAACTAGGGACTGCCCGCTTACAGATCCCATCAGCAGAACCTAAGAGTGCAGAAGCCTAGCTTCAGTCTGACACATCTCACATACAATACAGGGAGCTTCACTGGGTCCACCTGGAGCCAGAACCCAGGTATGTATTAAAAAAGCCAGCAAGGGAACAGAAATCTCTTGAAGACGAGAGCAGGCTGCCCTTCCTGCTCCTTCTAGGCTACAGTTTGAATCCTTGCATCCTCCCCAGCATGGGCATTCCAGAAAGATGCCTGTTCGAAGTCCACCTCTGTGGTGCCCACAGGTCCCATTTGGCACTGTTCTCAGGTACTGCCCTCATTCTCCACCTCTTGCCTTGTGCATGGTGGATTGTGACTGTGACTTCAGACCTTCATCTTCCACCATCAGAGACAGAAAAGGCTGAATGTTAGGGACTATTTCTCCCTTCAAAAGCTGAGACTTGGGTCTGCTTGCTGGTTAAAGCTCGATGTGCTGAGCCCCAAAGCAGGCAGTACAGTGGAAGGGTGGGGTGTGTAACCTGCTTCAGCCCAGAAGCTCTTACAGCTTTGGATCTCAAACACTCCTTTAACTCCTAATAGTTGTTCAAAGAGCCTCTTATTTGTGTCTATCCATACTTAACCATATTTGAACTTATACTAGCATTTATTTGTTAAGAACACGTATTGTCCTTGCAGAGGACTGGGGTTCAGTTCCCAGTACCCACATGATGACTCACAATCATCTGTAATTCCAGTTCCAGGGGATCTGACCCCCTCGTCTGACCTCTGTGGTCATCAGGCACTCATGTGATGCACATACATACATGCAGGAAGAATACTCATACACAAAATAAAAATGGCTAAAAAGAATATTGACCACTCTCCAGTTCTGCTACTGAATCAAAAATATTTATCCTCTTAACTATTGGTAGCTGATCACAGCTTGGTGAGGGAGAGTTGACCTTCTTTAAGGGAGGGATGTTAGATAGGCTGACTAGGCTCCAGTGGATGAAATTGTACCGAGAGACAGCTGGGTATGCAAACTTAATTCAATATGATAGAATGGTTGAAATCTTGTGGGTGAACTTGAAATCCTATAGGAGAGGTCTAAATATGATTAAAAATGCATTGTATAAAATCCACAAAAGTTCAAAAAAAATATGTTGAAAAAAGTTTATCCTCTTTAGCTTTTAGCCTGAAACTCATTAGCTTAATTATTTATCTAACTCAGGAAATAAAAATTTATGCCATCTATAATAATTTACATGTATAATGAGGTCTCTTTTTTCCAAATATGCATTTTATAATTTTATTAAAAAAATAATTTTTCTATTTTGTGGCTTTTTTTTGCAGATATTGTGAGAAAGCTCATACAGAAGAAATTTGATATCTCAGTCGATTACAAGGAGGTAACTTTTTTTGTTAATTATTAAAAATGGCAGATATGAGAAAAATCTTGGCTGGCCTGAATATAAATCTTTAAACAACCATTAATTAATTTGTAATTCCAGTAACTTTTTTTTTATTTTTTGGACTAGAGATTTTTACAGAATATTGCATTACCTTATAGATCCCACTTTAATGACAGCAGAAATTTAAAATTGGGGTTAGAGGAAAACAAGCTATATGTATTTGAAAATTCAAATTTACTGAAAGGAAATATGAAGTTGTTGCCTTTTTTTTTTTTTTAAGCTAACTGAGGAGAATTCTCTAAGTAGAATTGCTTGAAATTTCCTAGAATCAGTGACAGTGAAGGTTGTGTTAGAAGACAGTGTGACACAGAGCAACGTCTCATCTGTGTTGTGTTCACTGAGCACCTGCTATGTGTAGGGACCTGGCTGGAACCAGAAAGACAGTGGGAGGAGGAAGGTGGTCACCCTTGGACACCGTAGGGGCCAGACCTCATGGCTCAAGGGAGAAGGAGAATCTGGAACCAAGTAGCCAGGAAGCAACAAGCAGAGAAACAGAGAAAAATGGGCAGTTCTGAGCAGAGCCCTTCCCAGAGGAAATGACTGTGGCAGGTGTGAGGATACGTGGGCCAGCCAGGTGGGAAGTAGTTCTGTTCGCATCCCATGCTGGGGACCCAGGTGAGCACACAGGGAGGAGGTGGTCCAGAAAGAAATTAAAAAATGAATAGGAGTGGTCAGGATCTTCAGAACGCATCAAGGGGCGGTGCAGGCGTTTGCTGAACACCGAAGTTTCCTTATGAACTAAAGAGAAGAAAGCTCCACTGATTTTGGTTTGTTGTTAAGTGTAAGCCCCAGGGAATCATTTGGATATTTACGCATTGAAAGCAAGATGGTAAACGTTAGCCATCTGTGTTTGCCACATTCTCAGCCCATAGCAAGGTAAGAAAGACGCTGCTCTGGGGACAGTGTCGAGGGACCAGTGAGCCAGGCACACAGGTCCGAATGCTGGTGAGTCCAGGCACTGCAGTTACAAATGGTCACATCGTGGGAAGTTTGCAATAACTGATGCCAGGAGAGCAGCGACTGTGGAAGCCAATTCCATCCAGCAGCAGAGCCGATGGTGGGGTGGTTGAAGAAGGATCCACATTGTCTCCGGCTCACAGCCCTTCCTAGGACGGTGCACAAAATTCTCCTTCTTCGGTTCCCCGGCATCAGTTATGTCAGATTGGGCTGTGTCCATGGGCAGAATACAATAATCCTTGTATACAACCCCTTACATAACGCTGAACATTAGGATGCCTGACTAGTCTGATATCGTGGATGCCATGGGCTCTGTTGGGAGTGTGTAGAAGTTGGGGTAGCTCCTCACATGGAGGCCTCCTCCAGGCCTCAGAGGATGCGGTCTGGAGACCCAGGGAGACGCAGGAACCCAGCAAGTATGAGGTTAGCACTGGGCTGCCCTGTTCCTAGGGGGTGCTTAGTGGGACAGCCCTTTTCTGCTTGCCTTGGTACTAGTTTGGGGGACCAGGATAAAAACCACTAGGATAGGAAATGAAAGAATTACGGAACTGAGCCCATGTGAACAAGCTGACTCCTACCCAGAAGCAGAATTGGATCACCTTCTGCAGTTATCCAAGGAAAAGGGATTTCATTAAGTGTAATCACCAAAGAAGCCAGGTACTTCTGAAGGGAGCTTTGTGATCAGAGTGTCCCCGCCATGCCAGCCAGTACCCAAGTCAGTGACTAAAAAGAAAGTTCTTTACTTGGGAGGAGCAAGGCGCCCTGGCTGGGACAGAGCAAAGGGAGAAAACCCTTAAAAGTGAATGCGGGTGCACCACCTGCAGGGGGCGACAGCTGTGCCCACGGGGAATCTGCTGACACTAGCATCAGGTCAGCCCACTCATGGGAGTGATGAGAGAACCGATGTATCTATACAGAATGCCAAAGAGTGCTGATTAAAGACTGCTCATGGGTCAAGGACAGGGCTCATTTCTAAATATTCCACCCACGGTTCTGGAGAAAGCCTCAGGCACAAGGTTAGAGGCTTGCAGAGGTCTGCACAGAGATGGCTAAGACTCAAGGGCATGGTGGGCACACACAGCGTCTTCACCCTGGTCCATTGACTAGCTGGCTACTCAGCACAGTGACACAGGTAAGGACTGTCCAGGTGAGTGGCCCAGGGGTGGAGTCCTCCCAGCACTCAGTGGCTCAGTAATCCTATTCAGGTAAGTCTCCTGGTGCCCGAGTCAGTGACTTTTCCAGTGGACTTTTTATAAGGAAGCTAAACAGCTTTCACAAGTGCACAACTGTTATCTAAGAAGATGCCCTGACTTTAGGAGAGAAATATGGCTGCTTTTCACTAAACCCCCTTCAGCCTACATTTTAAAGGAATGTTAAAAGTAGCCCTTTAAGGTTTTTGGCCCTCACAGAAGACTCTGACTCTTTTTAAGGCGCATTTTCTCTTTTGCTTAATACAGTATGCTTGCTTAATTGATGTGTATGGAGCTCTGTTAGCTAGCGTAATGGTAAGGGTACAAATAACCCAGAGCCCTTCCTTCAGGAAAGACGCCAGAGGGAGGCCAAAACGTATGGCCTTAGAGTGGCAGCTACAGGCTGAACTGTGTCCAAAATCCTTGAGCTAAAGTCCCCACTGTCAGTAGGTCTGATGGAATGTGACCATAATCAGACATAAGGTTTTTAAAGAGGTTACTAGTAGAAACGAAATCATTAGGGTGGGTCCTAATCATCAGGACTGGTGTCCTTTGCAAGGGGTCATGACATAGTCCCATGGGAAGACTGAAGATGAGAAGGTGGCCACCGAGCCCAGGCCAAGGGAGCCGCTAAAGAAAGCAACCCTGCTGACACCTCGATCTTGAACTTCTTAACCTCCGCGCAGCAGCCACGAAGCCATCAGTTCAGGGGCTCGTGTCCACAAGCTCTGGTTTATCTTCACCCTCACCGCTTGACGGGCTCTGTGTTCACCCCCATTGACTTCTTTCTTCAGTTATTTCCTTCCCTTTCTCAGCTTCCTCTGGGAACAGGAGCAGGGCCTGGCCTCCTCCCTGCTGCTCTCAGAACCTCACTAGTTGCAGACGGCATCTCAGATACAGAATGCAGCCACACTAAACTCACACACACACACATACACACACACACACACACACACACACACATACATCACAAAAGATAGTCTTATAAATTAACTAAACGGAATGACAAATTCATTGCAGTCTGCTTTATTCTCCTTAGTTGTGGGTTGGTCCATCTTCACCATTGACTAGTCCCGATCTCTGAACCACTGCTAGGAAGCACTGGTCTTAGAGGATAGCTTCCATCCATTAGTACATCAGTTGATTCAGTTTTGACTGGGCCATTGTTGCATGCACGGTCCTGCTCTGTGCTTAGGGAGGAGAGAGTGGGGTGAAGCTCTTCTGGAGGCAGTGTGGCACAGATGACCAGATGGGAGCCAGTTCTTCTAAGTGGAGTAAGCTATTTCAAATGGCAAGTGTAGGGACTGGAGAGATGGATCAGCAGTTAAGAGCCCTAGCTGCTCTTGTAGAGGACCCAGGTTTGATTTCCAGCACCCACATCATGGCTAACAACCATCCTAACTCCAGTTCTAGGGGATCTGATGCCCTCTTCTGACCTCTGCAGACATTGACAACACAGGTGCACTTGCACACATGCAGGCAAAACACTCATACACATAAAATCAAACAAAATAAAAACACATTCAAATGTCAAGTACAGGGTTCTGGGGCAGTGTGAAAGATGTAGAGCATCCAGATTTTCTGTAGAAAAGAACATCTATGCTGAGACTTGGGTTTCATCCATGGAGTGGGATGGATAGTCTGGGCAGGAAGGCATTGTGGGGAGCTAGAGTGAGGACAGAAGAGGCAGTGATTTGATAGAGTGACAATAAACGACTTAGAGTGACCCAGAAGAGTGAGGGCATGAAGCCAAAATAAGGTAACACAGAACCACACTGGGACGTTTGCATTCAGAACATCAGAATCTCATGAACATTCTCAAGGATGCTGCTCCTTTTCATTTTAGAGAGGGTACTGTGGAAAAGCGGTCTTTGGCCCTGGGACTTTAGGCAGCCCTGGCCACCTGCTTCATGAAAATTATGTAGCAAGTGCGTTAACACCTATAACTCCTACCATGATTCTTTTTTCTCTAACTGATGATCAAACTGACTGGGAACCTTTAAGAACCCAAATGTAAATTCCAGACCTCGAATCAAAACACTGTTTCTCTAATGTACATTTAAGTGTCTGAATTCCTTTCTTGTGTCAAATCTTCTTCTATCCCTTAATTTTTTCTACGTGGGATATGCTTACGGTTAATTACTCATGTGACTTTTCTGTTTTTTCGATGCATGCTGCCTCTGCCACACACAAATTCCTCAACTGCTCTGACTTCCACAGCCAGAAAGTGTAGTCTTGGTTCTGAAGGTAAAGTGCATGCCTGCTGTCCGTTCACGTTGCTGTTTGTCCTGTCAGTGAGCAGTGCTGTCGTCAGTTCTTCCTGTTGTCACCCATCGTCCCCCTCTGGTAGTTTTAAAGTTATTTGTTTCATCTGTGTTTTTGCCACTGTATATAATCTTCCCTTTGTCTGATTGTCACGATCATCTGCGGTGCGCTCAAAGACCACGGCCCATCCAAAGTCATCTACAAATTGCTAAATCCTGATCAGACTGTGGCCTAAGAAGCCAACTTTGAAAATGATACATTCTTGGTCTGGGAATACGACTTCAGGGTAGAATACTTGCCTAGTGTGGGTGAGACCCTAAGTTCAGTTCCCAGCACTACGGGGAACAAACAAACAATATGTTCTTGTTCCTGACACTGTTGCCGAGTGGTCCGTAACTTGGGAAGGTTGTATGTAATTACAAATTTTATTTTTGGAGCTCAAATTAATGCATTGTAAATATTTCAGTATATCTTTTCTCCTGAGTTTGGGTTCAGTGTTCCTGGAAATTCAGAAAGTATTTAAAATTCCTTAAAAATATAGTAATTCTGACCATTGGCTGAGAAATGCTAGTAAAATATCTAAGTTTGTAGGGATTTGGAGTGCCTGGGGTTGGCTTCTTAATTAATTGACCAATGATATTAGTCCTCAAGGAAGTGTTAAAGAATCAGTTAATAATGGACGCTCGTGGACAGGAGAAAGGGGCTGAACATACACAGAACTCATGAATACAGCAAAATTCAACAGTTGTTTTTTCCTTCAAGCATTTAGCTTAATATTGAAGTAGATAATATTCAAGTGTCATATGCACTTGATTTTATGTATATGAATGTTTTCCCTGTGTGTACATATATGTGTACCTATGCATACAGTGCTCCTGGAGGTTGGAAGAGGTTATCTGATCCCCTGGAACTGAAGTTATAGATGGTTGTTAGCCACTATGTGGGTGCTTGGAACTGAACTTAGGTCCTCTGCAAGAGCAGCCAGTGCTCTTAACCAGGAGCCCTCTCTCCAGCCCTGACTTAACTGCTTTTATTGTTTACTGTGAGCTGGGCACCTGGTTGGTAGCTTCCACGTTGTCTCCTGTGGGTCACCATCCCTCACATTCGTGCTGTGAGTGTCGGTCTGGCACCTCCAGTTTAGGGACCAGAAGCCTAGTGCTGGGACGTGAGCATCTCCAGACGCCACTGCTTTTTCTGGTGATGCTACCAGAGCCAGTGGGGCTGCTTTCTGCCTGACGGGCCTTTAAGACGAGAACTGGTGTCCAAGCAAGGAAGGCGTCTGTCGAAGAGCCAGCTAGATTCAAGGATTGTGGATTTGTTACCAACTCCGTTTGGCTGGAAATTTAGACGTGATCATACAGGCATTTGATAGGGGTCCCCTGAGTGGTGGGAGCCTTCTCATGACAGGTGGCTAGGGGGTCCACATGGTCATAATCTCCAAGTCACCAGATGCCTTTTCATTCTGCAAATTTCAAGAACAAAGGTCATTGTTTTCTTGAGCTATTTTTGTCACTGGTATATTCCATAGCGGACAGGGAGTGGCTGCCCTGAACCCTCTTACTGATTGCCACCCTCACAGTAATGGAAGAATATGTACATTCCTGAATACAGTGGAGAGATAAAGAGAGGTTATTAAACAGAGAGTTGGACATGAGGTCTGGTCCCAGGGCATGGCTTCAGGAACAGGATTAATGCATTGTTTTCTCCATTGATTTTGGCCTCTACATCCATTGACTCTAGCTTGCTCACTAATTGCCAAGGGTGAACCTGTGATTTTTCTGCCATTCTCTAGAAATATGAGGGGTTGGGGCTGAGGGTGGAGTTTTTTTGGTGGAGCCCTTCACAAAACCTTGTTTCATCCTCAGCACTACATAAACTATGTATAGTGGCTTATATCTATAATTGAAATACTCAGGAGATGGAATCAAGAGGATCAGAAGTTCAAGGTCATCCTTAGCTATGCATTGAGTTTGAGGCTAGCCAAGGATACAGGAAACCCTGTCTTAAAACAAAACAAAGCAAATGGGCTAGAGAGATGACTCAGTGGTTAAGAGCACTGGCTGCCCTTGCAGAGGACCTGGGTTCAGTTCTCAGCACTCATGTGGCATGACTCCAGTTCCAGGGGATCCAAGGCCCTCTTCTGGCCATAGACATTGCACATATGTGGTGCATATATATATATATGCAGGCAAAACACTCATACACATAAAATAGAAATAAATTTAAAAACAAAGCACCAAACAAACACACAGAAAATGAAGAGAAACTTAATTTCATGCATGTATTGGCATGATATCAGGTTTCATCTCCAGGTGCCTTATTCCATTTACTCCAGGATAAAGCCCATAGTGGGAGGGTGAGAAGGTGTTACGGTCTCCTGAGTCAATCTAGAAACCATGCTGGATCCTGGGAACTCAGGAAGGACCTGTGTGGACAAAGGCTGGCAAAGCTGGTGCCCTACCAGGTCTTCCTCCTGCATGTCAAAGGGAAGCTCTGCTTATTAAATGTGCCCCATAGCTGGCCAGGCACTCTCTCTTTGATCATACATAATCTCTAGTTTTCACAATGACCCAACAAAAATCATCCAGTGTATGCACTGAAAAAGCTAAGTGGCCTGTGTTTGATTCACTCCAAAAGTCTAGCCTTTGTTCTAAGTTTAGATTCCAGATTCTTTTATAAACATCAAGTTTTGTCCCTAACTGATCCAATCCAACATGGTCCAAATCTTTCAAAAGGGCCACTTGTTCCATCTTTCTGCTGTAAAGCACCCTGTATGCGAACGATCTGCTATGCAGAGATTGATCAGCCATTCAAAAAGCTAAATACCTTTGAGGTTGGAAATACACCACTTGACCTTGTGTTTCACTTCCAGGCAACTGAAAGGAATGATAACCTCTTGGCCCTATAGTCTGGTGACTCAGTTCTTTCCTTCCTTAAGAGAGAGCTTCTAAATGGGAAAAAATATAAATACACATTATGGTACAGTGAAGAACAGGTTTGAAGAAACAACACAAAGTGTGTATGTGCGAACGGAGTGCCCCGCTTACCGCTCTTGTGTGACAGTCTGTGATGTCTTCTGTTTGAACTGCAGGTCGTCCTCTATGAGATTGGTGTGCTTGTATGCGCCATCCTGGGGCTGCTGTTTCTCATTTTCATGCCACTGGTGGGCTGCTTCTTTTGTATCTGCCGTTGCTGTAACAGATGTGGCGGAGAAATGCACCAGCGACAGAAGAGCAACCACAGCTGCCGGAGGAAGTACTTTGCAGCGTCCCTCATCGTGATCTGTATACTTATGAGGCAAGTAAAGTCTCGGACCAGAGATGATGTGTTTCAGGTGATGAAGAATGTCTCCTTTTAACCAGTGTGCTCATGAGTTTGTTTTATTTATTCATTCATTTATATATTTTTTTATTTTTGAGACACTAAGTAGTGTAGGCTGACCTTGAACTTACAGACAGTGAGGACTTCATAAGTCCTGGCTAGGTTAAATGCTCCATCCTCGTGCTTTAGCCTCCTGAGTGCTAGGGTTACAGACATGCCCCACCAAACCCAACCCAACCCTTGAATTTAAAGCAAAATAAAACAACAGCAACAACAGAAGCAAACAAGACAGAAGGGGTCAGCAGAAGTGCTCGCTCGGGATGATGATTCATGAAGGCTGCTCACAGGACAACCTTGGATGTAGAACGCTCGCCTTTCCCTGTTTCAAACAGGGTCCTTGCTGTTCTTCCACCACAGACACCAGGCTAGCTAGCCTGCAGGCTTTTAGGGACGCTCCTGTCTTACTTCCCATCTCACTGTAGGATGTGCTAGATCACAGACATTTATTTTAAACTTCTGGCTTTTATGTGAGTTCTTGAGATTTGAACTCAAGTCCTCATGTTGGTATAGCAAGTGGTTTTGCCCGCATCTCCCCAGCCCCTGGTGAATCTAACCACTGAAAGCATTTACCTCCAGGGAGCTGCTTCAGTTTTGATATCCTTGTGGAGGACAATGGATGACATGCTAGAAGGGGGAACCTGCATTTGCTAGCTGATTCCAAAGGAACATTGACACTTTCCAAATACTGTTGAACACAATGTACTTTCTGTAATTTCTAAACCCACATTTTGTTGAATTTGCTGCTTGTTCAGGACCAAAAGTATCAGTGTTAGTTAGCTTCCTGCCCTGTTGGCGACTCAGAGGACTCCTTGCATTTTGCATTCTTGTGCATATCTTTTCTCCATCTCCATCTTTTTCTGTTTCTGCATCTGGCTGGCTGGCTGTCTCTGCACATAACTTGAATCTGTTTCTTCACTGTATTCTGAAAAGCATTTTCGAATCTAGTAAATAGTAATTCCAGATGTCAGTGTTTCTCTGCTTCCTTTTGAAGTCTTCTCAGGAATGCACAGACCCCTGCAGCTTGGGGGACAGCAACCCCCTGCGCAGGGAATAAAAGAATGTCAGTTACAGCCCAGAAACCTGTCAGAATCTACAAGAGTCCCCAGTATTTCCTAGAAGCTGAGGTTCATTCATCCATAGACTTGGGCAGTGCTGTTTTTCATCTATGTGTCCTAGACATCAAAGACTGCCTCAGATCAGGAGGTGCCATTTGGACACTTTGTCCTTAGGGCTTCTTGATAGAATGATTACCTACTTAGCAAGTTAATCATTTTTGCCTGATGTAAATATTATGTCATGCGGTGCCTGCATGGCCCTGGGTCCGAGTCTTTGCGAGGGGCGTTGGGATTAAAGAAACACGCAACACTCTCTTTCGGGATTGAGGAAGCTCTTTCTTTTATTTGTGAATTAGTCCCATATATATATCCCATACAATGTTACAAGATTCATACAAATCAGCAAGGGGTAAAAGGTTCAGGTTCCCAAGAAATTTCTGGGCATGTAACGGTACCTGGTTCAGAACAATTTAGTTTGGCATTACAAAGGGAGTACATCATGAATTTTCCAGACCAAGTCACAGGTGTAGATTCTGACAGGTTTCTGGGCTGTAACTGACATCAAAACAAGCTATCCACAGGTTCCAGGCCACAGAGTAAGATCGGGCCATTCTGAGCATTTATCAAAAACAAAACAGCTCTAAGAGGCGAGCCCCATGACGTAAGTCATGTCTGATTTATAGACAGCATATTACAACCTTGAAGCATATCTCTGTACTGCAGACCACAAGTTCCTGGTCCCATGACTTGTTACACATCCCACAGATCACAGGTTAGGGACACAAAGCTCGCAAGATTGCTCAGGTACATTAAGGCAAGGTCTCATGGCCTCCGGGAAGGGCCTGTTGTCAAGAGAGACCTAACAGCCACCATAGCAAGGCTATGGAGAGGGTTGTGTTGGGAGGCCTTATTCCCCACAATGTCATACTTTCAGGAAAATTCTTTATTGCAAGAATTTATTTCCTCCAATGAATATTTACATATGTAATAATGGCTTCCTGGTTTTGTTTTGTTTTGTTTTTTTGAATGAAGCATATATCCTGTGTTAGATTTCTCTTTTAAATTAAGACTATTTGCATTTGGGGCTGGAAAGATGCCTCAGTGGTTAAGAACACTGGCTGTTCTTCAGAAGACCCAGGTTCAAATTCCAGCATCTGAATGGCAGCTAGCAACCATCTGTAAGTCCAGTTCCAGGGGTTCCAACATCCTTTTCTGACCTCCATGGACACTGCACAACATGGGTGTACTTACACGCATGCAGGTAATACACTCCTACATGTAAAATAAAAATAAATACATTTAAGAAAATTTTGAAAATACTGTTTGCATTTCATATAAGTTACAAGTTACCTCATTCTGAACTGAGTTATTTACTGTATACCAAAATATATAACAGCAGAGCAACAAAGTAAGAAAGAAACCTGGCTTCCATTTCTATGTAAATCAGACAGGACAGGACAGCTTTTATTGTTCCTGAGATGCAGACCCATCACACAAATTTAGATAGGGTTTTCTTTCAAGGATACATTAGTTGGGGATTTTCTTTTACCACTCTAGATACTATAGTCTCCTAGATATTCACTTAAATTTTTCCCCATCCAAGTAAAACATTAGTTTACAAATCATAATTTTAGATTTCAGTATAATTAGTCAAAGTCGATCCACTGTTTGAGGTTGTGACACATTTAAAACTAATATGATTTCACATTGTACATTGAACTTATGATGGGTAAAATATTAACATAACTGAGAATAGCAGATGAGGGTATATTTTTATTTTTGTTTTTGACCTTAAATTCAAGGAAGAAATATAAACTTCTTGGCCTTACACCTCTCAATTTACTGTAGCTATTTCAGTGTTTTCCTCTGAAACCTTCACCAGTGTGCAGGTGCTCTAAATATTGTGATTGAGTAATAGCTCAGTATTGTTTGCAAGCAATCAAAGCTAGCCAAGAGTAGAACCAGGGGGCTGGGGAGATGTCTCAGAGGTTAAGAGCACTGGCTACTCTTGCAGAGGACCCAGGTTCAGTTCCCAGCACCCACATGGTGGCTAACAACTGCCTGTAACTCCAGTTCTAGGGGATCCAACACCCCCTTCTGACCTCTGCAGGCATTGTACAACATGGACACACTAACATACATGCCGGCAAAACACATGTACATACAATGAAATATTAAAAATTTCTTTAAAGACAGGAGGAAAGTGAAGTCTATATTGTGATTGAGTGAAGAGAGATGAAATCATGTCACCGAAATCAAAAGATTAAGTAAAAACCAAAGTTACAGCATGTAAACCCCATTAGAAAACAGAGACAGAAAGAAAATTGTGTTAGTGGACATCTTTCCCCTAATTTTACGCAGACCTTATAACTCACATTGACACCAGCAGGGTTTAGATACAATTAATAAATAATTTTGATGTAATTTAAAAAATTCTTTCACAAACCCACTTGCACTTCATTGAACTCGGTCTCATTCATTGATTCTAAGTTTTGTAGTTCAGTGCAGTTGGTTTAAATATCAGCCTTCACTCATCTGCTTTTCATGATACTCCTTTTCATTTCAAGAATTTCAAGCTCCTTTTGTTTCAGAGAAGGACATATGTAGTGCGGAGGAAAATTCCTTAGTACTGGGGCCACATATGGTCACCTTCTTTCCCTTTTCCAAAAGGCAGCTTTGGAATGTTAGAATCCTGGGACCTGGCCAGATGCTTCTGTAGTCCGACAGGCCGTTGGCAGAAGAGTGAATTTCCACTCCTGTGTGACTGATGCAGCCGATGATCTTACCTAGAAAAGCCCAGCTCTTCCCTCTTTTCACTTGTCATCACTACATTTTTCAGAAATTGAAAAAGGTTATATATTAAAAAAAAAAAACCTGCCTAGTTAGTTTTAACTGCTGACTTAACAACAGTCTAGGGTCCCCCCAGAAGGGAAGCTCAGCTGAGGGATTGGCCAGATCAGAGAGGCCTATGGAGGAACGTCTTGACCGTTAATTGATGGAGGAGAGCTCAGCCCACTGGGCAGCATCATTCCTGCTCTGTGTTACTGAGCAGTTCTAGAAAGTAGCGCATAACGTTGCCAGCAAGCCAACACAAACCATTCTTTCATGGTTCCTGCCTTGACTTCCTTCAATAATGGACAGTAATCTAGAAGTGTAAGCTAAATACACCTTTTTCTACCCTATGTTGGTCTTGGTTACAGTGTTTTATTACATCAACAGAAAGGAAACTAAAATACCAACTATGCCTTGATTTCCATGTATTTTTAAGTTTCTGGGATCCATAAGTCAGCTTTGCTAATGATTTCCCTGGTGAATTGAATCAAACTGGTCCCCAAGAAGCTGGCTGCCTTCAAAAATAGTAGGATATGATCATTAGTTCTAACTTGGAAGTTAGAAGAATCTAAGAAAAAAAATTGAACTATAGATGCTTGAACATCACAAGCCTTTTATTAATGAGAGGAAGAGATCTATTTTATTTAAAATTTAAATACATGACTTTTAAAAAGCAAGAGCTGGGGTGGTGCTGGTGTATGCCTTTAATGCCAGGAGGCAGAGGTAGCTGGATCTCTGTGAGTTCAAGACCAAAGACCAACCTGGTCTACAGGGAGACCCTGTCTCAAAAAGACCCAAAAAAAAAAAAAAATCCAGAGATCTGTAACACTCTAAAAGCATTTATTTGGTTTTCACTGACTAGTTTCATTAAGGCAGTTGAAATGGGTAGGAAAAAATATTGCTTCTGATTTTAAAGGCTTAATCTGAAAAGATTTAAATATTTACTTACAACATGTGAGGATTTTTTTCATAAAATATAGACTTGTAATGTAGATGTTATCGAGACTAAAACAACTATCTTCCTTTTAAAAATCAAAGACATTTCTTTGTACTGCATAAAAGCACCTGTTCTCATAGTTGAACGGCGTTTATGTGATGTGCTATGAAAGGCACATTCACGGAAGTTTTATTCTGTTTTTACATTAGGTAGATTTCTCTCAACGCTCTCATATTCTAATAGTTGACTGGTGGCTGTGAGAACACTGTGCTATGTGAGGTTGACAGGGAAGCAGTTACCACTATTTACCGACATTGGACATAGGTAGAAATGAAGACAAACCCAAGTAGGGGTGAGACAGTCCCTTCAGAGAGCCTTCTAGAAGTGGGTAGCAAGCAAGTTCTTTCCTTGCTGAAGGCAGAAGGTTGAAAGGAAGTGGTGAGCTTCCCAGTTCACTTTGACTGCTCATATGACCCAAGGTGCAGTGCAGAAGGGGCAAAATAATCTAGACATCTGGGGAGAGAATGCAAGAGCTTCAGGCCCCCTTGTCGGCCTCATGTCTGTGGGGAATGATCCTGGCTCACTGCAGTGTGGAGTGTTTGAAGTCGGCTTAGTAAATAAAGATCCTGGCACATTACTAGATTTCAACTTTTGTTTGTACATGTTTGTGTATGTGTTTCTTCTGTACATAACTCTAAAAGTAATTTTGAGTCATTTGGCTGAACTTGTAATGAGGGAATCCCTCAGTGATGATTGTCACTGAAGTGTAATGCCTGCCTCCTGAACAAATGAAAATTCAGGATGGACAGTAATGGCTTATAAGGCAGTCACTTCAAATGATACAAAATGTTTTGTGTTCATTTTCTGAGATTGCCATCAGAAAGAACTCCAGTCTTAAAAACAAAACAAAACAAAGTCTCAGTGAATCTGTGGACATGCAGAAGCTGCCCTTTTAAAGTCTCAGTGAATCTGTGGACATGCAGAAGCTGCCCTTTTAAAGTCTCAGTGAATCTGTGGACATGCAGAAGCTGCCCTTTGCAGCTTGAAACCCCCGTCCCTTGCAGCTCGATGCCACACTTGCAGCTTGAGCATTGCTTATCCCATATGGTTTATGGAATTAGAGCTAAACCGACCTTCTCTGTTTTGAGATGCCAGCTGAGACTCACAGAGGAGAAGTGACCTTTGCAGTCCTGCACAGTGACATGGCAGTCACAGAACCAGACCCAAGTCCTGTGTTCCTCCTCTAATTCTTAGTCCACCTCATCCATTAACCGGAAGAAACTGCTCAGGGTCTCAGTGTCACGTGTGATAGAGACGAGTTAGGGTCAGTTTGGGAGCCCTGATCAATTTGCATTACTGTTGTGGGAAGACCGGTTCTGAGTAAGAAAAGCACTAAATTAAACTGTTCAAAATGCAGTAGTATCCTGGGGCGGGCGGTGGGGAGGGAGGCGGTGAATTGCTGTCCACATTTCCTGGGACTCTGAGGTTTCCTGGAAACACAGGATTATCCAATGTAAAGAGCAGGATGCCCTTTCATCCTATCTGTGTATGTATACGTATGTATATGTGTATGTGTAGTGTATGTGTATATATGTGTGTATGTTTATATGTATGTGTATGTATATTTATATGTTTCTGTGTATGTATATGAATGTGTACGTGTATTTATGTTTATGTGTATGTATATGCATATGTTTATGTATATGTATATGTGTATGTATACGTATATGTTTATGTTTATGTTATGTATACATAAAGCTCAAAAAAGAATTACAGCTAGCGAACACTCTTCATTGATTCCTTGCTGCCCCCTAGTGGTCAAATTCAACAGGCCCATCAGCTCTCATGTGTGTTTTTGAGACAGGCTTTCCTGTGCAGTCCTGGATGGCCTGAACCTCTGGAATCCTTTCGCTCCAGCTTTCTAAGTGTTGGGATTACAGGTACTCCACCACACCCAGGGAAAGTTAACTCTTAAAATTTAAAATCTTGAGCCAGGAATGGTGGCTCATCTTTAAACCTAGTACTCAGGAGGCAGAGGCAGGCAAATCTCTATAAGATCCAGACTAACCTGGTCTACAGAACAAGTTTCAGGCCAACTGGAGATATAGGGAGACCCTGTCTCAAAAACACCAAAAAAAGACACTTAAAATCTCAGTGTTTAGAGGCTTTGCCACAACAAATGAACCAATGAGCGTAATTTAAATAAAAAGAATTGATAGCTAATAAACATTAAAAGGTCTTAACATGATTAAATTTAGTCATTTGAGATGATTGGGGAAAAGTTGCTTTTAAAATTTTTTTTTTCACATAGAGTAGTCTTTCTTGCAAGATGTCTTATGAAGCATTTGAAAGTTTTTCTGAATATATTTTACATGGAGCAAAGTCTCCTTTTCTAAGCTCATATCCAGAAGTTTTCATGAAGGAACCAGAACCATGAAAAGATTTAGCACCACCATTTTGCTTGTTCTTGTACTTTATATAAATGAACTGCAGGCATGTTATCATGTGTGTGATGGTTCATCGTGATGGTCAACTTTACACAAACTCAAATTACCTGGGAAGGGCGTCTTAGTGGGCATATCTGTGGGCTGAGAATCCTGTCCACTGGGGTGGCACCATTCCTTAGTCCAGTGATTCTGAACTGAATCAATCAAAGTGGAGAAAGCCAGATGAGCACTAGCAGGCATCTATTAATTATTTGCCCTCTGCTCTTGACTGTAGATATCATGTGACAAAAAGGCTTCAGGTCCTTGCTACCATGACTTCCCTGAAATAATAGACATGTATCCTGAAATTGTGAGCCAAATAAATCCTTGTTCTCTTAAATTGCTTTCATTCGGGTATTTTATTACAGGGAATGGAAGGCGTCTCCTGAGGTGCTTCCGTGCTCAAATAGCTCATTTCCTTTCAATCTGGACAGTATAGAAACTAACAGGCAATTAAATCAAAACCACTAGGAGGCCCAAGTCACTCTTACATTTTGATATTTTCCCTCATCTTGTCTGGGGGTAGCACAGTGTCAGCAGTTCTGTGTGTGCACAGCAGGAGGGCATATACATGCTGCATGCACACATGCATTCGAACTGAAGCCGGACTCGCCCTTCCGTACTGCCTGAAACCTGTAGAACTTTCCTTCCAACATTCGATGCGGACATTGTTCATTTATGGAAGTCATTTCAAGCATAGTACGTTGTCCAAAATGGAGAGGCTGGTCTTTGGGAAAGTCTCATTCCTGTTTTGTGTCCCCGTTTTGGTGGTGTGCTGACTGTGGGCTCAGCAGGGCTGGGGAATGGCCATTCTGTGGCTTCTGCTGCGCTGAGAACAGAGGATCGTGGCAAATGCTCTTTCTTTTCCTCTTTCCCGGCAGCCTTGGAATCATATTTGCCTTTGTGGCCAACCACCAGGTTAGGACCTTGACTCAAAAGACTCAGAAAGTGGCAGACAGCAATTTCAGAGATTTGCAAGTATTCGTGACTGAGACTCCAAAGGTAAAAACCTCAACTTGCGTGTCCCATGGTGCTGTGTGTCTCTGCTGCTCTGAGTCTGTGTGTGTCTAGAAACTTACCTTCTAGGAGGCGAGTGGATCCATGTAGAGAAACATTGTCCTATAATGCCGTAGATGAAGAAATACAGCCCAGAGAGTGATATTCAAAAGCATGGAAGCATAGTTTCCATAGCAACAGGAATTAATTTTTTATTTTGCTTAATTATTTTATTTAGGTGTAACAAAATCACATATTAAAATACTTAGTAATTTTAAGGTGGTTTTATGTAAAAAATTGTTGGATGTTGTTATCTTTTATTTTTATTTTTTTGGTGGTATAGTTTCTTATCATGTGCATAGTTACCCTGATGATGAAACGTTTTGGCTTATAACACCCATTTATTATGTATACAGGTGTGTCAGTCTCCTTCAGAAAGACATGCACACACACACACACACACACACACACACACACACTCATGCATGTAATTTTGGGACTAGGGTGTAGAATGGTTGAAGGCAGCAATGGGAAAGGCTTCCTGTTTTGTCTGTATCCCAAGAGCGTGTTGATGTATTCCATATTGAGAACAAGGTTTGAAAAGTGTCTGGGCAGGAACACACCTGAATATGTGATGCTTGTGGATACCAGCGTCAGAAGGAAGATGGTCCTCCTGGGTGCGCTGGAAGAGTTCCTAGAACCCATGGATTCTCACACAAGATGTGCTCTGCTAAGTTGACACTATTCTAAAATTACTAGACGTTAAGTTTGCCATGTATGATTTTTAAGTATCTGGAAATAATGGAGAACCAAAAGGAGACTTTTTAGCATAGGACAAATAGAGGAGTTAGCTTCATGCGAGGTGTCACAGCCTGTTCACAGACGAAAATGGTTCCTTTTCCCAAATTATCAGTAAAATCCCTTTTTTTTTCCATGTGACATTCTGAAGCCTCTGAACTTTCTAGAATTTAGGCAAAATTAGCAGTGGTGGCTGGTGAAATTTAAGATGACTTTCATTGTCTTAAAAAGATGGTAAATTATTGTGCCGGGCAATTTGCCTGGTCTGACACATACGAGGAGCTCTAACAAATGAAAACCAGGCAGAGAATTGAATAGGCAATTGATAGGTGAACTAGTAAACGGTCCCAAGCAGAATAATACTTTTAACCTCACTGGTAACTGAAGAAATGAACGTTTAACTACTGATACTGTCCACTGGGAATACTGGCCATAGTTGTTGAAGAATACTAACCCAGTCTTGCAGAGGGAGTAGAGGCAGGTAAACTGAGGTACTGCAGAAAAGAGAACAGACAAACGGCCCCTTCAAAAACCAATGGGTATAATAGTAAAACGGTCTGAGTACCAGACTTCATGTGTCTGAGACTTGGAGCCTGGAATATTCCTACAGCCTGTTTATGACTGGGAGGACACAGTAAATATGACCTTGGGTTAGTTAGAAAGTTTCCAGGAGCTTTGCACAAACTATCTGTTAGTCTTTCTTACTAGTGATCATGGGGGCCGCCTTATAAAAAACACTCTGGAATGGTCACTTAGAAGATTCAAGGCCACATGGAGAGAAAGGGGCCTACCTGTGCCCAACCATGGCATCCCCAACAAGGCCCACTCGGGCAGTCTACAGAATCATAAGAAACAATTGCAACAAATATGTTCATAATGAGTAAACAGGATAGGTAAGTTGGTAGTAGGCCAGTTAGCTTGGGAGGGTGGAGATCTGAGCACTGGGAAAGGAGGAAAAGGAGCCGGTGTCTGCCACCTGCTGTCTGCCACCTGCCAGCTCTTTGTTTTTCAGAATGTTCTGATTGGGTTAATTTTGGGGTACTAAATCTCTGTTGTCTTCATTTTATGACCTTGAACCTCAGAGGCCAGACGTCATGTTGTTTTCTTTTCCAGCAAATTGAATACATAGTGGCTCAGTATACCACCACCAAGAACAAGGCCTTCTCAGACCTAGACAGTGAGTAGCGTTGAACCTTGGCTCCTGTGCTTGTGTTTGTTTGTTATGGTTCAACAGATGCCATAGCCACCTCCCCTAAAACAGACTTCTGGAAGTATGTGAAGGTAGGGGAAGACGGAAAAGCAAAGTCCTAGACTTGCTGACCTTTTGTCTTCTGTGACTAGATAATTGAAACCCAGCTTCAGTTTCACAGGCGGAGGGGTCTTTGATTTCTTCTTTTAATATTTTACTTTATGGTTATTACAAAGCCTTTGCTTTCTTGAGCCATTCTGCATGCAAAGGAGGATGTGTCCCTGCCAAGTACCTTGTGGAACAGGGCTTTAGAAATAGCCTGGCCCTGCTGTTCCCTGCTGTTCCTTGCTGGTCCTTGCTGTTCCCTGCTGGGCCGGCTCTCAGTAGAGTTCACACTGTGTTTTGTGGTTCCCAGCCAAGAGGTGACATCTGGAGGCTTGTGTGGTTGGCAGGATGCTGTTGGGGAGCAGAAGTACTGCCATCTGTTATGAAGGGCCAGGGATGCTGTTAGCACCCTACAGTGTACCAGACAGCTCTGACCCCCACCCGAAGGGATACCCAGTCCCAGATGTCAGCAGTGCCCTCAACGGGGAAACCCCAGTTCAGGACAGAAGAGACAGAACAGTCGTTAAGTTACACAGCTCAAGATAATAAATGCTGTGCCCCCAGCACAGAGTCTGAGGGCCATGGGGACTCATTTTTTACTGGGGAACACACAGGTGTGGACTCTTAAGCATGTGAAGTCTCTCTACATCAAGGCCCACGCACGAACAGGGTCTGGAGTGGAGGATGGGACTTCCACACAGGAAGAGGGAAGCCATTTCCCAGGCTCAGAGTCCTGGGGTGTGAAGAGAATGTGTGAATACTAACAGAAGTGGACCTGCCTTCATCCTCCTTCTTTGCATCCAGGTATCGACTCCTTGCTGGGAGGTGGAATAAGAGATCAACTCAAACCCAGAGTGATCCCTGTTCTTGATGAGACCAAGGCCATGGCAACAGGTGAGCATGGTGGCAAAAATGACCAAGAATGTTCCATCCAGGAGCCCTGGGGCTTTATGGGCTCGAGCTTCATTTTGTCTTGGATTTCCTGGGGAGTGGGTAGAGGTGAGACCTGCAGGCTGACCATGCACACAGATTCAGCAAAGAAACGAGCTGTCAAAACACTTAGGTGTTTTTAAACACTTGTGCCAAAGCTGAAGTACTTGAAAATGTTGTTGAAATAACAATGGGAGAATTTGGTAGGGAATGGCCGCTTTTGTCAATAAAGTTTTATTGGAACATCACTGGGTGCATATAGCGTACATTATGATGACCTATGGCAGTTTCTATGCTGAGATGGCAGACTTTTGTGGTTGTTTAAGGAGACCCTCAAAACCTGTAGGTTATTTACTATCTGAACTTTCAATGAACACATCCCTTGCCAATTAGATGACTAGCCAAGGGAATTTTAGGTTTTTTGAGGTTGGTTCTTGCTTTTCTCCTTTTCCCTGAAAGAATAACTTAAAGAAATAGGGAATGTACATGCATCTTGGCATACACATGGTATAATCAAGCAGGCATGGTGATTTTAATAAACACCTAGCTGCAACAGCAAGAACAGAAAGCCCTCAGGCCCTTCCCAATGTTGAGAAACATGTACATGGAGGGAGAAGGCTCATCTGTGCAAACATTTGATCAATGTGACTTGCAGTTTTAGGCACTAGTGTTTCTGGGAAGATGGTCCATGAAGGATCAGTGAGGATCAGTGTGGTTGGTGTGCAACCAGACTTTCTGCCTAATGTTCTAACAATTTTAGTATTTTTAATAATATTTTTTAGTTAAGAATTACATTTATTGCATGTGTGTGTGTGTGTGTGTGTGTATGCACACACACATCCTGGTACCATGTCAAGGTCAGAGGACACCTTCTGTGAATCAGTTCTTTCCTTCTACCACATAGGTTCTAGAAACTGAACTTAGGCCATCAGGCTTGGTGGCGAGTGCCCTTACTTGCTGATCCCTCTCGCAGGGCCCCAGTTCTTAGCATCCCTCTCTAGATGAAATGCAAAGAGGATTGTGATTTTTCTCATCAGTGCTTCACATATTAAAGTTCTGTATTTTTAAGCCAAGTTGAGTAAGTAAGTTAAAATAGCTTCCACTGTAGCCAAAATGCCTTAAAAGGTGCTCAAGTGAACTGTTCCAACATTTTCTTTTTAATTTTTAAATTGTGTTGTACCTTTATGTGGGTCATGGGTTTTGGAGAGAGCAGAAACATTCAACTTCCTGCACATATCACATGTGAGCTGCAGGTCAAGATCTATATAGGGAAAGAGTTCTATATTGTTTGAGTGTTAATTAGCCAGAAGCTTAAATCTGAAAGATCTTTCCTGCTTCCTTAAGATGCATAAGGCATGGGATCCTGAAATGACTCCCAGAATTACAGCCCAGTAGATATTTAATGTACATAAAATGCTTTGAAGCTGTTGTAAAATATATATTTATTACTACTGAGTTCTTCCTGGGACATGATGGAATATTACCCATAACCCAGAACATCTTGAGAAGATGACTTAGCCCGTGTTTCCTGGGCCATCGGTTTATTTTGTCATCTGCATTTCTCTGTTCTTGTTCCTTGAACTAGAATAGCTGAAGTCAAGGTGGGCAGGACAGTACGAGATGAGCTCCATGCTCAGAAGCTGGGTGTGTGGTACCGGGTGCTTCAGCCTGTTCTTTTGTCTTCCCTTTGCTCTTTCTTGTTTTCCTTTGGTTCATATCCTGTTTAATGTCTGCTATGAGCCAGGTGCCAGGTGGGTGCGGGAATGCCAAGCTGACTCCCAGAGTGCTCTGTGATAGTCTGAAATATTGGTAAGATATGATTGGAATAAATGTAAGGACAAAGGTCGAGGTAGGTTTCCAGATTTTCTACTCAGGTAATGTGATCTAGTATTTGAGACCAGTTCTAGAGTCCTCCCCCAGGTTCTGGGTAAGTTCTCAAAACTAAGTTCTAGTACCTAGTAAGGCAACTTAACTCAGGTGACACCATCTTCTAAAGGCTCGTGCCTACAGACCTGTCAGGACATAGCCTAGAATCATAAACTCCTGGAGTTCAAGAGATGACCCAGTCCCCAAATCACAGATGTGGAAACTGAGGCCTTGAGAGATAGAAGAGTTTGTCACAAGTGTTATCACAGGAGAGGCAGAACTGTGACGAGACCTCAGGCTGCTTTGGGTAGGATCCTGTGACACAAGGACATTTGTGTGGGCGTTGGAGCACACCAGTTTTGAGTGAATACACACTTTTCATCCATCTGCAGCCTGATGTTCTGCCTCTGTTTTATGAGCCACGGAACAAAGACCTGATCAGGAAGACTTGATTAGAATAATAATGCTCTCTAGTTTATATTTCACGTTTTTCTCTTTTTATTGTTGTTAATGTGTGTGTGTGTGGGGGGGTGGCTTTAAGTCACTCTAGAAAAGGGAATTTACTATACCTCTCATCCCCGATATGAAGGTGCCATTGTCCAAAGAAACCAGAATATTAAGCAGTAATATTGTGTTCCAGGCTGTGGGGTTCACAAAGCAAATCTGCCTTTGAGGAGTTTTAATTGGACTGTTCTAATCCCCATGTTTCCCATGAATAGACTGGTAATCTCAGAAGTTTTAAAGTCACTCATTTATTTAAACAGAGACAGAGTCTCACTATGTGGTCCAGATTGCCCTTGAACCCAGGGCCCTCCTGCATCAGCCTACTAGGTACAGGGCTTACACTGTGAGCCGGCATACCAAGCCATGCTGGTTCTTAAATTTTTTATCAGTTCCTTTTAGGCTAGTATACAGAGTAATGGGTTTCATTATGGCATCTTTCTTCTTCTTTTTTTTTTTTACATTACGTATATTTTGTGTGTATGTATAGGCACTTACTGTGCGGGAGGTGTGGGCGCACAGGGGGCAGTCAGAGTTGACTTGTCTGTCGATTTTCTCCTCTTACCATATGGGTCCCAGGGATTGAACTCAGGCCATCAGGCTTGGCAGCAAGCACCTTTACTTACTGAGCCATCTTGCCAACCCCTGTGGTATTTTCTTCCTATGTGTATTTTGTCCATCTGTTTGCCTCCCCCGTTGCCCTCTCCCTACGTGCCTACTTCATGCTGGTAAATTCTAGCTTTCTGAATACTCGTAAGTATAATTAAACAACCTTACTGACCAGATAATGGCACGCAGCCAGGGTGTCCCCATGAAGATCCTGGGTTGGTGCTCAGCTCCTGCTTGGTGCAAGAGGTCCCATGGAGAATTGCTGAGCTGTATGGTGAGCTGTATGGTGAGCTGTATGGTGAAGCTCTCGGTCACCCTTGTGTGTCCTGTCAGTTTACCCCTGTCTGAGCTCATCTCTAGTTCTTTAGACCACTCCAGTAGCCTGTTCTGATTCGGGCTCTATTCCCATAGCCATCAGACAGGCCAGGGACGCCCTGGGGAACATGAGCAGCAGCCTGCAGAGCCTGAAGGATGAAAGCACGCAGCTCAACGCCAGTCTGACCGACGTGAAAAACAGGATCGAGAATTCACTCAGCGGCAGTGACTGCTCTTCAGACCCAGCCAGCAGTATTTGTGACTACATCAGGGCATCGCTAAACAATCTGGTCAGCAACCCTGGCTTCAGTCAGGTGAGCCGGTGTGAGTCTGCCGCAGCCGGGTGCTCCAGAGGAGGCCCCGCAGGGCTAAGCTCGGGTGCACCTGTGTTGGTCCGCAGTGGCTTGGGTTGGAAAACAGTGACCTCGGGAACCCTGCCAGCCTTCTCTGGACAACCAGTCACCAAGGGATGAATGCGCAGAAGCAAAGAAATGAAAGAGGACCCCGTTGTTACTTAAATTGCTCTGAGACCTTTATACTTGACTGAATTTACATCATTTTCACCCCGCTTCCCCTATGGCCTCTTCTGACTCCCTCTCAAGTTCATCATCTCTCAAATGCACACACAACCTACTGAACCCGTTTGTGTTGTTTGCATGTGCATGTGTTTAGGTCTGAGGATTTGGGGTTTGGTAGGTAACCTGTCAGCGAGTCCTTTGAGGAGTTCTTTGCCCCGGGAAGATGCATCAGGGTGAATCAGTTTGAAAAAGAAGAATAAAATATGTTCTATAAGAATTTAAAATTATAGTCTATTTTAAGCTAGATGTATTAGCCACCTGTGTTGACTAATAGGCAATGATGTAGAAATATGCTCATATTTATATTAATTATATTTAATTTGTTAATTTAGTGGTAAATACCACTTGTATCCTACATAAAGAAAATTTTATTTTTTTGATGCAAGGGCTCCCTGTAGCCCCGGCTGCTCTGGAACTCACTATGCAGACCAGGCTGGCCTTGATCTCACAGAAATCTACCTGCCTCTGCCTCCCAAGTGTTGGATTAAAGGCATGCACTACTATGCCTGGCCCCTATATAAAATAATATATCAGCATATGCTTTTTCTTATTTTCATTTTATGAATTTTTTTTTTCAAAGACTTGACTTGTAAACATCTAAGTCTGCATATCTACTAAATTGTGTTTGGAGTCATCAAGTAGGTTTAAGTCTTTTGAAATATATCTTTTGAGAGGGTGACCTCTGACTCTGATGTTTGTCTTTTTGGAACAGGGTCTCACTGTCGCCCAAGGCTTTCCTGGAACTTGCCATGCAATATGGGCTGACCTCAAATCTTCCTAGTTCTGGGAATACAGGCGTGTAACTCCACACCTGGTGCTTTTTCTTTTTAATGTGCTTTTTGCACATGTGGGAAAGCTGTGTGATTCCTTCCATACCCTTAGCCACATTCTCCCAGGGTTCAGGTTGCCTTTCTGTCACTGTCATAAAACGCTGTCACCAGAAGCAACTTAGGAGAGGAAAGGATTTACTCGTCTTACACTTCCAGGTTGCACTCCTTCATTGGAGTAAGTTGGGGCAGGAATTCAGGAATTCACAAACCCTGGAGGAGGATGCTTGCTGGGCTGGTGGCAGGTTGTTGCTTCTCCAGCTTTCTCACAGTGCAGAACCACCTGCCCAGGGTGGTGCCAACCCAGGTGGGCTGTGCCTTCCCACATCAGCACGTCAATTAGTAATCAAGACAGCCTCCCACAGACATGGTCACAAGCCAGTCTGATTCGGACCATCCTTTCTCAGATGACTCTAGGCTGTATCAAGCTGATATCCAGATTCCACATTTTATCCTATCTCTCTGTTATTCACATCATTATATAAATGTGTAGAGATCTTCTCTTGAAAGCTAGGTTTGTGATAAATTGGGGACTTGCTTTTATTTTTTAATATTTTTTATTATTTTTATTTTATGTGTATGCATGTATTGCTTGCATGTATCTAAGTGCACAATGTTGTGCAATGTCCACAGAGATCAGAAGAGGACATCAGATCCCCTGGAACTGGAGTTAAGATGGTTATTAGCTGTCATGTCAGTGCTGGGAACTGAATCTGGGTCCTGCAAGAACAGCAGATGCTCTTAACCACCAAGCCATCTCTCCAGCCCCGACTTTCATACATTTCTTAATTTAATCATCACATATACATCAAAATTAAGACCTAGAAGAAAAACCCAATATGTCCATCTAGGTCACAGGTTCTATTCAAGTGCTGCTGATTCTTCTGAAAATGTCCTATGCAACCCCTTGTCTTGTGGCCCAGAATCCTGAACTGTCATTAACATCTTGCCTTTCTATCCCTTCCATTTAGAGCTGTTTCTTGGCCTTTTCCTTTGTGACACTGACATTTTGGGGCAGGTCATTTATTTTGCAGAGTGGCCCTCAGTGAGCTTTGTCTGGTGTCCTCTGATGATCAGACTTAAGTTCGCCACATTTGCTTCAAAAGTGATATTGGGTCTGTCCTGGCATCCTGTGAGAGGCACAGGGCATTGGTCCCTATCTCTAAGAACTGGTGGACACAGGGCATTGGTCCCTATCTCTAAGAACTGGTGGACACAGGGCATTGGTCCCTATCTCTAAGAACTGGTGGACACAGGGCATTGGTCCCTATCTCTAAGAACTGGTGGACACAGGGCATTGGTCCCTATCTCTAAGAACTGGTGGACACAGGGCATTGGTCCCTATCTCTAAGAACTGGTGGACACAGGGCATTGGTCCCTATCTCTAAGAACTGGTGGACACAGGGCATTGGTCCCTATCTCTAAGAACTGGTGGACACAGGGCATTGGTCCCTATCTATCTCTAAGAACTGGTGGACACAGGGCATTGGTCCCTATCTCTAAGAACTGGTGGACACAGGGCATTGGTCCCTATCTCTAAGAACTGGTGAATGCTTCAAACCCGTGCATAATTCTGGACATGGAAAACTGCTTCCAGACGACTCACCAGAATAGCCGCCAGCTGTATTATTTAATTTAGTATTTGTTTATTTACTTATTTGGTTAGTTTAGTATTGAAGATCCAACCCAGAGCCTGGAACATGCGTTTCACCAGATTTAGCCACAATCGTAGCCTCTGTAGTTTTTTTTTTTCTTAATTTTGATAGATCTTGTTTTTATTGTAAGTGTAAGGGTGGTGTGTGTCTGCGTTAGTGTGTGCCACGTGTGCATGTGTGCCACGTGTGCATGTATGCCACGTGTGCATGTGTGCCACGTGTGCATGTGTGCCACGTGTGCATGTGTGCCACGTGTGCATGTGTGCCACGTGTGCATGTATACCACGTGTGCATGTGTGCCACGTGTGCATGTATGCCACGTGTGCATGTGCACCACGTGTGCATGTGTGCCACGTGTGCATGTATGCCACGTGTGCATGTGTGCCACGTGTGCAGGGGTCTCTGCCGAGGCCAGAAGAGGGTCTGGATACCCTGGAACTGGGGTTATATTCAATGGTGAGTAGCCAGAAATGGATATTGGGAGCTGAACCCAGGTCCTCTGGAAGAGCAGGAAATGCTCTTCACCACCGAGCCATCTTCCTAGCCCTGATCCTGTATTATTTTTAAAAGTGGTTTTAAGAAGAATACTCACATCTCTACTCAACAATATTCAACATTTGCAATTGTAAGGCCACAGATATCACGTCTGTGCTGAGCTTCTTTGCCTCATTTTTAGCTGACTGCAGGAAACATTTTAGAGCTTATAGATGCCATTCAGAACAGTATGTGTTTGCCACAAACCATATTTATTGCCCAAAGGAAAGTGAGGTTGGCCATACAATAGCAACACTCTGGGACCTGATGTAAAATGACTCCCTTGTGTGTGTGTGTGTGTGTGTGTGTGTGTGTGTGCATGTGTGTGTGAAGGTTAATTTGGGGAGCAACTATTTTGTCTTAACATTTTGTTTATAAATTTTCAGCTCCCATCTGTGGATAGAGAACTGAACACTGTTACTAATATCCTTAAAAATGATTTGGAAGGCTTCATTCAAAAGGTATGGTTTGGGGAACAACTGTGGTAGTTTGATTTTTGTTTTCTATTTTTGTTTTTTTCTGTGTATGAGTGTTTAGCCTTCATGTATTTGAGTGCACCACATGCATACAATGCTCATGAAGGCCAAAAGATGGCACCAGAGTCCTTGGAACTGGAATTAAGGATGGTTGTTAGTCATCCTGAAGGTGTTGGGAACTGAGCCTGGGTCCTCTGCCAGAGCAACCAGTGCTCTTAATGGCTGAGCCATCTCTAGCCCCAATAGTTGCTTATTTTATACCAAGGATTGTTTGGTACACAAGAACACAGGACACAGACAAAGAGCCTGATGGGCATGGCCTCTGCTTTCTTGGGTTCAGCAGTGGGTGCAGTACACGGTTCACATTCTTTGTTCTTGATAGCTATACTGCCCCCTCTGCCCAGGAGTCAGCTGTACTCATTGGATTTTGTTCCTTCCTAATTCCAAGCCTTTGCATACACTGTGTCCTGACCTGGGATTCTCTTTTTTTCTCCCTGTCTTTTGTCTAGTGACCAAATTTTTAACCTTCATACATCATTTTCTTTTGTAACATTTTATCTTATTCTATTTCTTGTGCTGGAATGGAACCCAGGCTCGCACATGAAAATTCACACTGTACCACTGAGCTTTCAGTATCACTTTCTTTTTTTAAAAAAAGTATTTTTATTTCATGTGTATGCGAGTGTTTTGCCTGCATATATGTAAGTGCACTTGTGTCATGTAATACCTGTGGAAGCCAGAATAGGATGCTGGATCCCTTGGAACTGGAGTTATAGGTGGTTGTGAGCAACCATGTGGATTCTGGGAACTGAATCCAGGTCCTCTGCAAGAACAAACAGTGCTCTAACCACTGAGCAATCTCTTCAGCCTCTATCAACTTTTTAACCTTTCCTGGCATTTTGACTAAGCCAAAACTTTGAATGCATTCTTACAGAATTGCAAATATCTTCTAAGCTCCTCCTCACTATAATTATGCATATAACTCCCTTTAGCACCTCTGTGCTCCCAATGAACTGTAAAACCCCCCAAAAGGCAGGAACAGTGTTGACCAAGAACACCACGATTTCCCCAAGAGTTTATTCAGTCAATAGATAACTGAGTACATGCTAACTGTCTCATTCTTTCTATTCAGGAGAATGCACTGGACCTATAGGAAAGGGAGAGAATAATTTTATTCTTTACTGTGTCTTTAAGCCCGAATGTAAGAATTTGCAAATGTCCATTAAGTAGTTCTTTACATTTACTGACAAGATGTTTTCTTCAGTCATTTAATGTTCTTGGCCTTGGAGCACTGGGATCTCTTGTTTAATGATGGAGTGCACCAGAGTAACCACAGGTTCCCTCCAGCTAGAAACCCTTTGATGGGTGACGTCTGCAAGTCCAAATATGTCTTAACTGTGGAAGGGTCAAAATTTAGAAATCTAGCATGAACTCTGTATCCTTGTCAGCTTTAAGAAGATGGACTCTGGGGGCATTGTTCTTGTGCCATTCGACACAGCTCTGCTTAAGTGAAATTTGGGCAGCACACTGTGTAATTTTACAAAGTCTGTAAGCTCTAGAGAGTTCCCAGTAGAGTCTGACCACATCAGCAGACTGTGAGACAGAAACTAAGCCCTTGCAGAGGGCAGGCTGGGCATTTAGAAGTGCTTTTCCTTCTCATGATTCGGCCCCCAGGCTATGTAGCAGGACATGGTGGTTTGGAGTTGTGCTTTGGCCTCACTACTATTTGTAGGTGCTATATAGGGTGCTATAATTCTGTTTGGGAACTTTTCCCCGCCTGCTCAGTGTGACCTTATTTCATAACTGCACTCGCAGATGAGGGTCTGCTTTTAGACATTCTCTTTGTGCCTGCACATGGATTATCTTGCAGATCAGGGTTTGTCATCTCAACTCTCCTGGCACTTTGGACTGGATGGCCCTTTTGATTGGGGGGCTTTCCTGCTCACTGGGATCATCAAGAGCACAACTGCCTGCACTTACACAGTGCCACTGTGTTAACAAAAATGTCTCCAGTAACTACCTCTCCACAGAACTGTCCTTGGTTTAGAGCCGCTGCTATTGACCATATGTATCTTTAACAATTCCTAGACACTGGTCACAGAACGAGTTGATGTTTATTTTTTTTAAAATGACCGGGCCACCCTATCAGAAGTGCTCTTTAAAAGTCGCTAATTTAATGTTTTCCCTCTTGAATGTCTTTGTTCAAAGCTTCACTGCTCCAGTGAGTTGCAGTTCCCGTTTTCTTGATCAAAGCCATATCTTTGTCATTCTTTTTTTTTTTTTTTTTTTCATGTTTTGAGATGCTCTTGTCTCAGTCACTTTCCAAACGGGTTTCTGGTAGGTAAAAAACTTTAAAATATAATCTCTAATTTATTCAGTTAAAAGAACATGCTCTCAGCCTAGGGAATAGCTCAATGACAGAGCAATTGGATAGCATATGCAAGGCCCTGGGTTCAACTCCCACCATAAAGAAGGAAACAGTACTTTCTAGTGGGGAATTTTAGACTCCTGATGATTATGTTAAAGTTAATTTCAGCTTAAGGTAAAATTTATGTTTTAATTTTACTTCTCTTTGATATAAAACTGGAAAATCAATGAGTACTGGCCAACTGATCTTCAATTTATTTTGAAATATTTTTTAGGGGTATCTAGCAATTGATGAAATACCTGATATTGTACGAAACCAAACTGAGATTATCATCGGAGGTGAGAGTCCTAAAGTCATTTTGTCTCTCTCTTTGTTAAGAACTCTGTGCCTGGTTGGTATAAAGGAAGAGGTAGTTATAAATTGTATTCTTCTTTTCTGATTTTAAAAAATAGTCTCATAGGGCTGGAGAGATGGCTCAGTGGTTAAGCGTACTGGCTGCTCTTACAGAGGACCTGGGTTTGATTCCCAGCACCTACATGATGGCTAACAACCATCTATAAATCCAGTTCCAGGGGAATCAGATGCCCTCTTATGTCCTCCTCGGGCATTGCATGGTACAGGTGCACTTACATGCAGGCATCACACTCATACACACAAAATAAAATAATAAAATAGCCAGGCATGGTGGCACTCCCCTCCAATCCCAGTACTCAAGAGGCAGAGGCAGGAGAACCTCTGTGAGTTCAAGGCCAGCCTGGTCTACATAGTGAATTCCAGGCCAGTTGGGGTTACCAGAAGACCCTCTCTCAAAAAGACCTAAATAAATAAATAATAAAATTAAAAAAAAAATTTCAAGAGAAATAGTCTTTCACTAAAACCCTGAGGATGAAATGAGTCTTGGAGTTTTCAAACTATGTCATCTGCAGCCAGTGATATAGTTTAGGTGGGAGGGAAGCACAACGAAACCTCTTATTTAATGTGATGCCTGTTGCTGGCCTACCAGACACTGTGGTAAGCGTGACACTGTCCTGGCTCTTCTAGACTTTACAACAGTTGACATGCAGAAGGTTATATTCCAGTTGTTTTCCCTAGGCAGAAATTTCCCACCACAAATAATGATGTTTCCTAAATGAACTTAAAATAAATCTTTGTATTTACTTGTTCTTTTTTTTTTTTTTTTGTCATTTTGAGACAGGGTCTCCCAGTAACCCCAGCTGTCCTGGAACTCACTATGTAGACCAGGCTGGCCTTGAACTCACAGAGATCCACCTACCTCTGGCTCCTGAGTGCTGGGATTAAAGGCATGAGCCACCAGGCCCAGTTATTTACTTACTTTTAGGAATAAAGATTAGTTTTGTCTTTGGGAGAAGTGTTCTCTTTCTGTCCATGGTGCTGATGTAGTGGCTGTTTGGGCTTCTGAGGCTGCTTAGAGTTGTAGAAGAACAGAATCTATGCCGAGGTTGGAAATGACTGAACCGTACTGTGTTCAGGGTACAGTGTTGCAGGGTGAATGTAGAGACAGAATGTCATGTAAACAGCTCTTTGTGCCAGGGTGGGAATAGACTTGGGGTAATTTGCATATCTGTATAAGATCATCTCTCTTTTAAAATCATCTTCCCAGAGCTTCTTTTATCTAGTTACCAAGTGGTTCTAAAATGTTGTACTAGCAGTATTCATTTTATTTTTTAGTAGCTTTCTTTCAATACCATTAGAGTTATCCTATAGCATAAGCTATAAGTTATCCTATCGCATAAGCTGTATATGTACTGTGGGCTCCTTTTTGTTTGCTAGAAGATTCTACTCTATTAAGGTACTAAATGCTAAGTTCATGCTTTCCTCGGGCAACCTTCGAAGGCCTCTGCATGCTGGATGTCTGAGAGCTGCCTGCTTACTAATCTCTGTTTAATTTCTTGTTTCCCCTCTCTGGACCTCTTCTGCCCATATGAGCAGTCCTCCCTTGTAAGTGCTCTGCCTGCATGAGCGAGTGTATCTGGTTGGTCATTACTTAAGCATGAGCAGCATTTTCCTAGGGCTGGGCAAGTGCCGTTCTACCAGCTGAATGCCAGGGTTTGTTTTTATGTCCTTAGCTCTCATACTTTGAGCCTTCAGTCATAGTCTGAATATCTTTAAGTGCCTACTATGTGCCAGGCTCTTCCTCTCTTTCCTCCCTGCCTCCTCCTTATGACTTCCCACTTCTCCTTTCCCCTCCTTCCCCTGTTTCTCTCTCAGGCTCTCCCTACGTGGACCAGGCTGGCCTCAGATTTGCCACAAAATGCCTGCCTCGGCCTCCGCCTCCCAAGTACGGGAGTTACAGCTGTGCACAGCATGTCTCCCTCGAAATGTCATCTTTTCAGTGGTGGAAATATTTACTCTTATTATTCCAAAGTCTTATAATAGAACTTTCTAACAAGAGCAGAGATGCTTTCCTAGAGAGACCTGTGGGTGAACAACAAGCTCTGTGAGCTTCAGGGTCACAGTTAAGTGGGGATTAAAGCAGATATTACCTGAGTGAGGAAGCAGATGAATATCTACAGAAGCGCTTGGCACATGTAAGCATACCCTGACCCTCCCCATCCCCCTTTTCCTCTTGCAAGGTGTTAGAAGAGGAAAACTGGCTTGACTTTAGACCATCTCGCTAAGAGTCCGCACGTGCATTTACTGTTTTGTTGGGTTGTTGCTTTTAGGTGGTCTTGGCTCTCTTCATGCTTGGTGTAGAATCTTCCCTTATTAAAAACCCACAGAGAACATGGGAAAACCTAAGTGGCTCAAATCAGAATCTGTGGTTTTGAAAGTGAGTAACGGAGGTCCCTTTGTTTTCAGATGTCAAAAGGGTCTTGAATTCCATCAGCTCAGATATCCACAATATTAGCCAGAGCATTCCTATTGAAGAAGTGCTGCTCGAGCTTTCTAGTCACCTTAATAATAGCCACAGAATCTTCACCCAGGAGCTGCCCATACTGGAAGAATATGACTCGTACTGGTGAGCACCTCGTCAGAGCTGGTTGGTAATGAGGGGCGTGAAATTCTCTCTGTGACGGTAATGAAATCTGACCTTATTTCCAGGATAATCTTCTAAAAGCAAATGAAACAAAGAGGCTCTGAACTGGATGAACAGCACCGAGCTCATGTTCTTTAAAGAAAGTTGAAGGGGGGCTGAGGAGATGGTTCAGCAGTTACAAGCACTACCCTGCTCTTGAGGGGACCCCAGTTCCCAGCACCCACACGATGGCTAACAACCGTCCTTAACTCCAGGTCCAGGGATATCTGATACCCTCTTCTAACCTCCAGGGGCATTTCATGACATGGGTGCACTTACATACATGTAGACATATACATGCATACACACAAAATAAAAAATAATAAATAAAATATTTTAAAAAGTTGAAGGGTCCTGGAGAAGTGGAGCCATCAGTAAAGTGCTTGCCATGAAAACCTAAGTTTGGAAGTTCAGATCTTTAGCACCTATATCTTAAAAAAAAAAAAAAAAAAAAGGCTAGATAGCCACCGCAGTACATGTTGTAACCCTAGCACTTAGGTGAGGCCCCTGGGGACAGCTGGATCCCCTGATTCCTGGAGCGAACTGAACGACCAACCAGCTTAAGCAATTGATAAGCTCTGGATTCAATGAGAGATTCTATCTCCAAAAATAAGGTGCAGAGTGATTGAGAAAGACCTCTGCCCTCCAGGAGCATGCACACCCATGTGCCACATGAACCAGCACACAGACATGCACAAACAGACACAGAATTGAAACGCTCACTGCAGCAGTAAATAGAACCAAGCTGGAGTGGCACCATGACAGTTAGCATGGCTGTGAGGAAGGGCGACATGCGTATTTGTAAAGCACTCCTTATTTGAAAGCAAAAGCCAGAGACTGCAAACTCTGCAGCTGAATGTTCGGCAGTTTAGAATGTTGATAACTTCCCGAATCTTTGCTCTAATTGGTAGCCAGGCATGTAATGGGATTTGGAAGCTGAAAATTAGTTAAGAAGGGTATTTGAAAATACCTCCTACAGATAGAACTCTATAGAGCTTGGTGTTTACTGAAGGGAACCCAGGTTCTTAGCTGTGGCTTGAGACCAGCTCTGAGCCCAGCTGTAAAACTGCAGGTGGTTGGGTTTGGCTCTGGGGGTTGATGATGGTTAGTCAAGACTGAGCTGGGGAGGGAAGGACTTGGTGGTGGCTTCATGAGATGTGAGACGTTATTTCCTCTCTGAAGGGCTCAGCCTCAGGATCAGCCCCTGGAGAGTCTAGAGACTTATTCTTGTTTAAGCTATAAAACAAAACATTTTGAGAAGAGTTTCAGTTTGTTCACTAAACAACCAATGCATGACACTGAAACAGGGTGAAATGAGAGCATCCCCTAGAGGGTTCTTAGTCTCATTCATAAAAGAATTTAAGAATGGACCCAATCGGAAGCTTTAAGACAATTTTATTGGAATTTGAAGAAAAATCCTCAAGACAGGCAAGCTGGGGATCTCAGCAGCTACCTGGAGGAAGAGAACAGAGGGAGAAGAAGAGAAGCCAAAGTCATGCAGGTTTAGAGCCTGCATGGGGTCAGACACGTGGTGGACTGGCAGCCACATGGCTGGGAGAAGGAACTTTAGAGAAAAAGTAGAGAAATTCAAGACGCTAGGGCAGCCCAGAGCCTTAGAGAAAGCATGTTTAGAAAAAGGATGTGAAGAAGAGAAGGAAAGATTACGCTTTTCTGAATTCTTCAGAAAAGCAGGCAGACTTACGGAGAGCTACATGTCTGTGGCCGGGTCCAGAAGATCTGCACCGGGAGGCCGGATTCCGAGCAGGAAAAGTTCACTGCCTCATTAACACACTCTGTATTCCGCCCACCTATTTAGTGTAGCTTAAGTAGAACCCACCTTCCTAAGGGTGGTCCTGTGATCAGGTGATTGACCAGTGAAACTGGAAATGTGGGTCTTTCAACAGATAAACTAGAGAATTTATAGTCTATCCCAGCTAAATAGGTATTTGCTCTATAACAACACCTCATTTAGTGTTCCCCAAACACCTACTGGGTCAGTTTTCCTGTGTTAACTCTGATTTATACACAAGAACTTCTGGGCTCATGAAAGGGAACTGACTCACTTAAGGACACCCCATCTGGCTATTCTGTGGATCACTGTCCTGCAATCCACAAGTTTCTAGGGGCACATAGCATTCTTTCTTGTGGGGCTAGGCCACCCCAGCAGACATCAGGACAGACATAAGACAGACTTCCTCAGCAGCCTCACAAACTCACTGGGGACAAAGTTTCTCAAATGAGACAAAAGTACAATTATCTTTCTGCCTGCCTGTCTTCCTGCCTCTCCCTCCCTCCACCTCTGCCTGGGGGCCACAAGCTTATTTTAAAAAGAAATTCAACTAATCGTCTGATTCATTAACTCTGAAAGTTGTTTGAGGCCAGGCTCCATGGCGTATTTAATTTCAAGTTCCTGATATCTGGATCAAACCTCCCACAGAATGCCTGCTGAAGGCAATTACTATAATTACCAAAGTTGCCTTTAATTGAATGAAAAACTTCAGTGGCAACTTTTGTCAGAAGGCCCCAAGCAGGAACAAGTACTTCTGGTTTTCAGTATCTTAAATGCTGGGAAGCATTCCTATCCTTAAATGCTCCTCGGCTGCTGGGAAGTTCCGTGTGTATGTTATGGGAATGCCAGCAAGAACTAATGGACGATCCATTACCCTAAAATGTGTCCCAGAAAACCATTACAAAATTGTGATTTGCATTTGATTTAGGATGCTGGTAAAATCCGAAATGGCTTATGCATCCTCCATATAGAGTTTTTCTGATTTGGTGAGGAACATGAGGTCCAGAACATTTCTACAACCCCAAAAGATTTTCGAGAAAGGCCGAGGAAGAGAGCTTACTGTTGTCTACATTAACCATGCTCTATCCCTATCTTCCAGCATTGGGAACCTTCAGAGAACTTAAATATCTTGGGTGTGTTTTGATCAAGGCCCTAGGGAAGTTTGGGAAGGCCTGCTGTGAGGCCCATAGGGTATTCACCACCACCATTGAGAGAGGACCTGTCAGAGCCAAGGGGAGAGCATCTAGATTGGTCAGGGCTGGAATTAGGAGTGGGAAGGGACCTTGTCACGCAGTCTCACTCTCTGATGTTGAACGAGTGGTACTACTCCAGCCTTAGGTCACACTCATCCTGTGAAGCCATCACCTGTGTCATACAGTAACGCTGTGCACTCTTCTCCAGGTGGCTGGGCGGCTTGATTGCCTGCTTCCTACTGACCCTCATCGTCATTTTTTTCTACCTGGGCTTGCTATGTGGTGTGTTTGGCTATGACAAGCGTGCCTCCCCAACCAGAAGAGGCTGTGTGTCCAACACTGGAGGCATCTTCCTCATGGCGTGAGTGTTCAGTCTTCTTCATCACGTGGGGCTGGGGAGGAGTGCCAGTCCTGTGAGGAGTGTTGTGAGGCCTCTTGGCTTCACACTCTGAATTTCAGCAGAGTATGTGTCATGAGTGTTGTTGTGTTTCTTGGTTTGGCTACTTTAGAATCAAGCACAAAAAATAATAGAAAACTCTGAATTGACTGCATTTTGCTGGAGCAGTTTCAGAGTGGACATTGTTTACATGTGGTGGACTCCTTTTTAAAGCAGATATCGTGAAAATCATTTCTAAGTTTGTTGATACCATTTGTTCCTTCTTTGTCTTAATTTGTCCATTCATTCATTCAATCACAAGAAGGGTAACCAACCATGTGTTCAGACCCTGCCATCTTCCATGATGGCAGCTTGAAACTCTAGGAACCTGATTCACTGCAGCACCCCGAGGATTTAGACAAGCAGCCTAAATTAGGGACAAGAGCAAGTGTTGGGTGTCATACTTTGGGGAGCCTATGGCAGACCAGAGCTGTGAAGTCATTCATGTATTTTGAGAACCTTTACTCCAGCATGTATGACAAAGCCTAGTGGTCAAGGGCAGCGTGCAGAAGGATGGGACTGGAAATGCCAACTGGGGTGCAGATGCTATGATTCCCTGGAGGAAGCCAGGTGGGCTCCAAGTGGCTGTTCTTTTTTTCTGGTAAGCTCAGTGAAAATAGTGGTGGGATATGTAACCAGGCTCAAGAGGAGATAAAATTCAAAACATGTCCTTTGGGAAACGGAGAACCAAAAGATCAGCATGTGCTTTTATTTATCTGCCCTGTCACGAGAATGAGGAGGAAGACTGGGTAGCAGCTGGCTTGCATTAATCAGCCTTTTTAGACTTGGAGTCACCATAATAACTGGACTTCTTATGATCTGTGTGTCTAAGTCCTTTCCCCCAGGCACGTAGGGTCCAGCATCCTCCACCCTTAATAGCATCAACATAGGCATGTGTCTAAAATATCATTGCAGTGAAGGACCTGGGTCTTCCAGGACCCAGGAAATGAGCTTCCCATGAGGAGTCTGTTTGCTCACATGTGTAGATTTAAGACATTATACTCCAGGAATAGGGAAGTGGCTTAGTGGTAGAACACATCTCTAAAGAGAAGGAAGAGAGAGAGAGAGAGAGAGAGAGAGAGAGAGAGAGAGAGAGAGAGAGAGAATATGCAAGTACTTCTCTGACAGGCAAGGACCAAAGCATTAACAAATACACTATCAAGGAAAAGGCTATTTGCCTTGCCTTTTTGTTCAAACAAACACAGGTACAAGTAGAGTGGTTTAATGTTAAGAATTCCACAACCCTGATAATTGGCTGTTTTGAACCTATTTTGGTGGTTTGTATATTCTATCTATTTAAAAAGTTACCCCCTTCATAAAATCATCTAAACACTTTTAAGGGGTACAACTAAAAATTTGGTATCTAGCTTCAAACAAACCAACAAGAAATCATCAACAAACCCATGGAGCTATAAGCTGCTTTGGGTTAGATGGAAGTTTTCTGCAGATTAAGCAACTTTAAAGAGAAAAGGTTTCGTGGAAACTTTGGGGCCAGAAGCAAGAAAAATCTTAAGCATGTTGGATATCATCATATTCACTACATGTGGGCCACAGATGTGAGGTGCCAGCGATTTCTTCACTAAGGACCTCTGCCTCTGCTCAGGGCATGCTTGGCTCTGCTTGTAGGCATTTCTACCTCTTGAGACATCTGGTAAGGAACTGGACTGGATACTCACTTTTTTCAGACTGTTTCCTTGCTTCTGGAAACCAGAAAGCCTACTTCAATTCTGCTGCCACCAAATCTCCACATGCTCTGTACACTCCCTCCAAGAGTGCCCCTCCACAGGCCAATGGCCCAAAAGCTTCCCACGGAAGAGCTAGAAGGCCTTTCACTTTGTCTTCTGAGGGTCCCCAGGGCATCTTAAGGACTGCCTGGGAATGGACTACAGCGAACGTGAGGCTTCCTCGGGGATAAGGGGACCTACAGAGGCAGCGAACTGGTCTTTATTGTATATTCTCTTTCTTCATCCCTTTCTTTGGCTCCTTATTTTTATTTTTTTTTTGGTACAAGGGATCGAACCTAGGTTTTCGTACATGCTAGCCAAGTGCTTACACTGAGCTACACCCCCGTCCTGAACTTGTAGGGACATTTTTGTTTGGTTGGCTCTTGTGGTGCTTGCTTTTGTCCTTTCTCTCCCTCCTCATCCTCATCTCCCTTAACCCTTTCAACACACATTAATGTGTTTTTGCTGCATGGATCTTTTGAAAAAGGATTTATTTTATGTATATGAGTGTTTGCTTGCATGTATGCATGTGTACCATGTGTATGCAGTGCCTACATATAGAGGCCAGAAGGTGTCAGATCCCCTGGGACTGGAGTCACAGGCAGTTTTGAGCCACCATGTGGGTGCTGGAAACTGACCCAGGATTGTCTGCAAGAGCAGTAAGTGCTTTAACCACTGTGAAATCTCTCTCGCCCTATTACCTCCATAATCTTACCCAAATGGGCCCTCGTCCTGTGCCCATACCACTGGTCTATTAGAAAACAGAGGCTGGCACCATTAAGTATATGCCACTTAGAGTAGCTGAGTTGTCTTTATTTGTGTGTGTGTACGTTTGTTTACCTTTTCATGTTCTGTTTGTTTTTATTTTGAGAATTTCATACATGAATATTGTCTTTGCATTAGTTCCACCCCCCCCAGTCCCCCACCAGCTCCTCCCAGCTCCCCACTCCCTCTCAGTTTCTTGTCCTGCTGAGTCATCACCAGTGATGACACTGGCTGGACAACTCTGCCTAGATGACTCTAAGAGTTGCTCTGTCTATACCTGGGCATCTGGGAGCAACCACGGGAAAAAGGCATATCAAGGCAGATGGAGTGTCCCCACATATTTGTCATCATACTCCAAGTGGACCTGCCAGTCTGGCAGACTCTCCTCCCCTCCCACTCACTTTTCTACAGCACACCCTCCACTTCACTCTAATACTCTAAGCTCGGGTGTATCTGCTGCCCGCTCCCATTTTCCGCCGTTCAGCAGATGACTTCTCCTCCTTCACAGAAGACACAAAAGCTGTCGTAACATCCCACTTCCAAACTCCAAACTCAGCTGCTGTCAGACCAAGTGTCCCATTTCTGGACTTCCGGAGGCAAAGGAGAGGCTCCTGCCCTACCGGTTATGTTCAGAGTCCCAGGCTTTCCCAGCACCCCAAGATCATCACTGCTGTTTTGTGTTTACTTTCTCCTTTCCTCTCCTGGCTTTTCCCCTCAACACTTACCCATGCTTCCTTCTCTCTCTACCCCAAAACAGAAACAAGAACCTCCACCATTTTCCTCCCAGCCCTCTCCTCGGACATCAGCCTCCACACCAGAATGATTTCTGATGCCTAATGTCCCCTCTCACCCCACGCACATTCCGCAAACACATTGAATTCCCCCACCGCCTCTTCGCTACAGTGGCTCACTGGCAGCATGACCAACGTCCATTTCATCCTCTCCGTTCCTGCCACCTCCCTGCCTTTGGATCCCTTCCTCCCTCTACCTTTCAACCTCTTGCATCTGCCTTCTCTGTTATGTCTCTTCCATCCACTGGCTTCTCCATCACCACCAGCGTCATTAGGCCACTGTCCCAGTTATAACAGCCTCCCGATGATGTCTCACCTGTCCAGCTCTCCTTCACATTATAAAAAAGTACTTTTATTCAGAAAAAAGTGGATTGTGTCTCCCCTGTTCTTTAGTCCTTGTACCCTTCCTCTTGGGATCACTGGCTCCATCTAGTATGCCCCTACCTGCCTTTAGAGCTGTAGTTCATGCCATCCTCCGCTACCTGTCATGGCAGAGCCACGTTGGTCCCATTCAGAGTCTTACTGGTACTGTATTAGTTAACTTTTCTCATTCCTGTCACAAAATACCTGATAACCAACACAAGGGAGGAAGCGTTTATTTCAGCATGGAGTGTGGCAAGGCGTTCATGGCACCCGGAGCTTTAGGTAGCTAATCACGTTGCATCTACAGTTGGACCATCGAGTCAGACCACAGGTAGACCAGGTACGGAGTCATCAAAATGGGTTCTGTAAGCATGAGCCAAGCTCTCAGCTGGCTGTGCTGACCACTGCCTCTCTTCATTCCTGGAAGGCCATTGTGTTTAACCTGCAAAGCACTGAAGATCGCAGGTCCATTGTATAAAATGAATAGATAGAACTGGTGAATGCCGGTAGAAAGCACTGCATAATTCCACATAGAATTACTAATTTTGTTTTTGTCTTTTTCCAGGGGGGTTGGATTCAGTTTCCTCTTTTGCTGGATATTGATGATCCTTGTGGTTATAACTTTTGTTGTTGGTATAAATATGGAAAAATTGGTCTGTGAACCTTATGCAAACAGGAAATTATTACAGGTAAATAAATGCTGCTTTCTACTTGTTGTGGGAAGGCTGAGACAGACACTTGGAATTCATTGTCTCTTGTGGGTCACATCAGGAACGGCGAAAACCCACAGGTTCTTTGTCTTTAGTTCAGCAAGTTGAAATTCTATTTGTAATAGCTAATGCACACGCACACATGCATGTACAGTAGCATTCTTGATTGCCAGGTTATGTGAATTCAGTATAAAGAGTCAAGACCCTGAATGTTAACGTGAAGTGTAATATTTGAGAAAAATAAACTCCCAGCAATGGTTCCCAAAGGTGACTGGGATTCTCAGATGATCCACTCTTCCCAAACCCTCCTGGAAGCTCCAGGCATTTTAAGGATTTTGTAGATGGCAAAGACATAGATCTACATTTGAAGTGAAAGAGCCAATAAAATCCATTGTTTCGTGATAGACCATTGTCCCTGTAGATATCTGGGGGAGGGGCAGCTAAGAATTGAATTTCAGGATTGCTTTTCCCTTTTGAGGCTAACTCTTCACTTTCTTTGTTAATATGGAGGTTCATTTGCATATCTAGCTTCTAGTTGGCTTCCCAGTACTTTTCTCTAGATTCTGGTGTGTGTCTGGGAGGGGTACATACAAGTTCATGTGTGTGTGCATGTTGGGATCGTGTGTGTGCATATATGTGTATGGAGGCCAGAGGTCAATGCCAGGTGCGTCATCAGTTGGTCTCCACTTCCTTTTTTGAGACAGAGTCTCTCACGAATTGGCTATACTGTCTGGCCATGAGCCCTCAGCATCTGCCTGTCGTAACCCTGAGGTTACATGCCTCCACAGTCATCTTTTACTTGGTTGCTGGGGATCTGGACTCGAGTCCTCATGCTTGCATAGAGAGCACTTTACTTAAGCCCCCTCTCCAGCCCCAGAGTCTGACTTTTACAATGTATTTCCACCCTCTCCCCCCTTTTTATTGGTCTTTTTGAGACAGGGTCTCCCTGTAGCCCTGGCTGGAATTTTCTATATAGACCAGGCTGGCTTTGAAACTCACAGCGATCCACCTGCCATTGCCTCCCGAGTGTGGGGATTAAAGGCGTGCACCACCATGCCTGGCCCCCGTAACCCTCTTATATTGTGCGTATATTCCACTTCAGATCTGCTGTGAAATCAGGCCAGTGACTACACAAATGAGCAGTTATCACGGGGTTCCAGATATTTAGTTGATCAAGAGAAATTAAATTCAGAGTATCAGTGGATCATGTCATCTCCATCTAGCCTCTTAAGAAAAAATAGTAAGACTGCAAGATCTCATTATCTTCTGTGCTATGGTGAATCATTTCGGAAGTGATTCTTCAAAAATAGGAGATATTTCAAACCCACTGCATTGGATCAGTCATCTAGACTGAAAGCCTGATATCCAAAACCTTCAAAGCCTGAAACTTTCTGTTTTCTGCCAGTGCTGGGACCAAAACCAGGGCCTTTGGCATGCCAGGCTAGTGCCACATTCCCAGCCCTTCGAAATCTGAAACATTTTGGTCACTGACTTTGATACCACACATGGGAAATGCAAGTTGTATATATAGGAAAATAAATAAGTGAATTCATGTTTAGTCTTGGTTTCCTCCCTAGGACATCTCTTTATGTATATGTGAATAGTCCTAAATCTGAAGTACTTTTTGTCCTAAAGATTCTGGAAAGGTGATGCCTAATCCAAACCTGCAAAGTACACACAACCACAGGCCTGTTTGGTTTATGTTTATCTGTCTTAAATATGTGCAGTGCAGCATTAGAAAGTGAGTTTTAATTTTCTTTGTCCTGAGAGAAGCAGTGAAGGGCCGAGTCTCTTGTACTTCGTAACTTTTCTGTTGGTCTTTATGAATCGAATGGTCCGGTTGCCTCTCACCTCTGATATGTCTAATAAGGTGGGGTTATTCTAAAAGAAGATTGCCTCATCTGGATTGGTGCTACCAATGCTCAGCTGATTTATTCTAATAAGGCAATTAGCTTCTAGTTTTAAGTTTAAAATGAATAAAAGGTATCACAATATAAAATAATCTCAAAAATATTTACCAGAATGCTAATTTTCTCTGCATGTGTGTAAAACTGTCTTTTAAAATAATCTTTCATCTTTGTTCTAGCTTTTGGACACACCCTACTTGCTAAGTGAGCAATGGCAATTCTATCTCTCTGGTTTGATCTTCAGTAAGCCAGATGTTAACCTCACTTTTGAACAAGTCTACAGGTATTGGTCACTGCATAGACATTTTCTTACTTAAAATGATTTTTGTAAAGAAAGAGAATTTCACTTTCAGTGTGTTTTGTTAAATTTACCAGGAAGACTTTTCATGTCAAAGCTAAGGTGTTTTCTAGTCTCAGGAAAAGATGGTAGAAATGACACCCTCAAAAGTCACCTTTCTAAGTCTTCTTGACCTGGGTTGGTCGTTTCCAATTCCTCCATCTAAGTACTCCTTAAGAGTTTCTGACTAAGATGCACACAAGAGAATGTGTATCAAGTCACAGATGCCATCGTAGCGATGCAGTTACAGGGCTGGTCTGTGCAAGGCAGATGACCTGGGCCTGGGGACACTGAGCTTTCTGTGCATTTAGTAAGCTGTGTGACAACAGATACTCTCCTTTGGGGTCCAGCGAGGTCTGTGAGTTTAGAATAGTGCCTGGCGTGTTCTACAAACATGATAGAGTAGTGCCTGTTCTTAGGATTGTCCATCACACATTTTCCCTCCTTTGACACATAAGAATGCTGGTAGAACGTAGTCAGTTCCACTGCTAATATCCCTGGCATGCTCTGATACACAGGTATCTCTAAACCTTTTATAACCTTCTTAGATCTTCCAGTTCTCCCTGCTGCAGTTGTGGTATCCCACAGACCATGGTCCTGTGCAACAGACCCCTTGTTTCTGAACCTTTCTTCCCTTTGCCCTCTCCTTGATAGTGAATTAGCTGAGAAAATGTTCAGGTAGTCAGTGCCTGTCCACTGGAAGCATCTTCCTTCCTAGCTCATTCCTTCTTGGGTGGAAGAGCTGGACTCAGTCTCCCTTGTGGGGCTGGGTGCCTTGGTCACTTTCTTAGCCTACTTTAGATCTCTTCTCTTCCATTAGTGGGTTTTGAAGTTCAGTAGCCACACCGCCACACAGACATGAAATAGCTGGCTGACTTTGGGAGGTCTTGCTTCAGCCCCTCAAATTCTAGATCATCTGCCAAGGTGGAGAAAGGACTTGACATCCGTCCTGTGGAACTGAGGGACTTGCCATTGTTTAAGCTTTTCTCAAAGAGTTTTTTCCCTTGGCTTTTAGTTCAGTTCCTCTTTTACAGCAAGCTTCTCAGGAGGGCACAGCCACCCTTTCTTTCCAAATCTCATTGTGCACCTTTGCCATATGGAAGAATGGTCCTCTAGCTTGAAGGTTGATAGCCTGAAACGTTTGAGCTCAGGTATGAACCAACCCACAGCTACCTGCTCTGAGCCAGGTGAAAGGAAGTCACTAAAACAATGATGTCATGCCAAATCACAGACACTTGACTAAGAAGGACGCTTTTGTTTCCACTCTCAGTGAGACAGGCTAGAAGGCAGGCTCTTTTTAGCATCTTTTTAGTGAATGGAACTGCAGACTCATTGAGGGTGGAATGTCCAAGAGGTAACGGAGATGTGTCCCCTGCTGTCTAGGGACTCTCTGATCCTCTACAAAGAAATGGCCATTCTTGAGGTCTTTTACTTTCTTGAAGTTGTTTTACACAGGTATAAGCAAAATTTAGCCTTGTGTTGGACACTGTTTGATGTAGCTTGTTAGTATTGGTGTCTTTTGACTCTTGGTAAATATCTTGTGCATAGTTGGGTAAGCTTTTTGGCACAGTAACTTTTCTTTTGCATTTGTAAAGACATTTTCAAATATTCATGCATTTAATTTACAGATGGGCATTCGTTCTTCTAACCAACCTAAACAAGTGATTTCAAAATTAATATACCTATATTGCTATTTTTTAAGAAAGTTAACCCCTGCATGGCTCCTTCTATGTACTAGGAAACACTAGCACTCATGGAGACAGTCTGTATATATAACCTCCTTTATATGCACAATGTTCTGTGGGCTGAGTAGCATATTAACAATTAGTTTGTGGTACTGTAGATCAAATTTAGAGCCTTGTGTACATACTAGGTAAGCACTCTATCACTGAGCTGCATCTTTAGCTCTTTATTTTTATTCTGAAACACACTTTCACCATATTGACTGGGCAAGCCTTAAACTTGGCCTCCTGCCTCTGCCACCTGAGTAGCTAAGGTTGCAGGCAGATACCACCAGGTCTGGCTTCGTAACCACTTTCCTTATCAGATGAGAACGTGAACTGCTTGATAGATACTCAATGGGTATTATACAAAGATGAATCAGACCCTGGTTTTAGCATCAAGGAAAGTCTGATAAGAGAGGAGATCCATGTGCACAGAGAAAAGTCCTTGTTTATATTGTGCAACAATCAGAATGAATTTTCCAAACCCAGCACTATACTATTATTTGTAGGGACATTACCTCAGTACGTTTCCTCTCCTTGCTGGCAGCTGGCCTCCCTGCCTCCCATTGCATCCTCCAAGCATCTGAGAAAGGAGATGACCCCATGCCTAAATCTCAGCAGGGCGTCATCACCACCAGCAGAGGGCACAAAGTCAGTAGACTCCTCTTTTCTCTTGCCTGTACTCACAGCGGAGATTGCTGATCAGTTATGGTCTCAGGATCCTTCTCAACAGCCCTAGCACACGTTATCAATCCATTTGAATTTCTGTATCCAATTAGGTTTATCTGCTGTCACAGTCTGGGAGGGCAAGGCTGAGCTTGGGCTGTCATGGCAGCTCTTTGTGAGTCCGGATGCTGCAGAACTTCCCGACATCGCCTTTATTAATGCATGGATCTTGTACTAGGATTCTCTAGAGAAGCAAACAAATAGAATGAGCAGATATTAAAGGGGCTTTATTAGGTTGGCTTACACAGTGTTGTTTGGGCAGTCCAGCAATGGCTGTCTTCACACTGGAGAGGCTCAGAAGCTAGTAGCTGACCAGTCCATGTTGCCGGGTGCCTCAGCAGTCCCAATTTAGTGCTGGAGGATTTCTGGAGAGTCACTGGTCTTCAGACTACATTGGAAGCCTGCAGAAGCAACTAGTGAAGGAACACAAGAGCTGTGGCAGCAGCAATGGAGTAAATGAGCTGATAAACAGGGTAGATGAACTTGCCAGCAAGACATGAAGGCAAGCAGGCAGAAAGCAAGTCCTTTTCTCCCTGGCCTCCCTTTTTCTGGGCTGCCAGTGAAGGTGCAACCCACATTCAGGGTAGAGTTCCTCACTTCAGTTACCTGGTCAAGAAACTCCCTCGTAGATGTGCCGAGCCGCTTAGAGCGGTTGATTCAAGATGCAGTCGAGTTGACAGCCATGATTAACCATACCAAGCTCTAAGTTCCAAAAACAAGACCTGCTTTTCTCCCACAGGGGTTTACCATCTCCTATGGTATAAGAAAGTTGCCTCACCATCATCTGTCAAGGTCAAAGAGTCCTGGCTTCTCCATCAGGAAGGAGATGCCCTTAGGATGTGGCTGTGTTTGTGGCAGGAATGTGCATCAGATGAGGTCTCCCCTTAGCTCAGACAGACACTTTTACCATTCTGCCCTTTCAGACATGGGATTGAGGGGTGGGGAAGTGGGACCATTTCACCAGTGTGGCAGAGTTAGGTTCATAGATAAACTGGACTACATGTTTGGGTATCTCTGGGCCCCTTCCTGTTACCATCTTTGCCCTCTTTAGAACAGATGTTAAGTATATACTTAATAAGTGAAACCCAATTCTGGAATTACAGGGGATGTTGGCAGGGAATTGGTAGAATCTTTAATAATATACAAGATAAACTTTGCAATGGAATATACCCTTTTCTAACAAGTTTTATGTTTGTATTTTTAAGTGGGAATTTATTTCTTCCTATTTTGTAATTTATGCATAGTAATGCTGGAATCAGTACAAAGGAGATAGGTGGTTTCTACCTGTCCTGTTGAATCTGTGCTAATGATGGGAAAGATACCAGAGGTGGGAGATGCTAAGGGCTTCCATGATCATGGGGGACACCCACAGGTAACCTCGTTCTGCATCATGAGCAGTAGACGGACATTGTTATGATGCTCCTCTGGGTCGTAATTTCTGTTTTCCCCACAGGGACTGCAAAAGAGGGAGAGGCTTTTATGGTACTTTTCAGCTTCAGAATGTCTTCAATATCAGTGATAATCTCAACATTGAGAAGGTGAGTCATTAGACCCAGTCATAGACTTGACATTGTTTAACTGAACCCCGATGTAAGTCTTTCCTTTTATGTTAAGACTCATGCAAAACCCATGTAAGAGGAAACAAACCATTTTAAAGTGACTATATTTACAAGGTTGTATCATCCTCACCTTTATCTATTAATAATTCCCAAATACTTCCTTATCTCCAGACACTTTTATTTCTCCTTTTTGACCTTTGAGTTTTTCTTTTTAAAATTTTCTTCTTCTTTTTCCTTCTTTTTTTTTTAGATTTATTTTTATTTTATGTTTATGTGTGTTTTGCCTCCATGTATGTAAGTGCACATGTGTCAATCAATGCTTATAGATGCCCAAAGAGGGTGTCAGATTCTCCTGGAACTGAATTTACAGTTGTTAGCTGCCATGTGGGTGCTGGAAACTGAACCCTGGTCCTCTGGAAGAGCAGCCGGTGCTCTTAACTGCTGAGGTCTCTCTAGCCCTCCGCCTGAGTTTTTCTATGACCCGCCAAAAAGCTCCCCCCCATAAGACATCTCAGAGAAAGATTTCATTTCTTTGAGCATACATGTTCCTATAAAAATGAGCCCACTTGCTTCTCAAAGAGGTTGGTCCTTCCAGACCAATCCCCCCATCCTGCGGGGTCCCAGAACAGGGAACCAGACGCAGAAAAGTATGTCCTCCCTTATCTTCATTGCTGACCCCAGACTCCTGGTTGGGTCACAGTCAGCCTTGCCCTCTTGTGGCAAGAAGCAGAAAGGATGGGAGCAAAAGGAAAGAAGGGAGGACCAGCTTTGCTTCAGCCCACACCCATCTTGCCTGAGATTCAAAGGAAAGGTGGTTCCAGAGCACATTGGACAGATGAAGAAGGCAATAGTTTCTGCATCCCATCCCTAGAAAGCAGTTAGCCTACATGACTCAGTTTCCCTGCCAAGAAGCCTTTTTGACCTTCTCAGCTGTTCAGGGAAGGTCTAGATCTTACCCCTTTGGAGCCTCCAGAATGAGTAGATCCCAAGGGAGGAGATGACTCCCCTTGCTCTGCATCTTGGCGTTGTGAAAGGTTATTAGAGGAACCTGGGGGACAATGATGGCTTGATGGTTTTCCACTGTAAAGAGCTTTTATTTGAAAGATATATGAATTTTATATCTATTATTTTCCATAAACATTCCCTGTGTGCCCATAAGCAAACCGTAATTTTGTGACCACATCCTAAGTAGATTCTCCCTCCATCTTTGCCCACTTTCCCTGTGCCACACAGAGTAGCTGTTGAGAATGACCCAGGAACTCTATTCTGCCTGAATCTACTGACTGACTCTTAGGACACATCCATATCAACAGCCACATTCCCAGGATCTTTGTCCAAGCAACAGAATATTGTTTCTCATTCCCCATGTCTTCCTGTTACACAGGTCTGCCACTTGCTGGTCCCTTTCCTGGAATGCCAGGCAACTCTGTCTTTTCTACGTCTTTGTTTATCAGGACTGGATACTTGGAAGTCATAGCTCTCCAGCATCCCCCAATTCTTTCCCACAGACTCTTCTCCCCTGTGTGTTCTGACAGAGTTCATTCATTCCTCTCTTAGGACTTAGGCCCTTCCCTTTGAGGGTGGAAATGCAATCTTACTTTGCTTCACGTCCCTCCTCCCGACAGAGCACTTGTCATGGGATCCAAGGAGGCAGAGAAGGAAGACAGTCAGGTCAAATGTGTGCACAGGCATCTTTTTTGATCCTGTGTAGCTTCATTGCTCTGTAAGGCACTGAGCCTGTAACCTTGGAGAATAATGGATGCTTTTATTTCACGCAGCTTACTGGGAATATAATCAGTGAATTTGAAAAACTGAATGTGAATATTAGCAACATCAAAGTGCTAGACGCACAAGGAATAAGAACCCTCCAGGACTTTGCTGATTCTGGGATAGATGGAATCAATTATCCCCTGTACCTAAATCAGGTATGAGCTAGATACTACATGCATGATCTTTGGGGGCGTCTGGGATTTGAGTATCGTGTGTTTGTGCATTTCTTTTTGTTTGTTTGCTTTTTCCTGATAGTGGATTCACATAGAAGGAACCCTTTTCAAGGCCAGCAGTCCATCTTAGGTTCCAGCACACTTTCAGAGCCCACAAGAAATCTCTGTCTATTCGCAGGTGCTCCCTGTCCCCCACATTCCTGGCAGCAAGCCGCCTCTCTGTGCTCTATTCTGGGAAGCTACCTGTTCTGGGAAATATGTAGAATCATACACTTTGACTTTTTGTTTCTAGTTTCTTTCACTGAGAGTGTTTTTGAGAGTCATTCGTGAAATGGTGTGTATCAATATTTCATTCTTTTTTATGGCTGAGTACTAATAACATGTAGAGATAAAAATACAAATGTACAAATGTCACCTGTGGAAGAGTTTCTAGATTTACATTGTTACTTGTTAGCTACAGATCCATGATCAATGTGTTACTGAGTAGATGGTATTTTGATTTCAAAGCCTGTGTTCGTAACAGCTTTTTTTCCCTCTCTTGTAGATGAAGAAACCTCTTACGAAAGTAGATCTGGTAGCATTTTCATCTTCTCTTGAAACACAAGCGAACCAGTTGGTGAGTTCAAGGGGTTTGCTTATATGCCATAGTAGTTGTTATTGCCAAGGTCAATACCATTGTTTGGGAAACTACCAAAGAGGTCCCTGTCAACCTCAGCTTGACCTTGTTTCACAGCTCCTCAATGGTGCCTGTTAGAGATTCCAGGGCACTGTGGCTACGTGGTCCACATATCTGAACACAGAAACACACATGTACATACATATATAATCACACACACACACCTTGCAGTAGAAGCAATAGTAACTGAGTTGTGCTTTGTATCCCCAGTAGTAAGCTTATAAAGTTGGGCAGAGGCATCATCATAACCCATAAGCTTCCCCTTCATCAATTCCTCTGCATGGCCCAACTGGTCCTCTAAACAACCGACTAAGGTGAAATGATCCTGGGCTGTGGAGGAAAGCCAAGGTTTAAGTCCTGACTCAGCCTCTTTCTAATGCTAGGAACTTGAGTACTTGTCCCATCTGTGCCTCAATGTCCCCATTTGTAAAATGGAGGTAGTGATTGTACCTGCCTTATGAGATTGTTATCTTTCATATACTGAACTTTATTTCAGTGTTGGTTAAAGAAATAATCTTTAGATGAGCCTTGGTTTTTCTCAATTGTAAAACAGGGAAATTGAGTGTTTGTGTTATTAGGAGGAGGAGAAAGAGAAACCACAGCCTCTTGTTTCAGGAAGTGCTTGTGAGTGGGATGTATTGCTGAGTCCATGGCTCTCTCTTTTGGAGCAGGGCACCTAGGTGCTTCTTCTCCAGGTTGGCCGCTATGCCTGTCCGTGTCATCATTGTCTGAGAGGGGATCATGTGCTTCAATTGTATCAGACCCTTATAGTTAAAGGAGTGTGCCTTGGAGTCTAGAAAGATGGCATTCATCTTCATGTGTTTTCTTTCCTTTGTAGTCTGATGGAAATTTGAAACAGTCCTTGAATACAGAAGCACAGACTATCAGAACAATTCAGCAGCAGCACATCCTTCCTATGCAACAATCACTGGTAACAGTCAGCACAGCAACCTACAGCATTTCACAGTAACCTGTGCAAAATAAGTATACCCGGTTAGCTTGTTAGCCTGCAGGTAGCCCGGAGTCGCATACTTACCTCATGGAGGCCCTATTACCCGTCTCCACCTCAGATAGTGAGCTGGGTTTTTAAGGCCACCACACTCTCTCTTTCTCCTCCTCCTCCTGTGTGGGTGTGAGCAGTGGGGTCCATCCTGTCCCATGCCTGTCCCTTGTGTCTCACTGTACAGCTAACCCCTGCTAGCAGGCCTCCTGGGCCTGGCGTTTAGCTCTGTGATTTTGTTCTGGGCTCATTTCTTGCACTCTGCAATTCTTTTTCTCCAAACTATGCTTAGAAGTATGTGAAGGCGAGGGTTAGTGCTTCTGTTTCCCTTGGCTCAGCTGGTGCCTCTGTGGCCACCACTTTCTCCTCTCTTCTAATCCCACTTTCTGTCCCCTGACTTGTAATGTAATAGAGGCAGTTTGTAGCAAACAAAGAGCAAGGGTTTTGGAGTCTCACCCACCTGCTTAAGTTTGCCGAAGCATTTGAGTCCAATCCTCTCCAACATGGAACCTTCTGGATCTGGTTTTTGTAATGGGTGTCTGTCTTTCCCTTCTGAATTCCCAATTTCCTGGTTTCACTAAGGCTTTCCTCTGGCTGGAGCTGTTTACTATGTACACTGTGCTTATAACAGTTTTCTAACTTTGCTCACATCCAGCACAAGCTTCTTAACATACTAAACCCATATTAAATAATCTCAGCACTCAGGAGGCAAAGGCAGGCAGATCTCTGTGAGTTCCATAGTGAGTTCCAGACTAGATGGGGCTACAGGGAGATGCTGTCTCAAAAAAAAAATTTAAAACAAACAACAAAAAGAATTTTGTGTGTTTTTTGTATTTTCTTTCAATGCTTTTCTTCAAGTAAACAGAACTCCTTGGTCGTTGTAAGTGCTAAGACAACCTGTTCACAGACAAGTGAGTTGTTTTGTATATATGATGTGTCATGTAAACCAGGACTTGGCAAACTGGCCCTCATTAACCATGGCCTGACCCAATCCAGCCTGTTGTAGTTTTTGGTAAATACAGTTTTATTAGGACACAGCCACTTGTTTGCAAATAATCTGTGATTGCTATTGGCCATAAGAACAAGATGGAGTAATTAGGACAGGATATGGCCCCTAAAACCTGAATTATTTACCATCTGGCCTTTCACAGATAAAGTTTGCCACCACTAACCTAAGCTGTGCAGGAAAACCAAGCTTGATGGGCAGGCTTTGTTTTTGTTTTTGTTTGTTTGGGATGGGGTCTTACTATGTAGATCAGGCTGGCCATGAACTCACAGAGATCAGGGCAGGCTCTGTTTTAAATAATATCTTTTACACAGATTAAACCTAATTCAAAGGAGTTCTTGGACACTTTGTGATAAACAGCCCTTAAATACCTCCAAATAATTTCTTTTTGGAGTTTTCATACAAAATAATGACCCACAAGGTGCTCATTGCTATGCGTAGCTGTTGTATTTTCTAGAGTGAAGCCATTGCAGGATACAGTCAGATGTGATGTTTCTATTAGGAGAGGGGCAGACACAAAGCACATGACCTTGGTGCTTTGTAGAAAAAATCTTAAAATATTATCTTTTTTTTTGCCAGGAAACTTTAAAACAAAATATCCGGGTTCTCGAACACATAAGTAATGGATTGCCGGTAAGGGCTTCGTTTTTGTGTGATGAGCTTTTGTTATAAAATTACTGTACCTAGAAATTCAGAAATGCTGATTTTTTTTTCTTTTAATAGGTACTTTAAGTCGAAAAGCCATGCGGGGGAGGGGGACTCAGCTATCTACCATTTGAATATCAGACTTGGTTTCTCTGTTTGCAAGTTGCTACATACGTAGGAGAAATCTGTGTTGTAATGTGCAGGATGCCAGCTAGAAAGGCCATTGGTTACTTTTGCAGAAATAGTACTGTGTCACAATGTCTGTCTCAGCACCTTCTAATGACAGACTTCTCTGTGCACCTACCCTTGTAAGACCCAGCCCGAAGGAACACTGCTTGACTCAGTCGTCTCATGTGCTCTCAGTGGAGCTGTGTTAGTCAGCCTTTCACTGCTGTGAGAAATACCCACCAGATGAATGTAAAGAAGGAAGGTTTTATTTTTGATCATGGTTTCAGAGTTCATGGTTACAGCCAGCTTCATTACCTTGGCAAAGCAGAAAGGTCATGGCAGAAGGGTTTGGTTGAGGATGTATGGCTCAAAGGCGCATGTCTGGTGATTTGCTTCCTCTAACTAGGCCCCAGTTCCTAATAGCCATGGAGTCATCGCTGGCTTCATCCATTGATGGAGTCAGTACCTTATGATCTAAACACTCGTCAATGGTACCACCAGCAGGAGACCAAGCTTTTACTACTTGAGCCTTTGGGGGGATACTTCGGTAATCAAACAATAAGAGGACACAAGTTCAGGACATGAGCAAAAATGGATTGCTTTTAAGCCACTGCTCAGAACACTGCCATTTTGCTTACACTCCATTGACCAAAGCAAGCCATTTGGACTCACCCTCTTGCCATCATCCCAGGGTGGAGAAGTACAGTCCTGACCCCATGTGGAGAAGGGATGGTTCCAAGGCCCTCCATGAGAACTTAAGTCCCCTACATCAAATTGTACACTCTGCACAAACTGCAGAGTGTGTAACCTATGTTCATCTTCTGGTATACTAAAATCATCTCTAGGCTACTTGTTTGATGTAAGCATGATGCAGATAGTTGCTATATTGTATTGTTTAGGGAATAATGGCAAGAAAAATCTATACATGTTTAGTAAGCCCCTCCCCTAACCCAGCTAAAAAAGGTTAATAGAATCCCTGATTCAAAATTTCTGGATCTGGAGGGCCGGCCATATACCACTTCACACTCTGGGAAGCCAGGCAGGGCACCAGGCATCTGGAAAGGTTTGTCGTTCTCTGGTGGCGCCTTGGCCACACACACTGTGCTCTGAGGCTGCACCGCACTGAACCTGTACCCAGAACTCCAGCAGATGACTTAGAAAACGTGTCTTGAACTGGATACCTGCCCACGCATGGGCACATCCGGGTGTGAGTCCCATGATAAAAACCCAAAGCTCTCCTCCTTGGCCTTTCTTCAGTGAGACCGACGTTGTGACTTGATTTCTCTGAAGACCTGTAGGTTTGCTCTGTTCCCTGTGCCTTTGATCACAGTACACTGTGTATGTGTGTGTCCCATGCCAATGGGACGACTGCATGTCCTTTTCTAGCTCTTTCTGCACCGTGATTTTCAGGATGAGACCTACGGTTGTGTGTTGCCCTCCACTGGGGTCCAGCTAAGGGTGTGAGTTGGGGCAGAACCCAGTTGTCATTCACTGCCCAGCTGCGTTTCCCCAGATCTCTGTGCAGAAGGGACCCCGTTTCCTGCTGGAAGCCAGTGTCATGGGTTTGTAGCGGCTGTGTTTTGTAGTTTTAGAGATTTAAAAACAGAAAGAAAAAGCAAAGCAGATGTAAATCCTAGTAGCCTAGTATGCTTCCTCGCTGGACAACCTTGAAGACAGTCAGCTAGCTCCATTCTCCTAGGGGAGCCCAGCAGTACCTTGTGAGTTTATAAGCAACCAGAGATTCCTATGAAGAGCCCAGTCAGGCCAGGCTTGGTGCCACACACCTTTAATCAACCCAGCCTGGTCTATGTAGTAAGTTCCAGTCTAGCTGAGGCTTCAAGGAAACCTTGTTTCCAAAACAAACACAATCAAGCAGTCCAGTCAGACATCCACCCCAAAAGTGTGTCCTTACTCCAAGCTCATCTCCTCCTCTTGTCCTCAGAGGGCTCAATCAGGTCCTGCTGGTGGGGGCCCCAGTCACCAGATAGTTGGTTGCCCAGCACCGTGGGTTCTGTATCTCAGGATGGGTGCAAACAATCCCAGATTGAAAATTCTTGAAGAAAAAAGTTTATGTTTATACCAAACATATACAGGCTTCTTTGTTGTTATCCTATGAACAGTGCAGTATGTCACCTACTAATGTGGCATGCACATGGTATTAGGTACTAAAAATAGCCTAGTGATACTTAAAGCAGAGGAGCAGGTATGCATAGGTTATACGACAGTGCTATACCACTTTATAGCAGGGACTGGAGCGCCTGCAGATTCGGCAAGAGTAAGTAGGGATCCTGGAACCAGTCTCCTTAGGGTCTCTTAATTGATTTACAGATTGCCTAATTAAGTCCTTTTATCATTTGATCCTTTCTGGCTGTTGCTGTGTTTTTCAGGACAAAGTGAAAGATATCCTTCACTCTTTGAATTCTGCTCAGAACTTCCTCACCACTAACATCTCCTTCATCGTCGTTGAAGTGAGTTTTCTTTTTAAAAGCAAGTGTATAGATGAGTGGTGGTGTGAGTAGTCCATGATGAGGAATCTGAGGTACTCATCTTCGGTTTCTTTCTAGGAAATTAAGAAGTTTGGAAGAATGATAATAGGCTACTTTGAACATTATCTGCAATGGGTCTTGTATGCTGTGAGTACTTTTATCTTTTATAACATGAAGGGCGCCACATCTTAGGAGAGTCATTTTCTAGTATCAACTCAGGAGGAAATTAAATTCCCAGTAATTTGCCTGGAGATGAGTGAGGGTGTTATGGGTTCTGGAGGACTTGCTCAAAGACTTGAGGGAGCACAGACAGCAGACTGGCAGAGGATTTGAATCAAAGGTTCAGTTAGGTACAGAACAGATTGGTCTCGGGGCAGTTCGTCACATCCATAGCCAGGGAAGAGTCGGTAGCTGAGATAGAAAGCCTTAGGAGGGTGTGGGTTACCAGCAGGGGCTTCCTTTAATGGGGCACGGGAGGTGGACTTAGCTGCTATTGGTGGGGTGTGGGCGGTTTTCTGTTTTTATTGATTATTTTGGGTTATATAAGCCTTTGTTTAACTGCACATATCCTTTCCCATGATGTGTCTGATTTTAATCATAGGTATGCCAATTATGCATAGGCATATGCTAGTAAATAGGGTATTTTTTTTTCCCCTAAAAATTCACTCAGAGGACAGTTTGTCTTATTGTGCATATACCTCAAACCAGTCTAGGCTGGATCAGGCCCCTGCTTCTAGTTCCAAGATGTTCTCCAGGATATGTTTGTATAGAAACAGGAAGTTACTGAAGGGTTGTTAGGAAGGAGTGACATACTGCACTGTTGGGAGTGGGGCACTTGTACAGCTCAGCCGGATACAGGTGGGGGTTCCAGGTTACTAACTGCATCTCTAGGAAAGGGTGTGCACATAAAACTCAAGCAGAGTCAGGAGTTACTGAGCACCCCTATACTTGCCTACTTCAAGAGGATTTTGAAATATGGGGAGCCAAGACCTTCAGAGTAACCCCCTCCCCAGGTTGGAGAATGCTTCTCCCCGAGCCCCTCTCATCTCTCCCTCTCTCCTTCAGTTCCCAGCTCTGGGCAGGACTGAAGCTCTAGGCTGGGTCCTGAGCCAGTGTGCTTCTTAATTCTCTCTGCAGTCCCCAGACTGGCTCTTCACGTTCCAGACAACAAAGGAGGAGACTGAGAGCTGAGGCCCGGGGGAGTGTGGGTCATACTTTAAAGTGTATCATTTCACCTGCTGTAGAACTCACCCATGAGCATCAGCTGTCTGCTCTGCGTCTACGAGGAGAGTGAGATGTGCTTAAACCCAGCCAGAGGCCAATAACACTTCTCATGGTATGAAATTTTGTGAAAGTAACTAACTAAATATTTGCCTGTGTTTCCTGCTCCACAGATCACAGAAAAAATGACTTCTTGCAAGCCCATAGTCACCGCACTGGACTCTGCCATTGATGGTATTCTGTGTGGCTATGTTACTGACCCTCTGGTAAGAGCTTCATCTTTCCTAAAAGGAGACGTAATAAAGCCACCATCTTTAACCCCCCCACACACCTTGCAACATACACACTGAAATACACAATACAAAGTCAGTCTCCCATTTGGGCTTGTTTTATTTTTAGCACCGAGATCCTAAACTCTAAAATTTAGCAAGGCATAATGGTACATATCTGCAATCCCAGCGACAGAATGCTGATCTAGGACGATCACAAGTACTAGGCTACCCTGGGCAACCTAGTGAGACCAAGAATATGTGTGAATATTATATGTGTGTGTGTGTGTGTATGTATATATATATACCCCTCCCTATTTCTTTTTTAAAAATATTATTTTATGATTTTAAGAACAAAATAAAAACTTTCAAATTGCCAAAAAAATAATCTTTTCTATTTTCTGTCTTCAAGCATTTCATTCTCTCATTTTTTTGTTTCGTTTTTTCCCCCCAGAATTTGTTCTGGTTCGGCATAGGGAAGGCCACGGTGCTCTTACTTCCTGCTGTGATCTTCGCTGTCAAGCTGGCCAAGTACTATCGCCGGATGGAGTCGGAAGACGTGTATGATGAGTGAGTTATGGGCGTCTCTTGGAGCCTGGGAGCGTGTCCTGTGTGGCACTATCCTTGGAGGGGTGCTGAGGATGAGTTCTGATGAGAACAAACTTGCCTTTTGTCTGAGTACTGGGTCATTGCTTTTCTAGTATTTTTGTTTGTTTGTTTCTGGTTTGGGGCTTTTTAACCCATTTTCTTAGATTCTAACTGTTTCTTCCCTCTTCTCAGTCAGCTTCCGTAACCAGTGTCCCTCTCGTTTGCAGTGCCTCTGTCTCGGGGACTTGGCATTTACTTTATGATAACTGTTGTTACTACTTTTCACTGGCTCTGTAGCCTGCTCTTTGCTCTGTGTCTGGTAGATGTGCATGCTTCATTCTTTTCACTTTCTCATCTGTCTGTCTTCTCTGGAATTTTAACTGTCAGCATTCACCTTGGAGCAGAAAATAGGGGGATGTAATTCATGAACTTTGAGAGTGACAAAAAAGTAATCCTATCTCCCCTTTTTGTATTTTATAGTGTTGAAACTGTACCCATGAAAAAGTAAGCCTTTTTTAAAAACTATATTCACAGACGGGATGGGGAGGTTTTTATTATTATATAACTGACTTTCAGTTAAATTCATAACACATTGAAATGACATTGAAAAGAACAGATATGACTGGGTAAAAAAGAAGGACACCTCTTAGAGAGAGGGCCGGTGTATGAAAGGTGCTCAGAAAATACTTGTTGAGTAAATGAGCATTTTATACTACATTTATTCATCTGTAAAGCAATTGTTTCCATCTTTGGTTTTGAAAGGGGGCCTATAAACATACCCTTTAACCTTCTTTACCATGTGTGATGTATTCTTTTGTAACCTTTACATTGTCTTTGTGATCCATACTATAAATACTTCACCTTAGAGGTAACTTGGTGTTTCTGATATATTTATTTTTGTTACAGTTTGGAAAATGGTTATAATGGTTATCATAAAGATCATTTATATGGTGTTCACAGTCCTGTTATGACAAGGTAAAGCAAAGCCTGAAAGTGCATGTGGTCTGAACCTTCCTGTCCTCTCTAGGCCTGACATTGAGCCTTCTGCATGCTCTTGATGTTCTTCGCCTCTCTCTGCATGACTCTGTCACTGGCTATCTCTAGACACACTCTGCATAGCATTCCATGTTGTCATAAATCTAAATTTCCAGAGGATTTCTCAGCATTGGAACCATGCAGCTTCTAAACTTTAGTGTCATCTTAAAATACTGTGAGTGACTCTAGATCCTGTGGATTAAATGCATGTGCACTTATCACTTAGCGTATCTCTGCACCGATAGTAGTTATGATGTCAGAACCTCTCCTCCTCCTCCTCTTCTCTCCCTTCCCTCCATTAAATTGACCATTATCAACCAGAAAAAGAACTCCAGCTTTACCTCCAAAATCCTTATGATTTTATATTCCCCAGAGTAAGGAGCACCCTAAGGGTCTGGATTTTATCGGGTGACTTTGAGTATTACCAGAAAAAGAACTCCCAGCTTTGTGTCTTCAGTCCTTACGATTGCGTGTTCCCTGCAGTCCAGTTGCTTTGTATGAGTCTGGAGGGACCAGGTAACTTACGAGTGTTACTTGCCAAATGAATTCTGCTGAAGTTCCACTAAAACTCCAGACAGACATGTCCACCAGGGAGTGGGCTTTCTGCTAAGAAGTTTGGGTCTCCCATTGTCTACACAGTGCTGGCTCTAAGCCAGTGGTCAGTCCCCCGGGGGATATCCCCCCCATGCAAATGAGCGAGTACAACATTGTTACAAGGGGACCTGCCTTGTTGTAGAAGCCCCACACTCCCCACGGGACACTGACACCCTGCTAAGGGAAGTCCCTGGCTTGGGTTTCTCACCAGATGTTCCCACACAGGGCTTGCCATTCCAGTCAAAGACATCCTTATCTTCGTGTGGCCTGCAAACAGTAAATGTTCTACATAGAACCAGAAAGTTGGTAAAATTTGTCCTTTCAGAAGGATAAAAGGTTTTCCTCAATTTACAATTTGGAACATCCTAAAAACCCAAAAGCCTCTTGTTTTACTCCATTATTTAGGAGAAAGAATATCATTTCAGTGTCTGGGCTGCCATAACAAAATACCCGAAGCTATGTGAATTGTAAACAATAGAAATTTCTTTCTTGCGGTCCTGTAGGCTGGGCATTGTGAGATCAAGGTGTCCTCCAACATTCGGTGTTCAGTGAGGGCAGATTCCTCATAGATGGCATCTTCTCATTGTGTCGTTGCTTTGTCGGGCGCTCTGTAGAATCTCTGGAAGTTCATGCCCTTCTCAGTTCCCCAAGCACACCACTTCTGAATACCATCATCTTGGTCATTAGAATTTCAGTTTATGAATTGGGTGTCTAGACTTTCAGGCCATAGCAGAAGTGGCAATAATTAGAGAGAGAGAAAGAGAGAGAGAGAGAGACATTTAGGTTCTGAAGTCGGGAGTCAACTTAACCCGATTTGCCAGTTCTTTCCAGTGTGCAGAGCTTGGCCACTGGAGTGCTGGGCTGTGAGGGTGATTCAGGACAAGTACCAATTTACCAGGTTTATTCCAGGGCAGGTGGACAACACTGTGGCCTGCACCAGCCTCCCTTCTCGTGGAGTGGCAAGCTAGAGGATGACAACATTTACAGACTGAAATTTTCCATGTCAGAAGAGAGCTCTTCCTTATTACCAATGATAGCCCAACATCAGTTCTTCTTGAACTTTGAATTTTTAGAGTTGGCTTCTGGTACTTGCCTCCTGAATGTGGCATCTATAATCCTCTCCATACTGGGAAACCTCAGCTTGGGGGATACTGAAGAGAGGCTAGCCTGGGTTGGAGGGGCTGGTAGTTTGGGTCTTCTGGCAGCAGTGCTAAGATGGGGTTTGGGGTACAAGATGCTCATGAGGATCCATAGTTGTGAAAGGCAGAAGGAAAAGTTCAGGAGGACCCACAAAGCCTCAGCCTGCCTGTGGGAGCTCTGGATTAAGCATGGCCGGACAGGAGTCACTGTCATGGCCAAATGGAGCCTCTGTGCCCCGCCTCCCTCAATAATGGGATCTGGGCCACCTAGGAAGGTCGAGGCCTTCAGGCAGAGCAGTTTGGCAGAGCCATGCTGCAGGGACTCGGCGTCTGCTGACCACAGTCCCAACAGCTGATGACAAACCTGTCTTAGAGTAGGATGGAGAAGGTGCATTGCCACAGTGTGGGAGAAGTCCCGATAGCCTGGCACAGTGTGCTGCATCTGAAGTGTTTCCACCATGGGAAGCAAGGCCTCAGCTTGCCGGTGGTAAGACCGTCTCAGATTCAGAAACTCTCTCGGCGCACTTGTATAGTCATGGACCCTTTGCCATTTAGAAACGGTGTGGAGGCTACCAGATGCATCCCACCTTTGTAACATTTCGACACCGGTTGTCATCCTCAAAATTTCTCTTATGAACTACACAGTGGGTTAAAATAAAAACTGCAAAGGAAAAAAGTTAAGTTTTCAACTTTGTGTTGGGCTGCATTCATGGCCATCCTGGGGCACAACTTACTGGTCACAAGTTGAACATGCGGACTAAGCATTAAGTAATCCTCATCCTTGTAGCTGAATGCTGAGAAAGGCAGGATTGAGTGGGCATCACCACTCCTGCCACGCACTGGTCTGAGCCCCAGGTGCGAAGGAGGGGCAGGTGACTTCTTAAAGCCTCAGTGACACAAGATCTCAGTGCCCGGTCTGGCTGCCTCTGAGGTAAAGCACTCCAGGCTAGTGGTTGTCCAGGTTTGCCAGCACAACTAGAGCATGGCAGGCCTTGCCGAATCCCAGATTTAATTTACTGCAGAGGAAGAGGAAATGACCACAAGAGAGGACGTGAAAAGCATGTGTCATTCTAATGAACATTTGATCTTCGGTTATGAATGTTGAAATTCAGAACAGACGAAATACTCCAGCTGGGTTAGACACATAAGGCTTCGGGTGATTCTGTGGTAATTCTGTTGAAATATACTTCTGAAGGATTCGGAAGGATGCAGCTCTCCTGTGAAGGGACAGCTGGAACTGTGTTGGTGCTGACCGTTTCAACCGTGCCCTGTAGGGAATCTGAATTCCTTTGAGCGTCCCTAGGATAGTTCCAAGGGAAGGCTGAGGGTATGTTTTTCAGTAAGAGAAGACTTGTGAGTCCCTCCTGTGTCCCTAAAGCAGCTGTCTTAGTTGTAGTTACTCCAGGACTGACCCCTCCTTCCCAAGTTGCTCACTGTCCTGTGGGAACCTTACAGATCTCCTGGGTAACCTGCTCTTCCTGGGCAGCAAGGAGCACACAGAGTTAGCTTCAAGTTAGAGCGCTGGTTTATTTTCAGGAGGTGAGAAAGCAACACTATGAAATCCCCAGGGACCCTGGGAACCATCTCTGGAGTCCAGCCTCACTCTGTGAGCTTGTGTCATTACAAAAATACTAATGATGCCCTTAAGCCTCAGTTTTCTCATCTTTTCTCTTTGAGGTAGGACCTCCCTATAATCCTAGCTGACCTGGAACTCATGTAGACCAGGCTAGCCTCAATCTCAGAGATCCCCTTGCTTCTCTCTGCCTCCTACATGCTGGGATTAAACATGTGTGCTACCACATCTGGCAGTCTCCTTATCTTTAGAGGGGGACAATAGAATCTTGGTTGCCTAGAAATTGTAAACATCAAATAAGCTCTCAACAGTCAAATATTCACCCCTACAGCAATAGAAATCTTATTTAAGGATTTGTGGTTCATAATGGGAACGCCCTTCCCTTCTTACTACCCTGCCAATTCTGAGAATCCAAAGGTGAATCAAACATAAAGGTGCTTAGCTAATCTGTAGCCAGCCCAGTTCCTCTTGGCCTCCCTTCATTACACTAATGGAGCCTCAAATGATAGAGAAGATCCTTAGGAGAGGCCTGTTCACATAATCCTGGGTACCTGCTTCCGTCACATGATAATGGCGTTGTGATTCCTCCTGTAGCCTGGACAAAGCTAGTTGTGAAAGCAAAACAGTCAATGCTCCAAGAAGGTGCTAGGTCCTTTAATAAAAGCCTGCTGTGGGGGCTGGAGAGATGGCTCTGCGGTTAAGAGCACTGACTGCTCTTACAGAGGACCCGGGTTCAATCCCCAGCACCCACACATGGCAGCTAACAACCATCTGTAACTTCAGTTCCAGGGGATCCAATGACTTCGTCTGACCTCTGCGGGCATGGCACACATGTGGTGCACTTACATACGCTCAGGGATAACATTCATACACATAAAATAAATAATAGAATTGTGTCCTGTCCCCTTCAGTCAGACAGGACACTGACACTTAGCGGGGTAGGGACACTTTAACCACAGCTGTTGCCTCATGGGGAGTTGCTTGGGAAACATCTCCATAAGCGGTGATGAACTCAGTTTCATACATTGGTTCATTTTCCCTCTACCTTACATCTTTGCTATTCAATACATACACATCACAGTCTCTAATTTCCTCACATGGTCTTCAGTGGGTCATTTGCTTTGCTCTAAGGAAAAAAGCAGTGAACTTTCCTCTAAGTCTTGATGCCTGGAATGTTCTTCACAGGGCTGTTTCTGCCTCCCACAAAAAATATCTGCACCTAGAAGAGGCAGTTTCATCTGAGGAAGTGTGTTAGTGACTTTCCCTGCTGTGACAAAATGCCTGACAGGAGTTGCATTAAGAAAGAAAAGAGATTTTGGTTCACAGTTCAGAGGCGTGAGTCCATCATGGCGGGGATGCCGTGGTGGCGGAACTCTGAGGCAGCCAGCCATGTTGTGTCTGCAGTGCTTGAGCCCAGCTAGCTTTTCCGTTTGTTTAGCCTGTGGCAGGTCTTCCCGCCCCCATTAATCTTATCTAGAAAATCACTGACATTCCCAGAGGTGTGTTTTTATGGTTATTATAGGTCCCATCAAATTGGAATCTAGGTTCTGCTCAGCTCTCCAAGGGAGTCCTTGTATCACTTCTTTTTAGGGATTTCTATAGGGGTTTTTTTGTTTTTGTGGGGGGGGGAGTGCATTTTTTTGTGGCATGTGTGTGTGTCTCTGTGTGTGTGTATGTGTGTGTGTGTGTGTGGAGGGAAATGCACTTACTCCATCAAACTCTGGCCTGAGGGATCAGGAAAGAAGGGTTCTTGTGGACCACAAAGGCTGAGCACCAGCACTATGCCCATCCAACTGCCTGGGCATTAGGTCAGAGCACACCCTATATTATCATCAGGGTCTTCTCAGCCCAAGCTAGACACCTTCATCTTATGAACGGATTCTCGGAAGTGAAAGCTGTGGTCAAGGTCCCACAGCTGGGCAGGGCTCAGGAAGGGCTGTGCTCTTCTTTCCACTCTTCTCTCAGAAAAGGAGTGTAGGAAAGGCCCCATCACGGAAGTGGGAAGACTGCAGAAAAATGTGAAAGCTCTGCTTTTCTCTTAGCACTGCCATGTTGACAGAGTAACAAATCAAAGGCCAATGACATCTCTCTCAAAGGCTGCTTTCTCTAGAGAGAAGATAGGTCTGGTTTCTATATGACCCCCTCCCCTCTTTTGTCTGTCATTTGTTTGAGTTGGAGGGGTGGCTTTTGGCAGGGATGGGTTTGGATTGGTTTGGTTTGGTTTTGAGACAAGTACTCACTCTGTAGCCCAGGAACTGGAACTGTCCTGGAACTCTCTGTGTAGCCCAAACTGCCCTCAAACTCACAACCATCCTCCTGCCTCAGACTCCAAAGTACTGGGATGCTTGACGTTTCCCTTCTTATGATAATAAACCATGTTGAGGAAAAAAACATATACCTTCAAAATATGTTTTCCAACTTTTCCCTTACCACCTGAGCCGTAGAGGGTGCTCTGTGTGCCACGTGCTTGGGATGCTCTGTTAGACGTGGGAAGTGCCCTCAACCAGAAGGAGAAACAGACAGATTCCAGGGAATGCTGAGGTAGCTGCATCTTCCCGATCTATGGATGCTCTGTCTATGCAGGCCTTATAAAGGTGCCTGGAGGCCCTCCCACTGTGTGACTGTCCCGGTATACCAGGACTGAAACCCACACCCTCCAGATAGAATTCTTCTGTCTCCCCTTTCATAGATCTTTCTTTGGGGTCAAAGTCATGGTTATGAAAAACGTCAGATTAGTGTTAATTGTTAACTGGAGAGCCATTTAGAGGATGTGTGCACGCCCAGAGTCACACCTGTGAATTCACAGTAACAGGCTTCCAGCCAGATCCCCACAGATCTTCTGTTGGTTCCTGCTTCCTGGTCCTCGAGTCAGACTTCAGAAAACATCTGTGGCCAGGAGCCACTTGCTGCCATCTAGTTTCTGAGGCTCTGATGTGTTTTATACAGATTCTTAGTGACTCCTACCTCTTAACTGTAAAATGTGATTTTTCAGTTGCATGTATCTTCGTTTGGCTCTCTGCCTTATGCCCTTTCAAATGCAGTACGAGTAGTTGCTAGGCAACCCTGCATTATCTGACAGACTTTTCCCTTGGTTAACTTTCTGATGTGTGGTCTGCATCCATCTGTTACTTCAGTCACATCCTGCTTGTCAGCACAGAGGGAATGGAACTACCCACAGCCTAGCCCAGAGTGTTACAGTCCTATATTTTGTTTGTTTTTTAGCTCATCACGTTATTGACTGTGGAAGTTAAAACTGCTTGAGGTAAGTTTAATTCTTCCATAAAAATGAATTTGTAGGATTATAGTTATTTGATGAACATTAAGTCAGTGAATTCTAACATAGTCAATGGAAAATCTAAGTAAAATATAGAATACATAACATGATTTTAATTACATAGAATGCAGTGACTATATTTATATAACCAGATATGTGTGCGTGTGTATATATGTAGATACATACATAACAATGATGTCTGCATGTATAGAGAATAAATCAGTATGTTTTCAAATGTAGTAATAAAAATAAGCTTCAAATATTCATGCACTAACATGCACATTGAGTGTTGTGAAGAGGTTTTTAGCTATGCTCATATTTTTAAACACTGTTTTATGATGAACACTTCTGTGATCATTTTGTTGAGAAAGAAATCCATGTCAGAAACTAAAATCTTAACCAATAATGAGATGATAGACACAAAGCCAGGCCAGGCCAGCCACCTCTGGAACAAGGTTTTCTTTTCCTTTTTGGAGTTCGAGGGCTTCTGGAGGAACCTTTTTAGGATTCTGCATTTCTGATTTCTTTTATAATCCAAAACCAGTTTCTGAAATGTTGTCTGATATTTGTTTCAGCATCAAGACAGTCCAAGTGGAAAAGATCCCAGACTTCGGATAGTTTCTGAGTCTCCTAGAACTTTCCAAGTCCAGGAAGAACCATGGTAGCCACTCCCCCGGGCACCCAGGACATGGCGCCATCGGTTTTGAGCTAGCGCTTTGTTAGGAATGAACAATCACGTTTATAACCCATGTGTCCATCACTGTGCAAGGGTGATTATTCCCTTGTCTGCTCATTTTTGTTTTTTGCTTTTTTATGCTGAATTCCTACTTAGACATGAAAATATGTGGGGTGTTTGTCCCTATTGGATACATTTCTCTGTGAGGCAGCTATTCAGATGTCGTAACCGATTCCTAACTTACTTCCATATGCGGAGTGTGCTAAACCCCAATCAGTTTACAGAAAAGATGTATTTTGTGTATACTAAATTGTATATATACCTTTTTACCACAGTCAGAATTTTTTTAAAACAAATACGTACTGTAGATTTTCTTCCAAATGAAATAACTATTGGGTCAGGGTTGACTTGTTGGTGCTGTTGAAAAGGATCCATTTTCACAAAAAGTGTGTGAATCCTGCAGCACGTCCTTCCTCTGGCATTCCCATCTGCGGGCCCATGAACTGCCTGATGTTTGGAAACAGAAGGCAAAAGCTATCCAGGAGACCCTGTTTGACACCATCAGCAAATGCAGAGCAAAGGAATCTTGAGAGAAAGAAATGCTGCTCGGCTAGAAATGGAGCTCTTTTCACAGATGCCGGTCCCAGCACCTGATTCAGTGGCGCTTTCTAATTTGTAAGGAAGAGCATTAAGCGGTGTGTGTCATCTGATTATTTGGGGGGTGGGGTGTTAAACTCAGATGTGAGGAGCTCCTGGCATGATTCTGAGATACTGTGAATGGAGCTTTTTGCTGTCTCACCAAAGTGAGCAAGCGTATCCTGCAGCCAAAGGGGTGGGTAACTTTACACCAGGCCTTTCCATGTGAGCCTACAGTCCTGAGCCATCTCAATAAAAAGGAGCTTCGGAAACGGGGTCCGTGTGTGGCTTCGTTGAGTAGCCCCGAGTCTGTTCAATGCCTGTGGATGAAATCTGGGCTTATGTTCCATGATGAGTCCGCTGCTTTCCAGCATTAAAGAGCCACAGCGCGGAGCCGGCAGAGCGCCGGTGTCCCTCTTTCCTCCGTCACCCGTCTTTTAGGGTCTCAGTCCTTCACACCCAACAGAGTCACTGTTCTGGCAAGCTGGGGTGGAGAACGCCTGTAATCCTGGATTGCAGGAAACAGAGACCGCAGGAGAGCGAGCTCAAGACCAGTCTCGACTCCAGAGTGAAACACTCTCTTAAAAAGGAAGCATTTTTTAGGAAACAGTCCAGGTCTCTGTACATACTTGAATAGATGCCCCCTCTCATCAAATAGGGAGACTCTACTCTGTTTGGTGTGCTCCTAAATGTGCAAGAACGGGTTTTTGTTAACCACCCATGAAAGTCTTAAAATTTGGGTAAATTAGGTCACATAGTACATAATTCTGCTGAAGGACATCATTGCTTATGTTTTGAAATTTTAATTGTATCCTACTTGTTAGAAAATTCCAGTTTCTTCAGCCAACTAAATAATGCTCCATCGCTCAACTCTTGAAACTTTCCTCCATATGTTGTTTAGTATCTCCCACTGCCAGACACGTGGAAGATAAGGGCTTGAAGGTGCTGGTTTTCTTAACCCCACAGGGGTTAAGAATACATTGCAAATATTTACCTTGAATAAATTCCGTACACATCTCTTAAGCTATGCTTTCTCAGCTCTGCTGGTTCGATCCCTATGGCTTCTTCGAAGACAATTTGACTGTTGACCACTCTCCTGTGGCCCGAGAACCCCCTCCTGGGTCATCCTGAACTTGGCCATTAGCATCTTCCTGTACTTGCCTTCTCCTCTGTCCTTGCACACCAGGTTGTGCTTCCAGGCTTGCTCCTGTATCTTCTTGGGCATCTATGCACACACACGCACACACGCAGCTCCCTCTGGCTTCTTTCACTGCCTGTTTACTGCTTCTCTTCACCTGATGGGTGGCATCTTGGAGGAACAGACGATAACTGTGTGAAACACAGAAATTTTCAATGGAAAGTGAAATTGTGTTCTTTAAAAAGGCCACAAGGGTCACTGTTTATTCCTGCACACCTTCCAGCTCCTGCCACTCTATGCCTTATAGAACGGCACCTCCTTCACTATCTCTCAAGCCAACCAGGCAATCCTACTTCCATCTCTCCTTTTCGCTTGCTCTTGGGCATCAAGCCCTCCTGTGTGTCCCCACAGCATCTCTTCTAGTGTGGTATTTTCCTCCTTTATGCTCTACCCCTTGGAGATGTGGCTGGGTCAGGATGTTTTCCAGCTTTCTTTGCAGCTAGGTTGGCTCAGTGTATGGTTTAAATCAGCGACAAGTGAAGCAAGTATCTACTTAGTGTATGCTTACCTGGAACTCATCGCATTAGAAATGGCCACAGACAGATCTTGGAGGCCAAGGGTTAAAGTTGAAGAAGAGTCTAGCATAAATCCGAAGACCTGTGCAATTCTTTTTAAATATTGCAATTGGGTCTCTAACAGAAATCTGATCATGTCACACCCTAAATAGCAATTGCGCAAGCCAGTAACAGAACTCTGCTGTTGAAGCAGGACGGAGTGATGAGTTGACGTTCAGGCAGGGCTGCTGGGAAAGGTGGCGGGGAGGAGCCAGAAAAGACGTTTCCAGGTCGTGGGGGCAACTACCGCAAAGTAGAGGCTGGGTTTGGTCCAAGAAGCAGCAGGGAGAAGAGCTGCTGGTAAGTTCCTACTGTGAGGTAAAGCCAGCCTCATTGGGGAGCTAGAAATGGCTGAGCGAAACCTCTAGGGCGGGGGAAGGAGTCAGGCAGGTTCTTTGACCCAGACAATGCCATGGTGAGTCCAGCTGATTCCTGCCCTCCTGTGGCCTGGAAGCAGAGCCTGGCTTGCAGTACCAGCAAGCCCTGAGGCTCCCAGAGTGAGGGAACAGCCCAAACTGCCTTCAGAACGGACACAGAAGGTCACGTGACTCAGTGCCTGGGATGTGCTGCCCGTCTGAGTTATCTTTCCTGACCTTACGGCCTCCTCATCCTGGGCGATTCCATAGTCCGGAAAGGCACGCTTTCAGGATTCCTGCTGCTTAGCCTGCCTCTCCACCGCCACAGCCTGATCGTTGTCTGAGCTGTCCTGCACATTAAGCACCTTTGGGGCCTTTCCTTGCTCTATACCATGATAGGAGATGCTCCATCACTTTTCCCGAATCTGAGGGGCCTGTGGCACCACTGAGTACACAGAGGCCACCTAAGCTCTACCTTCAGTTTGAACCCCCACTATGTCTTCTCAGGCTCTGGCTATGTGGTTGAAGGAGGTTGCTCAAGGTGCCAACAACCCATGAGGTGTGGCTAAAATCCGGTCCCCTAAGTCCTGGACACAGAGAACCTACCAACCTCAGTTCTTATCCTAACAGTAAATTGCTCTCTTGAATCCATCCCAGCACCCTTTAGGAGAATCACAGGAAGACAACTGTCACTAACAAAACAGGAGTCTTGATACAGAACCAAGCATTTTTAATTTGTTTTTCTCATTTAAGTACAATGACAACATTTAAAGTCACTTTTGTGGCAGAATTAAAATTCAATGTTTTTCATTTGAACTTAAAGTTTGTTTTAAAGTCTGGCGTGGATTAGATCACAGTATAACATTCATCACACTTAGTTGTATCTTAACTGGTGCTGGGCATTGCTGTGTAGGTACCAGGACGCCCTCTGCATGAGGTCAAGAGCTCTTCGGCCCCATGGATGTGACACTCTGAGTCCCTCCTGTACATACCATATACTTTCTTTTTTAATGTTCAGGGTTTTAGGGGGTTGGGCTTTTTGGGTTTAGTTTGTTGTTTTTTGGCTAATGAACTCTTACACAGTCTTTTCAAATCCATCTTTTTTCGTTTTTTTGTTGAATTTTGTGGATTGCATACAATATATTTTTGTTTGTTTTCTGCATTTCATTTATTCAGCCATGTCAATATCTTGGACTCAGAAAACTTCAGCATCCTTCAGATTAGTTAAACTCTTGGGCTATCAAGATGGGCACCTCAAGAATCAATGAGGGTCCTAAGACAGAGGCCTGTCTGGAAGTCTTCTGCCACTCCTTGACATATCCTAATAGCTGACAAAGTTGGATGTGCCCATATAAGAAACAATTATAGAGCAAGCTCCTATGAATAGAAAAAGGCAAATTAATCAGCCCCGAACCACACACACACACACACACACACACACACACACCCCAAATACAATAGAAAGGAACAAAGAAAATCCCCATCCTCAAAGTCATCATCCAGAGATGAATAATGTCAACATTAGAGCATATCGGTGTTCACAGAAGCAAGTACAGACTTTATAGACAGATACTATAGGCTGCTGGTAAGCTGAAGCAATGTCTTTATCCTGGAACCTGTGCTCCTGCCTTAACTTGTTAGGGCTTCCATCACAAAACACCACAGACTGGGTGGCTTCAGCAACAGATGTTTATTTTCTCAATTTTGAGGCCTGAGCAAGCTGATCTCTTGCCTTGACTGGTAGGTGGCTGCCTTCTTGTATCCTCACAGATCTTTCCTTGGGGTGTCTGTGCTGATCCCTTCTTATGGGAACACCAAGCATAGAAGCCTATGATTACATCTCCCTGACAATGCCATTTTAATCTCCAAGCGTGGCTACCCCAACATTAATACTTCTTGTAAGGCACCATCTCCACACAAAGGCACTGGTTAGCACTTAAGTGAATGGTTTGGGAGGGGACACAAGCCAAGCAATGAGAAATAGCTTAATTTTTCACCATCTTCCAAAGAAAATGATCGACCTTCTATGTTGTGATCCTTTCTATGCAATGTTCTCACCCTGAGTGTGTGGAGCTTTCAATCAGACCCAGTTTCACAAATTTTAATCTGAGCAAAGATTGTATAGAAAACACACGCGCACGCACACACACACACATACACACACACACACAGAGTTTACAGCATTACACCACAGTAAATATCAACTGGTAGTGAAGCAGGTTGTTACTATCCATCTGTACTGACCACCTAGTATGACAGTTTTACTAACTAAGTGGAATTTCCTATGAACGTTTAAGTGTTTAGACAGCTATTAATTTCCAACTTAGCTCTCTTCATTGGTTCGCTTCATTGCATAGGAATATGGACTTGCAGTTAGAGAAAGTTCAGCATATAACAGTTCTGTGAGCAAAGAGAAATGAAAGGTTTTATAAGTATGGTGCTTTAGGCCAGGCATGGTGATATGATTTCAGTATTTGGGAGACAGAAGCAGAAAGATCACCTTTGATGCCAGCTTGATCTACATAGCAAGTTCCAAGCCAGCCAGGGGTACACAACAAGACTGGATGTCAAAAGCAAAAAGGAAGAAAGGAAGAAAGAAAGGAAGGAAGGAAAAATGAAGGAAGGAGGGCAGAAAAGAAAGGAATGAAGGGAAAGGAAGCAAAGGGTGTTATTCTGGTCCCTTAGGGAGCAAAATACTTAGATGTCAAAGCTGTCAGATGGGTCACTGCTGTCTTCTGAGGACTACCAAAATGAACTATATGGCTAAAACAACAGAAGTGATTTCCCCTGCATGTCTTGAGTTAACAACTCTAAAATCAAGGTGTCCAAGGATTAGCTCCTCCTGAGTCTGAGGAAGAACGTATTCCATATTCCCAGTTTCTTGAAGTTGGTGGTTTTGACTTCTGGACACATCATTCTGTAGTCTGCCCCATCTTTACATGGAGTTCTCTCTGTGTGTCCAAAATTCTCTCTTCTAATGAGAATCATTGGTTGGAGCCTGTCCTAATCAAGAGTGACCTCACCTTAATCTCATTCCATATGTAAAGTCACATGCACAGGTTCTGGGTTAGACATGAATTGTACAGACGTTGTTCAGTCCAGCAGTCACCCTACTAAGTGCCAAATAGTCAAAACAGTAGGGGAGTGAACTTGGAAGCGAGCATCTCTGTATATTCAAAATTAAATTATATCAACAAAATTAGAAAGGACAGAAAATCAAATGTCATGCATAGGCAAAAATGTGACTCATTCTCCTCCTAAGTTTGGTTTTGTCTTTGTCTAAGAGGAATTACTAATTCATTCCTGTGTACTTACAGTATCTCTGTCTAGCCCAGAAAGCCCATGCCCACCTATGTAACTCAAGCCACCCTGAGAGAACCTTATAAAATACTGAAGCTTGGGTGCCCTCCTAGAGATTAGAATGAATTGGTTAGGGATGAGGCCTGAGCAGGTGGAATGTAAGTTTCTACCAGTGATTTTAATATACCACCAAGACTGAGAAACTGCTCTCAAAATTCAAAACTTTGTGTATTGAAAGACACTGTCAACATAGTAAGAGAACAATCCATGAAATGAGAGAAGCTGCTTCCAGATCATACGTCCAATGATGGTGCCATATCTAGAATAAAATAGGACTTAAAAACTTAAGCAAGAAAAATAGCAGATTCAAAACTTGGCAAAGGGGCTAGAGAGGTGGCTTAGTAGCTAAGAGCACTGACTGCTCTTGCAGAGAACTCAAGTTCAGTTCCCAGCACCCACATGATGGCTAGCAACCTCCGTAAGGCCAGCTCCAGAGGATTCGCCGCCCTCTTCTGGCCTCTGAGGGCATTGCGCCCATGTGGTGCACTAGTGTACATTCAGGCAAAACCACAAGAAGATCCCACTTCATAACCATTAGGTTGGCTGCTATTAAAAAAACAAAAATGGCAAATGTCTTGCCTGGGTGCCCTTGAGCCTTCCAATGGGGAATAAAAATTGTCACACGGGCTGCACTGACAGCTTTCACAGCTTGTGATCTCAGAGAGCTGTTCAACATACTTATCAACTGTCATCCTCATCACAGTCCAAGAACAGATGAAAGGTAGCATGCCTGGTCAACAGGAGGCAAGAGCAATGGCTTTCCACTCACACAGAAGGCTGTGGGCTCTCAGTACATTGTTCATGCAGACCTGACAGGGAGGGGTCCACGCTGCCACCACCATAAGGACCCCATCAGCTTTTAGTAGGGCCGAAGCTTCAGAAAATAAAGCCTGGGCCTTCTCAGGGACTTCCTGGGATGGTCTCTAGGAGGCTGTGCCTGGGAGTATTCAAGAGAGGGAGTGGGCCCCCGAATGATGTGGCTTCAACCTTGTTGTACAAAGACAACTCATCTATGGGCTGGAGACATGGATCAGGTAGGTAAAGTGCTTGCTGTGCAAGCATGAGGACCCGAGTTCCGTTCTCAGAACCCACATTTAAAAAAGGAAAACTGGGTACGGTGGCATGCAGGTTCACAACCCAGCCCTGGGGAGTGGAGACAGGCGGACCCCTGGGACTCACTAGCTCAGGTCCAAGTGAGAGGCCCTGCGTCAAGGAAAGCAAGAAAAACAGACAGAGAGACACACGACAAGGTGCAAGCATCTTAAAGAACAGCACCTGAGGGTGACCTTTGGCTTCCATGTGCATGTTCACACATGTACACATACACATATCTTCCAGCCCTCTGGAAGGTTCCATTTCTGTGTAATATGAGAAATCCGATATTTTCTATTCTGTTATTAACATCTGTGAGACTCGGGGGGGTGCTATCAGAAATGATTGAAATGATATCTGGAGGTCTTCCTTAGACTTTCTGTTCCCACAAGTGCCCAGCAGTGCTCCAGCAGAGGCTTCTGGACTGGAGTGTGATGGACCCAGATTCTGAAAGATCAAAATCTCAGAGTGACTGGAAGTCTACTGTGCCTGTGCCAGATCTCCACTCAGCACAGTTATGAGCACATGCCGGAATGGATCATGGATCCCTGGGGTTGATGGGCCCTAAGTAAAGGGCTGAGGAGACACCTGTGGAACTGGATCTAATGCACCTGTTGCCAACGTCTGCTACATTTTCTAGTTAATCTGTAGGAGAGCTCCAACAATATCTGCATGAGGCGTATCTTTTCCTTTTTCCCCAGACAGTCCAAATAAATTCAGGACTTCCTGTGTTTGCTTTGCCTCTGCGGGTGAATAATTTCCTTTTACTCTCTCAGGACCAGATCTATTACCCTCAATCCAAAGACCCTCTATACATCCTTGAATAGCTGGTCCCTGCATTTCCTCAGGAGGGAGCCCCCTATACTGTGCTGTAAGACAGAGGTTACTCTAAAGACGTTGTCACCTGCTTTTTGATAGAACCTATGAGCAGAATATCATTCAAGAGAATGGCTGTCCCGTGCCTTACCCATCCTGCAGTGGTAAATAGGAAGAGTCTTCAGTGCTGTTGTGGCAAGATAGTTCGCGTTTTAGAGGTTCAGGTGACTGTTCCAGGCAAAGGAATTTCTGTCCTTAGTGCCAGGGAGATGGAGAACAGGCATTAGCCATGACTGAACTGTGCAATCAATCTAACTGTAATCACAAAGTCTGGTTGCTACTGAAGCTAAGAATGTGTTTGGTGACAGTTAACTGCAGATTAGAAACACCCAGTTTGGAGACCATGTAAGGTAGAAATAAGCGTGCGAGATTTGGGGATTTGGGGGTTGATCGTTTATCACATTAACTGGCACAATCCTACTAATATATTCATGACTGCACAGATGGTGGGACTTGTCACATGCCCCGTAGCCTATCTGGGTTTGTTTAGGCATCTGAGTATTTGTCAAATTAATTGAATCATGGCATTCAAGCATCTTCCTCGCATTCAATAATTTAACTGCTATTTGAACTTTGTTTAGACACTAAAGCAATTATAGATCTCCTTAACAACCATCACACTATCTAAAGAAAGGGTTTGAGAAATTCGAGGGAGAGGCACAAATTATGGTTTGAGTTGTGATTTCTTTGAAGAAAGGAGCCAAACAGAGCACACACATGACAAATGTAATTGTTAATTGCAAATAGATTCAGATCTACGTTCCCCACAATGATTACAGTTGAGCATCACAGAGCACCCTTTTGAAGGATGTTTTCTACCTGTGCAGCTTAAATATGATGTCATCCTGGGGTATACAATGGGCATTGTGACAGCTTCTTCAAAAACATTTTTTTTTACTTATTTATTTTCATTTTATGTGTATGAATGTTTTGCCTGTGCATATGTAAGTGCACCACATGTGTGCACTTCCCACAGAGGCCAGAAGAGAGCATTGGATCCCCTGGAACAGGGCTTATGAAAGATTGTTAACCACCATGTCTGTGCTGGGATTTGAACCCAACCTTACCACTGAGACATGTCTCTAGGCCCCCAAAACATCTCCTAAAATTATGTGATGGCTAATCTTGGTTGTCAACTTGACTGGATCTGGGATTAACTGAAAGGATTGGATCTTGATTGGATCATTTGAAACTGGAAGACCCACCCTAAGTGTGGGCGTTGCCTTCTGAAGGCAGTCTGTACTAAAGGTCATGGGAGAAGAGAGCTTTTGCTTTTTGTTGCTTGTCTTCTCTCTCCCTGGTGAGTTCATCTTGCTGCCATGGCATTCCTCCGCTCATAGTAGTAGAGCCAACTCATTGAATTCCAGTGTAGACTGCAGACTAGCAGATCTCCAGGAATCCTCCAGGCCTTTAGCCCCAGACTGGGACTACTGAGACATCCAGCCTCGTGGACTGAGTAACTACTGGACTCTCCAGTGTGGAGCAGTCATTGTTGGACTACTCGGACTCTATCCTGTAAGTTAATTTTATATATATATATATTTATATACATATATATGAACTCATTTTTCAGTTCTGTTTCCTTAGAGAATGCTGACCAATACTAGCCATTACTCTCTATCAGTACCTTAGAAATTACACTTGGAAAAGATTGAGAACTGGGTGGATGGGACTGATTTCTGCAAATTTTGTATTCACCACCACTCTCCAGCCTTTGACTTACTCTCTACCTCACACACCCTCAGAAACATCTGTTCTCTGTCTCTCTCCCCCTGTCCTCAGGCCTTCTCTGCTTCTAGGAGCAGAGCTGGGCCATTCTGTAGGCCGACATCCTTGCAGGATCGTCTCCATGCAGCTTGCCTTGCCTTCATCCCAGACACCTGTGTTCAGCCGCTGTCGATCTTAGTTGGGTGTCTTGATGCCACTTTAGTCCTTTGCCACAGAGCAAGAACTGTACCTGGATCTGGAGATCTGGTGTCTGCAACAGATGAGTTGTGTGGCTTCAGGGAAGTCACTTAAATCCCTGTTTTCACTTTCAATCTCAGGGGCCATTTTCAGTCTCCGGCCACTCTGTATAAAGGTCCATAAAGATCTGATGCACTGATATGCAGTGAATAGCGTCAACCGTTGGCACTGTGCCAGGCTGCGGGGCACAGGAGCAACAGTCAGGCAAAGGTCGGGGTCATCTGCAGTTGTGGGGATCCAGATGAAGGAACCATGAAAGCTGTTAGGGGCTCAGGAATCTGTATGAGAATTTTCCAGGTGGATAAATAGGGAAGGGATTTAGATAACAGTTTGGCAGAAAAAGGTGTCCTGAGAAGGTTGACTCGTGAGGAGAGCCAGGTGAAACCTGAGTGGGATTGAACTGAAAACTCAAAAGGGAAAAGGTCTGGAAAGTCACACTCAGAACTGCGGACCTTTCTTGGTGAGCAGATTCACAGCCAGCGGGGGCTTTCAGCTTGGGAAGGATGTGGAGTCACCATTGTAGCACAGATAAGACAATATTTGGAGCTTTTTTTCTCCTAGTAGTAAGACTGTTCCAAAGCCCAGTGTGCCATTTCAAAAAAAAAATGTAACTATTTTATAATGTATGCTTCTGCTAAAACAAGTTCTTGTCTCAGAACTGTTCCTATCTTTATTTTGATGAAATTTATTTTTTGGGCTCGAAATAAATGACCTAATGTACACTTCAAATCACCAGCTGGCCTGGAACTTGCTGTGTAGAATCTCTCAGAGACTCGTCTGCCTCTGCTTCCTGAGTGCTGGACTTAAAGCAGCAAAACAGAAACCAAAGCAATCTGCGGTGTTCAAGTTCCCGTGACTGTACTTGTCTCAGTATTTGTTGAACAAGGAGCATCAGTAACCTTCCCTTCTCCCCAGGTCTCTGACACTTGCAGACTGTTGAGATATTTTTCTCTGACTCTGACTTCCATAGATGTCTGCATCTATAGTACCCCAGACTGCCCTCATCCTAACGATTAGCCTGTCTGTTTCTATGTCTTCTTGTATGCAGTATCCTTGAGGACAAGGAATATGTCGTTCTTCACTTCATTTCCAGCCAGCGGCTGACAGAGCCTGGACATAGCAGGTGTTTTACGAATGCTCTGTATGGGGAAGAAGGAATCAGGGAATGAAGCACGGCTGAGTGTCAGATGAATGCTCTCCTTAGATCTTTCCTTTCTAGAGCTAAGCACAGTCTTCTCCCACTGCCCATTCCTTGTCTTCTAAAATGCCCACACCTTGGGTCATTTGTTCTCTGTGTGTTGATATGGACCTGTGCATGGTACCCTTTAAACTTTTATAGAGCTCAGTTCTTCTGTCTTTCATCTAAACACCTGACCCTCTCTTCTCCCTGTGGCAGAACAACAGGGTGGTATATCTGCTTACCTGGCAATGCTCAGCCTTAACATAGAGACAGGGTGTCTTCTTCCAGCTTTCCAGGAGAGCAACTGGCACTCTGTAAGACACACCGGATAGGGTCTGAGAATTATAAAGGAAGACTCTCTAGAGCCTTCTGTCCCCAAAACTTTAGTTAATATTAGAGTATCTTCACATGCTATATGTGATGTATGTGCATCAAGATATATGTGTGTGCTTGTATGGCTCTCTGTGCATGTGTGAGTGTGCCTTTTTGTGTAAACATGTAGACATCTTTGTGCCTGGAAATTTTTTTATCCAAAAGGAATAGATTTCTTTAAAAGGGGATGCTTAACCTATTTAAGAATTATTTCTTTCACTGGATATGGTGGCACATGCTTTAAGTCCAGCATTCAGGAAGCAGAGGCAGGTGAATCTCTGTGAGATTCTACACAGCAAGTTACAGACGAGCTGGGGCTATAGGGAGATCCTGTCTAAAAAAGACAGAGAAAGAAGAAAGAAAGAAAAGATCCTCAATAAATGACCTAACGTACACCTCAGATCACTATATAAAGGTAGTAAATCCAAACAATAGAAGTAACCCTGTGTTCCCCACAGTGCAGATCAACCAACTAGTCAAAAGCTTGTTCTCAGTACTCCGTGGTGTGGCCAGAATCTGCCATTCACAAGGAAAGCTACCTGATAAGCCTGTGCCACATACCCCCCACATTCCAGTGGGAGCCACCAGATGGCAGCAGAGAACCAATATGTTTCGTTTGCCAGAGCTCAGGGCCTTTGTTCACCCTTAGACAGACACATCAACTACTAACAGACACCACAGTTTAGGTAGGGTATTTCAGTCTCCAGGGCAAGCAATCGAGGCCAAGTTTGAACCCATGGTGTTACTGGAAGAATTGCTATAGTCAGTCCAATAATGGTCTGCATGGTGCTATTGCCCAGCAGGGCTGTGCGTACATGATTATCCATACTGTTACACTGAATCTCCTGGATACACACTCTCCCCTCTGGTATCCTTTAGAGACATAGATATGTCTCTTCAGGCTGCAGAGGAAGCTCTCTGCAGTTGGTAGTTGTGGTGGTTACTTTCAATTGTCAATGACACCATGTAGAATCACCTGTGAAGGGAGTCTCAGTGAGGAATTGTCTGGGTTGGGTTGGCCTGTGGGCACACTTATGAATGATTTTATTAATTGGGTTATAATGGAGGTGGGAAGACCCGCCCTGAATGTGGGTGGATTGTGCTGTTTAATGGGCCGGGCCCCGGACTAAGCGTGGGCACGCAGGCACTCTTTGCTCTTTGTTCCTGATTATGATGTGATGTGACTAGCCCCTTTGAGCTTAAGTCCCATGGCTTCCCCAATACGGTGAACTGTAATCTAGAATTTGAGCTAAAATAAATTCTCTCTCTCCCCAAAGTTGTTTTTTGTTAGGGCATTTTTTATTGCAGCAGCAGAAATTAAACTAGACCAATAGAAAATGGGAATAACTGGATGGCAGAGGCCAAGGGGTGACATTCAGCCATTAAAGACTGGATGGGTAAAATTACATCAAGGTCAAAACAGTCTGCAGGCTTGTGCGGACGATGGTGTTGATTTCTTCATGGCGGCTCTAGGAGTGAAATGGGTGGGAAGCCTACTAAATTCTTACTTTATCTGTATGGTCAACAAGGTTCAGGTAAAGTGAGCAAAAGCCTAATTTCAATAATAAAAGCAGAGAATTGGCGTCCTCAGAACCAATTCCCAGGCATAAATACCAGCTTACAGACTCAAAGTCTTTGAGTGATGGAGAGGCTGGGTCTCCTCCAGGCAGGACCTGGTGTACGATCCAAAATGTATGCTGTTAATCTTTATTCCACTCCTGCCCAAAGGGATCTTTTGGGTTTTACAGAAACAACTGATCCTTTCAGGGACCACTAAGCACTGGCTATGTGCTAAAGTGATTCCAGGTGAGTCTTGAATTTGAGGCCTATACTACTTAATGAGAGTCCTGTCCTTTTTAAAGAACAATCTGAGGCATATCAATTAGTTTAAGACTAATTCTTTCCTTGAATTCATACAATGGTTTGAAAGAGGCTGAGCAGGTACCTGACCCCTTTTCTGCTTTTAGATCATTGAACTTGAACTTGAAGGAAGAGGTGGGTGTTACTAACTCAAGCTTGGTCCAAGTGTGGACTGGGGTCCAGCTTTCTATCCACCCCCTCTTTCACATTTAAATGACACTGTGACTCCGAAGGGCTTCATTCAGCCATGTTTGAATGCTGTACAAACTCTCAGGTCACAAACTGGATGAAGCTGGTGATGGTACTGCTTAATCTTGTGCCCTGTCTCAGTCTCCATTGTTACATAAGGATGGCAGCCTGTGTTAACTCAGGGCTTGGTAACCGGTATCCCAGGTTAGTAGGGGTGGCCCAGGGTAGAAGGAACAGAGGAGTGTGGGCTCACAAGGCACTTGCAGGGATCTCGGAGGCCATTAACTGAGAAAGATGTCTTCTAAATAAACATACAACTTGTTTACAAGTGGCAGTTGGTAGAATCATAGCAATAATTTGCAACCACATTTAAAGTATTAGCACTGTGACAGCACACTCAGGTGCCTGGATATTTTAGTCTCAACTATTTTAGAACCTTAGCTATACCACCTGCTAGCTGTCTGGTGTTGCACACTTTCATTTCCTCTCTCTATGATGTAGATAACAACGGCTTCTAAGAGCAGGCAAGGATCACATGAGATTATTCGTGAGAACTACTGTAGAACTGCTCAAGCACAGCCCTGCCAGGCTTACCATTGATTGCTTCTCAGCCACCGCTTATGAAACGCAACGATGGGCCCACAGCACTCACCTGGTGTGAATGGGGCGCTGGAACTATAAAGTAAAAGGTCTGGAAGAATCCTCGCAGTCCTGAGCTCTCCCACATGGTTCCTCATCTACCTTGCCTGTAACTTCTTCCAGATCATTCAAAACCCTACATGGTCTTTTCCTTCTAAAAGCACCTTCTCAGGAAATAGTTGCCCCTTTTTGAGTCCATCCATACCATCAAGAGATGAGACCAGTCACTGTGAGCCCTGCTGGCTGACTGTTATTGGTGGTGGCAGGAACATGACAGGAACCCAGCCTAGCAATCCCATCTTACTCCATCTTAACTAAAAGCTGTTGATGCCTGTGTTTGCAACCAGGGAAGAAATCAGAGCAGAAAGCAAAGCACATTGAGAAGGAGTAAAGGACAGGGCATGTGGGTGGTGTTTGTGGTCACAGCTCTATGCATCTAGGTGGTTGTATTAATAATGTGTTTTATTTCAGTGTGTGTGTGTGTTTGTGTGCACGTGAGCACCTGTAAAGGCCAGAGTCAACATCTGGTGTTGGTCCTCAGGAGCCGTCCATTTATTTATTTGTAGACAGGATCTCTTGCTAGTCTGGAGGCTGCCAAGAAGGCTAGGTTGGCTGGCCAGTGAGCCCCCGGACTCACCTGCCTCTGCCTCTCCAGTGCTGGTATTATTAGTGTTTTATTGAGGGCATTACACTCAAGTCCTCAAGCTTGCAAGGCAAACGCTTCATCAAGTGAGTCATTTCCCCAGTCCAATATGTGTTTTACATTGTGTATCATAGGATAGCATCTTTGGGAGTGTGACAGACTTGGTCTCTCCCAGGATCAGCTAATTCCTAGACAATAAGCAACTCACTTGAAATCCCACTTCTGTGCAAACCATCCACCTTTTCTATACCTAACCCTCAGGATCCACACGCCAATTTCCTCCTCCCTAAGTCATCCCTGGGACAGCTAGGTCCCAAACCCAAGTCAGCTGGAATTACTCAAACTAGCTCCAGTTCATTCCACAGCAGGTGCCCCCCAGTTCTGCCCCCACCTGAAAACAACTAAGGCTGTGGTCTAATGTTCCCTTTCTTTGCTGCTTCGGCCTCTGACCAAATCACAAAACTTCCTTGGACTGCCTCCTCGTAGGAGGTGTAAATGATGAATTAGTTTTTTAATGACATCCGTGTCTTTGTGGGGCCACTCAGTCACCATCACCAATTAAAATCCCATGGGTACACTGTGAGACAGCTGTGCAGGCACCAGGGTGGCTTGCTGTCCCATGCAAGGCCAGACTTCAACCTGTTCTTGCCACATTTGCTATTTACGTCTAACAGCAAGGTCTACCTGGAGCATGTCACTAGCAGCTAGAGTCTTTGTCACAAAGACGCAAGTGCTTTACTCCTTCCATCATAATGTTCCAATAAAACCTGGCCAAAAGGTGATTGCAGATCCTGGCCCAAGACAGGTCACACTGTAGGGAGTGCAAGAAGTGTCCCATGGGGGGCTTGTCAATGAGTGAATGTACTGTCGGGTGTGAGGTCCAGAAATTATAGGGCGAATTGGCAAGCAAAGCCTTCCTATAGAGAGTGAGGACAGGGAGTTATTCCTCTGGATGTGCTTTGAGGGCACTGAGACTCGTAACTTGGCCTGGCCATGCCACAGAGCACCACCAGGGAGCACCATAGAGGGCTTCAAAGGTGGCTATCCAGCCCTGAGCATAACTATTTGAACAAATCTTCCCTTATAGTGGCTGACAAATAGTCAGCCCAGGTAAATGAAGTCTCCCTGCTGAGAGATGATGCTGACAGACATTGCCACCCTCTGGAGAGATTCCTCAGTTCCCCATCCAATCCCTGGTTGGGATCCTGGTGTAGGGTTACCGTCCCCATAAAAAGCATAGCTCTCCCAAATCTTACAGTCTGCTTCAAGGGCGCCTCTCCATGGGGTTACCTGCCCCACTGTTGTCGTGATTCATCCCTCAGTGGTGTGGCATCACATCCTTGGGTACCAATGGCCCGTAACTTCCTGGCAAAAGAAAAGGGGCAATGTTGGGGGCCATGTGCCTGCCTTGAACTATGCCCTAGTTTTGGGTTAGGCAGAAGACAATCTCGTGCACAGAAGTGCTGTTGGAAGCAGGAGTTTTCATTAGGCAAAATGATTTACTTCTGAGGAGAAGTTTATTTTTCACCCAAGACTGAGGTCATGTGAAGATCTTTGAGGGAAGCCAATCATATCTTAAGTTATTTTGCCTGTGTCAGTATTGTTTTGCTCACCTCACAGTATAAATAGGGGAGACTTATGAAAGGCAAGCTGCTTCAGTGGGACTGGCAGCTCTCCTGAGTCTGTCCTGTTTTTTCTCTCTCTCCCCCTCTATCTCTACATTTTCTCATCCTCACTCCCCGCTTTGGGTGTGGTCTGATTTCTGCCGGCGCGGGCTCTGGCAGGGAAGAGTGTTTATTGCTGCCCCTCAAACAACTGAAGAGGGTTTCCAGCTTCAAATAGGCTGTCAATCTCATGGCCAGTGGCTGGGCACTCCCGAATCCACAATTTACCAGCATGCTAAGATCCTCTTCTCATGACTAAATTGTTTAAAAATCAGAATGCTATGAACTTTGCTCTCTTGGAAGAAGGTCCTGGCCATTTGGGGAGACCAGAAGATTGACAAGTAAACACTCAAAATAACACCTTGGTCCAGGAAGGAGACAAAGAAGGGAAGGAAGGGAGGGAAGGGAGGAAAGAAGGGAGGGAAGGGAGGGAAGGGAGGAAGGGAGGAAGGAAAGGAGGGAGGGAAGGAAATGTTTAGTTACCAAAAATACTTTTCAACTGAAAGGAAAACAGCAGAGACAGACTGAAGGTTCCCGATGGGGGCTTTCCCGGGGAGGCTGCTATCGGTACCCACTGCCCCTTCCCCTCTGCCTAGCCAAATTTCCTCCCAGTTCCTGAGTCTCTCCAGTTAATCTAGCTCCTAAGGTTTGGCCAACATGTTTAGTTCAGTGCCTCTTTCAATAACATCTTGAGTGCACTTAGCTCTTACCTCCAAAGGGATATAGTATAGTACTCTGGTCACCCGTGGGGTCACCACCAGCTTTATTATTGCACATAACCTTCGCAGACAAGCCTTATCTGTCCACCTTTCACTAGGTATGCATGTGTGACCTTACCTTCAAGATTTTTTTGTTGCAGTCACTGTCACTGGGGACATACAAACCCATTATATGCTGAGGTCGGGGCTGGGAGGTGGGTCATGACGGCAATAGATATCTTGTTTCCCAACTTCATTTCCAAGAAAAAGTCAACAGGGCACCCCTGAACCTCAGAGACTCTTTAGTGTACATACTTACTAGTTTCTCTTGCTTCCTGGCCGCCATAGCCACAAATTGGCCAGGGGTTCTGATGTAAGAAACTACTTCATGAAAACACAGAAACCTTTCAAGATATAAGAACAGCAGTGACTTTCTGAATGGCATTCTAGCAGCCCAGGAAATCATTTTAAGTTTTGACAAGTGGGATTTCAGGAAATGAAAAGTCCCTGTACAGCAAAAGAAACTATTCACAGAGTGAAGAGACAGCCTACCGAATGGGAGAAAAATCTTTTCCAGCTGTTTATCTGGAGGGGATTCACAGTCAGAAACATATAAAGAACTGAAAAAAAGAAATATAAAAAACCAAACAATCAAATCAATAAGTTGGTAAATGAACTGAATAGACACTTTTCAAGAAAGACAATGCAAATAAATAGTAAATATGTGAAAAAAATGTTCAACATTTTTAGCCATCAAGGAAATACAGATTAAAACTACATTGAGATCCTGTCTTACCTCAGAGCCAATTATAATCATCAGGTGGACAAAAATCAATACTGGTGAGGTTGTGAAGGCAAAAGGAACTCTGATACCCCATTAGTGGGAATGTTAATTAGTGTATCTACGGTGGAAACCAATTTGAAGTTTGCTCACAAAACTAAATTTAGACCTACCATCTGAACCAGCAATACCACTCCTGGGTGTAGACCTGAAGAAACCAAAGCAAGCATACACTGGAGATTCCTGCACAGCTGTGTGTACTGTCACACCATTCATAACACCACGCTGTGGAGTCAGCCTAGATAGCCAACAGCTGACAAAGTACGGAAAAGGCAAATCATGTCATTTGCATAAAGACAAGTGTAATAAGCCAGACTTAGAAATTCAGGTACTGGGGACTGGAGAGATGGTTTATCCATGGGCATTGCTGAACATGGGTGTCCTTACATACATGTATGCAATACGCTCTACAATAAAATAAGAATAAGATATTTTTGAAGAAAGACAAGTATTGCATGTCTCATTTCAAATGAGGAATCTGTTAAAGGAGAAAGGGGGCGTGACAATGGGAAGAGGACTGTCAGGGAGGAGGAAGGGGGCAAAAGGAGCAGGGACAGAAGAGAGTCATGGAGGATGAACACGATTAAAGTATACTACACGCACACAGGAAAATATCACAAGCAAGTCCATGATTCTGTATAATTTAATAGACTATTAGAAATTTTAAAGCTTTGCCATTGAAAACAAAAAAACTGCCTCATACTGACCACCATTAAAACAACATCTGGCTACCTTCAGGCTGTCCTGAAGGCAGGGACTCAGCCCTGAGGCCATGTTGCTCCTAATTTGGCTGTCCACAGCTCAGCAGAGATGCAGGGACTTCAAGGTAGAAAGGAGTAGAGACTGAGTCTTCTAGCACATTCTACCTGCAGGAGAATGTGTCCTTCCAGCTCTCAGTCTCTGCCAGATACATGATGCTGGATCTGGTTAACTTTCCCTCAGACCCCTTGGCTACCTGAGAGGCCCTGTGACCCATTCAACAGCAATGGGATGTCAAAGACTATACAAATGGCTCTGTAGCTGATTATACATTATGGGGCTCCCCAGAATGTGACTGCTTTTAGTTCTTAGCCAGTGTCTCTGACAAAGGGCAGAACCCAGGAAACAACTCATTTGGTTAAACATTAAACATTCTTCTTATAGTAGCCAACAAATGGCTCGCTCTTAACATTTACCATAAACTATTAGGTCACTGCTTAAAAACTGTCCCCTTCATGTTAAATGGAGAATCTCACACTTCAGATACTCAAAATGCAAATCAAAATAATACATGTTTCTGTGTATACTGAGCCCACAGCACAAGGCCATTCCAGGAGAGTCCTTATTACTTTCAGAGTAACAGGTATTACTAACAGCATCCAAGGTACACACTTCACTCTCAGAACACAAAGTGCTCAGCTGACAGAAGAAAGGTGTCACTGGATAGGACACAAATATCCCTGAAAACTAGATTAGTTGAGATATGTTGTGGTTTCTACAAACAAAAAACCAAATCCTTCAAACAAACCCCTTAAGGAGTTACTGTTTTTCATTAGGACTTAACCCATCTATAAATTTCCCATCTTGCCATCATCTCATAAAAACAGATGGACCAGTGAAGAGCCCAAATTATTCCAAGATCAATTAACTATATATTGTCTCTCTGCCAAGTTGCTGATCATGTGATATGGGACCACTTGAACCTCAGCTACCACCATAAACAACAAAACTCAGCAAGTACGGCTATGCGCTATTATTGTGATTTGATCCTATTCCTCCTGGTTTGGATGTGTTCATTAGTTCACAATCCAGAGGCCCAGATCTTCCAAAGACATCCTCTAATAGCAATGAAATTAACAAGAAGGAAGAAACATCCTGCAGAAGAGAAAATCTTCTGTGTCATTGAGGGTGTTTAGATTTTTGAGTTCTTTATATCAAAGAAATAATCAAATCATTAAGTGAGCAGATTGAATAGACCCTTCCAAATGCTCAGGTAACCATCAGCTGCAGTATGGGCTCTTGTGGAAAAGGCACCCAAGCCCTACATTCCCAGATGACACTGAGTATGCTATCCCAGGAGCTCACCATTGAATAGGACATAGCCTCAGACCATATGACCCAAATGTTTTCTAATGGGATGTGAAAACCTGCGAGTGACAAAGTGTTACCATTAGTAACCATCTGAGAGCCAGCCATGGGCCGAATCAGCCAGGTCTTGAGGACAGGAGCCAAATCAAAATCATTTTGGCATTCCCCTGAGTATCCAGCACTTTGCATAGAAGAGTTGCTGCACAATAATTGAATCTGTAGCCTCCACTTGCCCCCATTGTTGAGTTGTCTCTGTATAGTTGTAGGCTCTTGAGAAATGGTTCTCCGCCTTTGGCTACGTGATCTGTCCCTAGTCACAGAGCCCCAGGCTTCCCTCAACATAGCAATTAACCCCTCTACTGTTATCAAGTATAAACCTATTCTCTTATTGTCTGTCATCTCCCTGAGGACAAAGACTACAGTAATCATGACCACATTCCTGACAGCCAGTGGCAGGCACGTCCTGTGGGTCTTTGGGTGAATGAAGGAGTGAAAGATGGAAACAATGATTGAGTGGTTAAATGAATGAGGTCTCATTAGCGTCCAGCCCCACTCTTCTTAGAGCCAAGCATACATAGTCTTGTTCTTCTCCTCTCCAAAGAGGACTGCATCAGAGACTCGACTCTCTGGGTCTTTACTCTTCCATTCATACCCTTATGGGCCTTTCCAGAGTTGTTTCTGGGGTTCTCAGCAGAAACAGACATCTTCATTACTTATGAGAAGGAACATGGTCAGATGTCAACATGGCAGTCTCACCAGAGCCAGAGCCACTTGTCCTCTCCCTTTCCTTCCTTTCCAAGGGACAATTGGAGCTTTTTGTAATACGTGTGGGCTAGAAGCTGAAAATTCAACAAAAGACTTTCTAGAACTGTCTTCCATATACATGTGTATATGTGTGTTCTGTGTCATGAGCATGTGTGTGCACATGTGTATATAGGTAGATGCAAAGATACCTTTTTAAAAAGAATATTAGCTGTTAAAAATAACTTCCTACTGGAGGCTAGAGTGATGGTTCAGTGCTTGGGAACACTGGTGCTCTCACAGAGGACCAGGTTTGAATCCCAGCACCTACATGGCAGCTAATTGCTGTCCATGTTCCAGGGGGCCCAAACCTTCTCTGTCCTTCACAGGGATTGCACAACATGGGTGCACTTACATACATGCAGGCAACACATATATACACATGAAAAATAAAAATAAATAAAAATTTAAAATAATAATAATTTCCTTTAAAAATCCTGAGATGATCAAAATCTTGATTTAGAGAAAAATGTATTATAAAAGAAAACTGACAAAAATTTTCTAGAAATAACTGAAATAAATAACTCTGTTACTGGAGGAGGAAAGAAACCTGATTGAGTTGTTGGTATTCTAGTATTTGAACCTATAAAAACAAACAAGAAAACCTCAAGACTTTTCTTTTTTGAATTAATCTAAAATAAAAACTGGGAGTTTTTAGATGGCTTCAGAATCAGAAAGAATAATAGAACATATCTAGCAAAAAGAGTTAATACAAAGTGTTTAGGAAAGGACATCCTTAGTAAGGTAAACACATTTTAAGTGATTTCCAGTACTCTTTTTAAACTCGGAAGCTGCAGCATAAATAGTCCCTGTCTCTTAGTACTCTAAAGAAAAACTTTGGCAGCATGTATCTCTTGATTTGCTGAACAGGAATTCTGAAACCTTAGAATTTGAATTTGGAACTCATATCTTCTTCGTAGTTCCAAAAAGTGTCTTTTGATGGACTAATTGGATTTAACAGTTTAGCCCATTTCCCCATTTTCTTTGACAGTGAATAAATTTTTAACACACATCGTCTGACCCAACAGATGGATGTTGCTTTAATGCAGTAACTGGGCCTTTTCTACTTCTGTTCACAGAAGTCACATCTGAAAAAAGGATTGACCTTTGACAAACTTGGCCTGGTAATATTTCCCTTAGCTAAGGCTCACCTAAGAACCCAAACACACCCACTCATTATAATCTCTGATAACTGCACCAGTCAGGCCAGAACCTCTAGTCAAGGAACTATATGTAGTAACAAGCATAGAAATAAAATCAGATTTGAACTTGAAATCTTCTCCTAATGACCAGACTAGACGAGACAGGCATTCAATCACTGACCTTAACTGACAGTAAATACCAATTGCTCAGCTCTCTGAAAATGAAAGCTGCATTCATGATTTAATGATTTGGTAGAATCTAATGAAATCATCAAATTAAAATGAGGAGTGTTCTCTAAACATCTCATATGTAATAACAATTATGAGGGTCTGTTTTCAGAGAACATAGATCTCATTAGGAACCCAAACATTTCTGTTCCACTTAAACAGTTAGACCTAGGGAGAATTCCAGTGAGTTGCTCCTGTTAGCTATACAGTGTGAGCAAGCAATTGGGGGCTCAAGTAGATCCTGTAGTTTGGAGAACATCAGGTAGGCGAATGCATGTCGTGGCCAGGGTTCCTTTCCTAGGTGTATGTAGCATAAGACTCCACCTGCAACAGGGTGTCTGGTCCAGAATGAGCTCCCACAGATAACCTGAAGGGTGACTATTTCAAATGAAATTCCATTATTAAGAATGATCTCTTCACTAGCCTCTGGGGCTCACAGATTCATCTGCCCCACACAGTAAATTGAGATGGCTCTTGCAAACAGGGACCCAGAAACAGAAACAAGGTCCAGCAACCTCAGCCAGTCATTCTCCAAATATTCACTGAGATGGCCATGTGGGAAGCTCTTCCTGGCTCTGTGCACCTGAACTACTAATTTCTCCATCTGTGAAATGGGAAGAACTCCTGCACACCAACAGATGGAGAGGAGAAGGGGATACGGGAGTGCTCTTAATAGAACGGCACAGAACTCAATTACATGTAGCTGTTGTTTTCTTCTGTTTACAGACATCACTGCCAGGGTCCAGGTCACATCAGGGAGGGTCTCTGCAAGGCTGAGCCATGCTTCTACCTGGCCACTGCATGGAAAAGGACGAGCTTGCGAGAAGTAAGGCATACATAACTCCCGCGCCCTGGATTCTACCCAACACTCCTTGCAGGAACTGGCTCCTTAGGAGGGGCGTGACTGGGAGGAGTGTGAATAAAGCTTCAAGGCTCCACAAGTATGTGTGTTGTAAAGACCCAGCCGCTGGAGCTCCTGTATAAATAGCCCAGCCTGCTTGCCCTGCAGCGAGAGTCAGAAGGCTGCAGTCTCTCATCTGGAGCAGCACACCCGGAGGTGGTAAGAGCTAGCTAGCTCTCTTAGGAGCTTCTTTTTAAATTTTATTTATTTATCTATTTAGTGTGTGTGAGAGAGAGGAGGTAGAGGGGGCTGCACCTGCTGAGATCAGAGCACGACTTTGTGGAGTTGGCCCTCTCCTTCTACCTTTACATGAGTTCTAGGGATTGAACTCAGACCCGCAGGCTTGCATAGCAGTCTCTTTATGCCGAGTCACCTCATCAACCCCCTCTTAAGAGTTTCTTTCCCCAATCTACTTTTCCATGCTCGCACCTCCTCGGGCCCCCTCCGCCCCTGTCTGCATCACATGGGTGGAGAAGAGGAAGTTGTATCCCAGTGTCCTGAGAAATGAGTCTTCCCTGTCTCCTGTCCCCTCCTTGCTGAGTTTTACGTGTCCTGTCTCACCCTTCTGATGGCCTTTTTCTTTCCCAGTCTACAGGTGAGCAGTCACGGCCAATTCCTGAGCCCTCCCCACTTTTCAGACAAATGGCTATATAATTTTTAAAAATTAAAAGCAGAACATCAATTATTTGAGCTGTCTTGTCATGATACATCCACACCAAACCTTGCACAGCTCACAGCTTTATCACCCCTTGCTAATATCTTCTGATGGGTAGAACAAAAATGAAAAGCAGGAACTGACCCAGGAGGTCTGAACCCCCCTGCAAGTGTCCCCTCGCACTGAGGGATCTTGAGCCTTCCGTGCCTCAGGTGTTACCTGGGGTGTTACATTCACAGCTTGCTCTGTAGCAAGGTTCTGTGGATTAAGCAAAGTGAGAGTCAGAAGGGTCGGCCTTGTTGCTTAACACAGGGCAGATGTCAGACAGGGCCTCCTCTTTCATCTTTACCTGTGGTTTTCTTGTCTAGTTGATACAAGTCATACACTCAGTTTAATGCAGTATTGAAGATCATTTTATCTTTGTTTTAAAAAAGCATCAAGTAAAGGTTCTCTGTATGCCCGTTACTGCTCCACCACACGGCTCTAGATCACGCAGGATCTTTTCCTTCAGTCTTACAACCTGAAACTTGTCCCTGAAACTCATCCCTCTCCACCCTGTTTCACTTTGCCCCATCAAGTTCAATCATCTCTCCACCTCCTTGTCTTCCTGGGGCTCTTCCTCCTGAAATGTTCCCTCTGCCCCATTGCCACACCCAGCTCGGTGTACCAGATCCTGTGTGTTTTCAGCTCTGAGTCAACCTCTCTTTTCATGATACTTCCATGGCTCTTACCACACTCCATCACATCCTTTGATCACCTCTGTCCACAAAGGCTTATGGTATAGAAATCCAGACCTCTCTGGAGCTAGAAAAGGAGTTAGTGACCATTTTGTACAACACCGTGATTTTTAGAAGGGAAAAATGCCTTTCCTGAGATTAAGCTGAAGACAGCACAAGGACAAAGTCCTCAGTGAATGCTATCTAAATCCCTAGAAGTTCAGCCTCCAAGCCCTGTAAGGCCTCTGAGGCCTTTCTCGTGCACTGTGGTACTGTTCAGCAGTTAGGCTAGTCCACAGGTACTCAGTGATTATTGCATGAATGAATGAAAGACTGTGTAAATGAGAAAATGCAGAAGCAACTGAATGGAGCGGAGGGGGGCCCAGGGCTCATACTGTGGTAAAGAAATGAATGAAGAATTGCAGTTATGTGCGGTTCAAGACTGATTTGAAGTAGAAATGGGAGGGAGCAGACACAATGCTTGGCTGATGAGTCCAGGATCGACCCCAAAGTGGGCAGACCTATGTCGGGTGGAGGGGCCAGCCTGCAGCCCTGTACCACTGGATGATGCCCACCCCACTGCCTCGCCTTTCTTGCACAGGTGCTGACAGTGCCGAAGCCATGAGGATCTACGGCCTCGTCCTGCTCTCCTTCCTCCTCCTGGCCACCCAGGTGTTCTCAGAAAGAGTCAGAAATGGAGCCAAGAACTCACAGCATAACACACCTGATGGGGATCCATCTGTCACTCAGGGCAAGGCTCCGAATAAGCGAGGCAAGACATCCAAGTCCATGACCAATGGCAAGTTTGTCACCAAAGACCAAGCCACCTGCAGATGGGCTGTGACGGAGCAGGGTTTAGGCATCAGTCTGAAGGTCGAGTGCATGCGAGCAGACCATGAGTTTTCCTGTGTTTTCACTGGTGATCCAGCTGGCTGCCTCCGGCACGACAAGGACCATGTCTACTGGAAACAAATTGCCCGGACACTGCACAAACAGAAGAACATATGTGGGAACGCCAAGAGTGTCCTGAAGACCAGAGTGTGCAAAAAGAAGTTTCCAGAGTCGAATCTCAAGCTGGCAAACCTCAGTGGGCCTGGGAACAAGACCCGCAGGAAAGAAGCAGAGGTCTCTCCCAGGGAGCATAGCAAGGTCCGAGAGCCTTCCTCTGTGGAGCCAACCAAGGGCATGGAGGGCATCTCCTCCAGCCCTGCTGTGACCAAGGCCATGCCCATCAAGAACTCTGAGTGTTTAGAGGACCCAGATGTGGTCAACCAGAGGAAGACAGCCCTGGAGTTCTGTGGGGAGTCCTGGAGCTCCTTCTGCACATTCTTCCTCAACATGTTACAGGCCACATCGTGCTAATGAGCTCAAAGGGAACAGTCCTCCTAAGACATGTGGTGTCACATGCCCCATGTAAGCTGTAAAGCTCTCCGAGTTCCCCACAAGATATGAAATATTGTGTTATTGGACTATAGTTAAGTATTTAAGCATTTTATGATTTTTTTGTCTTCGTGTTTTGAAATTTGCATTATTTTCACATACTTAGATGTGCTTTTCAGAGACTTTTTACCTCAGTTTATGCCTCCATGGACCACAAAGCTAGATGCATATGAGCAACTGATGAGCCAGAGTGATAATTTCCATGCAAGGCATTTTCTGCTGTGTCCATCAGGATAATAAAGCTCAGAATTCTCAGAAACATCTCTAACCATTGTCTCCATTCTATATTTCTGGTTCTGAAGGAGCCCACGGCTCACTATGAACACATCTCCAGGTGTAAGGTGATAAAAATCTAAGGCTGCTGTCCAGTTCTGCCCATCCAAAGTCATTCCCTGATGGCCAGTTCCATATCTCTGTTTATCCACTGCCCTTTGGAGACTGATGTTTGTTGAAATATAATAATTAGGATTCCTGTTTTTAGGTGGAGTGTTCTGTGCATGGTAGGATACAGTAACTTGTCAGAGTCTCACAGATGGTTAGAGAGGAGGCGGACTTGTAGTCTGGGAAATGTATTTATTTTATTATGTGTGTATGATGTGTGAGTGGGCATGCACATATATAATGTACATGTGGGGGTCAGAGAACAACTTTGTGCAGTTGGTTCTTCCCTTCCATCTTTATGTGAATTCCAGGAAAGGAGTCAGATCCTAAAGCTCGCAGGGTAAGTTCTTTTACCCGTGGAGCCATCCCACCAGCCTCACAGGCTTGAGAACTCACTTCACAACTACCCATGCCCATCCGCCATACGTAGATCCCCTATCCTTGTAAAGCTCATGCCAGGCTTGGGGATAAAGCTGGGTTAGGCAGAGGTACCCTGTGGTAAACCATAATGGAAAGAGGTGAACATTGCCTGGAAAATCAGAACAAGCCTGTAGAAGCTGCTGGGAGCCCTGGCTTTACCTCACAGGGGTTTAACTTAGTAGTGGAGCTGGGTCCTGGAGAAGGAAATAATGTGAAGACACATTCACCACGACAGCAAAAAGATATGCGAGTCCCAGAAGTTGGGAGTGGCCAGGTGGCTGGGATGAGACACACAGGCACACCTTCCTGACTGCTTACGTTTGTGGGGAAGAGATGAAGGTGCTGTGAGTCAAGAGCCGAGGCGACAGGAATATTCCCAGTGCCTTGTCACATTCCTCCGCAAAGGAAAGTGACGCGTTGGTAAAATCCCTGTTGACGAGCCCTTGTGGTGGTGGCCGAGAGAAATGGCAGGTGGGGTGGCAACACAGCCTTCGGTTCTTCCCCGACCCCGACCCCAGGACATACTCTGAGGGAAGCAGGAAGGCTCACAGTGACACCGGAAGGGCAGCAGCAGCAGCAAACCGACAGGAGCCTCCTACCTACCGTGGGCCTGGCTCTGCTCCAAGCTTTCCCCAATGTATCCATTCATTCATTCACTGTCTCATTCATTCAAAATACAGTTGATGGAGCTTAGACTCCTCCCAGGCTGCATTCCAGGACACACAGTAGTGCACCAAAGATGCTCTATCCTGACAGCTCTTGCTGATGGGGACAGTGAGAACAAATACAATTCAACAAGAGTTAGAAGGAAAAAATCCAAGGCAGGGCAGGTTTCAGGATTAGAAGTGAGAAATGGTAAGGAGTTTTACAGGGCTGGTCAGGGGAAAGTGTGAGCCTGGATCTAACAGAGGGAGTCAGCCAGGTGATGTGTTCAAGGTTAAGAATGTTCCAGAGATGGCAATCAGCAAACGTCTTGACATCACAGATAATTTCTTTGTTCTTTGCTGTAAGTTTGTAGTACTTGCCAGGCCTTCCTCCCAGGCAGAAAGTCACAACAAAAAAAGTGGGAAATGTGTCCTGAACTTCATGATACGTTCCCGTGACTTGGACCATGTGCGACACTGCTGGGATGTCAAAGACTGAAGTGTCCTCACAGGGTAGGGTCCTGGGCCTGACCTGAAACCCTAAATATCAGCTTCAGGAAGGAAGCCAATCCTCTAGACTCTGCCTGCTATAATTTGGATCTTGACTGTCTCCCAAAGGCATACATGTTTAAGTCTTGGTCCCTACCATGGGGCCCTGTTGGAAGGTTACAGGACCTTTAAGAGGTAGGGCAGAGTGGGAGTGAGTTAGGTCGTCAGATATGTGTCCTTAAAGGGGACACTGGGAATCCAGTTTCTTCTTTCTCTTCGTGTCCTGGCTGCTACCTGATCTCATCATGATGTATTGTGGCATCATAGACCCAAAATGACAAGGCCAAAGAAAGGACCATAGACTGAAACCTCACAAACCATGAGCCAAAGCAAACCATTTCCCTCACTATTGTAGAGGATTTTTCTAGCATGCACAAGGCCCTGGGTTCAATCCTCAACACCACAATAAGATGGCTAGATGACAGGCAGATATAGATAGATAGATAGATAAATCACACACTACTCTCCTTTATATGTAAGAGTTCAACAAGTGTTCATTTAAGACTGGGTTGTGGAGGGAGGTGGGATTTTCCCTAATGAAAGCTCTTTAATGATGGGAATTGTTTGCCTTTAATTTTTATTTATATTCCTTTTTTATTTATTGTTACTGTTGTTTGAGATGTGATCTCAAGATGTAGCTCCGGTTATTCTTACACTGCTTCATTTCAAACTCACAATCTTCTTGCCTCTACCTCCCCAGTGCTGGGCATTCATCAATGTTCAGCTTGGTTTTATATTTCTAGAGACCAGAAAGTGGCCAGGTGTGCCACCTTTAACAACCCCTAACAGGTGGTGCTGGCACCTCATTTTCTCATTTAGTCCACAGCGATGCTGCCTGACAGAGCTCCTCAACCTATTGTAGATAAGGGAGCTGAGACTCAGAAAAGCTGAGGAAACTGTCAGAGCCATGAAACCCTGAGAGGCAGAACCCATGAGAAGCCCGGTCTGATCACAAGCCCCTTTTCCTGGGAAACTTCAGCCTTCCTTCACCAGACAAGAAAATGGTATCTTTTACAGGATTCAGACATGGGCATGAACCTAGATGTAAACAAAATAAGTCAGACCCTTCCATATGTGACCCTCTCTTCCAAGTTTTACAAAGAGAACATTCTAGAAACTAACAATTACATTTATGTTTAATTTTCCATCCTAATCACATCCTGAGGGAAGATTTTAAGATTTTAAAGAAAAAAATAAGCAAAAGATAATCCAAGCTTTATACTGGATCCAAGTTGCCACTGTAAATGTTCTGTTAGAACTTCCTAGATATAAAATAGAGAGGCTATCGTGTGTGTGTGTGTGTGTGTGTGTGTGTGAGAGAAAGATTTAAGATGTGCTTTCCTTTGATGGTAACAGATGGATTTTTAGGTAGGCAGGAGCTACTGAAGGGAGGCATGTCTTCACCCCCAGAGCCACTCAGAGCAGGAGCGTCTCTCTGCCCTTATAAACCCATAATTCAGCAGGAGGGCCTCTTCCCTCCAGCACCCCCAGCTCTGCGTGGTAATTCACTAGTGCAGACTTGAATCACCGGGCTCCAGTACGTCACACCTGGCCTCCTTCCCATTCACCTTCTTCCTTAATCGTCCTCCTAAATTGCTGTTGGCAGAACAAGCAAAAGATACCAAAGTGTCAGGGGTTGCAAGCTCCTGCACAGCTCCAAGTCCAGCCACCCTCCCATACCTTGGTTTTCATACCTCAGGTACTACGCACACCTTGAGACATCTTCCTCAAAAATATGCCAGAGAGTGAACAACATGTAAGAAGATATTTATTAGAGGCCATTCAAATAAGGGATCAGGAAAGGTAGAAGAGTCCCGAAAAAAAGCTGGGCTGGGAACTGGAGAGTTGGATTTGGGCTCTTCGGGACAGGTTTTCACAATGTACTTGGAAATGGGGTGATCACAGAAGCCTGTCTGGATCATCCACACAGTGGCACTCAGTGCAAGGCTCAGCATAAGGAGCATCTTCTATAAACACTGGCTGAGTGAGTTTGAGAAGAAATCACTGTAAGAAAAAGACAGACTTCGGGTGAGAAGAAAACTGAGTTTCAGTTTCCACTTGTGCGGGTTGGGGAAGTTATTTCACCTGTGCTCCCCTCTATAAAATGGGAGTATGCGACTGCATCTGCTAAGAATGATACCGATTAATAGCAAAAGTGTGGTCCTCACGCAGGAATTCTCATTAAGAAAGAGCTTGTTATCTGTGAATGAAGCAGGTGTGTTAGCTGAGGAGAGATGACAGGTTGTTTTCTAGGAAAGCACATGAGACTCAGGAATTTCCTGCCTGTGAGGTGCACTGTGGCTGCCCCAAGTCCAAGAGGATTTTTTGCTACCTCATGACCCTCGGGTGCCCACTCTCTCTCACACACACACAGACACACTGCATCCTCCTCCTCATTCTGAGCTTAGGGTACCATCTGGCCCTGCTCCCTAGCTCACCTCTTCCAGAGTCTGTTGCGTTCCATGCTGACTGTATACTGGTGAGGTCCACACTTTTCCCTCCAGCCAGACTTCACCCTAGGCACCTTGTTCCTCCCCTGTTCAGGTCATGGTGACCCATGACACATCCTTCCAATTGCCCAGGTTGGAAACCTTCAGTAGTTCTGTTAGATTTCTCTTGCACTTGGTGTGTATCCAACTCACTTCCAAGTCCTGTCCTGTCCACCTTCAAACTGCTCCAAGATATGATATGATGCTTTGTTGTCACAGCCTGGGCCAAGCCCAGCCCCTCTGGCCAGGGTGATTGTGATAGTGTCCTGATGGATGTCCGCGTTCCCACCCTATCTCTTGCAGTCTTCTCTAGCACAGTAGCTAGAGAACCCTCCCATCTTGTCACCTCCTTTCTTTGCCAAAAACCCGTTAATGTTCATCATGTCATTCAGAGCAAACCCTAAAATGTCTTGGCATTTTAATGCTTTACTAAGCTATGTGATCTAGCTTCCTTCCATGATTTCCAACATTACACCACGTGAGGTAACCCCTGCTTACTCTGCCCCACGTTGCTCCTGAAACTTGCCCAGAGCATCCCACCACTGGCCTTTTGTCCATGCTGTTCACTGTACCAGGAAAGCTACCTTATGGTTTTCAGAGCTCTGTTCAAAAGCCACCTTAGTGCTCAACCTTCCCCATTCCAGCTGTCACCACGTGGCATGAACTGAAGGGACTGGCAAGAGCATGACGTGGTCCCAGCCAGCAGGAGATGGGGCAGAGGGACCGGCTGCAAGGCAGAGATGCTGCCTTTAAAGCAAAGGGGCCCAGCTCTGAGAGGGCTGTTTTCTCAGGAAGGCAGTAAGCAAACGATTCTGAACCCCCTTTAAAGACTGTGCCAGCTCTTTCTAGCAGGCTCAGCACTCTGCCACGTACCTGGCATTTCCTCCAGGCAAGTTGGAAAGGCTGATGTGACAGGAAAGAAGAGCCCTGGTGGGCTCTGGGAACAGAGGCCTAGATTCAGATGCCAGCTACTTACCAGTTACATGTGCTGGACACACTTCACAGCATCCCTAAGCCTTGCTTTATTCCTTCCTTCAGCAAGCATCACTGTGTGTTTGATCACATGCTGGCTGCTGGAGACACACACTGAGGAAGAACGTCCAGTGTTCACGGACCAGGTCCCTCGGGACAGGCAGCACATGCAGGAATTACCTCACTTGTCCTCACAGTCTCCCCTGGAGGAGCCACTGAGGAGAGCCTGCTCCCAGTTACCTTGTGTTCTGAAAAGCATTTTGGCTATGCACTAATCTATAAAGCAGCAGTTTGACCTGAGTGGCTCCATTTTGAGTGTACATACCAAGAAAGCATGACTCTGTGTCTTGTTTACACAACTGAACAGCTACTGGCTTCGGCACACTAGGAAGCCCATGCTGACAAATCATTCTGTCCATAAATAATGATGTCTGTGAGTATATCACATCACATCGGAGAAGGAGGAGGAGGCTGGAGAGTTGGTTCAGTGGTTAAGAGCACTGGCTCCTCTGGCAGAGGACCCAGGTTCAGCACCCATATGGCTGCAAACAACTGTCCAGAACAGTTCTATGGCAATCTAAGGCCTTCTTCTGACTCTGAGAGCAATACATGGCACAGGTGCACTTATATACATGCAGGAAATACATTCAAACACATAAAATAAAAATAATAAAATTTTAAAAGGAGGAAGAGGAAGAGAAGAATGAGAAGGAGGAGGAAGAGGAGAAGGAGAATAAAGAAGAGGAGGGGGAAGGGAAGAGGAAGAAGAGGAGAATAAAGGAGGTGGGGAGGGGAGAGAGGAGGGAGAGAAAGGGGAGGAGCAGAGGAGGGGGAAGAGGGAGAGAAAGAGAATGAAGAGGACTGAGCTTATCAATTGCACCAGATGTGATCTCCTCCCCAGGGACCACAAGAGAAGAAAGACCCGATATCGGGATGTAGCCAGGCATGCTGACTGATCATCTGGTCACTGGTCAGTAGCCTCATCTAGGAAAACTTGCCACAGCAAAAGACCTCTGCCTCTGCCCTCAGGTTCCAGCTTGTGAGCAGTTTCTCTTGCAGTTGATACATAATCCACTTCAAGTTGACACTCCAAATGGCCTGCCACCAGGTCCTGCATTTTGCCACCATGCACTTGAACAGCTTTGCACCTGTCTTTGGTAAGACTTTTCCTTGCAATTAGGTTGGTTCTGTGCTTCCACCCACAGGACGGTCACTCTGAGCTCTGCAGCTGATTAAACCTTTCTTAGCCATTCTGCAGCCTGGACATATATTTTTGTGTAAAGTGTAATGTGTGATTTGGGAGTTAAATTAGTAGTTTAGATTGAAATGAAAGAACCTATGATTTCTGGTGGTCATGTTTCTCACACAAAATTAACTTGATAAATGGCAGTTAACGGAACCCGACCGACATTGTCAATTTACAGTTAATAGGTCTTCTGTTGGTGGAAAGACAGAGGTGTACTGTGCATGTCTCTGATAGTATGTCTGGACAGCTAACCACCTCTACATAACAAAGCTGAAGCTGAGGAGGTGAGGAAACTCCCCAGTCATAGTCAGCAAGCAATAGACATTCTGGTTCCAAAGACCTTGCTCTTGATCACTAGAGCAATGCCAAGAAGCTGAGGGCTGGGGGCGTAGTTGATGCACAAGTCCTACAATTGGGCTCCAACCCCAGTACCATTAAAGAAGAAAAAGACGAAGACAAGATGAAGATGAAAAAGAATAAAGGAAAAAGGAAATGAGGGAGGGGGAGGGGAAGAAGGGCAGGGAAGAGAGGAGGAGGGTGAAGAAGAGGAGGAAGAGGAGGAGAATGAGGCCAAGGAAGAGGAGGGAGTCAACATAACCTTGTAGTTGCAATGTAGGAAAATTGCTGGGGTAGGTTATGGGGTGCTCTCCGAAACGAGCATCAAGTGTCAGAGGAGAGGTGAGGAGCTATCAGAAAGTCAGAGAAAGGCTATTTGAAGAGGGAATTATTGAGCCAAGACCTTTCAAATGAGGCTGCCTAGGGGAACCAAGAATCAGAAAGTGTGGTCCAGGCAGAGTCATGGAGGGAACTTAACTGTGATAAAAATTTTATAAAAGAGCCAAAGTATTGGCTTCCAGCAAGGATGTTAAGTCCCACCCACCACAAACCTCATCTGTATAAGAAAATAGTACCTTCTTCAGGCTTCAGGAGCCTAAATGGGCTGGGGACACTTCTGTAGGTAGAGCATATCCCATTTTGGCTGTTTTTAAGTCTGGGTGTTTGTGAAGCAACTGATAGGAATCGGGAAGCCACTGCAGTCAGCCCCAGGTGAGCAGGAAACTGGCTCTCCACTCTCTTCTCAGCACTTAACACCCACCACTGCTCCATCAAGGAGGATTACCAGCCTCAGTGCTGTTGGCAGTTGGAGTTGATGGGTGTTTTCGGTGGGCACTTGAGCAACTGGGAGGCTTAGCAGCATCCCTAACCTCTAGACTTCAAGGGCCTGCAGCCACCTTTCTCCCAGCTGGGGCAGTCATAATTCTCTCCAGAAGTTGTTAAACATCCCTTAGAGGCAGGATCGCCCCCAGCTAGGAAAAAAACTAGGCCATGGGTTAGTGATACCACTTCCCAGGTCCCTTAGGCTGCTTCCACAATCTGTGTTCTATAGGACAGGGAAGCCCATCTACATTTGGATGCAATTAAAGTGTGTGGGGAAGCATGAGGTGGAAGACAGGCCTTGCTGCTCCTCAATCTCCCTCTGAGGTCTTCCAGTTTTCAAAATGATGTATTTTATTTGTGCCTTGGATTGGCCCATCCTCTGTTGATATAACACGTACTGAAGTCCAGTGAGTTGTAAGGTACAGAGGCATATTCAGACTCATGGTTCTTGTCTAAGGTCGAGGAGCCACACTGCTGATGATTTTTGCTGGGAATCTTCAGTTGATGCATAGACATAAGCTTTTCCTATAATACTGGAGCCTGAGCTAGCTCTAGACCAACCCTCCATCTGCTGGCATTGACTCTGAGCAATTGTCATGCCCAGTTCTAGGCAAGACAATTCCAAAGCTCTTACATTAGGGGAAGTGGGTACAGAAGGAGGAGGCACCTTCTGGCTTGGGGGATACCTATTGCCCTGGGCACCTTCCTGTGAAAAGAATGTCCTCTACCTTGCCTGGTCTCAATGAAGGGGATGGTTTGCTTGACTCTGTCACTAGCTCTGATGGCACATCATAGTGGAAGAGTCACCAGAGAGTCACAGTGTACACAGTAGTCTTGCTTTAGAAGGTGTGCCTGAGTCTGTAAAAACAGATTTTACTGAAAATTACTTGCCTTGACTTTTCTTTGGTTGAGTACCAGATGAAGTCATTGGTCCATATTTAGAGCATGGCATGGTTTGAATATCATTTGTCATCTCTAAAGCTAGGGTTAAAATTGATTGCTGTTGTGACATATTAAGAGGTCAGATTAGGAGGGATCTGTCAGAGTGAGTAGGCTCTGTTCTCACATATAAATTAATTTCCTCATATGATTAACTTTTAAGTGGTCAATGGGTTATTTTTAATATTGGACTTGCTGTAAAATTCCATCAGGATTGTCTTACTGTTGGGAAATTGGACCATTTTCAATTTTTTATTATTAAGAAAAAATATTGGGGGATCAGAAAGATGGCGTGGTGTTTGGAAATGAGTGCTTCTCTTGCAGTTCCCAGAATCCATTTCTGGGGGCTCACAACAGCCTATGACTTCAGCTCTAGGGGGAATCAAACGCCTCTACCTCCTTGGGCAGAGAGAGAGAGAGAGAGAGAGAGAGAGAGAGAGAAAATATAAAAATAGATCCTTAAGAAAAAGAAATGCTATTATTAAAAATATCTCCAAAGAGAAACTTTCTCAGCATTCAGGATTTTTTTTTTCCTTTAGGATAAAATCATAGAAGGAAGAATAAAAAGCCCAATTTTGTTTATGGAAAAATGTACTGTATTGCTGAAAATTCAAACACTCATAAGTAAAGAGATGGTTATTGGGACTGAGAGATGCCTCAGAGGTTAAAAGCACTGGCTGCTCTTGCAGAGGATGAGGGGTTTGGTTCCCAGCACCTACCTGGTGGCTAACAACTCCGATTCCAGGTGATCTGATGTCCTCTTCTGGCCTCTTCTGACCTTCAAGGCATTGCATGAATGAATGAACTTACATTCATGCAGGCAAAACACTAATATACATAAAATAAAAATAAGTAAATATTTTTAGCTGGATGTGGTGGGACATGCCTTTAATCCCAGCACCCGGGAGGCAGAGGCAAGTAGATCTCTGTGAAATCAAGGCCAGTCTAGTCTACATAGGGAGTTCCAGGTCAGCTGAGTCTACAGGAAGACCCTGTCTCAAAAAAAACAAAACAGATTTTTTAAAAAGAGATAGATGTAATCAATATTTAAACCCATCACTTAACCATCACCTCATGGTCAATCTTACTTCATCTGCGGACCATCACCCTGTCCCTACCCACTGCGTTGTCTAGAAGCAAATTCCAGACCTCAGATCATTTCATTCACAAATGTTCCAACACGTGTTCCTAAAAGATAAGGCAAACATGTTTGAGACTCTTGGTGCATACTGCCAAACTGCCTGTTAAAGGATTGTACATCAATGTTCATTCCCACCAGCAGCACAAGGATGTAGCCATCCCTCTTCATCCTTGTCACTTTGGGTGGATCCGTTCAGTGTCCACTTTGGGGTGGCTAGGGACAACACCAAACAAAACCAATAGAGGTGACTAAAAAAATGATTGGTTACAAAGATGCTGGAAAACTAAGAGAATCAAAAGAATTCAATGAGGAAATTAAATTCATTCCAGCTGTGAAGGGCTGGGAACTAGAGCAAGAGGGGAAGATATAGAGCCAGGAGCAAGGATGTCTGGCTGCAGCTTGTGAGCCCTGGCAGGGTCACTGCTGCAACTGGAACCCTGGAAAGAGAAACCCTGAGTAGAAGTAAAACAGCAGTTACAAGAAGTTGCCACTCTACTTCTATAGAAGTCCATCAGGTCCTAAAAGTTCACTTCAGCATTGTTTACAAAGGATCAGAAACAATAGACAAAGCCTCAGGTTACGGTTAAAAAACACTAATGGGGAGAGATAACTCAGTAGTTAAGAGCACTGACTGCTCTCCTGGAGGACCTGGTTCTGTTCCCAGCACCCAAATGGTAGCTAACAACCATCTGTAACTCCAGTTCCAGGGCACTTGGGTCCCTCTTCTGGACTCCATGGGCATTGCACACATATGGTACACTTTCATACATGTAGGTGAAACTCTCATACACATAAAAATATAAAAGAAATATTAAAATATTTTATATTTTATATATTATTTAAATATTAACGAAAACACTAATAAGTCAGGATGACGTCTAAGAGATACTGTTTAATACAAGTAAGGTTGGAACACCAGTGTGCTTTCCACAACATACTTTCCATATATTTATAAATTAATATACATCTAACTCAGACCTTAACTGATACCTAATCATTTCTCAGATCTTGGACAGTAATTGTCTTTAGAAAGAGAAGGCAGAAGACTAGAACAGGAGCGAGGTGTCTGTATTCTTTCCACTTAGTAATAATCTAAACTAATCATATGAAATAACCAATGTTCTATTATTTTCGACCATCAGCTACATATGACTCAAAGTAGTATTTATTCATTAGTTCATTTGTAATTTATTTATTCATAATTCATTTATTCACTAACCAATTTTTAAAAAACCAGCCTGAAGAACTGAGATTGGTTGTATGTAGTGTGTGCTTGGGTTGGTCCATGATGTGTGATTTTGTGTTGTTTCTGGATTAAACTGGAGCAATCTCAATTATTTATGAAGAATTACTGCAAAAGGATGTCTTCCTGTGCTTTGAGTACAAATCAGCTTTATAATATCCTCAAATGAGGAAGTGTTGGGAGGCAGATGAGGGATGTGAATACTTTTCTGTCAGCTCTGAATTCTGCCAGAGGCATAAGACAAACACAGAGTAGGAAGCAAACAATCCCTCTCTCATGTTGTGTAGAAACCTGTTCACGGAGCTTAAATATATTTTCCTTTACTGAGAGAGATAAAAGACACTTGAGCAACCTTGACAATTTCTGATGAAAAACTCCTCCAGGCCCTTTACATTCCAGAGGCTGCCAGGGGTGGCTTGGGCCTCAGCTGGGTGACTAGACTTGTTCAAATTCACCAGGAGCAGCTCAGCATGCCTCAGATGCTGCAGCCGGGATAGCGGGGCGTGGAGGGTACTCGGAACACCAGCAAGCACGGAGCAGGCTGGTAGACACCAAGTGCCTTCCACATCTCACCTCACAGCAAGCTCATCAGGAAGGGGTGAACCTGCGCCCTCCCAGTTTATAGAAAATAAGGTCAAATGACCAGGCTAAGGTGGGGCAGAACCTGGATATAAACCCAGGTCTAGCTTTATCCAAAACTCATTCTACATCTTGCCAGACTATCCTCTGCTTCTAACCCTTCATCAGTTCCCATTGACTTAAAACTAGTCAGTCTCCCTTCTGTCTACTCCTTCACATCTCTGCTAGACGTCATTGCCTAAGAGAGATCACCTTCACCGCTTTCCAGAGCCTACGACCCTCTCAAGTGCCTGCTTTCTTCCTGTGCATGCTGTTTGTGCTTGGATTGCCTTGTCCCCTTGCCAGGCATAGAGAAAGCTGTCAAGAGCAAAAGGCAGAGACTAGAGTATATATCTGTATATCCAGCATTGTGTTATACACTCTCTCCTGACTGAAGTTCTATGCAGTGTGGCTTTCGGTTTTCAGAAGGGAACATCAAAGCAGGTTCAGGATTTGAGCCCAAGCAATCTGTCTTTAAATTCTCGGCTCCTAAGAACTAGGATAACCAAAGGGTTCAGTAAGAATGCACCAAATGCAGTGGAAATGAAGAGAATTTCAAACACGCTTGAGGCAGCCTTCTAGGAAGAGCCTCTGCTTAGAGGGATCTTAGGATAAAAGAACAGTGGAAGGGCCCAATAGGCCAAGGGCTAGCCTAGGATGAACAGGGGGAAACGAGGCAGGTGCCAGGCTGCACAAAGTCCTACTTGTCAGCAGCTGAGAGTCCTGGCAGAAAACATGTGTACCACATGGGGAACTGAAGCACATTTAAGGAAGGTCCTTTAACAGGGATGTAAGCAGGGCGAGGGGAAGTCAACAACTGGTAAAGAAACGCCTGAGCTAGCAGTGAGGGACCAAAGAGTGACTAATTCCTCCAAGTCGAAAGAGGCAGGCGAGAGATCGAAATCAAGGGGAGCTGCCATCACTAGTCGAAGAACTTGCAGCTCAATGGAGGCAGGAGAATAGATATGTTCTCTGCCTGGTCTGTGATACCCTTTTGATGTCTCCCAGGGGTACAGCCAAAAGCAGAGAGCTCAGCAAAGCCAGTCTGGGGAAGTCTAGTCGTCTAGGTCAGTCAGTAGAGGAAGCAGCAAATGAATCCTGAAAAGTAGGTGGAAATTATTCAGAACTTCCCGGTTAGGAGTTGACCCTGTACCCATCAGTGGCCAGGCACCTTTGAAAGGGTCAAACACCAAAGCAATCGGTCATCAGAGGCTGGATGGTGAGGGATGAGCCAGGGAAATGGAGGGTCACAGGAAGGAGATGCTAAGGAATGAAGATGACAGGAGGTGGAACTGCCCGGATTAGACTGCGCCGAATGGGGCATGGGCCAAAAGTAAAGAAATGAGAACAAGCGTTAACGTAAAAGAGGAACTGTCAGGTCTTGATGAACATGAAAGCTAGGATTTGCATTTGGATGACCAACTGACTTTCTGTGCCAGCCACTGAGATTACTGGAGGAACAGCAAATATGTTCAGACAAGGTGAGTTTTGTTTGGAATAACCTGAATTTAAGCTGCCTCAGGGACAATCAAACTGCAGATGTTCTGGAGATATTTACACTTGCATACAACTCATTGGAGATTTGGATACAAAAAGTATCAGTGGGCAAAAGTTATAAGGATGAATGAGGTCTTTCAGGAAACACTCTGAGTAGTAACACAGGTTGTCAGGGAACGAGTAGCCCATTGCCAGCCACAGAGGCATGCTTGCACAGTGGTTCCTGGGTAAATGAAGATGTGTTATTGAATGGGTGGGTGCTGTGAAATCAGTCAGACAAGAAATATTTTTGGCAAAGATTCTACAACTTACACGAAACAGCGAAGGTTGAAAAATAGAAATCCATCCAACAGAGGGACAGACAGTGAGATAATGAGCTTTAGTGAGGAAAATGAAACCTCCAAACGCACCAGGCTAGATGAAGCCTCTATGGTTGGATTAGAATCAGAGAGTTTGGAAACCAACAGCCTTCCTGTTTACATTAACGGAACATTTAATAGCACTGACTTTTTTAATTAGTTTATCTAATTTGGTGTAAGAGACTCCTGTGGTTCTCATGCCCAGATTTTTAACTTGGTGGGGAGAATAGGCAGGTTCTTTCTCAAAGCAGTTAGTTTAAGCTTTTCATTATTATACTGCTTTCCCAGAGCAACTAAGGGGTTAGCCACATGCAAAGTAAGTTGAAGAAGGGGTTTTTGTTCTGTTTGATCAAGAGCTCTGAGAACCACCGTCTCTAGGACTCATTCCTCTAACCTGGCAATATCTTGGAACTGGAATTGGCTGAATCAACAGAGAAGTCAACGTGTGACAGCTGACAAGCCGCTAGATATAAGAAATATAGGAATGTCCTGGGAAAGGGGGTGGGGACAAGTGGGACAGAGAGGTGGCATTTCTTTTGAGAAATAACATGGCAAGGTAAAATGCACTCCCTTGCATCCCAGCTCCCCATTTCCCATTAATAGAGACTCAGCTTTGCGTGGGTCAACCCCTTAGTCACCCTGGGAAAGCAGTTTAATAATGAAAAGTTTAAAGCAAATGCTTTGAGAAAGAACCTGTCTATTCCCCCTGCCAAGATCAAAGCTGGGCATGAGAACCACAGTGGTCTCTTACACCAAATGGGATAAGCTAGTAATTGATAGAGGCTCCCCATTTCCTCAGATTCTAGGAACTGGAGGCTCTGAGATAGACCAGAACAACCTCACTTCAGAGTGGATCTCTAGTCCTGTGAGTGAGACAGATATGAATTCAGGAGATCTGCTCACCCAGTGCTCATCACAAGGAAAGCCTCAACACTGAGTTGTTTCCTCAAAAGAGAGAACCTGAACTATTCCATTAATGATTGGTGGTCTGCCTTTTCCTAAAATTATGGAGACACTGAGGATGCAGAATTACATACTGCACAGTGAAATTACTAAGTATCTTTCCTCTTTTCTTGTTCTTTAACTATTGGCTTCCCGATTCTACACACACACACACACACACACATACACACACACACACAGGGGCACGCACACGCACATACACATATACCACACCTTTTGATAGTTTTCCCTTTTTTTTAAAAAAAATATTTTATTTCATATTTTTATTTGAAATTCATGGGTGTTTTATCTGCATGTATGTAAGTGTACCACATTCATGCATTGTCCTGCAGAGGCCAGAAGAGAATGTTGGATCCCCTGGAACTGGAGTTATGGATGGTTGTTAGTCACTATGTGCATACCGGGAGTCGAACTTGGGTCCTCTGGAAGAACAGCAAGCATTCTTAACCTCAGTTTTTTTCTTTCTTTTACAAGGCAGTTTCATTCACATTTAGCTTTTCAGAGCTACCACCTGGAACACTTCACAGTACCAGGCAGATGATCAGTCCTCTTGGGAACTCACCCTCTAGAAGGGGAAATATGTGGAGGAAGCAGTCTTCCTTTCTGTCTCCTACAGTCCCTTGCACTGACTTCTCCCAGGGACTCAGATACCCTCCCTCTTGCTTTGACTCTGATCTGTTAGAAAAGGGACAAGTTTGCTTATTCTCCTGTGAATGTTTATACATGTTCTTTTTGATTATGTTAAATCAACTATTAAATATTGATGTCTCAAAAAGCATAAAACGATGCTGAAGAAGTTATGTGCCATGCTAATGAATGGTGTCCGTCTGCTGGATGATGTTAAGTGGCAGTCTATGCTATCCGTTCTGGATGTAAACTACTGGCTGGATCCTGTTTCATCTAGCCCCTCTTGGGAAAGAAGGGTCACATGGCAATCCCTTTGAAATAGGGCTGTGGCCCTTGGCCCCATTAAAGTTATGCCAGGCCCCAGAGAAGGCCTTAGATAAAGCGCTTCCTGTCAGAAAGAAGCATCTATAAGAAGGTTCTGTTCACTCTCTTGGCCCAGCAGGGTCAGAGCTCTTGCTCCCTTGTAAACAGCCAGCCATTTAAGCATAGGGGTGAGGGGACTGACCCGGTTTATAGAACAGCTCCTTAGCTTGGAAAGTAAATAAGAAACCGTCTTGGAGGCAAGCCCCAAGCTCTGTGTGGTCTTCTCCTGGAAAACAAACATGGCCTGCAGAAGTTCTGACCCAAAGCCTCCTTTTCTGGAGACTGCTGGTTGAGTGCTGTGCTTCTCTTAGAGAACATGAAAGGAAGTCAAAGCGCAGCCCTACACTACAACCCTCTAAGCCACCTGCTGTAGAGAACTCTTAGGGTCCTTGGGCTCTACCCATATTCTCCTAGACTAGTACCAGAGTCAGCCACTGAGGACAACCCCTATCCCCAAGAGCTCTCTGAAAGTACTCAAAGCAGTCAGTGCCTTGCCCATTCCTTCCCATGAAGACACAGTAAAGACTCCTGCCAGTTTCCTTCTGTTCCATCCCCACCTCCTGACTGTTCATTTGGGGCCCAAGGACTGATCAGGTCAGGCCTGTTAGCTCTGGGACCGAGGATTAGTCAGGTCAGACTCACTTGCAGCAGCCTCTCCCTCTGCTCTCACAGCTGCTGTGAAGAAAATGGCAAGCCCCTGACTGAGATCCCGTCTGGGAATAGAGAGCCCAGATTCCAGGAGAATTCTAGGCTCTGGGTTCAGATTCTCATTTCCCCAAGGAAGTTTACAGACTCAGCCTGTCAGACTCCAAGACATCAGCAGACATACTGGGCACACCTTAACTGAGGTGGCCCTCCTCCCCATTCCCCTCTTCCACACCCTCTAAGTCACACATTAACAAGATCCCTTCCTCCCTTCACACTTTCCCCACACCCTCTAAGTCCCTTCTTGTCTCTCCCTGTCACCTGGAGTCAGAGATAGGCTGACTTGAAGTCCTACTGTGAGCTACTCATCAACCTAGTAGCTGAGCCCTCCCCTCTTCTTCTAAGAGCTATATGAAGGAACCCCACTCTGCCTCATGAGCCTGATGTCTTTCCTCAGAGGCCCTGCCATGCTATCTTTAGATGACATTAACAACACTTCTGACAAATGTCTTACTCAAAGGACAGTCTTCCTCAGTGTCCCCTTCGAGCTCCAACCCCAGGGCCTTTCATTGACTGACCCTTGTGGTTCCCTGCTGGCCCTGCACATGGTGTGGCACGCGCCTTCCTCTTAGGAACTTCAGCAAACTATTTTTCAGTAGTAGTCTTTTGGTCTGTCGGTCTCACCAAACCTGAATAACTAAGCCTACATTGTGTGTGTGTGCATGCATATTTGTGTGTGCACACATGTAGGTGCAGGTGCACATCTACATGTGTGTATGTATATATGTGCCTGCGTGTGCATATATATGTGTGTATGTATGTATATGTGTGTATGTGTGCCTGTATGTATGTGTGTATATATGTGTGCCTGTGTGTGTGCCTATGTGTATGTGTGTTTGTGTTGCATGTGGAAGCCAGACACTGACATTAGATATCTTCTATTACTTTCTACCTTCTATTTTGAGACTCTTGCTGAACCTGGAGTTGACCAATTCAGCTAGATTAGCTGACCAGAAAGCCCCAGGGGTTCCTCCTGCAACCACGCCTGGCTGTTACCTGGGTCACTTGGATTAGAGCTCAGATTCTAATCCACACATGTTGAGCCATCTCCTTGGGCCCCTAAATCTATATTTTCTACACTCATGTTGTGTAGAAGGCTGCAGTTGGCATGGGAAGTATCTGAATGTGGCTTAGCTTTGGCTTGGTTGAAGAAAGTCAACTTCCTTCATTAATCTGGACTCTGGCTTCACTGGGATTAACAGCATGAAAGTAAGGAGATGAGTCAGAGCTATCGTTAGTGAATTTCTCATGTGCCCCGATGAGTGGAGGCTTGTCAGTATCTAACACTTAGGTACACTCTTTCCACAAACCCCCATAGCTTGCTTGCTATATTTTTCAGTTCTGAGGATCAAACCTAGGGCCTTTCCCATTCTAGACAAGTGCTCTACCACGGACCTATGTGATTTCAGCCCTGAGCTTTCTTAAAGTAAGATGTCTGTGACACAGGGGAAAGAACACAAAACTGACCTATGAAATAAAAACCATTTTGAAAAATGTATTTGAAAACAGGTTACACATGTCCTTACTTGTGTATATGATGTCTATTTCTACATTCTTTTATTAATGAGACCAAGAATCCCAAAAAAGAACACTGATTTTGCTGGTAGCAGTGAGAGTTGCTCCTACTTTGGCCTCTCTGTCTCTACCCCTAGGGCTCAGCTCTGCCTAGCAGCCCTCAGCCTGTGCCTCCTCTCCTTCCCCACAGCTTCCCAGCCCAGAGGACTCGCACACGCATACACATCCAAGTTCTGTCCAAACCCGTTCACTGCGCACTTCCGGGCATATTTAAAACCGCAGTGCGCACATCCAAAGCAGCCCAATTCTGTAAGGATAGAGCCAGAGGGCAGAGTCACATAAGCTGAACAAAGTGGGCTCAGAACATAAATTCTATGGATTGGGGTGCTCACAAAAGGAGTCTGAGAGGAGAGTGAGCACCACCTCTTGATGGGTACAACCCCTGGGCCTTATAGAAGCCTCCTAGCAGACAGAGGGCATCTCAGGTGGTTTAAGGAAATGTGCTGGACTCTTATTGCTACCGAAACAAAGTACCAGGGGTTTAATAATAACACAAATGCATTATCTCTTCTGTCAGAGGCCCACACAGGTCTTCATGGGCAGACATCAAAGCAACTACAAGGCAGCATTCCTTTCTGGATGCTCCAGGGGAGAATCCTTGATCAGGCCCTTTCTACTCTCTGGAAACTGGCAGCCCATGCTCCTGACTATGATCCCTTCCTCATATTCACAACCAGCATCATCACCTCTCTCTGGCCACTCCTGAAGTGTCACAGTGCCCTTTGATCATAGCTGGGAAATGGTCCCTGACCGCTGGAGGGTAACTGTAATCAGACTGGGTTTACCTGATGCTCCAAGATGCTCTCTTTTACCTACGTTAAGATTCTTAACTGTATTTCTTCTCATCAGAGTTTTCTTTTTTGTTTTTTCTTTCAATGGATGGCAGTTAATACAGGCAATAGGAGCAGGCAGATACTGACTACAGTTTAGAGTGAAAAGACAGAAGAAAAAGCGACCAGTTTCTTTCTTGGTTTAAAGCTGGAAACATCCTTGTGCCTACTGGAACCGCCATCCTTGCGGAGGACAGAAATACACCAAGTGTGTCTAAGCCAAAAATGTCTCTGGTTCTACCATGGCCAGAGGCTGGAAATGCCAAATAGGGTGGGGGAGTCTGGGAGGAGTTACGTAGGGGGAGTGTGTGGGTAGAGTCAAAATAATTATCTACATATATGAGATTCTCAAAGAATAAATAATATTTTTTGACAAAGGGTCTCAGTATGTAGCACTGGGTGGCTTGGTCCTTACTATGTAGACCAGACTGTCCTTGAGTTCACAGACATCTGCCTGCCTCTGCCTCCTGAGTACTGGAATTAAAGGTGTGCACTACCATGCCTGTTAAATATAAACATTTAAAAAAATTCTTAAGCCTAATTCCATCTACATGACCCTTTTTCTCTGTAAATTAACATACTCACAGGCTCTCGGGATGAAGGTGTGGATCTCTCAGGGGAAGGCATTATTCTCACTAGCACGAGCCCAGGAACCTGCTCTGGTCTGTGATCTCAATTTTTTACACACAGGTGGTAATAATCATTGACTTTGGACATAAGAGTTTGTGGGTAGTAACAATTTTCTGCTTTTATTGTTGTTGCGAGGTAAATTGGCATTAGAAAAGAGATTTTTTAGAGGTTGCATTTTGTTTGGCTTAAGGTATAACCTGTGCTCTTTCACATGCAGATTCCATACAAACCTTATCTTCAATCACCAGCAGCAAAAAGGCAGAAGATAATTAAAAATGAAAAGGACACAGAGCAAGAGAAAGGCCAGGGAAGGAAGTATTCTAGAAGCCAGCTGTTTTCCCCGCTACCCGGGAACTTCTAGATCCCCTTTAAGGTTCTTTAGCTCATAACTATTGCCCTGATATACAAGAATATCAGTTACCTCAACCCTCTCTCCTTCAGGGGGAAACAGCAGAACTTTCCAGTAGCTGCCAATGGGACTGGGACTGGGACTGTGACAGATGAAGAGAGGTGACTGCACTGGCCAGACACAAAGGAGAACTGCAAAAGTATAAAGCAATGTCACTCTTTATAGCATGTTTGGTCTTGGGAAATGTTATTGTTATGTACAGTCATTGTACATAACACTTTCTGTGAGCATACCATGGTTTATTCTTTTTTATTTCATTTTATTCATTGATTTGTGACTGATATGTGTTCGGGTGTATTTACATACGTGCATCCTTTGTCAGGAGCTGTGCCCCTTGGTTTTTGAGACAAGCTCTCTGTTTTACTTGAATCTCGTGGAATCATTTAGCTAGCTGGCCATCCAAGGACTCACCTGTCTCTCTGCCTTCCCAGCACTAGGCAAACAGGGGCTTTCCCAAGAGTGAGGATGCGGTCTGTGTGGGCTCAGGACACCACCTACAATGCAGGAAGTTGGTTTACAAGTTCCCGAGGAAATCTGGGATGAAGAAGATGCAGTCTGTATTGCTTGGTTTAAATTTTATTTTATTTTTAATTCATTTTAAAGACAGGGTTTAACGATGGAGCCCAGGCTAGTCTCTAACGCTCTCATTCTCTCTACCTCAGCCCTGGACTGCAATGTGCAGTAGGCTGAGTTTATATTACTTAACAAATGGAGGGTCGTGGTGGGTCCGTTCCGGTTCGGGTAAGCGCGGGGATGGGCAGTTCGATGTGCGGAGTGGATACTCAATCTCTCTAAGCTTCAGTTGCCTTGTCTATAAAGTAGGACATAAAAAATAGCCCCACTTGGTAGGGTTGTGGAACCGCGCTGCGGCAACGTGCTGACCCTGTCAGTCTTACAGAGGGGACTGCGGGACTCCCTCGGAGGCGGCCATCGCCCTCTCGGACAGGAAATCTCAGTCGCTCTTTGTAAGTTCACTTTCTCCACCTCTCCCCGCCGGCGACTTAGTCACCCGCGAGGCAGCGGCTGCGGCCGGGTTACTCACAGCTCTGCCTAAGCACACCTGGGCGAGCGGAGTCCGAGGCACCGCGGGGTGAGCGGGACGCGCGCGGGCCCGCCCGCCCGGCTCCTGCCCCCGCCCCGCCGCCCACCGCCTGATGTCGCCCCATGCGCGTGGGGCCAATCAGCAGCGCCGCGGCCTGGGCAGGTGCCTGGACGTCTGCCGCGCGAGGGTGCGGACGGGCGGGTCCGGTCCTCCACCTGCCCTGGCTCGGGAACCTGCCCCGCCCCCTCCAAGAGCTGCCCCAAGCCGTCCGGGGCCCCAAATTCCTAAGGGGACTGGGGGAGGACGAAGGGGATTCTTGTTGTGGTCGTCGTCGTTTTTTTTTAAAGGAGGGTTGGCTTTTACTTAAAAAAAAATTTTTTTTTTTTTACCTCCTACGAAGTTGCAAAAACTGTAAGTGGAGGTAAAGGAAATAGGCCTGAAGGAGGGTTCCCATTTAGGGTCTGAACAAGGTGATGACTTGACCAAAAAACCCCAAGTTGTGACTTTCAAGCCACTCCCATCCCTTATGTGGGTTCCCTTAGCGCCAGGCTGTTTATCTGACGTTGACACGTTTTCTAAGGGCGCACATGGTATCTGTACTTTAGAAATTGGTTAAGACCTGTTGAACTGTTAAAAAGCGGCAGGTGCCCTGCTAAGATGCTACCGCTTTGCAGCCTGGTTTCATGACCCTTGGGAGGTTTGTGCTTGGCTCCCCAGTTCAGATCCAGGGAGGGTGATTTACACAACTGATAAAGTGACAGCCTGGACGCCAAGCCCCAGGTGAAGCCACTCTGCCTTTCCGTCTTCTTATCCCTAACAGATCAGTGACATCCAAGTGAGACATGGAATTGGACACACCGGTTTTCTGAGCCCAGGGCACGGAAACAGTGTGAGAGAAAAATATCTGTTTCATCGGTGACTGCTCAGCCGGGTTCATCTCAGAGTCTTATCAGACGCGTCTCCCAGTCTTGATTTATTCCTTCAGTTAACAAATGTGCTGAGCTAGACAGTGTTCCCAAGTTTTGCTATAATCAGGCATAAATTCTAACCTGCATGGACCTGATAATTTATGGGAGAGGGGAAGCTAGGTGATAAATGGTAAATGCAAAGATGTCAGCTATATACTAAATGAAGTGCTAAGTGAAAAGCAGGGCTTAATGAAAGATATTCGAATGCAGCTGAGGCAAAAGTGAATTGTAAACCTCTCTCTCTCTCTCTCTCTCTCTCTTTCTCTCGTGTGTGTGTGTGTGTGTGTGTGTATACAGGCACGTACCATGGCTCTTGTTTAGAAAGGTCGGAGATAAAAAGCCCAGGCCCTAAGGCTTGTTCAGCAAGGGACTTTACCAGCTCAGTCATTCCACTGACCCCTCAAGTTGCACTTTCAAATAAGGTTTCAGGATGTGGTTCATGGTTCACTGTGATGATGCTGAGGCTGGAGCATCTAAACCAGCTGGGGAGAGAAGAAGGGTGGTTGGATAGACATCAGAGTCGGGGTCAGTGCCAGTCATAACTGGGAGGACCTTGTTGGTCATTATAAATACTATTGTTCACTCCAGTGTCATGGGAGGCCACTGGATAAGTGGTCTGTCATAACAGGATCACCCCGTGCTAGGCTGACAACAGCCTGTGGGGAGTCATGAGGGGAAGAAGACCATTTAAGAGCATTCCTAGCAATTCAGTTGCTAGTGATCTATTGGCGAGATGCCAGTCACCTGGACCAAGGCGGAAGCAGTAAAGGTCTGCTGTTGGGAAATATTTTGAAGTTGGAGATAGTAGAAGTTGAGGGACTAGACACAGTTTATGATGAAGAGGAAGCAAAGGTGTTTGAAAGTTTGAAAGGAGTTGGCATTGCCAGAGACAGGAAATGCCTCATAAGGAATGTTGGCGGTGGGAGTGAGGAGGTCATCACTGCTCCTCATCCACTGCACAGGATAAGGCACAATTCTACCTGGTGAGGGGCTTGCCCCACCCTCCTGCACCCTCCTACACTATGTAGATTGGACTTTCTCACCTACCACGTAGGCAAACAACATCTTTAAAACACAGCATGGGCTACCAAATAGGACACTTGATTATATGCGGTCCTTTGTGGCTCACTAGTTCCTTCAGGCTGCTGCCTTTCTTCCTTAAAAGGCACATGTTCCCACTGCTATGTTACTATCTCACAGGGCAGCTAAAATGTGGAGTTCTGCTCATGACCAGTACTCACTGATGGAGTGCTTTTATACTTTGGCACTGCATGTGCCACATCAGATGGGAATCACAGATCTGGAATCTCAGAACTGGCATGTCTTCTTTACTTTAAGGGTTTTTATCCAATGTGTCCCAGAAGGGAATTTGACTTGTCCAAAGTATTTTAGAGGATTAGAGAGTCATGAGTAGGATATGGGGGCTCTGAATTTTAGACTAGTGTCCCTGCCACCACTGCCCACCGCACTCATTAAAGTTTGAACCTTGGGGAAGAGCCACTCCCAAACCAGAGTCCAGTTCTGGACTTTAATTGCTTAAGAATGGCCACAAAATAAGGCATTTGGAATAGAACTTCTATTCTGTTGGTGGTAGAATGCCTTCTACAACTGGCAACATCCAATCAGACTTCTAAATGAGCAAATCTTTAGCTATTTGCTGTAGACTGAGTCATAAGAGAAACATTTGTACATGATTAATTATGGTGAAGTGTTTGTAAGTGCAAATTCTGGAAACAGTCTTAGAGAACATTTACGAGGGAATCGGTAGGACACATCCATCCATCCAAGTTGTGCAGTTGTGAATAGGCTCTTATTAGCACGTAGGTACTGATGTGAAATCACAGCCATGGGAAAAAGTAAAAATATAGTGTAGTGTGTACAGTAAGATGGTCTCATTTGTACAAGAAAGCATGTTTACATAAATAAGTTTCCATATTCCTATTCTTGGTAGAGGATGTAGAGATTGATAACTACCACTGCTGCCCAGAGGGAAAACTGTGGAAGTGGCTTGTCTTTTTACATTATGTTTATACTATATAGATTTATATTTTTTTAGTCCTCCTGTTCATTTACTAGCTTTTATTTTGAAATTAACTAAATATATTAATTTAATACTAAATATTGAAGGGAAAAAAAACCTGTCAAAGAGACCTTGCCAATCTCTCCCTTCACATTGAACCAAGATGAGTAGATTGCATCACCAATTGAGGAAATCTGTCTGCAACCACTTCCCTAAGGGAGCTTGCCCATTTGACGGTTCTCTGCGTGTTCATGCTTGCTGAGGACTCTTGAGAAATTTGTAAAGTGACTCCACCACTTTGATGTCCCTGAGAGGCCAGAGATCAAAGAGAATCTAGGAAAGAACTTCCACCTGGCTCCTCTGTCCCCGTTCCTTGAGGCCTGGGCACTGAGTTTGCACGAGTGTGAATCACCAACTTTTGGACTAGGCAAGAGGACTGTACTAGTTACTTTTTCATCATGGTGATTAATTATTTGACAGAACCAGTCTAAGGGAGGAATGATTTATTTTGGCTCACAATTTCATAGGGTTCAATACATGGTAGTTTGGCCCCATTTGAGGATTGTAGTAGAGGCTGTTTAATCACATAATAGGAGAAAGGAGAGAGGAGGTGATACCTCCAAGAATCTCCCGTCCCCTGACCTACTCCTTTCAGCTCCATCTCCTAAAGTTCCCAGAACCTCCCAAAACAGTGCCTCTAGCTTGAGACTAAAGCTTTAATACATGTACTTGTAGGAGAAATTTCATATTCAAACCATAACTAGGACCTAGCATAGTGGCCACCAGCACGAGCCCAGGGAGGGAGAATCTCTGGCAGCTGTGATGTTTTTTATCTTCAATCCTGTAGCAAAGGAGTTCTGAGGTTGAGAGTGAAATGGTAAAGCTGACTCCATTTTATTCTGTCTTTTGTTTTGCCCTGTGTTTCTGCCTAGCCCCTCCCCGCCACTCTACTATAGACAGCCAGCCAGAACCAGTCCCACAAAGGCTGCACCTGTAGATTCAGGGGTACATTGTTTCCATAATACTGGGAAACTTCCAACTTAGTCTGGAAGCTCAGTATACCTACGTCTCCATGGAGCCCATTGTTTCTGCAATATGGAGAAGCTCTTTGTTGACTGAAAACCTCTTTGTTAACTGACCCGCCCTTGGTCTGGTGCAGCTATGGTGATCTAATGCAACTAGGGTTATCAGCTTTGCCCCTGAATGATGTAATTGTGGATTTAGGCTTAGCAAACCCCATTCTGTTCCTCTTGGAGTTATTTGGGGTATTAGCCCCTTTGACTGCTGGCTAATAAAGGACTCCTGTTGACCCAAAACTATCCAGCATTTCTCTGGGTATTATAACAGCTTTAGTGACTGTTTCCCTCTCCCAGTTGGATTTAAGTTCTCTGAAACTTTGTTTCACTAATAGAGTTTACTAATGTACTTTTTGATATGATGATACACATAGGATCACACATGAAATGCAGGGAGTAGAACACCACTCCTTACCCCAAGGTGTCCATGTTCTCTTCCTTAGATCTGTGCATATTTTGTTATCTTCATGGCAAAAGGAACTCTTCAGACAAAACTTAGGAACTGGTGATGAGGATGGTGTTCCTGAGATGGAGGTAGTATTCTAAAAATACCCAAGCCGATCACAGGAACCCTTACTGAGAAAAGTCTTAGCTGTGGTCAGAGGGAAATGTGACTATGATGGCTTTGAAGATGAAGGGGAGCGGCTCAGGAGCATGGAAGCCTCTAAAAGTGGAGAACAGATGGAAAGATCCTTCCTGAGGGTTTCCAGAAAGGGCCACTGCCCTCCTGGCACCTTGGTGCTAGCTCAGTAAGAACGACTGAAACTCTAACCTCTGTATGCTGGGTGTTGCAATTCCTCTCTCATTTGTGTCTTTGTCCCTTATTTATTCGTTCATTCCCATACTTATTAAAGATATATTCATTACTTCCTCTTCCTAGAACTTGACTTAAATTTCAGGAGTGCACCCCCCGGGGGCGGGGCAAGAGAACAATTAGATAGAATAGTTCTCTGGGTTCAGGCTGGCCTCAAAGAAGGAAGATCTATTTCTCAATGACAACAAAGCAGGCCAGAAGGGATCTTTGCAGGTTATGAAGATAATTCGGACTGTATTTAGTACTTTCTCTTTTGTTATTTGTACTTAAAAAAGTTTTAATTTATTTATTTTTATTTTATGCATATAAGCATTTTTCCTACATATATGCAAGTGCATTGTGTGTGTGCCAGAAGAGGGTACATATCTTCTGAACCTGGAGTTACAGACAGTTGTTAGCCACCATATGGGTGGCGGGAACTGAACCTGGGTCCTTTGCAAGAGCAGCCAGTGCTCCTAGCCACTGAGCCCCTAGCAGTCTTTTTTATTAAAAACCCAGTTTGAGTTGTGTTTTCTGCCACATGTAACCAAAAGAAAAATTTTATAAAGGGTTCAGGTTGTAGCTCAGTGATAAAGCACTTACCTAACATATGCAAGTCCCTGGCTTCGATTCTTAGTATTGGGATGGGGGGGGGGGGGAGTGGGGAGAATTTAAAACACTATTGTGCTTGTGCTTCTAAGTAACTGTGAGGTGCCCAGCCCTAAGTGGTACATCTTCAATATGACCTCTATACCTAAGGCTCGGAAACATCCTAGAAGAGGGGACAGAAAAAGTGTAAGAGTCAAAGGAACAAGACACCTACTGCTAGTTAATACATTCTAGACACGGCAGGGAAGCTGCACTAGTGACATCACCGGGCTGTGTAGTCTAACAAGATCTGCATAATGACAAAACCAGGTGACATGCCAAAGAGGGTGGGGGAAACTTCAAGGGTCCCACATTCAGACAAAGAGCTATCAATCAGTGGATGCTGAGGGAGAATCATTTGTCTCTAGGGACTAACTCCCCGAGAGGTTATCTAACCTCTAATTTCAAATGGGCAGCGCTAAACAGGTACACAGGAATGCCACTAAGCGGACTCTGTGTGTGTGTGTGTGTGTGTGTGTGTGTGCGTGCATTTATAAATGTATATATATATGTATATGTAACAATAATGATGAAAGAAAAGAACAAAAATTGAGAGGGAGTGAACTGGTGGGAGACTGGGAAGGATGGAAACGATGCAAAGATCATACTCATGTTTGAAATTCTCAAAAATAAGCAATTAAAAATTAAAAAGAACACACACACACACCAAAAAAACAAAAACCAAACCACGGCTATACATTCTAAACAACAGAAATAAAGTGTTAGGCTATCTAATGATTTTTTCTCTCAACCACTCCTGACAGCTTGAAATTGGAGGATTCTCAGCCCCTCTTCCTGTTTGGTCCAATATGACTGGTACACATCAGCAACTGCTTCAGAGCACAGCTTCATCATCGATCCTGAGTGTGGTTTCAGCACAGGCAGCACAGTGCCCTAACATGCGAGGATTAGTCAGATGCCCCATCTATTGTTCTGTAGATGAGTCTTCCATTGTAGGAGCTTCCGTGCTCAGGAAACACAGAGGAAGATACCAAGAAGTGAAACTGGTGTTGATGGGTGGGAAGGTGAAGAGTGCTGATGGGCTGTCAGGGAAACTCCTGCTGACTCATCGACTCCCATTGGTTTCCCCAAGTCCACTGAGTAGCTGTGATGGTTAAGGGAAGTCAGTTTGGGACAGGCATGGTGGCACCTGCCTTCAACCCCAGCACTTGGGAAATGAAGATGGAAAAATTTGGAGTACAAAGTCATCCTGGGCTGCAGAGTGAGTTTGGGACCAACCTGAGCTACATAAGACAATACCTCAAACAACAACAAAAGGAAGGCAATTTTGCCTATGTCTGGAGTACCTTTAATGTCATTTAACACTGGCAATAAATTCAATGAAGAATGCACTGTTTTACTTTCCAGAGTCTATCTTTGCTTGAGCCATGAGAATCAGAGAAGACACTGGATTGGATCATCGCCATCACCGTACTTGTCCTCATTAAGGGTCCTTCTTACTCAACTCTTTTGTTTTTTTTCAGCTTTCTCAAATAGCCTATGTTAATAGTTTGTGTTTTTATGTATTCCTTCACTTAGCAAACATTTGTTGCTCATACATGATGACAACCTCATACGTCCCTCTAACCTCAAAGAACGAGTAGATGCTAAAAAGCAAACACGCCGTTTTAACACATGAAGAACCACTACCTCTTGAAGGCTGGAGGAGGCTTCCTAGAAGGAGCACTGCTCAGGCTGGGCCTTGAGGCTGAGTGTGTGAGTGGGCAAGTGTGTCAGGCAGAGAGGATGGCACAGGAAGGACACATCTGAGGAGAAAAGCAGCAGCAGAGAACAGGAGCAGATGTCACCTGAGTCAAGGACCTGGAGAGTGGAAAGTGGTGGAAGCAAAGTGTAGTTTGGCCCCACCTGACAGCATCCTGAGAACGTCTCCAGGAATTTTACTTAAATTGATTTCTGAAGTACTGTATAAGGTGACAGTACTACCAACATAAGATCCATCTCAGCAAAGCTAGGGGAAAGAAATAATTCAGTATCTCCTCACACCCACAAGACTGATAAAACAGAAAAGGTAAACAATGCCAAGTGTTGGCAAGAATGGGGGGCAACTCACACTGGGAGAGTTCTTTTGGTAGTAAGTGCTAATATTGAACTTATGTGAAACTGTGACTTGACTCAGCATTCTCAGTAGAAATGCATGCCTATGTGCTGTTAATAACATAAGCACATGTCAACATGTGTTTGAAGACAAACACAACACAGAGGTTCGTTGTTCTGTTGTTAATGGAACTAACTCACAGTAGAGAGGGGTTTTCTACCTATGTATCAGGATGTCAATAGTTTGTAGAACCAGTGACCAGCAGATAGTCAAGAGTTATGACCATCTGGGTAACAGAATCCAATGCAGACAAAGATTTTGATACCTGAGGGATTAATTTAGAAGAATCTGAACCATAGTGTGGGTGAATAATTCCCTTTCAAGTAACAGATAATTAGCCATATAACAGCAGATAATTATACTACATAGATTATTTCTATTACATAACTGACCTGTTTACATTATGTAGTTAATGACTAACTTCCCTCACCTTCTTCATGGTCTAGTTATAGTTCAAATCATTCCTAGCTATTATATAGTTAAAAATACTTTATATAGTTATATACCTATTTTTAACCTTATATAAGTTTATTTAGGGTGACTGAGGTGAAGGCTCAGTGAGTACAGTACTTGCTTTGCAAGCAGAAGGACTTAAATTTGAATCCTTAGCGTCCATGTACACACTCAAAAAGAAATTCCTTCTTATTCATATGTCACTGACAATAATGAAAAATAATACCATTTGTATGGAGGGAAATTTCATGGTATGTTCCAAAGTTACAGTCACAGTTAGCCTTTAATCCAGCAGTTACACTCCCTGGAATTCATTGTATTGCATAGGTATGCTGTAAATAAAAAAATGCCATGCACACTAGGGACTTTCCTGTGGAACTGTCTGAAAAGCCAAGACTAGAAACAGCCTGGATCTCTGAAAAATCAGTAACAAGGCAGTGTGTGTGTGTGTGTGTGTGTGTGTGTGTGTGCATCTACCTATGTATATCTTACATACATGTATATTTTATATGTGAGTATATATACCCATAAAAAGTATGGCCTGAGGCACAGTCTAGATTATTCATGTATCTGAATATATGAAAAATACATATGTGAATCGCTATAGATGCAGATGGTGGGAGAAGGCATATTAGAATCAAAGGGTTTTTTATGATTGTCTTTTTTAATTTTAATTTTATGTTTATGAATATTTTGCTTACATATATATAAGCACACTATGTGCATGAAATTCCTGAAAAGGCCAGAAGAGTGAAACAGATCCCCTGGAATTGGATTTACTGATGGTTGTTAACTTCCATGTGGGTGTTGGGACTTGAACTTGGGTACTCTGCAAAAGCAGCCAGTGCTCTTAACCTCTGAGCCATCTCTCTAGCCCCATACAAAATATCTTAATCATCTTTAGACCCCTCTTCCTGATCTGCACTTCCCATAGCCCACCCCACTGGATTTCATGCATTCTGTCATACATGTTAAGGCCTACTGAATGAAGTTAGTGTTCTCAGATGTCCCTCAGTGTAAGTTTATCCACTGGGGTCTAGTTAACCTACTTAAAGTCACTCCCTCAAAGAAGATCAGCTCTTCCTCACCTAACAGTAATCAGCTGCCAATAATTCTTCAACTGAGATTGGGGCTTGCTGCCCATTTCCACAGTTGTATGCTGGGTTTTTGTCTGCTTGAGTTTGCATGGGTCTTGTGCATGCTGTAGGTTCATATGAGCAAGGTCCCAGAAGCCTGTAAGACTGTTTCTATATGGTCATGCACCTCCTCCCCTGGCTCTTACAGTCTTTCCATCCCTCTTCTGCAATGGTCCCTGAGTCCCGGGTGGGAAAAGTTTAATATAGGAGTCCTGCCCAGGGACCCACACTCTGCAGACTCTTCTTACTCTCTATGCTTCGGCCGTTTGTGGTCTTTTGTGCTCATTGCTTTCTGCTGCATGCGGGAGTTTTGTTGATGAGCGCTGAGAGATGCATTAGTATTCTCTGCCCCTTGTTCAACTATGTTCCATGAACCTTAGGAGTAAAGATTCCACTGTAGATGTGTCTCTTAGGGTTGGACATCTGACAGCCACTTATTCTCTGTGTGTAACCAGTTGGGGAACTCTGTAGTCTCCGTCTGGTGCAAAAGAAGTTTCTTTGATGAGAAGTGACTAGCATACTTATCTATAAATATAAGAGTTTGTATATAGTATATAGTGAGAAATTACATTTGTCTAGGAATATAACATAAGATATGTCTAGGAATATCTTAGATTCTCTAAGATCTGTTAACTCTCCAGCCATGTGTAAAGGGACAATCATATGAGACAAGTATTATCAAGGGTGCAATGAGGAAAATGGGGGTACTTTAACTGGGAAGAGAGAGAGAGAGAGAGAGAGAGAGAGAAATATGTTTAACTGGTATGAAATGCTAGAGGAACATGTATTAGTTCAAAGCCTCCTGAGAGGCTATATAACAAGAAACAATGCCAGACAGGAGAAACCTCCCTTCGAGTTGTTGGTCAGGGTGGGCCAAGAGACTCCCCAAACTATAAAGGCTATTGTCACAGCCCTTGATTGCCTCCCAGAACTTGAGTAAGACCCTATTACTGAAGATAGGACATACTTCCGACACGGGACTTGGAGCAATATAGCTGGAACTGACCTGAAAGCCTCCTCCCTGAAGGCTGGCTTTCATAGCTTTGGAGGACACTATGCAAGCTGTTAAGGGAGAACATTAATCGATGGTTCAACCCCAGCTTTAAAGTCTAACAACTATAACAATGAGCTGTACATCAAAGTACACTGGCGTAGTACTGCAGCTTTATCTTGGGAGTTATCAACGCTACCTGATTGGACTTAAAGTTCGCTAATGGGTTGGGGGGCTCGCGTGGTACTATAAACATAATCAATGAATATTATTGAATTTTTCACATTTCATATAATACATCTTAATCACATTTGGGCCCTCCTCCCCTGTCTGCACCCCCTCATAGCCCCACCCCCTGATTTCATTAATTCTGTCACATATGTTAAGGCCTATCTAGTTGTCCCCAGATGTCCCTTGGTGTGAGTTCAACCACTAGAGCTCGTGAGCCTATCTAGCATCATTCCTTAGAGAAGACCAGCTTTCCTCCAACTCTCCCAGAAGTGATCAGCTGCCAGCAGTTCCTCAGCTGAGACTGAGGTTTTTGCCCATTTCCCCTTTTCTATGCTGGGTTTTTTCTGCCTGAGTTTGTATGAGATTTGTGCATGCTGTCACCATTGCTGTAAGTTCATATGAACAAATTCCCAGAAGCCTGGAGAACTCCATTTCCTGTGATCATCCACCACCCCTCACTCTTACACTCTTTCTGCCCCCTCTTCCACAGTGGTCCCTGAGCCCCGAGTGGGTGAAGTTTTACCTAGTTCTCATATTTCAGAGGATACTATGTAAGCTGCTAAGGGAGAAAAATCAATCAATGGTCCAACCTCAGCTGTAAAGCTTAATAACTACCACACTGACTCACACAGAGATCTCTGTGGGTGCATTATTATGTGGCAACTTTATCTTGAGGGGTAATCAACAGCTATCTAATTGTACTTAAAGCTTGGATCGATGGGAAGGAACTCATGTGTGGTACTTTAAACACAGTCAGTCAAATACACAAATTGGAGAGGTCATAGATCCTAGGAAAAACATTCTTTTAAACATTAGCTTAGGCATTTCCCACTCTAGAAACTGTATTTCCCAGTGTGAGTTAAACATCCCAGCTGTGAGTTCATCACTGTATGTACGACATTATATTCTAATGGTTTGCAATTCTACTTTCTCTGAATTAATCCTAGGAAGGCAGACAATTTGTCTTTTTATCACTATAATTATAGAATCTAAATATTCATAGAGAAATAATTAAACACATGCCTAAATGGGTGAGTGAGCACGTTCTTATTTAACCAGTCTTCTGTATCCACTGTAGTTATATTCTAACAGACCTTGTTAGAGCAAGTCTGGTTGTGAATACTCCATGTGCTTCTCTGCACTGTACCAGCAGTAGACCATGGGATCCTTAAATTCAATCTGTGCATATTTAAACCTAGTGACTCCCCAATATTAGCATGTTCTGTAGCTAAAGGAAATGCTCTGTCTCTGTTCCACATGCGCTTGACAGTCTCTACCATCGCTTCTGACTCCTGGATGATGCCAGGGTTACTCTGTTCAGCTCTCTCTGTGGTTTCTGCTCTTGCTCAGTCATGCCTCTGATTGTTTGTTTGAAGCTGATCTTGCTACCTGAAGATCAGGAACTGCACTGAAGGTTTCATGGGAAGAGGGAGATGCTGGTCTAATGTGGAACATGAGAAGAATGGGAAAATAGGCAAACTCCTTCACTGACATCCTTTCAAAGTCAGTCTTTCCTTTTGTTTCAGCTAAGACCTCTTAGAGAAACTAGAGAGTCAGCCCAAGTAACAGAACCACTGTAGTTCATCCCTTGTAATACTGAAGTGAGCGTGCTCAGAAACATTCGTGTCAGTCATCTTCAAACTTGTGCCCTTTGCCCAGAAATGTGTTTCCATCTTTCCTCCCAGGGTTATGACCTTAAACTGAGCATCCTAAGAAATGTAAACTTTAAACTGAGCCTGCTGGGGAATATGCCCACCCCAATATGTTTTCCTATATAAATATGTATGTGTAAATATGTGGATACAAAATAAATGAGCTCCTATGTGAATATACACGTAGGCTCCAAGCTTCTTTTCATCAAGGGGAGCACTGCTTTTGGAAATAACTCCTCGTGCTCTAGATAACATATCACTTTCTTCTGGGTTGTACTTTTTTCTGGTTATGTACTCACAAATATGTAAATTCTTCATATATATATATATATATATATATATATATATATAAAATCTCCTGAGCTCCTGTCCCATCTTCTCCATCCCAAAATTCTAAGCCTCTCTCTCTCACTCTCTCTCTCTCTCTTTCTCTCATCTCAAAAACTGAAGTTCATGTTGCTGTGCTTTGTAAAACAGTTCAATGTGTTCATAGCTTTTCAAGACAGCATAGCATTCAGACTGTAGCATGGTTGTTGCTGGCTGCTTTAAGCCATATTTACAGGGAGAATCAGAAGAAAAAACACAGAGAAAAGGATTTTAAAAACATACATTCTGCCCTAAAAGTGAGTTTAAATTTTTAGACAAAAGAGCTATGACCCTTAAAGAGACTGGTAGCATTAAAAAGAAGCCGAGGGTTTTGTACTTGCACTGTAACAATGGGAAAATGCTTTCATGACATCTTATATATTGCCCAGACCCAGTCAAATGCAGGCTCCAGGATATAAAACTGTAAACTTGTTTAAAAGGTTTTCCCTTGAGAAGAGAAGAAACAGGGCACTCTGCTTGAAAATAAATGTCTAGACAAGTGTTTTCTTGATTTCAGTTTCCTAGGCTTCAAGGATACTGCAGCTTTATCTAAAGGGGTCTGGATACTGCTCAAGCAGGTGGGAAACCTTAGCATCATCTATGTGATACTGAGTTTTATAGATATGGCGAATGCAGAAGTTAAACAGTCATGGAGTCTTCCCCTGAAATTTCAAAGCCTATGAGGTCAGTTAGTGTGGGGGTCTCTGTAGGTACCTCCTGAGTGAGCAATGTTAGAAGGCTGTCAGGAAGCCAAGGATGTAAGATCCAGGATATTGAAAAATGTCAGGAATGTGGAACATGAGCCAAGGAAAGCCACAGAAAATAGATAGATCTAGCTTAATAGAGAGGCCATGTGGGCTAGAAATGACAAGGGTATGGGGGCCAAGTGGCCACACCCACTGGGACTCACTTCATGTAACACCACAAGGTGCCACACCCACTGGAATTCACTTCATGTAACACCACAAGGTGCCACACCCACTGGGGCTCACTGCATGTAACACCACAAGGTGCCACGCCCACTGGGGCTCACTGCATGTAGCACCATATATCCCAGAAAAAGAACATGAGCTACAGGATTTCATGTTTGCCCTTCTGAATTTTGGTCTTGACTTAGACCAATCTTTCTTTAATATCTTCCTTTTTTCCCTTTTTGAGTAGGAATGTTTACTTTTTGCCATTATGTATTGGAAGGCTGTAATTTGTTTTTCTTTTACATGGGTCTCACATCTGTGAATCTGAGGAGATGTTGAACTGGGTTTTTGAATAATATTGGAATTGTTGAATATGGGGGCTCATGGAGACAGATTAAATGCAGTTTGCATTAAGAGATGGGCACGTGCCTTTGGGGAGGCCAGAGATGGAGTAATAAGACTTATAAGGAGATGTGTTTTGGTATCGAATTGTTAAGGGGAAAATTTGTAAATGATAGCATGAATGTCAACTTCATGGGCTTAAGAGATATCTAAGAGAGCAGTTACCAGCCCTTCTGGCGTATCTGTGAGGGCATTTTCGAAGAGATTAGGTTGAGGGCTGAAATGCCCTGCCTGGATCGGCCCTATGATGGATTCATGTAATAACAATGCTATCGGGAGGTGGTCACAGGTAGGAGGTGGGGCCTACTTGAAGGAGTATGTCACTGGAGTGTGTCTTCGGGAGATACTTCTTACATGGCTACTTCCTGTATTCCCTTTTCAGCGTTTCTTTCAGTGTTTGTACTGCCTATCCCTCACCGTCACGCACTAAGACCTGGAACTGGGAGCCCAAATAATTCCTCCTCCCCTTTTTAACTGTTCTTGGGCATTTGGGGCGGAATGATGTTAAAACAATTAGTACAGTGATATTTAGAGACAGACTCGAAGAGGAAGAACTCTGTTTCGGAGAGAGAATTTCAAGCAAGCGGAAGAACAGGAAGCAAGATCCTGAGGCAAATGTGAGTCTGCTGAGGTCACAGGAGGTAGGAGCGTGGGTGGGACTGGAGAAGAGCACACTGTAGAAGGATGGAAAAGGAGACCTGAGTGGTATCATGTCCTTGACACCCACAGTAAGGGTCTCAGGCAGTGGGTTCAAGAAATGAGTTGAATTTCCACAGGGAACTCTGTAAAGATACGCAAATGAAAAACAATGATAAAACCATTAAAATGACTGATAATGAAAAAGATTTAAAAAAATAAAACCAAACATGAGTTTCTAGAAATTTCTTCCCGTGTCTGTGAGGCTGTACTATGTTCCTTTATTTCTCTGGGTCTCAGATCTCTCCTCCATGAAATTCAGTGTTTCCTTCACATTATATTTAATGCTTTTTGGTCTAAAAATTCCTGAATAGTATTTGCTCAAGCATCCCCAAGGGGAGATTAAAAAGCAGTGTGTACCTCCCTAAATTAGAAGCCTGTGCTAATCCTCATTAATCCATACCAGCCTGGTCTTTGACTCCTACAGGTAGTTAGGATTATATAAAATGAATGACAGCAATAAACATGTCCTTGGCTTTTTGCCGAGGAGGTGTTCCGGGAACAAAAACTAAACATCAACAAGAAAGGTAACCCTGGAGATGGGGAGGGACTTCCTCTCTACTTTTACTGTCTGAGAATTAGGAGGAAAGGACTGGTTCTATTTCCTCAATGAGCAAAGGTAGAATTCAGTTTTCTCTTAGTCGAAAAAGAAATGTCAGAAGAGTTGGTTTCTAAAGCAGAACAACGGCAAAGTTCTGCCTCCTCCCAGTGCCTCGACCTCCCCCATTCAGTCCTTGAACTCTAGAATTTCACCACGCTCTACCTTGACCCAAGTCTGTCTCCTGTTTGTTTGGGACACTTGGCATATTCTTCCAACTTTGAAATTCAAGTCCTTCAGCTCAGAACACTGCTGTGGGTGTTTTGTTTGTGGTTTCCTCCCTTTCCATGTTTTGGTGATGCTGTTGATTTCCTGCAACTTTCTTAAAGGATGCTGACCTTTGGTCTGATTCTTTCATTTTGTTTTCTACACTTAATTTCCAACACTTTTGCTTTCTAACTTATGAAATGATGTTTCAGTCTTTCCACTGAATTTTTATATTTCTGCAAAATTTTTGACTTCCCAAAGCTGTTTTGTTTTTCCTGAATATTTTTCTCTTTCTAAAATTAGCTTTATTCATGGCTTTTCTCATTGGCGTGACAAAAGCAACTCAGGCAGCAAGGGTTTATTTTGACTCAGAGTTGAGGTTACAGTCTGCTGTGGTGTCAGGAGCGAGAGGCAGCTGGTCACATGGTGTCCAGTCAGGAAGCAAAGATGATGCTGGTGCTCAGTCCGCTTTCTCCTTTTTATCCAGTCTTGGACCCCAGCCCATGGAATGGTGCCACTCCCGTTGAGTATACATCTTCCCACTTCCAGCAACCCAGTCTTGAAAGTCCCTCACAGACAGGCCCAGGGGTTTGTCTCCTAAGAGATTCTGGATCTCATCGTGTTGACAATCAATATTAGCCACCCTGGTAGCATTTTGTTCTTGTTTTCTTTTCCTTTATCTAAAAACGCCAGCTTTTTGCTCAAGTCTTCATTGCCTAACTTCCACCAGATGTTTTTCTACTTGTCTGTGTGTCTAACTGTAATGCCCAGAGAATGGACTCCCCAAAGACCACCAAGGAGCCCAGAGTTTATGCAAAAACAAAGAGGCTTTATTCAAGCTTAAGCCCGGACTCTCAGACCTCACCAACACAGTGGATCTGTGCTGACAGCCTCGATCCTAAAGAGTGTGGGCCTTTTATTGACTAGAGACAAAGAGAGGAAGGGCATCACAGGGGGCATTATGATTGGTCAGGGGAGACAGCATGTTCCAAGCACATTTTAAATTGACTGGGGAATCATCCAGGGGGTTCTCATTGGTGGAGGCTGTCCTCAGAGCAATGGAATGTGCTGTCTGCTGTCTTCAGGGCTACAAGGTTCTGTTTTATTCCTTACAAGGTCTCAACATGCTCTTTCTTGCCTGACGTGCCTGGGCTTGCCTAATTTATAACCTTGTGGCTGCAACTGAAAACTTACAGCAAAAGCTGACAAAATACAGAAGTTAGCCTCTAGCCTTAAAATGGAGTCCAACTTAAAACGGAGTCCCTCCAGCCAGTCCCCACACTAACTTCATTCCTCTGGCATTTAGTGATTTCTGTTTATCTTCTTTACCCATCAGGATGACTAGACCACGATGCCATCATAAATAAAATGAAACCTTCAGAAGCTTAAAATCACTGCTTCACATTTGCTCATGGAGCATGTCCACAGATTAGTAAGGGGGTTTCCATGGCATCTTCCCTCAAGGGCACAGGAGTCTGCATTCTATGTCTGCTTGTGCTCTGAAAGTCAGGAGAAAGAGTACCGACTTTCAAAGTTTTTCTAGAGTGACACCATGACTTCCTTTTGTGCCATTTTGTAAAGTTCCTCCATTTTGGTTAAACTGTGATAATCAAAAAACTAGAGTAAATTGATTTCCAGAACTAAAGTAACTTGGCTTCCCAGGGTCACTCGAGAAAGGTGCTCTAAATGGTTCCTGAAGATGTTGGTTATGATGACCCCAGGCTTCAGCACTCTGTTCCCAGGTGAGGGAAGGAAGCTGGAGCAAAATCCCGGCAAAATCAGAATGTAAGTTTAGCTCCTTCATTTGGTTCTTACTGACACCAGTGCTCTTCTATGCATCACCCAAGTTCTACAGACCCTCTCTGCTTTATCCTAAGAAAAACCTCTTCACAGGAGGGAGGAGTGGCTCCAGGAGCCACAGTGAAGATTTTCCACTGATTCTTGTACAGACTTTTAAGCAATCCTCCATCTTACACACCACTTCCTCTGGTGGACTGGCAGTGCATCTGTTGGCCAGGGCTGCCATAACAGGAACCATAACATGGTAAGCTAAAGCAATAGTAATTTCTTTTCCTATAATTCTGTAGTGTAGAAGTCCAAACTTAAGATGATAGTAGGTTGGCTTTCTATTCTTTGCTTGTTTTATTTTTGGTTGTTTGTTTGAAGACTATCTCCTGGGCCTGTAGCTGGCAGTCTTCTTCCTCGGTCTGTATGTTATCTTCTCTCTCTACATTTCTGTCTCCTAATTGACTCTTCTTCTGGTTGTGAGCCTGAGTCTTTAATGGCTGTACCATCTCTCCAGCCCCTGATTGCCTATTCTTATGAGGAAACAATGCATATTGCATTAAAGTCACCTATATAATGTCACTTTAATTTAAGGGCCTTTTTGGAAGGCAGCTCTGCTCAGCACTATATCACCAGCACAGTGCATACCAATTTTAGCCCTTCTTTAAAGCCTTTACCTTTAGATATATAGCCCCACTCTGAGGTAATTGGCATTAGGACTTAGAAGCATAAACTTTTGGCAGAAGCAATTCATCTCACAATAAGCAGTACAGAATCAGGTGACTGTGGCCTTCCCTTGTACTAACTTCAACTTAGTTTAGGGGATTTTTAGTCCATTTAATCCTCTCTACCTTCCAAAATATGTTTGCCACTGACCCTCCTAAAATCTTGGTTTTGTTTTGCCAATCTGAAGAATGAACTCAGGGGCTCACACATGCTAGGCAAGTGTTCTATCTCTGAGCTATACCCACAGATTTTCTTGAAGTCTTTATCCTGAAGGTCATATCTTTTCTAGTCTGTCTTGTTTATGCTTATTTTGGAATGGTTTTGGAAGTCAGCAAAAGTAAATGTCAGTGTTCACTCTACTAATCATATGCCACTTATTTCAGATCTCTTAAAGGGGAAAAAGAAAAAGGAAGCTGAAAATTTCTAAACTATTGGGAAGTCTTCCTATAGCTAATTTTTCAGTTGTATAACTTGGTCTTCTAAAAGGACATCATACTGTATCTAGATGATTTATGCTTGTGTGTCTAGATTGTTAGTAAAAGTATCACTGTGTAAACACCTGAGTCAGAAGTATTAACTGATACATATGTAATATAATATATAATATTAACTGATCTCATGTATTATATATTATATATTAGGTTATATATAATATATAATTTATTCCAGGCTGGCCTTGAACTGACTTTGTAGACCAGGACAATCTTGAACTTGAAATCCTCTTGCTTCTGCTCTCAAGTGCTAGAACGAGGTACACACCACCAGCTCAGTTTATACAGTACTGGAAATCAAGTCCTGGGCTTTGTACATACTGGGCAAGCACTCTACCCACTGAGATACATTACCCCAAGCCCCAGAAGTAGTATCTCTTGAAGATGTTCTTGATATACAGCTCAGTATGCAAACCCTAAGACACCGTCTCTTGTGAGACACATGAAAGGCATAAAGTCTACCTCTGGAGAGAAGAAAAAGGAGGTTTGTGAGGTGGAGGCTGTGTCTGTTCCAAGGCTTTCAAACACAATTCCACTTGTGTGCATCTATGAATTCTGATAGAAGAAATGACTGACTATAATATGACCTCAGTTACTACAAAATGCCAAAAATATACATAATAAAAATACTAAATATCGGCAGAGAGAAGTTTACAGGAAAGCGTTGTTATTACTGTGCATCTCTGAAGTTTTCATGGTAGGAAACCAGTTTATAAAGACAAAAAGGTTAATTCCCCCTTATTCTAAGACAGAAAACCAACCAGAAGGAACAATGGTTATTGAGTACAGAGACCGTGGATGCTTTTTCTCTTTGGAGTTTCTCTAAGATTTCCAGTTTCGTTTTTTAATAGTAAGCTCTAGTGTTCTCCAAAGTAGCTCCAGGTTGAGAAACAGTGAAAGAAATAAGGCAGGCAAAAAATAGACTGTCACCCTACAATTAGAACTCTAGGTTGGAGGACTTGCTTAAAAATCAGATTTGTGCTGGCTAGCCAATTAGTCAAATAGTCTACAGATGTGCACTTGACTTTCTGTGCTGTGAGGACCACAGTTCTGAGGCATGACACAGCCCTTGGGATCCTTGAGTACTAAACATCCAGAGAACTGGCAAGGGGACACCTGTTACTCCCAAGTGCTTTCAAAGGACTGCCCTGTTCCTGTTGCTAAGTGACCACTCACAATATTTAGCTTTGAGGCATGTAGGATGATTCAGGCTAGGCCAGGCAGGATCCCTGCCTGCTGGCCTAAACCAGCTAGAACCGATATTGAGCATGCATGCGCAGTGAATGCTTCCTGGGACCTAATCTGGGGCAGCTCTCAGGCCCTAGCAGCCATCCAGGACCAATGGGAGTAATGAACTTCAGATCATCAGAGGTTCAGGACCTACCAGAATGAAGCATGTCAAATGACCAGATAAAGACCTACTCCCGTAAGCCTGGCAAAAGTATAAAGCCTGTTCCCTTCTAAAATTAAACGAGATTGTGGTTCCACTTTCTCCCGGGGTCTGTGTCGTTGACTCTGCGCCTCCTTGCCCTCTCCCCAGAGGGACCCACCCAATGGCTCCCAACATCTGGTGCCCATGGCCGCCAAAAGAGGCAGTAAGAAATCAAAGTGGAAAGCCCTGCTAAAGTGACTGGTTAGCAAGTTGCATAAATAATTGTTTGAGTTGTAGACTGGAAGTGAAATTAAGGAATAAAAATACACATGTGCACAGTGGATATCTAGGTAATTTCTGGAGCATACCTTAAGGAGCAACTAGAATTTTCTATGGGTGTCTAAGAACCGTGTTTGCTGTCACTTTGGGATTTCCCAATTGGTGGGTATGCATATTTTAATGTTTTAAGATGAGTACTTGAGCTCATAAAAGAGGAGAGAGGGAAGGAGAGAGGGGGAGCGGGAGAAAGAGAGAAAGATCCTAACAGAATCAGGGCCAAAGGAGACACCTCTCAACCCAGGGCAGGTCTCTGATTTCTCCATCTTCATTGTTACCAAACCGTGAAGCCATCTTTATGCCCCCTCATCCAACTGAATTCCCTGGGAACTTAACAGATGTTCCTGAACATGCTCCTATGTAATATTTGCCTAAACAAAATCCATGTATAAAGACAACCATGTTAAATAAACATTCAGTAATCTTTAGGATCAAAGAGCCTTGGGTGAGTGGGACTCAAGAGTGTTCATCTTCACCAAGACTGGTGAGACATGCAGGTTCCCACTTTTGTCTGTTTAAGTTATGACCATTACTTGTTTTGCTAGAACGTGGCTACAGGACCCTCTGCCTCATGCTCACTTGTCAATGATGCTCTGCAACCCTAGAACGATGTTTCAACTACCTTTCTAGCGTTTCACCAGGAGTCAAATGCTTAGCCATTCAAGTTAGCATTTTTCTTCCTTTAGAATCATGCCTTATTTTTCTCTTTTTATTAATCCAAAATGGAAACTAGCAGTAAAACAATTTGCAGAAACTATGCTCAAAAAGGATAGCCAAGAGAATCGGGGTTGGTGGGAAGAGTTCAGTTAGTAAATCAGGAGGACTTGAATTCAGTTCCCAGAACTCATGTGAAAATGCTGGGCATGGTGTATATGCACTTATAAGTCAAGTATTGGGGAGGAAAAGACTAATGACTCTTTGGGGCTCTCTGGTCAGCCAGCATAGCCTAACTGGGAGAGCCCCAGGCCACGAAGAGTCCATGTTTCTGAAAACAAGGTGGGCAGTGCCTGAGAAAGACACCAAAGGTTGTTCTTTTTGTCTCCATGTGCATGCACATGGACTCATTGGTCCACACATGTATTCCTTACATACACAAACAGGTATACACAGGCACAGGCACACATGCATGCACACACACACATACAGATACACCCTCCCCTCAATGAGCAGTAACTATTGTACTAGAGTAACACATAGAACACATAGTTTGAAGAAACCATCTAACTCACAACCGAACTCACATTTCTTTAGCATATAGCCAACCTAACTATAAGGGTACTAACAAATACAAAGACAAAAGAAATCAGAGCTCAGCTGGATGTTGGCAGTGCCCAGCCTGGGGGGCCCTGCAGGGTGATGTGCAGAGTCCTGCCTCCCCCAAGGCCCCAGGCTCTCAGGCTTCATCCCCCAGCAATAGGAAGTGCCAGCAGGCAGCAAGTGGTGCTCAGCTAAGGCCCCTCTAGAAATCCCTGTGGGTCCAGGAACCCTCCCCACACCACACAAAGTCCCATTCTCAAACCTGCATACAATGACTGGTCCAGGCTCCCACGGATGTTTTATGTAGACACCTAAGAAGAACCACAGTCGCTCCCCCAAAGTGTGCTGAGGCCTCCACTGAGACAGCATGGCTGCCAAGTTTCTTCATTCGATCCGATCTAATTCTGCTGCCTCTGCCCTTTGAGTGCTGATCCCAGGAGCACCCTCCAAGCTCTTCCAAGAGTCTGTCTCCTGATAATCTCATCTAAAACTCATCCCCAAATGGTTCAAGTTCATGAAAATACCCCAAGAGTTCTTTTCTAAAACATGAAATCCATTTTGGCTTATAATTTTGTAATTTGTTAAAAACAAATTGATTACAAGATTAAGTAGTTCATATGTTGTGAAAAGGTATTTATAAAAATAGAAATTCATTGACACCTGAGAACAAAGTCAATGTTCTCTCTCAAAACAAATATTTTCTCAGGTTCCTATATTTTTCCAGGCATTAAATTAGGTATTAAACCAACAATATAAAAGTGGTGGTTAACTTTGCATAGTAGAAACAAGGGGCTGGAGACATGACTCAGTGGTTAGGAGCACTGACTGCTCTTGCAAAGGACCAGGGTTCAATTCCCAGCATCCACTTGGCAGCTAACAACTGTCCATAATTCCAGTTCCAGGGGGATCCCATGCCCTCTTCTAACCTCCAAGGGCACTGTACAATACAGGTGCACCCACCTACATACAAGTAGAACACTCATACACGTAAAATAGACATTAAAAGTTTTTTAAAAGAAACAGATTTTTATTGTTTTCTCTTTCTAGAAACTGCCAAGTTTTACCTTGTAATTAGATGCAAAATTATAAGAATGGCCCCAGAAATCAACATTAAATATTATGGATCTGTGTGGAGCATTTCAATAAACACATTTTGCAGTTTTTGTAGAACATGTGCCCCAAATTCTCTCCATGCTCCAAAAAGCTTGGGACCTATAAAAGCGAGATGTGTCATTTCAAGAGAAGTGGAAGAACAAGCTTTGAGTGCTTCAAGATTTGGAAGCAGTAATTCTCTGGTACTGAAAGTAAACAACCTGATATTTTTAATGAACCATTTGCATGTTGAAGCTGGGAAAATGAGACCTGGGTACTTCCCATGAACTTCAGACTTAATGACAGAAGAAACAGAAACTTCCCGGTGCCACATCTTTGACAGAATGCTATAGAGAGCAAGGGGGTGCAGTCTGGACCTGAGGGTCAGGACCAACCTCTGAATATCCTGACATTCTTTATTGGCCCAATCTGGAAAATGGCACACAAAAATTATCATCACTTAGTCTACTTCAGCACCTGTTCATCTGAATATATTCTTTACTTACTACTTTTGATCTGGTCTTCAATTCAGAGAGGGAAAAATTAAGGCTAAGAGGACAAACTTTGTACAAACTATTTTTGAGTCTTATTGCTTCCCAAAATATATGTGTTTTTGCCTTTTTTGTTGCTTTTGTTAGCACAAATAAGTACATTTTATTACATTTCCCTTGCAAAAATTTGGGACTGAATTCAAAATTAAAATGTAGGCACTTTTATTGAGCCACTTTCAATTGCTAATGAATTTCTGTCAAGCCAAGAGAAAGTGAAAGATACGTTGATGCCTTCCACATTACGAGGCAGCTCGTTTCATTGATTTCATGCCAAGTCACGTCCTGGGTGGTGCTCGCTGTCTGGTTTAATTGAACATGGTGTAACCAGGGAGGAAGATCAGAAGTGAGACGGCTGGAGGGCTGGCTGACCCGCTTTTAAACAGTTTTCCCAATTTTCTCCATCTTGAGACAAAAAGCAGAGCAAGGACTTCTGGAAACTAGCAGTGTCCGCCATGTGCAAGCCTATGGTAGTTCCCCGTACAGAACTGCGTGAGTGGCCACCCTACGAGAAGGCGTGGCTAGCATCACTGCAAACTTCTCGGCCTGAGCAGGGATGAAGGGATAGCAGGTGTGGGACTGGAAGGCCTGCGTGCTTTGGTCCCTCGATGGTGCGCATGAGCGGACTCCTTCCTTGAGTCTAGTGTGCCACCCACGTTTTTCTATTTCAGAATTTTCTCCTACAGATCCTATTCCAGGTTAAATCCATTCTACGAGTTAGTGCCAGGAGACTCTCCCTCAAACAGTGTTTTCTCCCCACATGTTTGCTAACAGAAAATGTGTCAACTTCATTGTGCTGGGAATCATTAGCTTTTCAGAGCAAGAAGGATCCGGGAAATCATTTTGCTTGTGCCCTTCATTGGAGTAAAGAACTGGAAACGCAGAGAAGCGAGATTAGCATCCCGAGGCTCTTTCCCGTGACCTCGATGCCATCCTCGAGGGTATCTCCACTTGTCTGCCTCCAGGTAGATGTCGGGAGCCAACACATTCTCCCTCCACTAGTTCCACCACTGCAGAGACAGCTTGAGACAGGAACCAGAAGCCCAGGGAAATCCTGATATCTCCTGAGCAGGCTGGAACTCAGATGTGCCTTGGCTTGCAATGGTAGTATGTCCAGACAGACCCATTGTAAATGGAAGAACAGTTAACTGGAAAACGCATTTCATACACCTAGCCTAAAGACCATCATAGCTTACTTCAGGCTACCCCACACCTGTTCAGAACACTGACATTAACTGGACAAAAAAAAGGAAAATCATTAATATGAAACCTACTTTACAATGAAGTATTGAGTATCTCATGTAATGTTTTGAATACCTCTGTGCTAAAAACAACAACAAAACAAATAAACAAATTGGCAACCCAGCAAAACATGGAGTACCAGTTGTTTCCCATTATGATTGTGTGGGTAGCTGGGAATTGGGCTTACTGTTGCTGCCCAGCATTTTGAGATAAGGTATAGCTCTGTCACTAGTCCCAGAAAAGACCCAAATTCCAAAGCAGAAGCACAGTTTCTAATGAATGCTTATCACATCTGTACCATTGTGAAGCCAAAAGAACCATAGATTGACCAGTTGTAAGTTGGGACTACCAACAGCTACCGAGAATTGACCTGTTCCACATAGGGGCTAACCTAGACTCCTCTTAGTGAATGTCTTTTGGGTAGGCGATAAATGTGAGTGACAGCCTGTGTGGGAGGTTGAGAGGCTGCCTTGCTTTCTTTCTCTCCAAGCTTGGAGGACTTCCCCGCTTTCTCAAAGACTCTTGTGGAGATAGGAATAATCTAGGGACCAGGTGAAAACAAGCAAAAACTTGCTGTGTCCACATACCTCACTGCTGTCGTTTGAATGAGAAATGACCTGCATAGGCTCATGTATTTGAACATTTGGCCCTCAGTTGGTGGTGCTGTTTGAAAGTGAAGTCTTCCTGGAGGAAGTATGTCACTGGGAGAGTGCTTTGAAGAGCCCACACCCACACCCACTTTTTCTTTTCTTCCTGTGTGTGGATGGGATGCGATGTCTCTGCTTCCTGACTGCCGGACCAGCCACAGGCCCTGCTGCCATACCTGCCCTACGGTGATGAACTCTATTGTCTGGAACTGGAAGCCAAATGCACCCTTTGCTTCCCAAAGCTGCTTTTGGTCAGAATGCTTCAGCACATCCCAGCATCAGAATGAAACTAGAACACTGCCATGTTCCAATGTCCTGGACACCAAGGTTTTTTTTAGCTCGGCTTTGAGGGAGACAGGACGGTGAGATGAAATGAAATAGCAGAGAGTGACAAGATAGCCCATCACCATGCCTCTGTGGGTTAGCCCAGTGTGTGGTTGTTCATTCCATTATCCACTCACCATTTTCCTGGAGGACTTGCTGTGTACCAGAAAGGCGGAAGTCAGTGATGACTCCAGCAACGAAATAGTTACTGCCTCCCCAGAGTCTGGCGCTCTACTAATTATTTTCATTTCATCATTTTGCTGATCCTCTCAGTGGCTGAGTGGGTGGGCTCTCTGATTACTATCATTTAACGTGAGCTGAGGCAAGAGCACATCCCACAGCTAGGAAGAGCTGGGATTTCAAGTTAGACGGTCTAAGTTAAGATCTTCCTTTTAGCTATTGTCTCTGTCCATAAGGAGGTTACAGTCTAGTAAGAGGTACAGACATGTAGTTAAGTAAGTTACATTATTCCTTCCTCCTTACAGACTTTACTGAATAGCTATTATATAACTCCTAGAGATTGTACTAGACTCTGAGGCTACAAAATGCAAGGAGACTAGGAACTCAGTCTGAGGGAACAGTGACCAGCTCCTTCGGAGTGACCGACTCCCCACAGGGCTCAGTGAACAGCTCTGCATTTGTCCAAGTGTCTGACTCACTCCTAATTAGATCCACAGCTGCAGATGCCAAGAATGTGTCCAATAGAACTCTCAGTCTACACACAACAATATGAACCACAACAATAACCAGCCTAGAAAGATATCCCTAGTAGTGTAATAGTGACACTTTTATCTTGGGAGTAACCAGAATAGTTCCAGCTCAACTTCTCCGTCTTGTATTCGAAGTCTTTCAACCTCTCATCCCCTTTCTCTTCCTATTTGGACGTTTGGACTGAGATGCATCCAGTGCTCTGGAGAATTCTCTCCCAGGAAGCTGTGGCATCCCTTTCTTCTAAATAGATTTCACTTCTGGGAACCTCCTATGTCAACTGAACATGATATTTGCATATGAGGGTTGACTCACTCCGAACTTTCAGTTTTCAGTGCCTGCCGTAGCTCTAGGAGGAGTTAGATCTATTAGTCAGGGGGAAGGTATGAACTTAGGTGTGATACTGTAACATTACATTGTCCTCACTGAGCAGGCAAGGAATCAGAAGTTCACATATAGGCTAGCTGGGAAATCCCTGTAACTAAGCATCTAACACTCACATTGATGATTGAGACATTGATTACGTGTAACTTTGGGCAGGTCACTCTACCTTTCTGGATCTCTAGATTTATATGCATAAAATGAAAATACTCACTCTAGTCATAGAGCAGAGTGGGAACCAAATGACACCAGGACCTAAGAGGCTTATTAACAATCTTGAAATGCTACACATGCATTTATTGATTCATTTAAGAAAACTGTGTATGAGTACACATGTATGTATATGTATGTGCATGTGGAGACCAGAAGTCAGCCTCAAGTGTTGCTCCTCAGGAGCTGCCCACCTTGTTTTTGAGACTAGGCCTCTCACTGGGACCTGACCTTCACCAGACAGTCTAGGCTGGATGGCCAACAAATCTTAGGGAGCCATTTGTCTGAACCTCCCCATTGATGGAGTTACAAAGATGTGCTCTCACACCCAGCTCCTTATATGGGTTCTGGAGGGTCAAACTTACTCATCTCCCCAACATCCATCCACTCTTAGAAATTGGCTTTACTAGGATAAGAAAGAGGCTCTGGGTTCAAATCAAAGCTCCACCAGTTCAGTTTCTTTGGGCATTTTATTTTATCTAAGTTTTGTTCCCTTTTCAAAACTAATCACAGCATCAGGTAGAGGAGTGTGGTGAAAACGACGGGAGACAGTCAATATATCAGAACTGAGAACAAGTTTCCCTGACTGTAAGTGCTCATTCATAATTAGATGTTTAATTAGTAAATTAAACATTATTTTCAGGAGAATAAAAATTAAACCTCACCTTAAGATGACCCCAAGTTTTGAAATGTGATTATGTGAAATGGATATGCTTCTTGGATTTGAAAAAAAGAGGTGAGACTTTGCCTTTCCAGAATATTCTTACACCAAATCCCCATAAATATGGATCATCTACTCAGCAACAATTGTTCTTTCCTTTTCTGGGTTTTTACCTGCTTGCCTTTGTTGAAAAAGTGATTATTAGTCTTCAGTAGAGAAGTGAAACACAGAGCATACAGAAAACTGGCCAACTGTCCTTCCAAATCAACCTCAGTGTTATAGCAGATCAAGCAAAGAGTTCTTAGGTCATGGCTCTTTAATGGCTGACTTGAACCCAGGTCAGTGCTTCTAATGACTCAGAAGTAGAGAAGCCCAGGTTCCTCCATCAAGTTGAGACTTAACCTTGCTTCACCTGACTTTCTTGAAAATCAGGTGACTCTTATGTTGTAACTCAAAAGCATGGTCTTCTGAAAATGAGCTGGACATTAGGAGCTTGTCACATAAATACCTCTGATACAACTCAACAAGTCGCAGACTCTCACTCAAGGACAACATGCATTTATATACACAATCAAATGTCAGGCCCCAGATTGGCTAACATCTTAAACTAAAAAGGCTCCGAATTTTCTTTGGTTAAATAGGGAAAGAAGATTTCTTTTAGTCACACATATCTGAGGGAAGAAAGGGCCTACCTCTCTGAGTGGCAGACCAGGACAGTTTCTGGGAGTGTTTCCTGCCTTGACCTCAGAAGGCCAACAATAAATGGAAATTTCACCACAAGTTCTCTACTGCCTCTGAGTCCCAGGTGCCATGTCCACAAGGAATCCTCACAACAGGCCCAGGAGAGAGACACCACTTCCTCCATTTTACACACAAACTTCTGAAAAACCAAGTAACATGCTCAAATTCCCACAACTAGTTCATGGGGGGATTTGGACAAATCTTGGATTCTGCCTCCAAGTTAGGACAACCCATTGTCCCACTTGCTCAGGACTAAGAGAGCCCACTAGATACTGGGCTAACAGTGCTGGAAAAGTGGGAAAAGCTGGTCATCCCGTGTTCAGCACAGTGCTTTCTGCCAACTAGCTCAAGTTCAGGGGTTACATGGGTTGCTGAGCATGGCCTGGTCATCCTCCCAGTGTTTCTAATGTGAGAATTTCAAATGCTAGCTAAAAATAGTTGGTGCTTCCACTTTTTGGCCAGTTGTTTCATGACAGCCTAAAGCCCCATGTCATAGCCAGTGATCTGGAAATGGGAGATGACTTGAATTTATTTTGTGTTTCTCATCACTATATGAAAGCCTTAGGAAAGATGCTTACTCCTCACAGATGGATGATAGTCAGGACAAATGGCTTGTCCTTGAAATTCTGTGACGGTGGTGGTAAGAACCACATGGTAGCCCCCTGCCTTCTCCAGGAAACATAAATTCTTTATTCGTTGGTTGGATTAGCAAACTGTTGATCTATTCTTTCATGACGGGGTTCTCATCAGACTAAAGAGCTATTGAAATGTCCATTCAACTAGGACATAAGTGTAACTTACAGATTTGATTTTATAACTTCAATGGGGAAAAAATATCTTTGTAACACAAGGTATCATTACACTGACAAAATAACGGCAACCTTTGGCCAAGGAGTGCAATGTAGAGGTGGTAGCCACTGCAAGTCGAATATGAACCAGAACTGTTGGACGAAGACCATATTGTGTTGTGTGTGAAATTCAAGACCAAATTGGCACAGAATGTAGCCCTGACTGTAACTGACACTTAAAGGATTTGAATCATGGCTGAGTTGTTAGCTATACTGGGAAAGCAAAATGCAAAGCCTGAAACAAGGGTGCAGTTTTGAGGACTGGAGAGATGGTTCCACGGTTAAGAGCACTGGTTGCTTTTGCAGAGGACCCAGGTTACATTCCCAGCACCCACATGGCAGCTAACAACTGTCTGTAACTCCAGTGCCAGGGGATCCTATACCTTCTTCTGACCTCCACAGGCATTGCATGACATGGATGCACTTACACATGAAATAAAAATAATTAAACAAAAAACATTTTTAGAGTGCAGTTGAGTGGAAGAGTTTGAGTGGAAGACATCAAGGGAACATTTGGGGGCCTCACAGACATCAAGGGAACATTTGGGGGCCTCACAGACATCAAGGGAACATTTGGGGGCCTCACAGACATCAGTCCTGCATTTTTGTAGTCATCTGCAATACAGCTTTTTGTATGCAACTTCTGAACACTGTGTCTGCTATTACTTTAGAAATGGTGGTTGCTGTCCTCCATTTTGGATGCATTACTGTTGTTTACTTGGATTGGGAAGGGTTATTTTGTTTTATTTTGAAAGAGGGTCTCACACAACAAAGGCTAGTCTTGAACTCACTCTGCAGCTTGGGATAAACTCAAACTCTTAATTCTCCTGCTTCTACCTCCTGAGTTTGAGTTTTTAATTTATTTTTATTTACGTTTATGAGTGCTTTGTATGTTTCTGTGTTGTGCAATGCCCAGGGAGGCCAAAAGAGGACCTCAGATTCCCTGGAACTGGAGTTATGGACAGTTGTTAGCTACCATGTGGCTGCTGGGAACTGAACCTGAGTCCTCTGCAAGAGCAGCCAGTGCTCTTAATCGTTGAGCCATCTCTCCAGCCCCCTTGAGTTTTATTTTGTTTCTTTTCTTCTTTTAAGACGATTGAGGTTTACTTGTGAACCAAAACCCCTTTTTAGTCCATGAGTTTTAAGTTTGCTCTCTTAAAGGTGCCTGTCTTTACTAACGCTTGCCCAGCTCCCAGCAGCCCATCAAGGTAGGTTATTGTTACTACCCAATTTTACAGTGAAGGGAACTGAAGCACAAGTTTTCAGGCAGTGCAGTAGTCTAAGAACCCCGAGCGCGGCAGTGGCTTTTGCACTCCACAAAGGCTCTTGCTGCCCCCTAGTGCTTCATTTTCACTCTCATCCTTTTCTCTTAAATGAATTCAGCAAGGCAGAACAAGCTCTTGAAAATAAACAATAAAAGCAGCCTGCTGTTGCAAAAAGAAGCTTCTTTGATGAGTTATGAGAAGCATCTTTGTATATGTAAGGATATATACTTAGAATACAGTAAAAATTATATTGATCTAGGGGTATGACAAAACTGATTTATTTCTTTGAGATCTGGGACCTGTCCAGTCACATGTATTTGGCTGTGTTTACAGTGCCACACATGAGTTTCCTGTCACTGAGTGCACCTCAAGGTCAACTGAACAGCTGTTGATTACCCCCACGATAAAAGTGCTACTACTGCAACAGTTAAGACTATTTGCTGGGTTGGTCATCGTTGTGGTTCATAGACTTTAAGGCTGGATAGAAGCATTGGTTTTTCTCCCTTGGCAATTTTCATAGCATCCTCTGATACTATGGAAGCTGGTCTTCAGGGAGGAGGATTCCAGATCAGTTTCAGCTTGATTGCTCCAAGCCCTGTGTCCGAAGTATGTCTTCAGCAATGGAGTCTTACCTTCAGGCTTGAGGAGGCAGTCAGGGCTCTGGCAAAGCCTATATTATCTTGGGAGTCTCTTGGACTTGATGAACAGCTAAAGGGGGTTTTCTTCCCTGGCATGTGTTCTTCGTTATATAACCTTTGACTATACATATTATACAGTATGTGTAATTTTCAGCAGGCTTTTAAAAATATTTTTTATTATATTTTATGTGTATGAGTGTACTGCCTGAATGTATGTAAGTGTATGCCTGTTGTACAGTGCTCACGGAGGTCAGAAGAGGACATTGGATCCCCTGGAACTGTAGTTATGGATGGTTAGCCAACACGTGTGTGTTGAGAACTGAACCAGGGTCCTCTGCAAGAGCAGCCAGTGCTCTCAACCCTTGAGCTATCTGTCCAGCCTCCTCAGCAAGCTTTTGAACTAATATACTTCCCTCTGGTTTTTCAAACCTCTTAAGCATTTTACCTACCTCTCTTCTTTCTCTCCATATATAACCTTTCCTGTTCTCTTCCCAGTTAAAGTAACTGTTTTCCTCATTTCCTCCTTGGTAACTAACACCTGTCTCTGCCCACCTCCACCCCCTTAAGTTCTGTCTTCTCCTTTATCCCCATTGTTCCTTTCCATTTTCTTGGCTCCTGTGGTTACATCAGGATATATATTCACATTTAAGGATTTGGAGATAAGATTCATGAGATTGAATGTATGCCACTTGTTTTCCTGAGTCTGTGTTAATGACTTCACTTAGTGTAACAGTTTCTAGTTCCATCCATTTTCTTGCAAAGTTCATGATTTCATTTTTTCTTTACCACCGAGTAGGACAGAAGTGGTCAGTTGCTGAAAATAAGTGTCTGTGAGGTGCCTCGCCCTAGGTGATACATCTACAATATAACTTCTACATCTAAGGCTCAGTGGAACAAGGGTCAGAAAGAATATTAATGCATCTCTCAACTCTCACCAACAAAGCTTCCTGATAAAACAGATGCCAATTAACTCAGAAGGCCACAATAGGCCAAAATGAAGAGAGTAAGAGACTGTAGAGAATTTATCCCTGAATAGGACACTGACACCAAACCTCTGCCATCCTAGGGTTCATTTTGGAAGAGAGGGTGGAAAGATTGTAAGAGCCAGGGGTGTTGGATGACCACAAGGAAACAGAGTTTTCCAGACAGCTGGGAAGTTACTCATATGAACTCACAGCAATGGTGATAGTATGCACAAGACCCATGCCAGCTCAAGTCAGACAAAATCCCAGCATAGGAGTGGGGAGGTGGGTGAGAAGCCCCAACCTTAGCTGAGAACTATTGGCAACCAATAACTACTGGGATATGGAAAGCTGATTTTCTGTAAGTGTGTGATGCTAGATTAGGTTAGTCAGTCTCAGTGGACGGACTTCCACTTATGGACATTTGGGGATACAAACTAGTGCATCATTGAAGCAGGTCAAGGCAGGAGCTTGAAGGCAGGTCTGCTTGCTGTTCCACATAGCATCACCTCCAACTGAGGAATTCACTTCACAGTCAAAGAATTTTGGCAAGAACCATGGAGGATTCTACTTGCTGGCTCATACACAGGTTAGCTTCTTAGACAGTTCAGGGCCATCTGCTTAAGGAATAATACCACCTACCGTGGGGTGAGCCTGCCTACATCAATGAACAATCAAAACAATCCATCATAGACATGCCCACAGACCTATCTGATGTAGGCAGCTCCTCAAGTGAGGCGCTCCTCTCTGATGACTCTGGCTGTTTCCAGTTGACACTTAAGCTAACTTGGACAGAAGATGTTTTTCTCACTCCTATGTTAAAGAGAGAGAGAAACCGAATTTGTTCTAAATATTTACTTGTACCAGGTCTTACACATCAGATAGATAACTGCAATGAATTTGAGGATGATGCAGAAAGGAATCAAACACTAGCACCCATCTATAACCTGCCATTGACGTTGGTAACTTCTCTTCCCAGAAAGAGGCATGGCTGTGTTCTCGCACTGACAGTCCAATGTCCAGAAAGAAAGCAAAACTCTTCCACCTCATCAGTAGGTGGAGTAACTTAGGATGTTGTTCTTGTCTGTGTGACTTCAAACCTGTTTTTGTCCCCTCTTGGAGAATATGTAAGCTCCAAATAGCACTTAGAAAATTTATTTCCATCCAAAGTTGCATTCTGTTGCTGCGGCTGAGGTCACTATCTAATACACCATGTGGAGTGCCTGAAGCTCCTGAAGCAATGAAACATTAGTTTTCCTGCCCCACAGGTTCGCATTTGGCACTAAGACTTTGCGTGCTGTCTCACATTTGTGTCACTTACTAAGCCTCACACATTTTGGTGTGTCATTGTATCATACCCTCAGATGTGAATGAATTTCCTTCATAGAGAACAAATGTGTCATTATGTGGCTCTCAAACCTAAGACTCTTGATAATGATCAACCAGGCAGAATCTTCCAGTGGTCCACAAGTTAGATGCTTAGGAGTCATTTTATGAAGCAAATGACCAGCAAGGAGAAAGCCTGTGCTGATGGCATAACCTTTGCATTAAAAGTGTACTGACCTGAGTGGAGTTTGTTTCAGGCAGTGCGGGAACAACAGAGAGAACAGTCGAGATAAAGCCAAAGGGAGGGAGGGATGTTTTGTCAAAATAGTTGATAGGTTAGCTTGTTAGTTAAGAATACTGAATGCTGTAATTACTGTGCATTGCACTGTTTTTGTCAGAGGAAAGTACGCACGCATGTATATCCTTTCAAGGAGTCAGCCCACCGTTCCAGAACTCTTTTTTAAAGTATGCCTCAAGCATTGTAAAGTTAAAACTCATCACAGTAAGAAAGTAGTGAACCTGGGGAAATTAGGAAAATTGCTTTGGTCATTTCTCCAGCTTTCAGGTATGGTAGACGCAAGCAGGGAGGACGAGGGAAAATTCCAGCACAAGCAAGAATGGGGCAGGGAGAGCCGACAGGGTGGGTTTATGAGCAAATAGAAACCCAGCAGTCACATGAAAAGAAAGTATGGAACATCTGTTAGGTATGCACGTCCTTAGGGATGAAGATGACTGCAGTCATTGGTACTGATGCCCAAAGTTGGAAGTACAGAGAGAAAGCACTCAGAGTTGTGCAGGATATTGATTAAGATATACAAGGTACGGTAGGAAAAAGCATCCCAGCTCCGGGCCCCACCACTGTGGCTCCTCACACGCCTCCTCAGCACCATGTGGAAAACCTGAGAACAGCCCCCACTGAGATCTCTAACGACTTGGAACTTGACCTCTGATGAGTCTTCTTTTAAGTGCCTCACAGTTTCTACTCTATCCATTTCATCTTGAAAGGGGGGTGTGAAGACCCCAAATCCCCTGACACTAGCAGCTACTTCAAGGGTGTGCTCCTAAGCAGGGACACCGGGAGATCAGCAGTCAGCCTTGATGATGAGGCAGAAGTCTCCTGTAAAACCCTCAGGTGGCCCAGTAGAGTGACAGGGATGTTTCTGAGAACGCTTTGTAGGTGGAGCTGCTTAAAACTTGGGCTAAATGTGAATCTCAGTCAGTTGGTTCCAAACACCCACATGTATGTCAAACTAAGACTAAACTCCTATGAAGACATGTGTAAGTGGAAAAGATGTCCACCAGGGCTATAGACGCAAGAGAACTGGGTCTTCAACCAGGGAAGAGACAGAGAGGAGCCCCTACCGACTGAAAGCTTGCTTATGTTCAAGCTCTATGACAGGCTGTCAAGTTTTGTCATCCAGTCTACCACCATGTGTGTGTGTCTCACTGAGAGCTAGGGCTTGCCAATTTGGCTACGGGGTGTCTCTGCCACCTCAGTTCCAGGATTATAAAGGTACGACACCACATCCAGTTCTTTTAAAAAACATGGTTTTGGGGGATCAAATTTAGTTCCTCATATTAAAGGGCAAGCACTCTACTGACTGAGCCGTCTCCAGGTCCCCAATACCGTATTTTGGTGGGATCAAATTAATAATCTTTGAGTGGTAAAAAACAAAAACAAAACAGGCTGGGCATGGGGTCCCATGCCTTTAATCCCAGCACTCAGGAGGCAGAAGCAGGTGGTTCTTTGTGAATTCAAGGCCACTGTGGTCTACATAGAGAGTTCTAGGTCAGCTAGGGCTATAGAGAGACCCTTCTCAAAAAGAAGAAAAAAAGCCCTGAAGTTTAGAGCGAAAATGTACATTGTTAAAGATCACGGAATGCTGCCTGACTCCAACATTTGTGCTGTTTTCAATAAACAAAGCAAATTCTTTGAAGGTTGTCTTAGTTTAGTTTATTAATATTATCTCAACACATTTACTTAAAAAAACTCTTCATTTGTTGAAAATTAACATATTTCTAAATAATAATGAAACAGAATGAGAATGATAACCAAAAGTGGTTTATCAAAACTTCAATACTGTAGCCACAGCAGGGCTCAGAGGAAAGCCTGCAATACTAAAATACATACGTAACAAAAGAAAACAGGCTAGAAAATCCATGATCTAAGTGTGTGTTTCAAAAAGCTGAATAAAAATACTCAGAAAAACTGAAAGAAAATTCTATATTCTATATTCTAAAACTAAAGAGAAAAGATCAATTAAATAAAATAAACAAGCCATGTTAAAGACTGGTTCTTTGAAAGAAAAATAACAAAGCTTGTAAACTCATCACAATACTGATCTCAGAGAAAGGGTAGAAAACACAAGTTGCCAATGTCAAGAGCAATATTTGAACTCCTCACTACCTATAAAAGGCTCTGAGCGTGAGAAGGAAGGAAAAGGAGGGGAAAGTTCATCTGTTTGGAAGCCACCCAGAAAATCACACTCCAGACTGTTCTGCGTTCACTATAAAACAACAACAGGCACTGGAAGAGAACATAGGCTTCCACTAGTTTGATGGTAAAGGCCTAGAAAAAGAAAACACATATCCTTTGGGGTCTACTACAGCTGAGCTAGACCCAACTCTAACCTTGATTCTAAGAGTGTGACTTAGGAAAATTATATAACCTCTCCAAGCTCTCGTTTCCCCATCTAAAAAAGGAAAATAATAATCAAACTTGTAGGTGTGCTGGGAGGGTTAGAGACAAAGCATCAAGTACAGGATGGTTTAAAATACACAGAGCACCTTCCCTGTAATGATCCGGGACCGTGGAATTTGTACTCTGAGTATCTGTTGGAAAGATGCAAAAACATCAGGAGATAAGGCCATTCGTTTGGAATTGGGGTGTCTTGTGAAATGCTTGGACAGTTCCTTTTCTTTGTCTGCTCACTCTAACAAGAAAGGTTTGGTTGGTGGTTTTTCAATGGAAAAATGTTGCCAGCTGTGCAGGGGATGTAGCTTACTAGTAGACAGGCTGACCTACTGTGCATGAGGATTCTTGGGTTTGATTTCCCAGCCCCATTAAAAGGAAAAGATGTTACCAGTATATAAACTACATAAAAGCACCATATGAGAAAGTTAAAGTGAAATAACAATATAAAAATTTAACTTTATAAAGTAGTTCTTTTTTGAATATTGATAGGGCACAGTAAGAATTATGCCACTAACACAATTCTGTCATAACTGGAGGGAAATACTTCCATCTCTGATGTTGACATTGCAATGGAAGCCTTTCTCTGACATCTTCAGCACCCCACTGCACGTCTTCTGAGTCCTGCCATGTTGATCTGTGCTGTGAGAGGTCCAAGATCTAAAACCATGTGGCTCAGATACCACTGCAAGACGGGTGTTCTGGGTTCTGCACACACTGAACAAACCTGACAGACCTGTGGGCAGGAAGAAAGAAAGCCTGTGAGATGGGTCAGTGGGAGATAGAACTTGCTGCAAGCCCAATGGCCTGAGTTTGAGTCCCAGACACGGCGGAGAGAACTGACTACCCCAAACTGCCCTCTGACTTCCACACATAGCACTAATACCACCTAAATAAATAAATAATAAGCATTTTAAAAAGAAACAAATACAGAATGATACACCTCTGGTCCAACTCACTGGTGAAAGAAAACCCTTCCTTAGCAGCTAGAGAAAAATGGACCACTGAGCCTCCACACACAGGTGCCTCTGCTCAGTGACAACCCTGAGAAAAGCCTACCCCAGGACCAGTGACCAAGATCATAGAAACGCATGTGACTGTGTGATGATAATATGTGGGGATGAAAATGAACATCTGGCTCAGATGTGTCACAGGTATGTGACAGCTGATGATCATGAAACAGCAGCAGTTGCACTGGGCCAGGGACACCGCAGTCCCTGCCAATTCAGCTTTCCTCTCTTCAGAAGCACCTGGGTGTTGCTGGGTCAAATCGTGAGAAGCTGCACAGACCTTGTGGACCTTCCACCCCACCCCGGGAGAGGGCTGGAGGACTCTGACAAAGGACAGTGCCTCTTCTGCACACAATAAACGTTAGATAAGTAACTAACTGGTAAATTAAAGTGGCTGTCATTTTCATAAATGTGACAGAGCGACAGGGTCTGCATTCCCCAACCTTCCCCTAGGCTGTCAATACCTCTTCTCCATGCTCAAAAACACTTTGAATGATTTAGCTTAGTCAGATACCTATAAAGTTTCTTTCATAACTGCTTTTTCCCCTTGTTTTTGCATTTAAGTGCTACAGTAGCTGATGGGACTTTTTCTGGCAGCTTCTAAATAGAAACCACTAAGACATGGGACTTTCAGGTCATCTGGGAAGAGAGCCACCTGTGAAAGTTCCTTAAATCTGTTCTTCCGCCTTTGCGAGACAGTGGGGGACATGGAGAGACAGAAAATACTTTAGCCCTTCAGCTCCTGTGTGTTTTGAAAGCCTTTTCTCTGCTTCAGTCTTGGTCCAAGCTTTACACCTGCGAAAAGCTCTAAAGATGCTTCTAGCAATGCACCCTGCCTGTGTCACGGGCCACAACTACGTAAAACACATAAAGGGCCCCAATCTGAAGTGACAGGTGATGTTAGAGATTATATACCAGTCTAGGATTTTTAAAAGTTTCCCCCAAAATCATGAATTACTGTTAAAATTTCTTTAAAAATTCTTTTTTTTTTTTTTTAAGTTAGAAAAGATAAATCTTAAAGGTAGACTGCATGTGAAAATTTACCAAGTCTTGGGGATTTCCATCTGGATCTAACTATAGAGGTTTCCCATGCAAAATTATGCCCAGGCACAGAGTTTTATAACTGGAGAGAAAGACCTTGACAAAGCATACTTCTGCTCCCTTAAAACTCAGCAAGTGCACTGGGTCACTCACTCTGGAGACCAGGGATTATGTCCTCTAAGGATCAGTATGCTCCTGGGGCAAGACATTGCTTGGGCTGGCAGGGAAGGAAAGAAAGATGGAGGGAAGGGTGGCAACATAAAAGCTACTGACTAGGAAAACCGAGCGAGGCTTGAGGGAGGGACAGAGACCACCATAAGGTCACCATAGGAGCCCACCACTGAGGCCTGAGATAGATTCCGACAGCCCTTTTGGTTCAGACAGCCATTTTGTAATCAGTTACCTGTAGTTATTATAGCAGACAAATGATACATTCCTTTGGTTTACAATCAACTTCAGTTCATTTATGGAGGGACTTGAGCATGAGTCACTGGGGAAGAAAGAAAGTTTTAGAATAATAAGATCTTTCAAGGTTGGAGAGATGGCTTTGCAGTTAAGAGCACTGGCTGCTCTTACGGAGGACCCAGGTTCGATTCTCACCACCACATGGCAGCTGACAACTATCTACAACTCCAGTTCTAAGAGATCTCACACCCCCTTCTGACCTCCATGGGCATTGCACGACAGGGTGACAGGGGTGCACTTACATACATGTTGGCAATATATTCATACATATAAAATAAAAATAATAAAATATTTACTAAAAGATCTTTCAAATACTCTCTGAGGCTCTCAGCTTTTTCTGTAACCATTCATGGGCACAGTCGTGGGATAGAGGTGAGGGAGAAGTCCCCCTCAGGGCTCTCAGGTCAGCAGGGTTGCTGACAGGGTGCAGGAGTCACCTACCCCTTGGGGAGAGAAAATTAATAGGCTGTGGAGAAGGCTGAATGTAGAGTAAGCCTGACTCACTTCCTGAGCCAGCCTGTTCCCGATAGCTCTTGGTCTGTGGATTCTTTCATAAGGTTCCGCTCTGCAGGGTAATAACATACCTGGCAGCTGCTCCAACGTCATGCGTCACCCAGGCCTGGAGTGTATGGACCTTCTTTGGATCCAAGTTCATGAGTTCCACACGTCCAAAAGTGCTAAAACAGAAGATACAAATAATGTTGTCAACCTCAAGCTAAAGGACAGGGCATCCAAACTCCCTGTCAAAATCCAGCAGGCCTGGGGCCAAAGAGATGACTCAGGGGTTAAGAGCACCGGCTACTCTTGCAGAAGACCTGAGTTCTGTTCTTAGCACCCACATGGTCTCTAACAACCATAACTCCAGTTCCAGGGGATATGACGCCCTCTTCTGACCTCCACGGGCATTGTACAACATGGGAGCACTTACATACATGCAGGCAGTACAGACACACATACACACAGAAATAAATAAATAAAATATTTTTTAAAATCTAGAAGACTGGACACTCCTGGTTAGACCCCACTCCCTGTCCCTGGATTTGTCTGAGAAACAGTCACCTTTTCTCATTCAGATTTTCAAGATAAGACTTTTAACTGTACTTTGATATCAATTAAAAACAGTAGGAACGAACTGCAGAAGAATCTCTGCCTGCCACCACCTATGAATTGATCTGTAGATGACTTACACATTCTTAACGAAGTCTAAGAAGACCTTCTGTGAAAGCTGCCAGGATCTGCCCTGACCCCTGCAGCGATGGGAATGAGAAATGGCCCCCACAGGCTCAAGTATTTGAACACTTTGTCCCTAGTAGGTGGTATTGCTTGGGAGGTCACAGAACCTTTAGGAGGTGTAGCCTTGCTAGAGGAAGTCTGTCGCTGAGGGCTGGCTTTGAGAATTCCTGCATTGTGCTACTTCTAGTTTGCTTTGTGTTTGTCACTGAAGACATGAGCTCCCAGCTTCCTGCTCTGCAGTGATGCGTCCCCACCATGATGGATTCTTATCTCTCTAGAACTGGAGCCAAAATAAACTCTTTCTTCTATCAGTTGTCTTTAGTCATGATGCATTATCATAGTAACAGTAAAATAACTAATACACCCCATTTCTAGACTCTTCCCTGTTAGTATCTCGCAGCTGTCTCTCCTGTGGCTAGCTAGGACTTGGATGTCTGATATCAGATGCTAAGATTCTGCGTGTTAGTGTTTCACTCAGCCTACAAGAGGGTCAGAAAACAAAAGAACAAGTGCTTCTTGGTAAAAATAAATATTGAAACAGAAGAGAGGCAATATTAATTGAAGGTACCTACAGTGCCCAGAGAAAATTAATATGTGCTTCCATTTTCATAAGCACTCTTATCAAAAGATTATTGACATTGTAGAAGTCAAGTACAGAAAGAGGTCAGAAAAGGAAGGCACAGATATGGCCTAAGTCAGTCCTGGGGATTAAATGAGAAGATAATAGCTGCTGCTCATTGGGGAGTTTTTGTTAGACACGGAGCTCAGTGTTTCTCAGACTTTATCTTGGTTTGTCTAAATGGCATCATGACATCCTCACTTCATCAGTCACATATACCAGGCTTACTGGGGCTAGATGCCCACCCACGGTCACATAGGCTGTGCAATGACATCTGGAATCCTCACTGTTAACTACTGTGGCTGACAATGCCTACTAAGAGAGGTGAACATCAAAGCCCAGTGTGGTGGTTCCTGATGTCCCCAGTGGGACTTCCACTGATGAACTGGGATTCACACTTTCACAGAGTAGAGAGAAGGGAGCCATTATTCTCAAACGGTGAGCATTGGGACAGACAGAAGTTGGAAGGCAGAGCAAGTGGTGTGGCTGAACAGCAGGAACAAAGGCAAAACCGGAGAAAGAAAAGAGAAAATTATACCAGGCCTCAGAAAGCCAAGAGCAATGACTGGGTACAATGCAGTACGCTCTGTTATGCTGGGGGGATTCCAACCAAGCATTGACCCAGAAAGAGAAATCTCTTCAGAGAACACAGCAGCTTCACCTTTCTAGCCCATATCTTCAGGACTGATCTGAAACAGGACAAGCACATTCTTTTGAGGGATGAAATGCCCACAGGTGACTATAACTGTGATAATCAATGCTTACAAATAGGATACAGAGACAATGTACCTGTTTTTGTAAAAGGGTGCACTGAGGGACCCATTGAGCATCACTTGGACCACACCACAGGCAGCTTCTGCAAACTTTAAAATAAAAGTTCACCATTATTCTCGAGCATGCAAACTTCGTCACTATTCTCCAGCAACCCCATCCAAACTAGTATTATTAATTAGTGAGGTCAGACTAGCCTTCTATACTGTTTAGCTCAGGACTGCCAAGTCTATTCCATTTTCATTCTAAGCCACTGGAGGAATTCTGTTTCTCATTAGTTCTTGAAACAGTCGTGCCAATATATAAATGGTGTGGAAGTTGGAAGTCCAGAGTGGGAAAAGAGGATCTCTAGAGGAAGGAAGTGAAAACCCTTTCCTGCAGTCACGAACTTATGCTTTATTTAGAAGGAGCCCAGTGGACAATTCAGGGATTAGGGAAAAGGAACAACTTGGAGACAGAAACTCAGGCAAGAGCTAGTGACCCTGGAGGTTGGAAAGACACAGAAAAAAAGAGATTGCCTGAGATTGAGCAAGGAGTTATTTCTTCGTGAAAGCAACATTTAGCTGGAATATTTGCTAAGCACTGGAGGAAAAAATGTGAACAGACTGGTGTCCAGCATCCTCTAGCAATAGACCCTGGCCTCTAGGACTCAGGTCTCCTTCCATGAAAAACCTCCACGCTACCTAACTGCACCACGCTGTAATGACGAGTAACATTCCACTTTAGCCACGGCTACGAAGAGTTCTGTGAGAAACGAGGGCCTGGCTTCCTAGGCTCTCTAGATCTGGTCGTCCCTTGTACCTGGTGCATGGCACACAGAGCAGGTGCTCTGAGGAAGGGAAGGAGGGAGAGAAAGGAGGAGGGAAAAGGTAGACACTCCTGGTAGAGATTAGGAAAGAACAAGAAAGGTTCCATGTAGAACACAAAGCCACGTCCCATGGTGGATAGGATTTCACCAGGTGAAGGCAGAGGGAGCTGGGACTAGAAGGGTCCTAGTGGTGATTGTGAGCAAACTTCAGTGGGTACTAAGACTGGATAGGAAGCTAACTGATGGAAGGTCATGAACGCTTTGCTGAGAAACATGGTCATTATCCAACATGTGAAGTCAACCATTGAGATATAAAATCCAGTGGTACTTGTCTGGTCATGGAAGGAGATGAACAGAAGAACAGAGCCCCAACCCTATGAATAATCATGTATTGAGTCAAAAGGGGTACTTACAGGGTGTCAAGCTTGGACCCCACAAGTTGGAATTCTCTAGAGACCCCATGAGGTAAACATTGGCTCAACTGGCATTAAAACCACATTATTTCGAGGCAAAGTAATTGGGGACTCAACCCAGCAAGCAAAAACTGTTTCTACTGTCAAAGAAAAGTCTCACAAAAGAAGCATGTCTATTTCCAAGCATGAGCATCAGGTAAAGACCAAGTTGCAAGTGCCACAGTGTTCCGAAGTCAGGGCGTTCTCACTCACCTTCATCATCGTACTGTTAGCTCCCGGGCTGAGCTGGGAGCCCCAGAAAGCACTTGGTGTATGTGAAATGAGACTTGCTATAAAGGTTGTTAGTGACAGCTTGGCTATTAAATGCATCATAGAGTGAGGATAGAAGTGGAAAGTATTCTCTGAAGAGCCAGCAAACAAAAATATACAGTGTCTGAGTTCACAGCACATAGTAAGTCTTCAACAAATACTTGTTAAATGGATGGATTGTGTGTTACTTCTCAAGATTTTATTTAAATGTAGCAATAACTATAGCACATACATACACACACACTATATATGTATATGTATGTGCATATATATATATATATATATATATATATATATATATATATACACATAGTCTTTTTGAGTTGAGACAGGGTCTCCCCGCAGTCCTAGGCAGCCTGGAACTCACATCTGGTCATTTTAAAAAAGCATTTCATTATTTTTATTTTATGTGTATGAGTGTATTGCCTACATGTATGTTAAGTACTCTCATTTCATGCAGTGCCTGCAGAGATCAGAAGAGGGCATTGGATCCCCTGGAATTGAGTATGGATGGTTGTTAGCTGCCATGTGGGTGCTGGGAACCAAATCCAGGTTCCCTATAAGATCAGCCAGTGCTCTTAACCACTGCGTCATCTCTACAGTTCCAGAGCAGGTATATTTTACCCTTCATTTGATGGAGATCAAATGAGTACTCTGTGGTGAGAACACCTAAGGATATTGCTTATTTAAATAAGTACCCTCACTTCCAGATTACTTCTCTGTCTCACTATGACCCTCAGCCCCTACTGCATAAGCTGGAAACTGGACCCAGTATGACACTGTGAACAAGTGGGCCTGGGAGGGGACTAATCCCCATTAATGGGATTAGTACTCTGTGAAAAGGCTCAGAGGGACTCTCAAGGCATTTTTCATTCCTTCTGTCTTATAACACTTGGAGACACAGCGATAAGGTGGTATTTCGGAAACACAGAACAGTCTTCATTAGACATCGAATCTGCCCCGACCCTGACCTGCTGGCGACATTTGCCTCCAAAATTCTAAGAAAATGAACTTATGGTCCTTTTAACTTTCTGTTTCTGTTGGAGCAGCACACAGAGACTAAGGCATGTGTACTTATAAATGCCAGTTTCCATTTGCCTCGACTCCTCAGATGTGTGTATTTAATTTTAAATTTACAACCTTCATATTTGTATTTCCTTTTCTTTCATTTCTTTCTTCATTCTTTTCACCTCCCCCAAGACCACTTGCAAAGGAATTTTTCCTTGAGCACTTGCAAAGAAACAACTAATGAGAAAATCAATATGCATGTGCAGCTTCAAGTGAAGTCAGGAGCAGAAGGGGTGAGAGAGAGCATTTCTCAACCCAGAGTCTAGGTCCAAAGTCACAGAAATTAGGATGAGTGCCAAGCTCTTCCATTTTCTAACTATGCCTGCTTGCTGATATTCATGGTCCTTTGAAGGATTCTTTTAAAGATAAAATTCCTCAACTTCTGTAAAGAACTCAGAAATACTAGGTGGTCTAAAATGTGGATTATTAAAACTATTCCAGGAATCTAGCTAATCAATACATGGTCACAGGCTTAAGCCAAGCCCTAGCGTCCTGGTAGCTATAATGAATGAATGGATACAGGAAGGGGTTCTTCAACTAGGGCTCACAGAGCCTCTGTGGATGTGCTGAGGTTGTGTGGGAAAGTCTTCTGGTGTGTGTCTCTGAGATATTCTCAGCAAAAACTTCCACACTTCTACACTAAAAGGATATGTGACCTAAAAAGTGTTAAAACCAACCATTGACTGGATGATGTTGTCGCTCAAAACTCTGCAGTTTAACCGTTTGGAACTTACCTTTTGGGAAATCGCATCCCAGAACACTTTTACAGGGTTGTTAGTGCAGTTTTCACTCCAGTGTGGGCAGGAGTCATAGTTCAAGTCTGAAACACATAGTTTTTTTAAAATAAAAGTTAAAGTGTAATAGGAAGTGCATCACTAAGTTTTGTTTTCCCCAGCTGTCCAATCACAGTGGAATCTTTTTCCAACAGCATCATTGCCAAGACAGAGGCTAGAAAATGGACATATCTCAACCCAATTTAACTAAGTGTGCCCTGAATCCCTTCCAAGTCCTTATTTTACCCTCCAGATCTCAGACAGGAATACCGTGATGGGTTTTGAGTCATCATTCTGGGAAATGGCAGGAAAAGTCTGTCCTACAAAGACCAGCCTCCAACACTACCCTGGAGTCCAGGGACACAGAGAGAAGTACAGCCCTTGGGGGGCAGGGAACCCCTGGCTAATCACGTCTCTGATTCCTGGCAATTTGCTCTTACGGAGAACTTCCTTCTCAGACTACATGAATACTTTATACCATTGGGTTCAGATGGTCTCGGACTTTCTATAGTCAACTCTATAAAGACAAGTTCAGCCCTTAGTGAGGTTAAGTGTAATACATGGTTTCTGTGACAGTTGTTCCTAAGGTTGGTGCCTTTATACATAAACAGTTATTGAGAGTAAGATTCTGGAAATAGAAACTAGAATCAGGTGTGAGTCCTGCCTCACACAGCATATGATATCAAATCAAATGACTTGGGTTGGGGGTGGTTTGTGAAGTAGCATCAGAGAAAGTTGATGTTGAACTTTCATTTGAAGAAAGAATCAGTATGTTCAGACAGACTTGAAAGAGAGATGTTTTTTGAAGACAGCATGTGCAGAGGCTCAGAGCTATGACGAACTTTGATTAGACAAAAAGGGTAAGGAAGAGAATGACAGAAAATAAGGCACCTGAAAGAGATCAGGCCAGGTCAAGGAATTTAGACCATTAACCTAGAGACAAAAGATGACTGTTCGATTTTAAGTAGGAGATAGATACAATCACATTTTCATGGTAAAGAAAAGACTGTGATATCAGATGGAGACTGAGCTAATGGGTTAAGGAGTGATCGATAAGACACTACAACAGTCATAAGACACTACAACAGTCCCAGAAAGAAGCAGAAGGTGTTAGTCTGAAGGCTCAGGCAGCGGTAAGGGAAATAGAAAGAAAGGATGAATTACTAGGCAAATAGATTCTGATTGGCTATAAAGAGAAAAGAGAGAGAGAGAGAGAGGGAGACAAAGAGAGAGAGAATCACCATAAAATAATGGTGATATGACGTGATGAATGTATGTTAGCTCAAGTGTAGTAATCAGTTCATGATGTCTACTTGTTTCCAAACATCTCACTGCACACCTTAAATATGAATAATTTCAATTTAAAAACCATTATTTAAAAAGATTATGTTCAAGAACTATGTCATGCAGAACGAATTAAAAATAAAGATTAAGGGAAACATTTCCTGTAAAATGGGAGGAAGAGAAAGAGGAAGGAAGTGGGAGAATGGAAGGGAGAAGCAAAGAGGGAGGAGGGCGGGGGAGAGGGGATGAGGGAGAAGAAGAAAGTGACAGGGAGAGGGGAGGCAAGGAGAGGAGAGAGAGAAAGTGAGAGAGATGTCCAGAGGTGCATCATTCTGTATTTCTTTCTTCCTAAAATGCTTATTATTTATTTATTTAGGTGGCATTAGTGCTATGTGTGGAAGTCAGAGGGCAGCTTGGGATAGTCAGTTCTCGCACCGTGTCTGGGGTTCAAACTCTGGCCATTAGGCTTGCAGCAGTCCGAATGCCTCACCTCACCAGCACTGCAGAGTGGCACTGTGGCTGGCTCCGGCTGGTCCCCACCAACACGTGTTACAGCTTCATTCTCCAATGCAATGTACTAAGGTGACGGGACCTTTAAGAAGAGGGTTCCCATCATGAGGAATCTACTTTCATGAATGAATGAATATGTTTGTTGAGAGACTGGGTTATTTTTCTCTAGACTAGATTAGATCTCATGGGCTGAAATGACTACTGAAAAGCAAGTAGTTACAATGGGAACTTGCCTTTCTCTGCTTTCCTCCTGATTTCTCTCTTACCATGTGATCAGTCCACTTGTGCCACTCCTTAGAGAACACAGGCAACCCCAAACTCTGAAGCTGATTCTTCAAGAAGACAGGAATTGCTGTTTCCTAGGGTGTGGGTGGCACCCTTCCTCCATCTCAGCCTTTCAAGGCCCCTGGTCAATGCTGTTCTTATGCGCCCAAGCCATCCCAGGTGGCTCTGATCCTCACCAGAAGTACTGGGGTCTCCACACCAACTGAGGTCATCAGCAATGTAGCCCAGCAGTGTGTCCTCCAGAGTGAACATCTTCCTCTGGACTCTGGTATATTGATGGGCCAGGTCTTTGGATTTGCTCCAAAAGAGAGTCTGAGAAAGAATAAACATAGCCTATTGTTGAGGTCAATTTAGATGGTACAAAAAAATAAATCTAAAGGCTAGAGATGGGCTCAGTGGTAGAAGGCTTGCCTCGCATGTAGGAGGCTGGGTTCCATCCCAGCACTGCAAGAAATAAATAAATCTACTTTTTGTAAATGAAAACAGAAACTATTGGAGTAAACCACATGCACTAAGGATAACGACTGCCGCATGTATGATTGCTTTCTGTTTGAAAAAGAGAATGAGAGTGAAAGCAAAAGAGAGGGAGAGAAGAAGAGAGAGATTCATGCTCAAGGTCAAGATGGAAAAAGGAATTCTGGGCTTTAAGCAAAAAGTCTGGAAGGCACTGATCAAAGTCTTGTCATTCACAAGGCATCAGACCACGTCTGAGTGAGGAACTGAAGGGCATGCCTGTAAGACCAGCACTCCAGAGTCTAACGCAGGAGAGACAGGACTTCATGACCCCGAAGCCTTAAAAGGATATGAGGTCTAAAAAGAAGTCACATTTAGAGGAAACATGTTAGAGTTCTAATATTCCTGAACTTTTCTGCTCTTTGATTATTAAAAATTCCACAGTTCCGTTCACTTCTCCTAAATCTTCCCTATCACCACCAAATTTTTTTTTTAAAAAACCGATGGTTGTCTTCGAGAATACACACAAACTTTAGAATAATATTTTGTCCCCTGAATATACTCGTTCTTGGCAGGAAGCAGACGGAACACACTGGACTACAGCAGAAGTCCTGAAGTCAACCTCCTCATTGAAGCTCAGTGTCACCTCTTACTCGTTGCTGAACTCGACAATCAGAGCATCACTTAGCCTCATTTTCTATTCTGTAAATGATAGCAGCAATGACTGTAATAAACTCATGGTATGCTGTGGAGATGAAGGGCTGTCTCTGAAGACCTAAACAGACGAGGCTTAGGAAAGTCAAAAAACTACCCTTCAAAAATAAATGTTCCTGTTAACATTTGCTTATTTATTATGATTAGAAGCCAAACAGGCTTCGTAATTATATCAGGTTGAGTTACTTTGTGTGAGTTGGAGTTGGTATTATGTTTGCCTGGTTTTTGGACAATTCTTTCTTTTCTCTGTGTTCTCATTTCTCTGATCTCCATACTCCAGATATCCTAAACACTAATGGTAACCTACTTCCCCAATGCTAAGTCTACCAACCTTACTCAATAATGTCTACGTTTCCCTTCTTTCTGCATCCTACATTTGGTCTTGTGACCTCTTCCCTCTGGCTTTTAGTCTCAGTTTTGAGACAAATGACTTGCCTTACTTACGATGTTGCATGGTATGGTTTCAGTGACCAAGCTCACTAGTGGTTGATAGTCCCCTCTGGCTTTTAGTCTCAGTTTTGAGACAAATGACTTGCCTTACTTACCATGTTGCATGGTATGGTTTCAGTGACCAAGCTCACTAGTGGTTGATAGTCTTCTTTTGTGATGTTGCAAGGATTCTTTGAAATAAATGCACTTTTGAATGCACTCAGTATCTTCTTGCAATCTTGGTCTCTGTAAAGAAAAACATGGAAAACATAAAAATATACACTTAAAATATTTTTGGAGCCAACTGTAGGGGTACACATCTTTAATTCCAGCACTCGGGAGGCAGAGGCAGGCAGATCTCTGTGAGTTCAAGGCCAGCCTGGTCTATATAGAGAGTTCCAGACCAGCCAGGGCTATATAGTGAGGTCCCTTCCCCAAAAAAGTTTTAGAGCATAATTGACAGTAACAGCAAAACATCTGACTTGGGAAACATCTACATATCATCTTACCTGATGTGTACAACGTTCTTATGAGACAGGAATTAACCTCCTTGCTAAGGACCTTCCCTCATTCATAGAGTTGGCAAAGCAGTTGGGGAGAATTCAGACTTTTGTCTGGTGCCAGGGCTGGAATCTGTCGATCAATTCTGCTGCTAAGCATTAAATACAATCAGGATGAACATATGAAGAAAATCCTTTCTTCTTCCTCATACTACATATTGTATGAGATTTGTAAAAATTCAATAAAAAAGGAAAAAATTATAAGATGAAGAGCACCCGAGAAAAATACCAGAAATTGACTTCTGGCCTAGACATGCATGTAGACACATGAACATGTACACAGACACACACACACACACACACACACACACCACATTTTCTTTATGGCAAAGCACACATTATTAAAATTTTATATTGAGATTCAATTCATATGTCGTAAAATTCACCATTTTAAAATAGTGAAGGAACATTTAATAAACATGAAGCTTATCATCACTGCTATATAATAAAAAGCTTTGAGTGTAAAAAATTAAATAATACATATGCCATTTAAAGGGGAGAAAATCTCATTTTTGGAATGGAAAACTCAAAATTCTGCCTGAAACGGAAACACTAGCAAGAACTGCCAGTACAGATGAACTGCTGCTTGTAACAGCCCAGGAAGTGCTTCTTTACTGGTGAGAATAGTGATCCTTGAAGCACCTACTATGTCCTTCCCACCTCTTCATGGAAGACTTGAAATTCAATAATTCCACAGGGTTAAACATGTGACCATCTAGCAGCCAATGCAGAGTGTGGTCTCTTCAGCTGCTGCCATCCCTGCAGAAATATCAGTACTGATCTGTCTGGAGGCTTCCGAAAAGCCCAGCTCAGGGCTTGTCTTTCGAACACTGCCCACAGAGCATTTGCAAAAATAATCAGTGAGCTCATATAGCACAACAGGTGCATGAGAGAGCTGTACATGTTGGGGCTGACAAGAGAGGAGAGACAGAGAAAGAGAGAATGAATGATGTCGCACCAAGTAAAGAATACTGATAAATATATAGTAATTATTTTTAAACAACTGGAAAGTCTAGAGTAGAAAGTAAATAGCTGAAATGAAAATTTCACTGGAAATGTTCCAAATCAGATCTGAACTGGAAGAAAAACATCAGTGGATTTGAAATCAAACATAACCATACACACACAGCAGAGGGTGTTGCAGAAGAAAAAGGAGAAACAGTAAGGAAAATTAATTTTGAATAACTAATGCCCCCAAACTTGTCAAATTTGATGGCCAAAGTTTTAAGACACAGAAGAAAGAAATCTTCATAATCTTAGCTAAAGTAACATTTTTTAGATCTAGAAATAAAAGCAACACAAGACAACACAAGAAAAACCAGAGGCGTGCTAATAACCAGTGGGCGCCTAGAAATTGTTCAGCATCATTTGTAGCTGGGGAGATGGAACCAAAATTTTAAGACCCCTTCCCACCCACTGCGACAGTGTTGTGGGTTGAGCTGTGACCTAAATTGAAGTCCTGCCCTCCAATACCTTAGAATATGACCTGATTGGAAGCAGAGTTGTTAGAGAGTGCAATCAGGTAGGAGAAATAACCTTGAATGTTTTATAGCACACTAGGATGACTCTGGTTACAATAATTAGATGTATATTTCAAAGTGGCTGGTAGAGGGGGTCTTGAATATTCCCAGCACAGAGAAATATCATGGATGCTTGAGATGGCAGACATGCCAGTTACCGTGATCAGATCATTGCACAGTGCATACAAGCACTGAAGGTGATACGGTGCCAAATATGCTCAATCACTGTGTCGGTTGAAACTTTAAATATATAGAGTCATTGTCAATGTGCTTCTTCATGTAGGGCAGGGCTCAGCAGTCTGTGCTCATCTAAGTTCTTGGGCAGTTCTACCCAGGTCATGGTTGAGAATCAAAGGACACAACTGACAATGGGAAGAGTTCAACAGTTTCTTCCCAAAGCCTGGACAGGGCATTCCAACCTCATCAGCACTTTCCTTCGAAAACCTACGCCAGAAAACCGCTAGACCTCTCTCTCTCCATAATGTTTACATGCATAAAAGTTATTACATCATGTACTTCAGTGTCAGTCAAAATTTATGGGGTACCATCATGAACAATTTACAGAAAAGGTGTTTGGAGACTCCTTTGCTTTCAGGGTTATGTTTTAATTCCATTAATTACCTCAGTGGCCTTCCCAAGAACTTCCTGTTCTGGATCCCAGCTCCCATAAAACTACCTTACTCCTCAGCAGCGTCTGAGGGACATAAGGAGGAACGAGATGGGATGATCATAACATCTTCCACTATGAAAGCTGGGAAAAGACACTACTGAGCACTGGGAACCTACCAGACACCAGGAATTTTTTCATGAACAGACTTATTTAATCACAAAAATTCGCTTCCCTTCAAAATTATTTTGTACTCTTTACACCCTAGACCAAAGTTCAGGAAATATTAGTTTAAGGAATCAAGAAATTCCAGGTAAAAACTTTGAGTTTCTTGTTTAGGTACACAGAGCTGTGTTGAATCTGACTTGAAAGAGCTGGTTCTGGCTTGGAAGAGCTGGTAACTTAGCTTCTTCTTCAGCTGGAGCAGAAGCTCCATGTACTCATTTTTAAAAAAAAAAAAACTGAGGAGAGGCTATGACAAGTGTGTTTATGGAGCTACTCTCAAAAATCAAAAAAGTAGACTACTACATGAACCAGCCAGCATGTACTAAAGGCCTCTGCTTCTGACAGGGGAGGGGAGAGGGAGGCTGCCTGTGCGTTTGTGCTTATTGCTGTCATATTCACAGCAAGAAGGAAAGTGCCTAAAGTGCCTAGATGTCCATCCACAGCAGAATGGATAATGAAAATGGCATATATATAAATTACGGAAGTTTATTTAACTGTAAAGGGAAATGAAATAATGAAATGTGAGGGAAAACGGAACCGGAAAGTATCATATTGCAATATTGTAATTCAGATGCTCAAAGACAAAAAATATCACATATTGTCTTTCACATGTGGAACCTAGCTTATAATGTTTACATATATATGTATAAAATTGGGGTAAAAGCCAGGTATGGTGGTACACTTTTAATCCCAACATCTGGGAGGCAGAGACAGGTAGATTTCTGTGGGATCAAGGTCAGCCTGGTCTATATAACAAATTCTAGGCCAGCTAGAGCTGTCTCAGAAACAAAACGAATGCCAGATTTTCTCTTTGTACCTGCATCTGTAAATGAAGACGAGAGGACCCAGTGCCCATCAAATCTACTTTGGAATTTGTAACTTGAAGAGAAAGACAAAAACATCACCTTATGCACAGCAGAAATACTGTTTTTTAAATATCTCTACCCCTTTTAAAATATTTCATTTGTAGTAAAATAAAGATGAGCTTAGGAAGCAAAGCAAGTAGTTTTAGGTCAAGCTCTGTATGAACCCACTTTTAAGGTGTCCTTTCCTTTTTCCCAGTTAAAACTTTTTTTCAGAAAGTTGGGTATGCCCAGAGAGGTTACTGACAACCATCTTTATGGCTCAAGCTGAGGATGCTCAAGGTGCCCTGTATGAGTCACTTCTCTGTTGCTGTGATAGAAACACTGACCAAAGGAACTTATAAAAGAAGAGTTTATTTAGCTTATGGCTCCAAAGGGGCCAGAGTCCATCATGATGGGGAGGCATGGTGGCTGGAATAGACGCAGAAGCTAAGCACTCACATCTTCAAGGAGGCACAGGAAGCAAAGAGTGAGTGGAGATCAGGCAAGGCTTAAGAACTCTCTAAGCCGCTCCCAGTGCTTCCTCCAGCATGGCCGCACCTTCTAAGACCTCCCAAAACAGTGCCCCCAAACGGGGACAAAATGTCCAAATAGTGCCTATGGGGGACATTCTAATTCAAACCACCACAGCTCCTGTCTGCTACTTTAATCCTTTGAGCATGTGCCTCAATGACCATTAACTACACATGCCCCCAAATGTAGCCACCACCTTTCCTTCTTAAACTGCAAGGACTCAGAAATGTGTCTGTCCCGAAAGTGCTTTCGGGACCCCCTGAATAAAAAAACCACACTTTCTGTTCAAGGGGAGCATTGCTCTTGGAATATTTCCTATTGAGACCAGGCTATGACTACTCTAAGTTACTCCATATTGTGTGAGCAGTGGTTCTCCAGGCTATGCCTGGCCCTAGGAGACTCCATTTAAAAGTAGCTTTTGACTCCACTTTGAGGGAGAAGGAGGACCACAGTCCTGAATGGATCCAGACACTGTACCATCTGTCTAAGACCACCCATCCAGCAAGGACTGATAAATGAGTTGTTCCTGGGAATACAGAGGGAGCCACCCTATAAGTTTATTGGGAAGCCTTGAAACTGTATGGTTGCAATGGGATATTAAAATTGTACAAGGGGGTTGGAGAAACAGCTCAACAGTTACGAGTACCAGCTTCTCTTGCAGAGGACCCAGGTTCAGTTCCCAGTATCCACATGAAGGCTACCATTCATAACTCTGGTTTCAGGGGATCCATTGCCTTTTCTGGCCTCTGTAGGCACTGCACACACATGAGCTTACATACATGTAGGCAAAACACACATACATATAAAATAAAAATAAGTAAATCAGAGAAAAATTGAATCAGGGAAACCAGACCCCAAAATTTAACAAACATACAGACCAAGGAAAGAGTGTAACCCCCTCACGTCCACCCCATAAGTGAGATAGCAGGCCCCACACCAACCTATCATCTGATACCTGCTGTGTGCATCAGGGACCGACTCCTGCCACTGTTCCTGGAGCTTTGGATCAGCTTGGTCCTCTGTTGTTGACTCTACTTACTCAACAGCCTGCCCTTCCACCTACTTGCCCACCTGGACCTGGCCCTGGTCCTGACCCATTTTCTGCTCTAGACCCAGTTCAGCCATTCATGTAACAGCTGAACTCTTCATCTTAGCTCCTGCTCCCAAACTTGATTTCAACAGCAGCTCCCTCCCAGCACTGCTCTAGTTCACTGATCAGATCAATACAGACCTCAGCCCACTTCTGAAACCACCCTCTGCTGCCCCGATTGTCACTTGTACTTTCCCTGGAACTCATACATATGCATATAATTATTAGACTATTTACTGTGTGCTGTGTGATACGAGAGTTAATATTCGTAATTAAGTTTACAATAAAAGAACTTGTACTTGCCTCAGCCAGACTGCCAAGGTAGGCAGATTATATGACAAACTGCTGTCCTTGAAACCACTAAACCACTAAACCTTGTGAATTATTGTTATTCAGTAAATTCTGACATCATGGAACACTACAAACGGGCTCCTGCGTTTCCGGCACTCAGGACCCTGCACTTCGTTCCTCACCTGCTGTGTGTGAGAAAACTCTCTCCGTTCTCTGATCTCTTAACTGTGGTTGTTTTCTCTTTGCCCTCACCAAACGCAAACCTGTTATGTTTGGCCATACCTTGCTACATTTTGGGGCATCTGGGACTATACTCCATCATGCCTGGCTGGTTTTATTTTTTTTCTGTGATGTTAGGGTTTAAGCCCATGTGCTGAACAAGTAATATGCCACGGAGATATACCCTCCAGTCCCATGTTGACTACTTTTGAGCTAAATATAGTCATGAGGGTTTGCAACTAGTCACCCATTAAGCACTAACTGCCCCCTTCCCCTAAACAGCCATCTGGCAACCGCAATTCTACTTTCTGTTTCTATCTATTGACTGTGCTACATATCTCAAAAAAGTAGAATCTGTATGACTGGCTTATTTAGTCTGATATTCTCAGGATACATTTATGCTATAGTATGTATCAGAATTTCTACCTTTTAAGGACTGGAGAATATTCTATTGACAAGATAACCCTTGTCTGCTCAGCAGTCAGTGGGCATGTGCATTGTTTTCTCCACACATTCTCTTCTTTGGCATTTTCTGAGGTCCTACTGTGAGTTTTACACATGCCTGGGCTATCAAGGTAAATGTCTTACCATTGCTGTCCTCAAAGCACTTGTACAGAAAATGAAAATGCACAGAATATAAACAATAAAAGCCCTCATGACTACTGGAAGAAACACCCTTGGTCCTGACTGGACATTTTTTGCTCTCACTTAGTGTCTTTTCTACATTGTCTTTTCAGATCCATCATTCAGTTAAGGACCATAGCATGTAACAGCTGACATTCTAAGGATGTGACATATAGGTTACGGAAGGAGTGATCCATCCCTCTTACAACGGACCGTTCTAGCTTTAAACTACTTCCTTTCATCTTTAAACAAGATTGGATTGTTACATCACACACAAATCCCAGACTGAACCCAGAACCAGACTTCGCAAGCAATGTCAAGGAGACAGGCGATGAGCTCAGAGCAAGTGAAGAAATGATAGCCTGTTCTGTTCCTCTAAGCCGCCTAAGTTCCTCTCTCCTTCCCGTATAAGGCACATGCTTCTCAGTCCAGAATATAAGGTCACTAAGAAGCAGTCTGCATGGTTCTTCACATTCCCAGAAGGAAATGCTTCCTCATTCCCGAGTTCTACCTTCTGTGTGACTTTGCTGGGAGCCTTGCCTCACAGGTTCTGAGTGTAAACCCTGGAAGAAATGCTGGAAATATAAGGCAATCAAGGACATGCTGCTAAGGGTCTTCAAGAAATGAGTCTCTGTTCTAGCCTCTAAGGCCAGTCTGTCCACCCAGCGTGCAGTTGACAAGGAGACGGGCCCGTTCCCTGGTTCCTTTCTTTCTCTCAAGAACATCCCTCCCCAGACTGAGTCAAGCGATGGCAAGCCCACTGCTTTAGCGCCTGCGTCCTAGGACCCAAGATGCACAGGTTGTCTGTGGAGATACTGGGGAGAAAGGGAAAACACAGTCTGACTTGTGGGAGACTAAACAACCTAAGCCAGGACTCACTCCATGTCTTAAGTTTCTCAATTCAGCATAAAAAATTCCACAGAACAGCAACATCAAAGAACTTGATCTTAGACCGTTATGTGAATACAGAGAAAAAGAACACAGCAACCACAAGGCCAATCGCAAAGGAAGGACTAACCCTAACAGGTAGCTACTATGGGTGGCTGCTGCTGCTTGACATGCACCACCTTCAACATTTTTCATGTTTCCAGCCTGGTGGAAAGAATTTAAAATTTCATATCAGGGGCTGGAGAGATGGCTCAGTGGTTAAGAGCATTGGCTGCTTTTACAGAGAACCCAGATTCAATTCCCAGCATCTACATGGCTACTAAAAACAATCTGGAACTCCAGTTCCAGAGGATCTGATGGCCTCTTCTGACCTCCAGGCATTGCATGACATGGGCGCACTTACATACACACAGACAATACACTCATACAGATAAAATAGTAATAAATAAAATACATAAAAAGATTTCATATCATAGAATTATTCCCATCCTCTCTCCCTCCTGGAAGTTTGAAGGCAAAGCCAGCTTCTTTGAGTCATCCCTAAAACTCTTTAAACAAGTCAAATCTTCTAAGTCCCCTGGAAAACACGCCTGCACCCATGAGCCCTTGTGGTAAGTTTTCCTTTCTTGCAGAAAGCAACAAACCCATCTCCCTCAAATTCAGTGTGTTCCCAGTGGTCTTGGGTTAGGATCTGGGCTGTAATAAGCAATTGTGGTTGGGATATTAAAGAATCCAAATGCTGCGACAATCAATGTGTAGACCAGGCAGAAGTTCTGCAGGCCGCTTCTGACAGGTTTTCGACCTGTTAGTAAGAATGCTTTCCTGGTGGAAGGAGACTCTTAGTTTGATAGTTTTCTGCTCAATGGAGCCTTTGAGGCTCAGTGAAGAATAGGCTAGCCCAAATGTCAGGACTCCAAAGTCAGTGACATATCCTCTCCTTTCTGTTACCCTGTTCCTGCCGACAGACCCCAGGACCCTCACCTGTCCCCCGTAAATGATTCCCTACAGTTTACCTCCCACCCTCTCCCCTTCCTCTGATTTACCCAGGGTAGGCTGGCTCCAGGTGACCAGAGGAAAACTGGAAAATTCATGACCACCCTATGGTGCTCCCCACGCGACAGGCGCTGCTCAAAATGCTGACTTACACTTAAATCAAAATCTCACATTAGAAGTAGATTCCAGAGCCCAGAGCATCATAGAGCCCTGCAGGCTGCCCCTGGGTCTTTATGCCAGACACTGCTACCTCCCATGGGAAATTTAAACAATGCACCTACACTCAAAATAGGGTGGCTTCAAGACAGAAATGGAAGCCAGGTTTCTGAGGGGAGCCACCATGTCCCTAGACCACAGAAGAGGTTGAGGATTAGAACTGGACCGTTATTCCTAGATGTTGGGAAAAAGCAAGGTGGGGGAGGGGAGGGGCTGGACAGACACCTCTGTGGTTAAAAGCACTGGCTATTCTTACAGAGGCCCCAAGTTTTGGTGCCATCACCCGCATAGTGGCTAAGAGCCATCCATAACTCCAGTTCCAGGGCATCCAATGCCTCTTCTAACCTTCACACGCATTGCACACACAAGGTGCACTTACAAACATGCAGGCACAAGACTCATACACATAAAATAAAAATAAATAGACAAAAATTTAAAAATTAACTTTATAAAAAAATGAGTGGGACAGAAAGAGGTAAAGTTTTGTACTGATAATATATAGTGCTGATATATATATAATATATAATTTTGTACTGATATATATATAATATATTTAATATTATTAAATAGAGTCTAATGTTGACAGCCTGCACTGGGTATCAGAACCCATCCGCCACCAGCCTCTAAGCTTACACCATTCCTAAAGTAACCGTGGCATTTCCACTTTCAGAGTGTGCTGCTCCCATCAGAAGCCCTCACACCTCAAACACACCACCTTCAACACTCTGAACTCTCAAGGGGCATTCCACAAACTCTCTAGCTTTCTAGATCTCCTGGGAAAGCTGTCTCTGCTCAAAGAAAACAAACAAGTTAATTGAGCAGTGTCTCATAATTGGGCCACTGAATCTCGTATTTAAGTAAAGACTGCCACCTTGTGGGAGAAGCGAATGATGGGCGAGACTCTAGGAAACAATGAGGGTTTTCTAAAGAGGGTCTTAAAATAAAAATGCTTTCACGTTGAAAGAATTCCTAGAAATGACTGGTTAACCTAGAAAATATCTTGTGACATTACTGTGTGGTGGGTGCATAGGCATACCAGAGAACAGGACAAAGGCCGCAGTCCTTGAAAGAGTTTTATTCCACCTATTGTTAGCAAGAGTTTCAATAAATATAAAGAACATGTAAGTTACAGAGTATGGGAGAAATTTATAAGTTCTGCCTGAAAATTTGGGGAAATGAAGATGATGAGGATTCTGGAAGTGGCGGGGGAGGGGCAGAGTGCTGAGCACTAAATAAGGAAGACACATTAGGTGACACTGAGCAAAGAACTGAAAAGAATGACCTTAGCACACAAACAGCCAAAGGAGCCTGGACAGAGGCCCGAGTATGTGATATGTTGAAAGAAACAGTGGGGCTGGAGCAGAGGAAGCCAGGAAGAGCTGACGGAAATGGAGATGTCACCCCAGCCTTCTATCTACAGTAAAGTTACAAGCAACAGATGTTGCACACAAAAGTGCAGATACTGCTGAAATTCCAAATGGGAAAAGGACTTGGTGAGTAAGGTGATTGTTCTGCAAACAGAAGAAGCTGAGTTCAGATCTCCAGCATTCATTTAAACTAGGCACAGCGGCACCTGGCTGTAACCCTAGCACTGGAGGAAAGGAGACAAGAGGACCCCAGCCTCACTGGAGTAGCGGAGACAAGAGGACCCCGAGACTCTCTTGCCAGCCTATCTAGGCAAAAATGACAAACTTCAGGTTCACTGAGAATCCCGGTCTCAAAAAAATAAGATGGCCAGGCACAGTGGCACACACCTTTAACCCCAGCACTTGAGAGGCAGAGGCAGACAGATCTCTTTGGGTTCAGGGCTATCCTGGTCTATACAGTGAGACCCTGTCTCAAAAACCAAACAAACGCAATGATGGAGAACAGTAGAGGAAGACACCCAGTATCGATCTCAGGCATACACATGTACACACATGCATGCATGCATGCACACACACAGGAAACGCTGAATGTGAGGACAAACACATATAGAGAGAAGACAATATGAAACCCCGGGGAGCACCTCCTGCAAGGCAAGGCTGTCTAGACAGCTGGCCCTGGGAGAGGCACGGAAGGCCTCACAGCCCCAGGGCCACTCCTGCTAAGAGCTTCATTTGAGACTTGCTGCTTCCAGCCTGGCAGATAGTCTATTCCTATTGCTGAAGCCATGTAAGTACAGTGCCTTGTTATGGTGGCTCTGGCAAACTGACACACCTTGTCAAGGAAAGACGTTAAACCTTGATGACTCAGAAACACTACCTCTAAATACCCAACAGAAATCATATGCCTACGTACTCTTGCAAGCCTTAGTACTGTGCAGCAAAACCTGCGGGTGAGGGGCTAGGGTGATGAAAGGATGGTGTGGTCACTCAGCAGGACACACTTAAATTCACCAGCTACAGCTCAGGTCTGTGCATGGATAAATCTCAAAAGTAATGTCATATACATTGTCAAACATCATTCACTGAAAATAAAAAAGCTGATTCTACAGGATGGAAGCATTGTATGAATGCAAAATGAGAACACAACAGAGCTGCGGTCTTCTTTTCTACTGGATCTGCAAGCTGCAGACACTTGGCCTAGTGAGGATGGGGAAAGCGAAACGCCTCCTGCCTCAGGGAGAGAATTGCTGTGTGGGGAGAGACTGGGCAGTGTTTTGTTCTGTTTTTCAAAATAAAAAGTAGTATATGTTTTAACTGGGCAAATTTGTTCCCGGGGTTCTAGGTTATGCACATATACCCAGATAGAAGCATTTTAGCATAGCATTGCTTATGAAATACTGCAAAATGAAAATGTGCCTAGATGTAAATCAAGAGTACAATTCACATAGTAGACACTCTATTAACCGTAAGAATAGGAACCAGCTACTCAGGGGGAAGAGAGACGTGAGACGTGGAGGAGAGGGTCTGTGCTGAGGAGCATGGGTGCTTTGTGCAGAGAATGTTTCTAGAAAGCTACAAGAGAAACAAGGCGTCTGAGAAAGGGGAAAAGAAATTGGAAGGAAGGCTATTGTTATAACTATATATTTGTGACATGTTATTTCTTTTAAAACAGAAGAAAAAAAAAAAAGAGCCAGGTGTGGTGGCCTTTAATCTCCGCACTCTAGAGGCAGAGGCAGGTGGACCTCTGTAAGATTGCAGCCAGCCTGGTCTATATACTGAGTTCCAGACCTGCTGGGGTTACAGGAGACCCTGTCTCAAAAGACCAAAATAACAAATAAATAAATAATATGAAACAAGTATAGCAATTTATCTTTTAACTCTACTGCTCAAAGAAAGTGGTTTTCTGATGCTCTGGGAGCATTTCAATGTGCTTAAAATATTCATAATTTAACTTTTTTAATTTTCAGAAGTCGGCAAAAGATATTGGTCGAGGCATATGAAAGGAGGTGATGAGACTATTGAAGGGGAAGGAAGGATGGGAACTTGGTGAATGCCACGTGCACAATTCTTAGATGTGGGATAATATGCTTATGTCTCAAGATTCTAGAATTTTTTGAAAGAAAGCATTAAAACATGAGAGCGGGTCTCAAAATGCGATCAACTATCCTTATTTAACCCTCAAATATCTCTTCATGGCTTTAAAACTTTTCCAATTGTGCATGTGTTTAGTCTCTGTCCTTGAAGAACTCCCAAAGAGATTTTAATTACTTCCAACTTACAGCATTACAGGTCATTTACCTTATAAGGAAACTCTTACTCCCAGGACAAGATAATCAATTTTATTATGAATTTCACCCTTTTTAACCTATAAAATGTCAAAGACAGGAATGACTTTCGAACATTTGCTTGGCAACCTCAATAAGAGCAAAAGAGCATTCAAACAGTACCAGGAGGATTATGGGTAGTGAACACATAAAAAGATGCTCACAGGAACTTTCCACCCTTTCTTCAATTTTAATTACACCAGTTTCAAAACATGTCAAGACTGTATGTGTAAATTTGCCCACGTTTAACATGTTCTACTAGGAATGGAAATGGAGCGCAGCAATTTAAAAAATACAATATGAAGCACTGGGACTATCTGTTAAAACTACTTCTGCTGAAGCTGTTTTTGTTATTGATGATGTTATTGTTGTTGTTTTGTGGGGTTTTTTGTGTCTTTTTTTTTCGAGACAGGGTCTCCCTCTCGTCCCAGCTGCCTTGGAACTAGCCATATAGATCAGACTGGCCTGGATCTTACAGAGATCCACCTGCCTCTTCCTCCCTGGTGCTGGGACTAACGGCATTTACCACCATGACTGGTTCTGAAGCTGTACTTTTAAGCAGATCAGTATACAATGTCTATATGTTAATCATCTTAAGCTTTATATATTTATTTTGCTGGGGTTTTTGTGTATGTATGTGTTGACGGGGGGTCCTTTTGAGACAAGATCTCCCTGTAACCCCAGCTGGTCTGGAACTCACTACATAGACCAGACTGGTCCTCAACTCAGAGAGATCCGCCTGCCTCTGCCTCGGAAGTGCTGGGATTAAAGGTGCGCACCACCACGTGGCTCTTTGCTGGGACTTTTTTAATGGTGATATTTTCCCAGAGGATTCTACTTTGGGGATTAATTGATTTTATATGTTTCATCCTATATTTTGTTAATTTTAACAAATGTTCTACACTGGACATGGTTTCTTTTCCTTGTTAGAGAATAAAAGAGGCATTCAAAGGACTAGAAATGGTACTCTTTTGTTTGACTGACTTCATATTTCTGACCTCAGTAGTTTCTTATTTCTTCATTCCCTTCGTCTAGTGTGGGTACTTACTGGTAAAATGACTTCCTAATTCCCATTCATATTTGTGTGTGACTATAATCATCCCTTCCCTTCCCGACCCTTTGAAGCACATGCAGGAAACTAGTTCTTACCCTCAGTTTTCACCTTCTCTCCTGTTTCTATCCCTCAACATCTTAAATTCATCCTCATCACCATTCTTCCTTGGATAAAACTTTGGTCTTTGTGATTTTCTGATCTGACCAATTTCCAAGAGGATCCTTTAAAAGCAAGAATAATAGCTGGCCAATTCTAAAGTCATTTCAACAACAACAACAAAAAAATCTCCTAACCCATATCTTTTAACTGTTCATTGACTCTGTAAAAGAAATTGTCATCATAGCTCCTAGACTAGCTTATAGTATCAAGCAATTTTGTTTCTACCCACTTAGATGTATATATATCTTTTTGCAAATGCATTTAGGCTCAGTGTTTTAAATTATATAATTCCTTTAAGTTGTACATAAAAAATTAGGTAAGCGAAAAATAAAAACCATTTTTTTCCTGTAAAACTGAAGTGAGTATTTCAGTCACTTGAAAAACAAATGTCGCTGAATCTGATTCTGATAGGTCAGTTGTAGGGAGCAGAGGACAACATGGAACTGTTCCACAGTTCTTCACGGAGATGATCTTTCAACCCATTAAAAAGAACCTGTCTCTCCCACTTTCTTCCATCCACCATCAGTGCTTATCTGGCCATCATCCCTTTTATGTCCTTTTCAGCAGAACTCAGATGAAAGGTGACTGTGAACTGGATTGTTATGGGTGGAGTGGGAAGTGAGTAGATTCTGGATATAGTCATGTGGGGTGGAGACAGACAAGGCTTTCCTCAAACTTGTCATGTAATCCAGGCAGATCATAAACTATGATATCCCTGCTTCTGAATGCCGTGATTAAGGCATGCACACATAACAGGCCTTGGATATATTTCCATAGCCAAGCCCGTTTGCTTTGATGTGGGCTTGTATATGTAATGTGAAAGAAAAAACAAGACAGAGAAGTGACTCGAAGATTTTTGAGTTGAGCGACTAGAAAATAGTTGCTATTTCACAAGGGAAAGGAAGGAGGGAAGCAAGCTGAGAAAGGTGTCAGAGGCTTGGGTTTGCACAAATGAGTTTTGCAATGTCCACTGCCATCCAAGTGGGGATTTTTCAACAGGAAGCTAGATTGTGTGAGTCTTGGGGTACTAGAGAAAGCTCTTTGGAAGCAAAGAATATGTAGACTGTAAAGGAAGAAACTGTTTCAGAAGGAGGGCGTGAAGTGGGATCTTTCAAGTGATTCTGATTGATCAAGTAAGATGAAGGGTGGAACTGGCCAATGGATCAATGACTTTAACAAGATTGGTTTAGGATAAATGGTAGTGTCACTGCAGTGGATTACAGAAATATTACCTCAAGAACCTCTGAATGGCTTTGAGGTTTCTGCCTCTGTCCTGTGACCATCTCCTCCTTCAGTTAAGGTGTGACACACCGCACCCAGTGTTTGCAATACACATCCCTACTAGCACATGCCCTGCATCTGAAGGTCCAGAAGAACTGTGAAGAGACTAACATCACTTAGTATACGCTTTGGTACATTAACAACTACATGAACATGAAGTAAATATACGATAATTACATATCACAAATATAAAGAGAGCAAGTACATAATTATATTGTCATCACAAACTAAGACTTTCAGTGTGAGGGAAGCAAGACATAAACATAAAATTAAAAACACTCAAAACTTTGTAACTTTTGCTTTGGATCAAAATCATAAATATGAATGCACATGTATTTGCCTCTCCTTTCAAAGACTATATCTTCTAGAACTGTTCACTGAAGATCCAGACAATCATGAGATTCTGGTATCAAGTAGCCCTTTGATATACAAAGTTTCATTTCCACCAAAAGCAGTCAGGATTCCTTGAAGTAATGGACAATTCCATCTCTAGGGCAAGACAGTTACAAGATGAGCTTGAGACACTTCATTATGATTAAAATGACAGAATCAGGCTGGAGAGGTGGCTCAGAGGTTAAGAGCATTGGGTATTATGGCAGTGGATGCAGGTTCAATTCCCAGCACCCACATGGTGTTAACAATAATCTGTAACTCCAGTTCCAGGGGATCCAACACCTTCTCCTCACCTCCATGGGCACTGCATAACATGGGTGCACTTCTGTACATGCAGGCAATACATTCATACACATAAAATAAAAATAATAAGTAAAATGAAATAACAATATTTAGATGTCACAGAATCAGTTTGAAGGGAGTTCCACTGACCAAAGATGGTAGAGTTTGGACAATTAATAGAACAGTGATAGGAAGGAATTGATGCTCATCAAATAAAATTGTGAGTTCATAACGGTACTTGAAATAGAAAACCATTGTGTATCTCTGGAGGTTGACAGAGCATCAGTTCATTCTGTTTTGGTGTTTTGATGGCTAATTTTAGCTGCTAAGCTGACTGGAGTAAGGAATACTTACACATCTGGAAAGCCAATTTTAGGTACATCTATGAGGCTTTCCAGAAGATATGGGTGTGAGAGTCTGAGTATACGAGCTGAGGAAAACCTGCTCTTGAAGTGGGCTGCTCTCTGCAGCCAGGGGCATGAGGAGAAAAATGCACATGGACTGGTCTCGCTTCGAGAGTGTGCTGTCTTGCTCTGGGCGTCGGAGGTTCAGGCCACTGGCACTAGGAGTCCAAGACTTAAACCTGCATCTGGCCTGGTCCTTGGGGGTTGGATTTTAACCTGAGAGTTACACCATTGACTGTTCTGGATCTGAGGCCTTCAGACTCGGACTGAGCAATGCTGCTGACGTCCTGTGGTCATCAGCCTGCAGAGCGCCTGTTGTGGGACTTCTCAGTCACCATAACCACCTGAGCCAATCCCCTAATGCCCCCTCCCTCACCAGCTATTAATTCATGCATCCTATGGGTTTTGTTTCTATGAATAATCCTAATACATCTGTCAAGTGATTCATAAAGGGAAAGAATCGAGCACCTATCGGTCTTTCTTATAAGAAAATACCAATTTTCTAATCCCTATGGAGCCACCATCAAATGCTGCCAAACAGATTAGATGAAAAGTCCTCGTGGATCTTCAGAATGGGTGGGCCAGGCAACTAACACCCAGCTCTGATAACCTTCAAAGAGCAGGACAATGTGGCACTCTGGGTCTCCTGAAGGAAAGTTCCCTCTGTGAAGTATTCCTGCACCATCCTTAGGTCTAACTAATTCTAAACTATAATTGGTTTATAGGCAATACAGGTAGTAAGTAGAAAAACATTTTAAAAAACAAGGGGCTGGAGAGATGGTTCAGCAGGTAAGAGCTTGCTGCCCAAGCCTGACCAACTTAAGTTCAATTCCCCAAACCCATGTAAAAATAGAAGAGAGATGACCTCCACAGATGCACCATGGTATATGCAAACCCACACTCACACGCACAAATCATAACCCACACACACAATACTGAAAAATAGACTAAAAATTTAATAGATAACACCACAAAAATGTCATGAGCCAAACCAGTGAATGGGAAATCCTAAGCCAAATGGCTATGTGCACAACACACTAATAAGTACTTGTAAATGAGAGAAAATGATAACAAGGAAAACTTAAGATACACATATATGCAATGGGCAGTGTGATTCTAGAAGAAATCAAGCATAAAATTATGTCTTTAAGAACACAGAGTGATAATGTTCTTATTTTTACTCCCATGTTTAAAAATTCTTGTTTTGTGTTGTTGTTGGAAGTGAAATATGTGGTATGTTGAGGGGACATGTTTTTTCAGTGTCACGATGGGGTGTTGTGATGGATATGGTCTTGAGTATGTACCCCCAAAGGTTTACATGCTGGGACCTTGGTCCCCCTTGTGGCAATGTTGAGTTTGGGGGAGCTTTAAGAGGTGGGGCCTCATAGAAGGTGCTTAAATCACAGAGTATCCCTTTCAGAAAGGACTAATCTTGGTCTTCTAGAGGAAACCAGTTCCTAAGACAGCAGGCTGTTGTAAGAGCCAGCTGGTTCCTACCTAGCCTCTGGCTTTCTGCATGACCAAGTGATTGCTTCTGCACAAGTCCTCCTTGTGCCTCCTGCTGTAAGTGAAGCAGCCAGAAGGTCCTCACCAGAGCCCAGGCACTCTAGCACTGGATTCTTAGACTTTCAAAATTTCGAGTTAAACATACCTCCTTTATCTCTTTCTCAACATCTAGTACCTCATTATAATAATAAAAATGGCCTAAGACAGGCAATGTTGAACAGATTTACTGAAGAATCAACTAGTAGAATTTGGCTTTTCTTACTATTTAATATGAAGTCAGATGCTAACTTGTCATTCTTGTCTGATAGAGATTCAAATAATTTTTGTGCAATATAAAGATATTCTCAAATTTTCTGGCTTCTTATTGTAAGGTGTGCCTGGAGCCTCCCCCACCCCCCAGCCTCCCAGCAGTTCCAGGACAGACACCTTGACGACTCCAGCCAGACTCTCAGAACCCACTGAGATCTGAGAAAGGAACTGACTTTTACAACTTCTTCAATAGATAAGATTCCCAACCCAGAATTCACAAACAGCTGTAAAAACAGATTCCTTCCAGGCCAAAAGTTTACCTTAAACATCAATCAGATGTCATGGGAACCCCCTCCCATAAAAAGACCTTCTGACAAGCTAAGGCTAGAGGCTTATGGCTTATCTCTCTCTCCCGAAGAAGAGTTAGCCTCTCGCACTCTTCCTGAGGGAGCTTTTCCATCTGAACTGGAGCATTCCAGCCCAGTTCCCCAGCCAGAGCCCCCAAGATGAGGGGGCTAGTCTCCCCCATCTCCTTGGAGAGGCTAGGCTCAAGGGGTCTAGCATTTCTCCACTCCCCAGTGCAGAGAAGCTAGTCCCAGCTGGTCTTCTCTTAATAAACCAGTCCTGTTAGCTCCCAGCAGAGTCTCTGGTCCCTTTGTCTGCTGCTGCATCTCTCAAACCCAGACCTTACACTTAGTACCCTTTAGAATATTAGCTACCCTTATCTCTAACCTACTTAAGTCTAATATTCATTTTTATATTTTTAAAGGTATTTTGTTTCTTATTTTTATTTTGTGTGTATGAATGTATTGCCTGCATGTGTATAAGTGCAACCGGGTTATGCAATGCCCACAGAGGTCAGAAGAGGGAGTAGAATCCCCTGGAACTGGAGTAACAGACATTTGTTAGCAGCTATGTGGACACTGGGAATCAACCAGGGTCCTCTGCAAGAGCAATCAGTGCTCTTAACCACTGAGCCATGTTTCCAGCCCCTCATTTTTAGGTACAGATACTCAGTTCCTCAAATTATTCATTGAGCTGAATTTACCATTTACTGACTTCCTCATACATGAATATTAAAATCCAATCCTCTTTGGCTCCACGCCCCATTCTATTTACATTTCAGCTGGTCACTTTCAAGCCTGCTACAAATGAATAAATAAATCTCAGTGTGTGTTTATCTGTGTGCTGGGAAGCTGAACTCTTACATATTTAAACTCAGAAAAATGCCTTCATAATATGGCAAGTTGGGCATTTGGTGGTAGTTTGGGACTTTATTCTGTCTCTGTAAAGAAATGCCTGACATGATCTTATATAAAAGAAACAAGTTTATTTTGGCTCATTATTCTGGAAGTTCCAGTCTAAGAACAGTAAGTCTATACTGTGTTCACAATAAGTTTCTACTTTCTTCCAAAGAGTACAAAGATCTGAGTAGCTCTGAATAAATGCTGAAGTCATTAGAGTGGGAATCACAGGGAAGTACAAATACAGAAACAGCCTCTTAGAAATTCTTGAAATTTTGAAGAGGAAGGAGAAACAGAAAGGAAAAAAGAATTTAAAGGCTGCAATGTGAACATAAAGGAATCAGAAAAGACAGCCACTGTGAGCACAGAAGTGAGCCCTAGAAGGCAAGAAACAGAAGAGTGGCCTCTCAGTACTGTGTTATTACGTTTACGTCCTAGCTGTCTTTATTTTGACACAAGTGAGTTCAGTTCAGAAAGCTTAGAAAGAGACCAGAATACAATAAGCAATGTATTGGAAAACCAGGGAGGGACAAGTGAATTAGAGCCCCTCCTCTCTGGATCCCAGCATCTCTTGCAGCTGAGATGGAGAAGTTTACAGATCAATGCCCATCTCCATTCCTATACTGCTGCCTCGCCCCCCAGCATCTGCAGTTATTAACACTGGCTGCCATCCCTATCGTTCATGGGGGGAGCCGATGGAAGATTCCTGAAATTGCAGTCATAGCATCCTGGTCCCTCTCAAGAGACACGTCTTATTCTATGTGCTGTCTCTCCATTCCCACCCACAGGCTCTGCCCAAGCCCTGAACATAGTCTGAGTCCTGACTGTCACATGAATTGGGCCACAGTGCCAAGAGAGGTTCTCAGTGTTAACAATCTGTGCACACTTTGGTGAGTCTTGTTCATGTGTCTTTCAGATAGCCATCTTGGTCAGAGGTTACTCTGTAATGTAACCTTTAAGACAACAGAGCCAGGGATGGTCTGTTCAGGCATATTACTAGTCAATGCTTCTGGTTTAACATAGAGAATTCAGAGCTTCAAAAACTCAAGGTCAAGCTTTGATACCCATCTGTCCATGGGGTTGGGAATGCAACTCAGGGTAGAGTTAGTGTGATTAGTATGCACAAGACCTTGGGTTCAAACCACATGCATTAGTTACTTTACTTGTGACTAAGAACAAATAGTTGATATATGCACTCATTTTCTCTTACTGTGACAAAAACACCCGATGAAAGCAGCTTTTGAAAGACAGAGTCTAATTTGTCCATTACAGTGGCAGGAGCCTGGAGGTTGCTGGTCACACTGCATCCACAATCAGGAAGCTGAGAGAAATGAATACCAGTGCTCACTGTCTTTCTCCTAGGTGATTCTAGAGCTTGTCAAGTTGACAATCAATATTGATTATTCATTACAACTCACAAAAGAGCAACTCAAGGAAGGAAGGATTTGTTTTGTCACAATCCATTATGGCAGAGAAGGCATGGCGGCAGGAGGGGCTTGCTCTGTGGCCCCTACCCCTGTCTCTGAGGGCTAACTTGGCCTGATAACCTGTGAAGTGAAGGGGTGTCAGGTATGAGCCTAACACTTTTAGAGGACCCACCAGATTCCACGTTTAGAATGTGGGCATCCTGGAGAAATCCAGCTGTCTCAGGGAGGGACCATGTAGAGAGAACACATGGAGAGAAAGAGGCCCTGAGATGATGCAGAGAGAGAGGCCTGGCCACCTCAGCTGAGCCCAGATGCCAATCGTGCAAGCAGGACATCTTGGATGTTGCCCTGGATAACGACAGACTCAGGTGTGAAGCAGGTCTCAGAGCACCCCTGTCTACCCACAGAACCATGGGACTTAGTAAATGATGGTTACTGTAAGTCACTGAATTTCAGGGTGGTAGTTTATTACAGTGACATAGAAAATGGTATTGCATAACAGAATCCTAAAACGGGGCATGATGACTCATTGGAAATGTCATCTCCATGAGGCCATGGCACACAGATATTTGGTCAGACACTTTTGGTTGTTGCTGTAAAGGTGTCTCATTACATGAGATGAACATTTAAATCACAGGCCTGGAGGAAAAGACTTTACCTCCATAGCTGTAAATGGGCCATATCTAACCAGGCCCTAAGAAGAAGATTGAGCTTCCAAGAGGAAAGAGGATCCTGGCAGGCTTCTGTCAGACCGAAACCACACCATCAGCAGTTCCAGGGTCTCTAACCTGCCAGGGTAGAGTGCAGACATATGGGGTTGCCAATCTCCACAATTACATGGACCAATTTCTTAATAGTTCTCTGTCTCTCTCTCCCTCCCTCCCTCTCTCTCTTTGTGGTCATATTATATATTATTTCTGCTTGGGAACCCTGTGGCTGTAGCACTGACTAGATGATACTGGATGTCAGGTAGAAGAAGAAAGTTCTCAGGACACTGTTCATGTGGCCTCACACACAGGAAATGTTTATTGGAGGTTGGCAGAAAGGTGGTATGAAGTGACATAAGGTGTGGAAACTCTGCCAACCACAGAAATGGAGATGCAGGGGCTGGAAAGATGGCTTAGCAGTTAAGAGCACCAGCTACCCTTGCAGAGAACCCAGGTTCAGTTCCCAGTTCCTACCTGGTAGCTCACAACCATCTGTAACTCCATTTCCAGGAGATCCAATACCCTCTTCTGAACACCACAGACATTGATGCCTGTGGTGCAACTACACACATGTAGGCAAAACACTCATTCACATAAAAAGCAAAATGTTTTTTAATGGAGATATACAAAATAAACTTCATGAACCCAGGATTTGGCTCAGAAGACCTCAGAGAAGAATGCTGAAAGTCCCCATTCATTTTTTAAGCTATGTAAGAGAAAGTACAGACAGAAAGAAAATTCTTTACTCCTAGCGCACAATCAAGAGCAAACATTTCCAAGTTATGATTTGTTAGGTTTGAAAATAAAGCTTCCATTTTTGGTCCTTCTGATAAGGGTATCTAAATAAGAAAGGACCTCAGGATAATAAGTAAATTCAGGGTGTTGTCGGTAAAGGTGTTCTTGGGGTGGACACTTCAAGGATGCGGCTATATGGTACTTCATGGACGTTTGTGTAAATATTATATAAGACATAGAGATTGCCCCCTAACCAATAATTCAGAACAAATAAGTAAATGAATCAAAAGAAAGGACCAAGAATCTGAACAAAGTTTAAAAGGCAAAAGCAACCAAACAAACACCAGACAGCTTGCTGAGATGCACTGTCAATCAGGGAACAATTAGATGCTACTTTTCTCATAGTGAAATTGTTGAAAGTGATCAGAAATGGCAGGTCATGGAGAAGTAGGCTCTTTTGTGGGCTGACTGGAAATGTAAAGTGGTAAAGCTGTTTTGGAGGGGATTTGGAATTAAAAAAAAAAAAACACTTAAACTTAAAATTTCCCATTTACCCAAAAGTTCCATCCCTGGCAGTCTGTCATACAGAACTCTCCAGGCTGTGCAGGAAGGTATAGCTTGGAGATTGCCAACTGTTGAATGGAAACTCTGTCCACCATTCTGACCCTCAGTAGGCAGATCACTCCCGGGAGCACGGCAGCGGCTCAACAAGCATTTGTTGAGTGAATGAATGAATGAATGCTATTGAAAACTTGGAAGCTGGGTTGGCACGATGGCTCAGAAGCTTAAGATCCTTGCTGCCAAGAGACAGACTATGTTTGAGACCCAGACTCCACATGGTAGAGGCGACAACTGATTCCCACAAGTTGTCCTCTGACTGCCACATATGGCTTGTATAGGCGTGTGTCCCCACCCCAAAAGTAAATAAATAAATAAATACATTTAATAAAGATAAGTATTTTAAAAATTGGTCAACTAGAAATGGTTATATCTACCCTATAAAGAATGAGGTAGATCTTTGTGTACCAACATGAAAGGTCTCTGCCACTAAATGTTAACATGACAAGTCAATAAATTAGAAACAATGCAACTTCCATCATTGGAGGACTGTCTCACTGGGGTGGTGTAAATACACGAAGTGGTTGTGCTTAATCTGTTTTTGTGTGGTAGAGAGGCCTGCGCAGCATCATGCTTCCACAATGACGTGTTAAGCACTTACTAGGACAGGAGTATGCCTTTGAGTGCTGACATTTGTCCAGGTGCTGCATACTCTTTATGTTTCTGTTGTATATGGCGAGAACACCATGGCACAGATACCTGAGGAACTTGTCAAAAGTCACAATGCCACAGAGCCAAAGTCAAGCTCAAAGAGTATGACTCCTGAGTTCAGATTCTCAAACCCCTGAAGGACAGAGTCCCATGTGTTCAGGTTAAGGCTGTTGACTCATGCTTATTAATATTATCCCCTTTCTGTTTCAAAAGTCTCTAAGCATGGCCCGTAACCTGTACAGCCACTCTACCTACAAAACACGCACGAACAGTTAGTGGCTAGGAATACAGTGTCTACAACCACTTGTGGGCAACTTACTCAAACTTTGTAACTTGGTTTGCTTATCTGTAAATGACAATACCAATGGTACAGCTCTCGTATGATCGTCCCTCCTCCTCCTCCTCCTCCTCCTCCTCCTCCTCCTCCTCCTCCTCCTCCTCCTCCTCCTCCTCCGCCTTTGTCTTCTTCATCTTTTTTTTTTTGTCTTCTTGAGACAGGGTCTCCCTCTAGCTTTAGCTGGCCTGAAACTTGCTATGTAGACCAGGCCTTGAACTAACAGAGAGCCACCTGCCTCTGCCTCCCAAATGCTGGGACTAAAGGCATGCACCACCATACCTGGTTTAGTCTATCCTATTCTGATCTGTTATCCATTCATTCATTCATTGTGACGCTGGGATTGAACCCAGGGCTTTGTGCAAGCTCTACATCCTCAGCAACCATATGGCTGTCAAAGACTACAGATTGGAGGCTGGAGAGATGGCTCTGCAGTTAAGAGCACTGGTGCTCTTGCAGAGTACCTGGGTTCAATCCCTAGCACCCACATGGTGACTAACAACCGTCCATAACTCCAATTCCAGGGATCTGACATACTCTTCTGTCCTCAGGCATTGCACGACATGGGCGCACTTACATACATGCAAGCAATACACTCATACACATAAAAATAATTAAAATTTTAAATAAATAAGTATTTTAAATAAAAAAGCAAAAGCTTACAGACTGAATATTTGTAAGTGCCTGACACACAATAAGCACTCATCACTAACTCAGTTTTATAAAATGGATGTATGTTTGTGTGTGTAGTGTACAGTGTGAGATGTCTAGAAAGATACTTATTAAAATATTAATGGGCTAAGCCAATGGATGGATTAATGGGTAACAATGTTTGTTGCCAAACCTGATGATCGCAGTTTGATCCCAGAATTCACAGGGTGGAAGGAAAAAACTGACTCCCAAAGGTTGTCCTCTGATTTCCACTTATAGCACCATCACACATGAATGCCCACCACACATACACACTAAACAAACAAATAAATGTAAGTTTTAAAAATTAAAAATATTAAATATCCTGCTAATTTCAACTGGGTTGTCATTTAAATAAATATGAGTAAATTAATGTTTGTTTAATGTTTAGACATAAACATATGTGGATAGATTGAACAAATGCTCATAGACTCGTGTACAGTTTTAATGCTGCACACACATCAAGCCAATTCCATGCATCTAGCTTACTGTGTGGATGCACTCATCCAAGTACAGTGTGTGAATTTACCAAAAGTGATTGAACAGTCAGAATCATTTTTAACCTGTAAACAAGATAGTTAACAGGAGCCTGGAAATATGTCTACATAAACATTTTAAAAGAAGACCAGTGTCAAGACATGAGCCAAGACCTGACTGATCATCTGGGAAGTCAGACCAGGGGCATTTCAGCACACAACTCCCCCTGCATTCCATCCCTGTCTCTTCCGCTCTCTGCTCCACTTCAGAAATTAGTTCTACACGACGCCCCAGCCCTGGTGATTGAAATGCAGCACTCCTTCTTTCTAGTGGCAGGTGGAAGGAAGGTTCGGCCGCCTGATGTAGGTTCTATTTCCAATGGTTTGTACGATCCGCCAGCTGATGCAGCTTACCTCATTATTTTGGCTTTGGTTTAATTTATTTTATGTGTATGAGCACTTTGTCTGTATTATGTAAGTGCATCACCTGCGTGCAGTACCTTCTGGGGAGGCCAGAAGACGGTGTCTGATCCCCTGGAAAGGGAGTTACAGACCATTAGGGACATGTGGGTGTTGGGAACCGAACCTGGGTCCCGTGAAAAGAACAGCCAGGGCTTTTAATCGCTGAACCATCTCTCCGGCTCCCTTGTTTTGTTTCAGTAAAGGTCACGGGTATTTCTGTATGCCAGAAGAACCAAAAAGCTGTTTGGTTTATTTGTGGTTGTTTTTGTTTGGGGGAGAGGGATTATGTTTGCTTATTTTTGTATTTTGAAACTAGATCTCACTTTGTAAACCAAAGCTGTCCTGGAATTCACTCCGTAACTATGTAGCCTAGGCTAGCCTCAAACTCCTGACAGTCCTCCTGACCCAGTCTCCAGAGTGCTGGGTGGGTTATAGGCATGAGACGTCACTCCCGGGTGATGTTTTATAGACCCCAGTCCTTCCTGCCTCCCTCTTCCGCCACCGCGAGCTGCTTAGCCAAGGGTCACCTGGAACTCTACCTTTGCCTGCAGGGAAGAGCGCAGAAGGAAAATTCATGCCCGCTGAGAATGTCCCTCCCTCCTGGGAGTCGGCTGTGGCGGAGGGCGGGCTCGGAGACCCGCCCCGGGCCGCTTCTCAGCGGAGCGCAGCGCGGGTCATTGGCGCGCAAGCCGCGCCACCTCGCAGGCACACTGGGCCCCCGCCGGGGGCCTGACAAGTTGCAAAGGAGACACTTTCAGCCCGGAATCTTACTCGGCACTGGCCACAGCCGGCTCTCAGCCTATCTGCAACTCAGGATGTTTTGTCCGGCGGCGGGACCGCTCCCCAGCCCGCGCGGGCTGCAGCTGTGCAGGGTGCCTCCCGGTGTCCCGCTGCGCGCGGTGCTTGGCCTGCGTCTCAGACGCCAACTCACCTCATCTCAGGCCTGATGACCTGAGTGTAGTCCAGACATCGTCCCAGGAAGATCTCTGGAAACTGCTTCGTGGTAGGCTTCCCACCCCACTTCATGGATGAACGCGGCCACAGAAATATAGCCGCTATCACCACGGAGCCGATCAGGACCAGGAGAACCACTGCAAGACAGATCTGGGCTTTCCTAGAGAGCCGGCAGCAAGGTTCGTCCTCAGACACCTGGCTGAATTCATAGTTGGCCATGGGGCCCTTGAAGAGGTCAACCGAGGCGGAGAGAGAGGAGAGAGCTGGCTGACTCGGAGCCTGCACCGCCCCTATCTTTCACTTGCCTTTTATCGGCTTCCTTTCCCACCCCCAACCCCCTGCTTCAAAGCTCCACGGGTAGCTGGACCAATGAGGGCCTGCCTAGAGAACCTCAAGAGGCACTCCAAACTACAGGCCCACGAACCCCAAGCCTCTGCCGTTGCACAATAACAGTGTGGCCAGCACCTGTCACTTGTACTCTTAGTCCTTGAACTACATGAGTTCCTGCAACGGGTGACAGCTGCCCAACTCTGTGCACACCATACCTTGGCCTAGCAATGAGTGTCCTGTCTCTACTTAGCTTTGATAAAATCTTGCTCAGGCACCTTTAAAAGCTCAACGGAAGTCTGACTTCTCTCTAGCAGCACCAGTTCAAATCCAGCCCTGGCTGTTGGCTGGGTCAAGTTAATTAACTTCTCTGAGCTTCTGTATGAAGCAGAGACTAATATTAATTATTTCCCAGGATTGCTATGATTAGATGAGTTAATTTATCCAAGGTGTTTAACAGGCTCCCTAAGTCACTACTCCCTGAGACACAATACGCAGTTGCTAAATAAATGTTATTATTGCTTTCTCTATGAGCTTTGAGGGGATGCAGCTTTATATCCATGGCATGTCTCATATGTAGTAATACTGCATTGAACTCAAAAATACAGTAGTGCTTCCCACCTCCCCTTACCAAAGGGGTGTCTGTTGCCTAGTTTAAACAGAGACCTAAATCATGTGAAGGATCATGCAAAAGGGTTCTAGAGGACAGACATTCTCCAGGCAGAGGAAATATTAGATGTAAAGGTTCTGATGCAGGAAAGTCCTTAGCCTGTTCCAGGAGCAGCAAGGTGTCCATTGTAGTGAGATTACAGGGTTGGGGGAGAGATGCATTTTGCAGGTAGCAGGAGGCAGGTCTTCTGCGGCTCTGTGGGACAGGAAAGCCTTCTTGATCTGTGTATTTCATGTTTTTAACTTTAAAATAACATTTCTGTTTATTCATTTTATGTGCCTCTGTGATTGTGGGGGGGGCAGTCACGTGCCACAGTGCAGTATTGATCAGAGGACAGCTCCTTCCATCGTGTGTCATCAGACTTGGCAGCAAATACCTACCTGCAAGGCCATCTCACTGGCCCATGTTTCCTTTCTTTTTTTTTTTTTTTTCAGTATTTATTTTTTATTGAATTAAATTATAAATTGAATTATATGTATATAAAATATACATATATACATACAGAACATCTTAACCATCTTTATACCCCCTTTCTTCTTGGCATATCCCCATAACCCCTCACCACCACCACCCTCACCACCACCATCCCATACACACTGGATTTCATGTATTCTGTTGTAAGGCAACTTAGTATACCCAAATGTCCCTCAGTGCAAGTTCATCCACTGAGGTCTGGCCAACCTCTCCAGAGTCCCTCCCTTTAAGAAGATCAGCTGTTCCTTACCCAGCAGTAATCAGCTGCCTAGAGTTCTTAGGCCAAGGCTGGAGCCCATTTCCACAATTCTATGTTAGGTTTTTGTCTGCTTGGGTTTGCATGGGTCTTGTGCATGTTAACACCATGGCTGTAGGTTCATATGAGCAAGGTCCCAGGAGCCTGTAGGACTCTATTTATATCATAATTTGCCCCCTCCCCTGGCTCTTAGAATGTAATGAGCATGTATTAGAATTTAGGAATTAAAGTAGAAATAGAATATAAGTTAAAGAATTAAGAGACAAGTTAAGAATAAGTAATGTGTGTGCAGTGAAGTGATAACACCATGACATAAATGTAACCATGGCAATGTGTGAAGTGAAAATGTGATAATGTGTGAAACATAGATTAAGAAGTGTGCTTATCAAAGAGTGATATAATGCTTAAAGTGAAACATATATAAGCTGACCAGAGAAAGTGACATTCAGAGTTCATCATCCTGAGACTCTCCTCTGTGGTGACCCTGCTGGTGCCCTGAACAGAGGAAGGCCGCCAATCCAGAGCTTGTCGTCTCTCGGGCCTGCATGACCAGAGCCAGAAACCGAAGCAGTGAACCCGAACATCCCAGCAGAGAGTCCAGACGGACGACCTGGCAGCACTTCTCCTTTTGGAGGCCATCGACCTGACGGCTGCTGTCCGGATAGTAATTTTGTTTGTGGTGTTGCTGGCTGACACCTTCACCTAATACAATTTGTGGAGGTATTTATTTGCATGTTGTGTGAATAAAGCAATTATAAAGGCATCTGTCTACAAGTGGTCATTCCCCTCAGATACTTCTGAGGAGTGCTCGCGACATAGACAATTTGTCACAGTAATGACGAGAGGAACATTTTTGTTTCTGCTCACGGTTCTAGAGATTGGCTTCATGGTCTCTTGGCTCTTATGTAGAACGTCATGACCATGGAAGGCACAGCATAGGAGACCTGCTTACTTCATACTAAACAGGAGGCAGAGAGCAAGACAGGAAAGGGCCAGGATAACATCTACACAAAGACCTTCTCCCAGTGAAGTACTTTCTCTTGGGCACTTTGTCACAGTAATGAAAAATTAGGTAATAATGGGATTCCAGAGAGATCATTTTGTGCTGAAATTAGACTTCTACAGAATGTTTGTAGGATGACAAGGTCACTTACTAGACCAGTAACACTTGACACATTCAGGAAAGGGGGCAGTTTCTGAGGGCCTGGTTCATGTGTAGGGAGAGGAATCTGAGGCATGGTGAGGGTGTGAGCAGAGCTCCAGCACCTCACCAAACAGAGGTGGAGAATTCTGCAGGGGGCTTGAGAGGTTGGTGGATTTGGTGAGAGTGATACAGGAACGTTCCCTTGTAATTGTTTCTTCACGAAATAAAAAGAAAGGTCATCACATTATATGGGGGCAAAACACAGATGGAAACTAGGAGAGGAACAGTGGGGAGTTGTTTCCTCAGGGTGTCACTAAGTGGTCGGAAGTTCAGAGAAAGGCCAGTTAGTGACTAGTGTTTGCACAACCACACCCATGGCTCAGACAAAGTGATGAAAGCAGACAGCTGTCTGCTAGAGTCACCACAAGAGTACCACAGCCCAGAGGCTGAAGCAGAGTACATTGTATTACACGTCTGGAGGCTAGAAACTCCAGGTCAAGGTGTCTGCAGGGTCAGTTTCTTCTGAGACCTCTCCCTTGGCTCATAGACTGCCCCTTCTTGTGTCTTTGCTGCCAAGGAGTTTCCTCTTTAACAGTCTGTGATATCATTTTTTCTTTGTATAAAGACACAAGTGGGGGCTAGAGACATGGCTTAGCAGTTAGGAGTACTGACTCCCCTTTCATAGGATTTGGGTTCCATTCCCAGCAGCCACATGATAGCTAACAACCATCTGTAACTCCAGTTCCAGAGCATCCAACTCCCTCTTCTGACCTTCTTGGGTGTTGCCTGATGTGGGTACACTTAATTTACATGCAGGCAAAACACTCATACACATAAAATTAAATAAAAATAATAAACAAAAAATTTTAAAAGACACCAATGGTAATGGATTTGGGTCCTCTCTTAATGATCTCGTTTTGATTACCTCCGTACAAATAACTATGCTATCTCCAAATGCTGTCACATTTTGAGACACCAGAGTTAGGACTTTGAATTATAGGAGGACGCCACTTAGTCCTTAGTGCTGGGTAAACACAGTGGAACATAAGCAAGCCAAAGAAGCCGAATGTTTAAGTAAGGCTACGATTTAAGTAGTGGCCGTGGCACCTACAGAAAATGGTCAGCCCCAATGGAAGAAGAGAGACAGTAAGAGGATGGGAGAAGTCATGGCCAAGATTTTGACGGGAGTCAGAGGCTGGAGAGACAGCTCAGCAGCTGTCTCAGTGACTGTCTCTTGCACAAGACCCAGATTTTATTCCCAGTATGAGAGCCATTGTAACTCCAGTTCCAGGGGAATCTGATACCCTCTTCTGACCTCCTTGGCCACTGAACTACATGGATATGCTTATATACATTCAGACAATGCACTCTACACATAAAACAAAATAATAACATATAAAAAAAAGATTTTGATGGGGCCAAAAGGTTTTTGGAGAAGGTATCTACGGTATCTTGATTTCACAGGCAAATCTGAACACCAATCTTCCTTCTTTAAACTAGCTACTTTATGGTCTTCTATATTTATGTACTAAATCTCCCCCACTCACAGTTGCTCAAGCTAGAAACTTTCAAGTCAGTTCCTCTCCCTCAACCTCATGTATCTCCAGGAGGTTTGTTCCTGCTGCCTGCAACTGATTCACTAGATAACAACTCCTTATCTCTACTAGGCCTTGAACTTCTTCTCTGAGTCGCTTCTGACCATTCTCCTACATCTACCCGCCCAAGCTCCATTCATTTCCTGCAGCACAGCAGGGGCTGTTTTCTTTCCAGCTGTCCTTTTGAAAATGCTCCTGACTTGCTCTAGGTACAGTCAACAGCCCCTCTCTGTTTTCCCACAGGCACCTCGGTCCACAGCCTCCATGGTCCTTCAGTCCTGCTGGTCTTCTTTGTCCCCAGGCACCCAAGCTCTTCTCTGCCTTTTACATTCACAGATGCCATATTCTGCTGATCTTTCTCAGCATCAAAGTGCCTTCCTCAGGAAGCTTTTCCAAATGCAGGCAGGTTTATTAACTGCTTTTCTCGTTGCTCTGACAAAAGCAACCTAAGGAAGGATTTATTTGGGCTCAGTTTGAAAGTCCAGTCTGTAACGGCAGGAAGGACATGACAGGAGGACAGGAGCACAAGGCAGCTGGCCACATTGGACCTTGGTCAAGAAGCACAGAGCAGTGAAAGATGGGGCTCAATTTGCTTTCTCCTTTCTATTTGATCTAGGACCCCAGCCTATGGGGATGGGTCTTCCTACTTTAAGTAACCAAATCTAGAAAATTCCTCACAGCCCAGCCCAGAGATCTGCTTATGAGGTGATTGTAGAGTCTGTCAAGTTAGCAATTAGTATTAACCATCACAGCAGGTGTCCAAGTTATACAATCTCCCAGCTGAATAACAGAGATGTCATCCACTCTGAAACAAGACAGATCTCAGGGGCTCAGAGGTGGATGGTTTAGCCCAGAAACTTTCCTTTTGTGCGTTTCTCTAGGTGTCCTTTCTCATAGAGCCAGGTGTTTGCTCAGGGCCTGGTCAGCAGCAACTAAGGTTTTCTCTCCTAGTAGGGTGGAACTCAAATTGAAGTCTAAGTGCTGCTCAGACAAATGCAGGTGTGACTTCCCCGAAAGATTATTCCTCTTAGCCACTCTTTCTGAGTACAGAGTTACGCCCACTGCCAGAGCTAAACTTCAAATGCGAAATGGAGTAGAAATGCTGTAGTGCTCCAAGTTCACTTCCCTGACCTCTGGCCTCACTGTGCTCCCGCCTTCACATTTCATTTTGCCTTTTGCTTTCTTCGTGCAGTGTTCACAACTGGTTACCATGTAACAAGTCTTCCTACCTCTTTATTGCTTATAAAATAAAGCATCTGAGATCTGACCCCCCAAACATCCTTTTCAAATGAGTATTTGTTTTTTTAACCTTTGAAGATCTATTTTTTTATTTTTATGTGTACACATGTGAGTCTATGTGCCTCAGGTCCATGTTGAAGCCTTTTGAGGTCCCAAGAGGACTCTGAATCCCTTGGAGCTGCAGTCACAGATTGTTGTATGTCAGGGCTGGTATGCAAACTGGGGTCCCCCACAAGAGCTCCTCCAGCCCTGAGTGTTTGTTTTTGACAATAAATATGATAAATTTACAAAGAGAAAAATACTAGATGTAGAAAGTGATTTCTTGCTTAAGCCTCTTCTTATGTTAATGAAAAATAAGACATATATATTATTTATATACTTATCCACACATGATCATATATATACACATCCACATGTACACAAAGATTTCATTATATCACAAAGCCATAGTATGTCATATCTACTGGCATTCCACATTAACAATATTCCACATCAGTACATAGTGCTATTCTTCTAATGGCCTCTTGTATCTCACCATACAGTCCACCATCGTTTGCATAACCAGACCCACATCCATGGGCACTTGGGTTTTCTACTCTGTTATTACTACACTAAATGCTACACTGTATATTCTTGTAATGACATTTTTTTTCCATATCCAAGTGCATACTTTCTCCTAAAAGTTGACTTCCTGCATCAAATGGCATAAACAGTTATACTTTGGAAGATATTGTCAGCCAAAATGTTTGTACCATGTGGCACGCATATTAACTATGTCTGAAGTACAGATTCCCAGCATTCACGTAAGTAAAACTGCTACTGGCTCTGACTTCCTTTCTGATTATGAGTCCTCAGTGCTGAGGAAACATTGGCTTTCAGTTCTTCTTTCTGTTAAATTGTTAGACCCCACTCTCAGCCCAGGGACTCGAACCCCAGTGGGCCGCCTGGGTGACTAACGTCGGGGAGCCTCAAGCCCACTGACCTCACTCAGCCCAGGGGACTCGAACCCCTGTAGGCTGCCTGAGAGTCAGTCCCAAGAATCCAGACCGTCAGATGCAAAATGCAAGAAGTAGGTTTATTTCACTTGCGCAAGTGGGAGACTCAGTCTCGTTCATGAGACTGAGCCCGCCTGCCTTCTGCCAGGCCAGGTTTTTATAGTAGGAACTCACAGTATTATCATACATTATCATATAGGGCACTTGTTACATTTGGATTGGCTTTTGGCCTACAGACCAGGGTCACAGAGAAGACAATTTTACATAGTCCAACCTTCTCTCAGAAATGCCACATACATTATTCTGCAGTTCACAGGAGGTAAACCTTCCCACAATTTATGGATGGGATAATAGGGGACTCTTCCTGTGGAATGTTAAGCCCACAGACTTTATCTTGCATACCAAGGGATGTTTACACAACTCTTGAATTCCCTGGGTCTCTTCCTCCTAGTCTTATAGTTTCTTAGTTGCTGTTTTAATTAAGGGGGGAGGCCGGGCTCGTATCACCGAGTGCCTCACAAAACAAAGTGTCTCACAGACTGTTTAACCCACAGACATTATCTCACATACCATGAGATGTTGACATGACCTTTGTGGTCTCTGGGATTTTCTAGTTGGGAGGAGGTAAGCTAACAAAGGGGACCAGGTATTTTTCCATGAAAGCGGGAGTCCTACAAAATGAAACAAATCCATGAGAAAATGAATCCTCAAAAAGCCCTGTAACCCTGACTCTCACCTCACCTGGTTTGTGAGCACTCTGCTTTGCCTTTTCTCTCTCTTCGAGATGCTGGGGTGCGGTGTCCAACATTCAGCTACCTACTGGGAGAAGCAGTCCACGTCTGCCCCTAAACTGCCCATCTCTTCCTGCCACTCCACACTGTTGTGATACGCCCCCAATAATATTCAAGGAATGAGAACAAATATTGCTGGTGCAGCGTGGCAGGCAAGGGGCCATCAGTTAAGTCAGACCAGCTTTAAGGAGACCTTGAGAAGACAATGTACCACCTTAACCTGTTGACAGCAAGCAAGATGTACAGAAAAGAGGAACAGGTCTCTAAACACAACCACAGCGAGGGTGACAGGGTGGTTCTCGAGATAGCTTGGGGGACCAGAGAAGTGACTATCTGCAGATCACACGTAATTCCTACTAACATTTTCATATCTATCTAGACTTTCTTCTCTTTTCTTTCTGAAAACTGTATTTATTGTATGTGTATGATTGTTTTGACTGCATATGTGTATATCTGTTTGTACAATGCCTGTGGAGGTCAGAACAGGGTATTGGATGCCCTTGATCTGGAGTCTCAGACACTTGTTGCTCACCATGTGGGTGCTGGGATCTGAACCCACATCTTCTGCAAGAGTAGCCATTGCTCTTAACTGCTGAGCCATCTCTCCAGTCCCCTAGCCATTTCCCTACCTCTAATCTTTGGTAGCTTTAAAAGTAGTCATGATATGTTCTTTAATTATCCATATGTATGTACTTGTTACTTACTAGGCCACATCTCTCTAAAACACAAGAGTCCAGGTTAAATTGCAACTCTTTGCCCCTCAGTAGCTCCTAGAACTGAGCATCCTGCATCATCGCCTCACCTCTCAGACTTGCTGTAAGAACACATACATATAAAGCAGACATACCTCCTGGGGCAAGTCTTCAGAAACGAGATGCCTCCTCCCCTCAGTCTCTTCCTCTAGAACGTGGTGATTTCCTGTTTTCATCCACCAGCAATAACAAGTACACTATGTCCCCAGTACCGAGGCCATGTCCACCACATGGCTAGCATCTAGTCAATGCATATGGAAGGAAGCCCTCGCCCACAGTCTAACTCAGGGCACCTGGAGGAGTACCTACCATAAATCCAAGGTCTTCCTCAAAGTCTCCGGTTAAAGCCAATCTGATGCCAAGCACTTGCTGCATACCCACCGAGGGGAAGCAGAGGTGGAGGGAGAAGATGCAGTCAGCTGCCTAAGTATCTTCTTTTTCTTCAGCAATAATTGCTAGCATCTTAGAATGTCAAGCACTGTGTGAACAATACCCCCACAACACTGCCATCTCAGGAAAATTTTATGAATGTCATGCCATAGATGAGAAATCAGAGGCCCTGGGTTGACAGGCTCAGTGTGTTCTTGAAGAGGATTTATGGTCCAGAGTGGACACTTCTGGGAATACTCTTGGGTTTGGTCCCTGGCAGCGGGGAGGAGCTTTTGGTGTCCTGGGGAAGCTCAAAGGTGACCTGTTTCCCTAGGGAGGGATCTATCTTCTCTTCATGTTTTCTGTCTCCTGAATCAGGAGGTCAGGGAAGGAATGCTGAGCTTCCCAAAGAACAGGAAAACATTCTCACTGATGTCATCAGGTCAAGTCCTGGGTTTCTTTTTCTAGCAGATTCATCAGAAGCAAAGCCACATGGCTTCTCCTCCCACATCCTGAAACTGAGCAAGGCCCAATCTCCTATTCACTATTTTTTTTTCTAGATTTTCAATGAAACAGGAATAAACAGGACTTGGCGGAATGCCTAGAAATATTTTAATTCACAAGGGCCTCCTGCTCTTCCTTGTAGGCTGCCTGTTGATTTAGTCTGAGTTGAGCTCTGAGAACTTGAGAGTCAACATAACCACTTCCTGGGTGAGTATAAACCTCAGCCTACCTGATTCCGTCACTTGTCAGCTCCCCCATCTCTCCACATCCTCCCTCCAGGTCCTCTCTTTTCCTGACCTTCCCGTGACCACTCAGGCACCTTTTATAGACACCTTTCATAAGCCTGCCCTCTGTGCTCCCATGTGCATCCTTTATATTCTTCCCACCTCCACTTCAGGCCCCCACTGGACTGAGGATGGATAACAAAGCAATTTTTGCTCCAGGTACATCACCAGGAACTAGCTAGTCACAAGTATCCAGACAGCCCTACAAAACTGTTGATGAATATGACACGTCACTGGAAACTTTGTTCCTTCTACTTCTTACTTATCCACTTATACATGAAATATTTACTGTACATTTACTCTGTGCTTTAAGTTCTGTGTATCCAGTAGCTTAAAATATTTAGTCCTCTTTCTAAGAGGGACCGATATGTAACAGACAAACTCAGTGAGTAATCCATAACGCATGGTGATGAGGACCAGGAGCCCAGCTGAACAGGGAGTGGGGTAAGGACCCAGAAGACTGCTTTGAGGGCTAGAGGATGACCCAGGGTTTCACTGCAAAGGTGGTATTGGGTAATAATTGGAAGAAGGTGAGGGAGACATACAACATAGAAATAACGTAGAAAGGGCCTAGAAGCAAGCCTGACAGACTCAAAGAACAGCAACGAGAAACTAGAGGACCCTGGTGCAGGAATTCATGGGAAAAACAGGGGGGATAAGAACAGTCATGCTACTGCCTGTGTGCTGGCAGTGGGGTGACTGGTGAGCACATATGCAGAGACACCTGCTAGCTGGGAATTTGTCATCATCCTTGCTGAGAATCAATAGAAACGGGACCAGAACAGAAGCAGTCAGACCATGTCAGAGTCCATGGTGTCTAGATGCCGGCAAGAAATGACAGTGTTCTGAACTGGGTTAGCATTGGCACATAAGATTAAATTCTGGATGTGGCTGAAAGGTATAACGGGCAGGGCTGCTGCTGGAGTAAAGACCCGGGCAGGCATGTCAAAGACAACCCTGATTTGGGCTTGAGCACTTGCCCACTTGAGAAAGCCTATGACCACGGAAGGAAACATCACTTGGAGCCCGCATTTGTGAAGCCTGTTACATATGCAAGTGAATTGTAAAGGACACAAACACCATATCAGGCTTTACAGATATTAACTCTTTCAATTCCATTGCAAATTCATGAGCTAGGTAGTGCTTGTGGCCCCACAGTGAGGAGCAAAATGAAGTCAAGAGAAAGAGTGACTTGTCTAGGGTCACCTTGCTAGCAGCTAGTCACCACAGGAGAACCGAGATGTAAGCCCATAGGGTGGACACAGATGCATGGTCTGCTATGTTCTTTTTTTAAAAATCTTTTATTTATTATTTTTATTTAATGTGTATGCGTGTATTGCCTGCATGTATGTAAGTGTACCCGTGTTGAGCAATGCATACAGAGGTCAGAAGCGGGTGTTGGATTCCCCTGGAACTGGATTTACAGACAGTTATTAGCCTCCATGTGGGTGCTGGGAGTCGAATCTGGATCCTCTACAATATCAGCCAGTGCTCTTAACCACTGAGCCATCTCTACACCCCGTCTATGACACTCTTGGCTGCATAGTGTGAGCGTACACACACATAAACACACCCAATCTTTGTATCCCAACACTTAAAATCTTTGCGTTGTCTTTGAGCCCACTTCTGAGTCAATCACTTAGTCAACAGGTAGGGTATTCTAAATACATTCACTCTGGAGCAAAATTACAGCCTGGTTTTTGGAGATGGAGCCCCATATGGGCTGGGGGTGGAGTGAAGGGAGGTTCCCTGGAAGCAAATCAGGTTGCGGACACCAGTAAAAAGGGTGAATTGATGCTGAGTATCATAAACAACAGAAAAGCACACTACCGGATGTCAAATGCAGCCCACTCTCAGCACAAGTCATTAGTTACACACTAGTCATTGTGTATGTGCATTTCAACCCACCCAGAATGCCAATTTGTGCCAAATTTTTCTCAACAATTTTCTTATAAGATGTTTACTTCATTCCTAGGGATATTTATGCTTTTGATTCTTACATTCAAACGCCAGGAAGCTGAAGGCCAAATATCTCAGCTGGGGAATTGTTGAGTAACCGAGCATCATTTTGAGTAAGATAAAAAAAAAAAAAATGAAAGGAAAACAAACATCAAGAGAAAGTCCCAAATGGTGTTCATTTCAATACTCTGACTGTAAATACTACTCTCTGATCCATTTCAATACTCTGACTGTAAATACTGCTCTCTGATCCATTTCAATACTCTGACTTATGTAAATATTACTGATTTTTAAAAAATTTCCTCTTCCAGTAGTAACCTTCATTTTTCGGGCATGCTTAGGTCCACAGAAAAACTGAGCAGAAGGTGGGGTTCTTATAGGTCCCCGCTTCCCACGGATACATAGCTTCTCTTCCTGTGATGGTTAATTTTCTCTGTCAGTGTAACTGAATTTAGAGTCGCTAGGAGACACACTTTAGAAGTTTCCATTAGGGTTAATGGAGGGAGCCTCAGCCTGAGTGTGGGTGGCACCAGCCCACGCATTCATGAGCCAGAATTCATCTCTCTCTGCTTCCTGACTGTGCATGCCATGTGATGCCTCACACTCTTGCTGCCATTCCTTCCCCACCATGACTGACTCTGTTCTTTCAGAAACCAAGAGCAGAATCAACCTTTCCTTTCCTTCTTTTAGTTGCTTTGGTCAGGTATTGGTCATAGCAATGAAAAAAAGTAACTAATCCCCTGCCATCAATAATTGCCCACTAGAGTAGTCCATGTGTTAAACTCAATGAGCTGTCATTCGTACATTGTAATCACTCAAAGTCTATCACCTGCATTCAGACTCACTCCTGTCATTCTACACTCTGTGGGTTTGAACAAAGGTGTAATAACATGTACCTACCATTTATATTACAAGTTTCTTTGCCTTAAATGTTCTCTGTATCCCACCTAATCATTCAGTCCTCTCTCTAACCTCAGCCAAACTCCATGCTTTCAATAGTTCTCTCTTTTCCAGAATATTGTAGCTAGAATTGCACAGGAGGTAGATTTTTTTGGACTGGCTTTTTCCACATCACTATATATGTACTTAGGGTTCCTTTTTGGCTTTTATGGCTCAAGAATGCCTTTCTTTTTAGCCCTGAATAGTATTCCATGTTTGGACATACCACAACTTATTTTTCCATCCACCTACTGAAGGACATCTTGGTTATTTTTTTTTTCCTGAGACCAAAATTTTATCAGTCTAATGCATTATAAAATCCTGTTTATTTTATTAAGCAATTAGTATTCAAAGTAAAGTTCAAATTTATATTTTAGGGAGATAACCCTTCTTAAACAAGGACAAACTCTGAAGATACTTTTTTTTCAGGTTGTAGTAACAATTTTTAAGTCATATGTAAATCCATAAAGTAATAATATGAAAAAAATAAAATTTGTAACTTTATCACTCAGAAATAAATAATACTTAATGTTAATATTTTGGTATAAAATACATGGCTTCCTAGAATTTATACTCTGGGATTCTAAGTTAAGATTACATGATAATATTTTGCTTTCGCTCCAAGTTTCCTTCATAAATAGAATTTTTAGTAGTGCCTGACCCTGCACCAAATGTAATCAGTCATCAAATAGTCCCAATTCTTTCCTGTGCTCTAGTCACATCCTAAGGATAATCCACAAGAAGGAACCCCTTACAGTTTTCTTATAATAATTTTATGACATTTTAATAAAAATATTATTTTTGATGTTAGAAGAAAAAAAGGCAAAAATTAAAAGAAACTAGGAAGTAAGACATGTTCCAAGCCTTTAACTACTAAAAAGCATGCAGGACAAATAGGTAGCTTGGCTATTTAAGTTGCATTAATTATCAAGAGCACCCAGAGCCCTAGCACTCAGCTCAGTGGTAGAGCACTTGCCTGCTGTGTGAGGACGAGTTTGACCCTCAATGCTGGAAAATAAGATAATCGAGAATCTAGAGATTCAGGTCTGGGGATATAGCTCAGTTGGTAGAGTGCTTGCCTACTGCCCACGAAGCCTTAGGTTTGACTCCCAGTACCTGTAATTCCAACACTCAGGAGGTGGAACAGGAGAATCAGGAGTTCAAGATCATCCTCAGGTACATAGCAAGTTCAAAGGCAGCTTGGGCTATATGACCCTGTTTCAAAAATGAGGAATTAATTTAGAAATGTTATTCCTTTCTTTTTAAAATTTCATTTATCACACACATTCTACCAACAGCAATGTAATCATGTCTTTTGCAAAGCACCGGGAAGGCAGCATTCATGATCACTGCAGCATTATACATAATAGCATTATTATATATACATAATATTGTACATAATAGCATTATTAATATACATAATAGCATTATGTATCACTGCAGCATTATACATAATAGCATTATTATATATACATAATATTGTACATAATAGCATTATTAATATACGTAATAGCATTATGTATCACTGCAGCATTATACATAATAGCCAGTGCACTTAATTCTGAACTACACAGTTATATTCATGTGTGTGTATAAGCTATCTCAATCTCTCTCTCCATACCTACATATATCTGCACTAATTTTACATATTGTCTCCCTCTCTTTTTCTTGTGATTATTGGGACTAGACCCAAGATTCACCCATGCCAGGGCTAGACAAAGACCCTTGGCAATGAGCTATATCCCCAGCACTACTTTTTTGATTTATTTATCCAGTTATTTACTGTATAGCCCTGGCTGGCCTGGAACTCACTCTGCAGACCAAGCTGGCTCCAAACTCATAGAGATACACCTGCCTCTGCCTCCCAAATTCTGGGATCAAAGGTGTGCACCACCACACCCAGCTTATCCATTTATTTTAATAATTTATTTTATTACAAAATAATAGACAAAGATTGGATGTACCCAAGTTACATAACGTGCTGATTTAAGTGTACGTTATGCAGTTATCACAAACCATCGAGGATATCCATCAGCACATGTGTTCAAAACACTCATAAGTTAAGTTTGCTCTTTGAGCAGCATTTCCCCAATTTCTCCATCGCCAGTTCCTGACATTCCATGCATTCTCTGCTTCTGTGAGTGCAATAATGTTTAGATTCTGCACAAGAGTGAGATCATAAAGTATTTGGCTCCTCTGACTTACCATAATGTCCTCTATGTTCATTCTAGAATCACCCAGTTAATTTATTTTTTATAAATTATCCAGTCTCAAATATTCTGTTACAGTTTCAAAAAGTAAGATAAATGAAAATTAGTTTTATAGTGATGTTAAAGTATATATATATTAGCTTTTCAAAATAACATTAAAATCACAGATATAACCTAAACAAATCTCTTTATTTATACCGTACAACAATGGATCGTTGGAAATCTCGGGCATTTCCTGTGTTACCAGGCATTCTTATCAATCATCCACAGTTGAGAGTACAAAAGAATGCACATCTGTATCCAGTATTGTTTCTCCCTAGCATTCAAAACCCACTCCTTCCTTTCAGTACTCATGCTCTGGTATCCCGAGGACACAGCAGCTGTAAATACAGCCACTTCTGACCCCTGAAGGAAATTCTGAGAAATTTTCTCATTACACAATCTGCTAGTCACTGGGTCCCTCTGTGCCAATGGGGTCGCACTAAGCCCAGATTTAGTTTCTTTTCAGGCGGTTCCTTATTCCAGGGAGCGTTATCCGCTTTGTAAGGGCCTCAGCCTCCCCTTCACCTTTGGGTCCCGTGGGAACCCATTTGTCTGCTCACAAGGGTTGTTCACAGCCTGTGGCCTCCATCTGGGTTTTCCTTCCCTGCCCAGTCCCCCTGTGACAGCTGTCTGAGGAGACTGTGGTCACACATTCCCTGGCCCACCTGGCCTTCCACAACCTCCCTCCTGCTCTCTGTGTTCAGTCTGAGGGAAGATGAAGATGCTGAGGCCTGTGTCAGTTAGGGTTCCTTAGAGGAGCAGAACCAGAGGATGAATAGCTCTTACAAGGATGTTTGAATGTTTGATCTCTCTCTCTCTCTCTCTCTCTCTTTCTCTCCATACATACACATATATTTGTATATTAGGAGGAGAATTTCCTTCTTCAATTTGGGTGCGTGGTTGAAAGTCTGAAAATAGAGTAAAAGAAGAAAAGACAAGATTTATTTTCAAATATGGGCAAGAAATCGGATAGATGAGTGACCCACCGAGCAGATGGAGAGGAGAGGTTTATATAAGAAGAGGAAGGACCCGGGCTGTGAGCAGAAAGGTTTATATAAGGAGGAAGGACTGGGGCTGTGAGAGGATGTGCAGGACTGCCCTGGGTGTTGCATGCTAATGAATCTCCCGGGATTCTCAAGATAACTCTCTCCAAGGTGATTAATGACAGCTTTTTTTTTTTTTTTAGCCTTGATCAGGGGAGTAAGCTCATAAAAGATTTCTTTCTGTATATTCTCTATCCCAAGTGCCTTTGAAGGGGACCTAGTCATTGTCCCAACCCTCAGTTTTATCTCTCTCACCCTTTCTCTCTTTTTGAATTAATTTTCCTCTCCAGTTCATTTCCCATTTCTCAGACAGGGAGCATGCAGGCACACTGAGGTTTGCCCACATCACCAACATGCAAAATAAAAATATAGGATGCAGTCTTCAAAAAGCAAGGAAATGTATAGCTAAGTTTTGAAAACATTTGATAATGCGTGAAATATAATCAGATTATGTTAACGGTGGCCATCAGCAACAACATAAATCTGTAAGTTGGAAGAAGATATTTTGGCCTCATAATTTTATATAAAGTTTGTGAAATTTAATATATAATCACCAGCATAATAAACAATAATGCTTTCTTAATGTGATACATTAATTCATCATGATTGTTTTTCTGGTTCACTCTTCTGTGAATTTATTCAGTAGGTCATCAAAATGCATGCTCTTTGTGCTGGATATGTAACCTAATGGTAAAGAGGGTGCCTAGCACGCCTGAGACCCTGTCTCTATACTATCTACAGATAGATGGATGTATAGATGTCTAGGTAGAGTGATCTCTATATAAGTACATATAGCTATGTAGATAGAAATAGGTTAACAACTTCATTATCAATCGATCGCTGTAATTGGAAGTGATACTTGTCATTCAGCAAAATTGCAAATGTGTATAATAACTTTTAATTTTGACAGGATTTCCTAATAGTACAACTGTTAGAAATGCTAAATGTATTTTTAAAAATATTTTTTATGTGTATGAATGTATTGTCTGTATGCATGTAAGTGCACTTGTGTTGTGAAATACCCTAGAAGGTCATAGGAGGGCACTGGATTCCCCTGGAACTGAAGTTATGGATGGTTGTTAGCCATCATGTGGATGCTGGGAATCAAACCCAGGTCCTCTGAAAAAGCAGCCAATGCTTTTAACTGCTGAACCATCTCTCTGGTCCCACGTTAAACATATTTTATGACATTGGAATAAATCTGATGTTGTGATATAAATTTTAGCACATATAGAACTAATGAGTCAGAAAATTTTTCCTAGAAGATTTAGAGTTACAGAAGCCAAAGTCTGAATTTGAATTTAAATATATAGTTGCATAATGGCATATCTGTGTTTTTTCTGACATCATGATTTACAGAGGCTTGAGCAGTAGAAAGTGGTTTTGTGATTTATATATTGGTTTGTGCATTCTTTCTCTAGATCTTAAATTCTGAGCTATAGTACATTTTAAAATTCTTCTTGCTAATAATTGGTTAATCTGAACCTTCTTATAAAGATTCAGTCTCTCATGTCTGTCTCTCCTGTGCTCTGGAGACTGTTCCCCTCCCAGAGAAGCAAACATCCTCAAGACACCACATTCCAGCCTGACCAGTGACCACTTCCTTCTCACCTCTCCTGCCTCAGGAACAGCCACTGTCAGGTGCCAGCCCCACAGTGTCCTAAACTCTGCAGCAGCAGTAAGTTCAAGTATCTTGTAATAAAGGCACCAAAGGCTGCACTGGCTTCCTGCCCTGAGTAATCCATTTCCCTTTCCAGATGATTTTTGACTGCACTGAATGCATGTGAATTTCTGCTAAATAAAATAATGATAATAATGATCTAAAAGCTGGGCGTGGTGCACACCTTTAATCCCAGCACTCAGGAGGCAGAGGCAGGTGGCTCTTTGTGAGATCAAGGCCAGCCTGGTCTACATAGATGTTCCAGGCCAGCTGGGGCTACAGAAAAACACTGTCTCAAAAAAAAAAAAAAAAAAAGACTTTAAGACTAATAATCCCATTGGCCTTCAGATCATACAAAAGCAAGTGTTTTGGGCCATTGTCCCCCTAAACTGTGCATTGTAAGCTCCTTTGCAGTTCAGGAGATCCCAGGTCTCAGCACCCATCTCTGTGATTTTTCATTAGGATTGGCAAGGATACGGATAGAAAGTTTCAGTCCCTCATTATGTGCTTTGGGTCCTTTCTTTCCACCCTCCACTATTAGTAAGAGCTCCCAATAGAATTCCTAAGAGTAAAGAATTCTTTTACTCCTGGGCAAGCATATCATATCATAAATATGACTCATCCCTGTTCTATCTACGTCATCTATAGGAACAGGCCTGGGTGGGAAGCCCCAAATTTCTAGCTATTCAGTAACTGTTACAACTGGTCAAAGTGCACAGAATTAGTGACTTTGAGGTTCTCGGCCCCAGCTGATACATCTACAATACAAGTACTACACCTAAGGTTCAGGGACCATCAAGGAAGAGGGGGAGAAATTTCACAAGGTCCTCTAGATGAAGTACCGCAGGCTGCTGAGAGAGAGAGAATCTGCATTCTCTAGGGTCAAACTCCTTGATTGATTATCTAATCCCAAGTGGTCAGTTCTAAACACATGTGCATATGAGCAACACTAATGGGTTATGAGCAACACAATGGGTTATGTTTATATTTATATATACATATATATAATGTGTATATATGTAACAATAATATTTAAGAAGACGTTACAAATTGAGAGGGAGGAGAGAATGGGAGGAGTTGGGGGGGAAGGAAGGGTGGAAATGAGGTAAACACTGTACTTATGTGTGGAATTCTCAGAAACATAAAAAATTGCCAGGTATGATGACACCCAGCACTTTGGAGGTAGAGGCAGATATATCTCTTTGAGTTTGAGGGCAGCCTGATCTACATTGTGAGTTTCAGGCTGGCCAGGGCTATACAAGACATCATCTCAAAAATAATTAGATCTAAAAATTTTTAATTAGTATTTAAAAATTGTGTTAGCGTTCCATCACTATAATAAAATACCTGAGATAATTAGCTTATGAAAAGAAAAAGCTTCTTTTGGATCACAGGTTTTTGGAGATTTCATCCATGATCGATCTCCTCCTTTTGCGCCTGTGGCAATCCATCATAGGGTGTATGGCAGAATAAAACTGTTCATCTCATGACCAGGAAGCAAAAGAGAGTAGAGAAAAGGCTAGACCCTCACAATCCCCTTCAAGGGCAGAGCCTCATCGTGACTTAAAGACCTCCCACTAGGCCCCCACCACTCAAAAATGTCCAGTGTTCCAGTGGAGCCACCCTGAGGACTGAGCTTTTAACACACGTATCTTCAAAGACATTCAAAAGCTAGCCTATATTGCGCTGACGACGGTGACGTTCCAAGCTGTGAATTATTTGTCTACAGCAAGTTTCTTAGGCAACCCTACTGGAGGAGGGATCAATGGCAGGACCAACTTCAGTTTCACGTTCCATGATGCTAGCCTGGGTTGGGTCCACAGCCCTGAATGCCAAGGCTCCTAGGTCATCTTCAGCACTTACATAAAGCAGACCTTGACTGCTAGCTCTGCTGTCTGCCAGTGGGAGTCAGACAACCTCCCTCCCTGCTCTTCCTCCTCCATTGCTCCCTCTGCCCCTGACTTTTATTGTTAACAGCAATGGTAAGGAATAGCTTTACTGTGATTACATTTCTTTTTTAAAGCTCAAACAAGGTTAATATGTTCTTCTGAAAGCTTCTCAGTGTGAACGTAGTAAAGTTCTAAAACACCACCTAGAGTTATTCTGTCACATTTTGGCAAAATCATGCAGACAGAGCTGGCAGAAACCACAATAACCCCTCTGCCTCTGCATGGGTAAATGCACACACAGCTGGGTTGGATTTTCAATGTGCATTTTTTAAAAAGTCATTGTCATGGAGAGCTTGTGTAATTTTGACAGCTATCACATGACAAAACTTCCAAAGGACAGACTCATATGACCACGAATAAGTATTCACTAGAGAAGCTATTACATTTTGAATTTGGGGGGCTAAAAAAACCCTTATAAGTGATTTAACAATACATATTTCTTATAACTGGGATAACTTTTACGTTGCTCTACCAAGAAAACAAAAGCCCAGTAAGGCCTCAAGTCATGGTAATTGTGTTGGAATTAGCAGAGTTCAGATTCAACAACCTGCTTTGCTGGTTATTAATGTGGCTGTGACCTTGCCAGGTCTTCAAGGCAGCTTTCCAGTCTCAACAACCATTTTGCACTGGTCTCCAGCGGTCTTTTCAGTTTGCCCTTTTCCTTGGTGCCAAAAGTCTCCTGAGAGGGTAAAGCTGAGTTCCTGCTTTCAGAACAAGTCTGTTCATTATGTTCCAGCAGCTGCAATTTTCGGTGAAGATTCATTTTCCTGGGCTGTACTTTTCTGCCCTGAGGAATTTCAAAAGGACTAAATCAATGGGAAAACAAGCATCAGAAGCCAGTTCAGCTTCCCTGCGGCCAACCTGCATGGAAGGGAAATCCCCTTCAAAATGATCCGGACTCATATCTACCCAGCAAACTTTGACTTCCATTATTCACAGAAAAAAAAGAATCAAGAAAGTGGATGTTCACTTTAACCCAATTCTGATTCTATACTTTAGTTTGGAAATATTGTTTTATTAATGTGTTAAGGTTGCTCTAACAAAATATGACATTGGAGGAAGACTGTATTTGTCTCTATGACAAAATACCATAGATAATCAACTTAAATCAGAGAAAAGGTTCATTTTGGATCTGTGTTTTAGTGGTTTCCATCCATGGTTGGTTGGTCTGTTTTAAGGGGTCAGTGATGAGGCAGAACATTGTGGTTGAAAGCAGACGGTAGAAGAGGTTGCTCACCTTATGATGGCAAAGAAGCAAACAATGATGAGAGGCTAGGATCTCACATAATCCCCTCAGGGTGATAACACAACTCCCTTCCACCAGGCTATACTCTCTGAGGGTTCCGCACTTCCCATTGGAGCCATAAGCTCAGGACTATGCCTGCAGCACACGGGGCCTTTTGGGAACATTCAAAATCCCAGTGGTAGCAAAGACCATTTGGTCTATAGCAACTGCGTTTTGGGTGGATTTTGAATAATAAAATGTCAGCTGGTCACGATGTACTGATTCCTCATCTCTAAAGATCACCGAAAGGGAGTCATTGTGGTTTTAATCAAACCCTTGTGCCTTCCAGTGGTATGTGTGTGTGTGTGTGTGTATTCATATGGGTGCATATATGTTAATGTGAGTACACACACATATGTACCCATGCTTGATGAGTATCAACCCCAGGTATTGGTCTTCAAAGTTCAACCTCCTTGTCTCTTGACACAGGGTCTCTCACTGGTCTGGAGCTCACCAAGTAGGCTAGGCTGGCTGGCCAACAGGCCCCAGGCATCTCCCTATTTTTCCCTCCTGAGAGCTGGTATTACAAGTCAATATGTTATCATATCCAGCTTTTTTATGTGGGTTTTCTGGGATAGAACTCAAGTCCTCATGCCTGCATAGAAAGTACTTTAGCAACTGAGCTATCTAGCCTTCAATGTATTTTTAAATTTTTATTTTTATTTTATGTGTATGAGTGTTTTGCCTGTGTGTGTGTAAGTGCACCCATATCATGTAATGCCCATGAAGACCAGAAAATGGTGTCAGATCCCCTGGAACTGGAGTTACAGACAGTTGTTAGCCACCATGTGGGTGCTGGAAACCAAAGCCTGGTCCTCTATAAGAGCAGTCAGTGCTCTTATTTGCTGAGCCATCTCTCCAGTATCCTCCATTTATTTTTAAAGCAATCAGCATTTGGAGATGGTTCCAGGATTATTCTCTCATTCTTTTTCTCCTTTTTTATTTACCATTGTAATAAGAGCCTCAGAATCCAGGTCCTTCCTATTTAAATCTACATTCCCCTGCTTCTGTGGATGTCTCTCTGCTACCAGACAGAGGCTGAGTATGGCAGTGTATGCCCAGCATAGGCTATGGCAAGAGGATTGTGAATTTCAAGTTGACTTAGGCTACAGAATGAGTTCCAGTAAGCATGGAAACCTGATGTCCAGAGCAGAAGAAAGACAAGAACCCAACTTTCCCAGACGTCCACCCAGTCTCTCTTGTGTTCCAGAGTATCCCACAGGCATTTCTCCTTTGGTCAAGTACCTATCATTTATTCACTCACTCGGTCTGTCTTCATTACACATCCACTGTGTGCCAGGGGTTTGCTGGTGGCAGGATCTGTCCATTAATAAAGAAAATAAACACAAGGCTGGTTTTCTCCTGCTGAAGGTCACTGAACTGTCCAGCATAAGGAGGAGCAGAGGCCGTGGGGGGCAGTCCTTGGCCAAATAAGGAATACGTTTTCTTTGTGGCCTATATTTCCATCTGTAAAATATGATAGTAATATTTTACAGAGTTGAGTGAGGATTAAAACAGACCACGTGTGAAGATATCTGGCCCAGCACCCCTCATAGGAGCTGCTGACCTGTAGAGAGAACTGTTTTGCTAAGTGGTGTCTAAGCAGCTGTCAAACAACTGTAGTAGTAATACCACCACCTGTTACCACTTGCACAGTGAGTGATTTACCCAGGGCCACACAGTTATCAAGTGCTTAAAGGTGACACCTGGGCTAAACTGTGAAGCCGTGACAGTGGGTTGCCTCCCTATGAAGTCTTCATCACAGTTCACCCCAAGCCTGGTGAACTCAGTCAATTTTAAATACAAATCCAGCAATGATTCCTTCACAGGGACTGTTCACAGGGATATGGCTGATCAGAATGCAACACTGGGACAGACTCAAGGGCAAATGGGTAAGGCAGCCTCCTCAAGAGAGACTTCACAACAAATGTTCCTAAGGCTGGCACGAAGCCCAAGGCTTCCATGAAGAGGGGAGCAAGGACTGAAGAATGGGTGAGTGATGAGTTAAATATGAGGTAACCAAGTGTACCATGACCAAAACCAACTTACGTAAAGAGTGCACTTGGCTTTACTATTCTAGAGGGTGGAGCGGTGTGGCAGCAGTTTGGAGGGGAAGTTGAGAGCTCACATAAACACAAAGCAATAGTTCTGTTCCTCTTGGTGATCAGAATGCCTTCTGTGGTTAGAGTAGAGTCTACACACTATTTCAGAAGCTAGGTGCCTGGGCTTGTCCCAGTTGCCGCACTTGTGCAGAAGCAAATGGTCTACGTCGTCAGAGAACGCTATCTTCATTATAGTATCATTTAGATTCCATTTTAAGCCCTTCCCTTGTGGGTTTTTAAAGAGGATCAAAGGAAGAAGCACCCTAATAGTGATATCCAGTCTATCATGGTTTAGGAGGAAAAAAAGGGTCACCTTACCTCATGAATAGGCTGCTCCTCTTATAAATAATCATAAAACATCTTAGAAACCTGCAACGGATGGCCCAATGGGTAACTACCTGTACCCCTCCAGACGCCCCCACTCCAATCTCAGAGTGTAAGCTTTGCACTTTGTTTCGATAAATAAGCTTTTGTTTAAACTGTGTCTCCTGGTCGAATTCTTTCCATTGAGAAGACAAGCACTGAGGCGAATCCTTCACCTGCTTTCACCTGCTAACATTTGCACTGCAGGCTTATGGCAGGAACCAGAAACAGAGAGGAGATACATGGGGTTATGGGACATCTCCCAGGCACAGGGCTAGGATGGTGGTCTAAGAGCAAAGAGAAAGATCCTGAACACTAGATTTAAAATATGGACTTTGGGCCGGAGATGTCATTCAGTAGTAGAGATTTAACTCATACAAGGGCCAAAGCCTGTGGTTTAGTAAGTCTGCTAGGGTCTCTTATTGTGATTCCAGCAGGGTTGCACACATTTAAAAAGATAAATAAGTGTATGAATACATACAGGGAAAGCTCCGGCATTTTGCATGGAATGACAGATGTTATCAGTTGCCTTCTCCCCAATTTTTCTAGAGGAAGTAAACTTCTTTCATGTCAGCAGGTATTAATTTTATGTTCAGAAAAAGTGAACTTTTAGTTTTAGAAAGTAAAAGCATTTGCTTTTCTACAGAATTTAAAACAGCAGCATCTAATTAAGTCCCAGTTCAGTGTGCTGAGGGTGACTGTGTAAGTCCCCTTGTAACCCAGGCAACGGAAGGAGAGGACACTGTGTTCTTCAAGCCCGCCTAAGAGACACTCGTTGGCTGGCACTTTCATGAGATTAGCTTCAGGAGCTGGTTGGTCCCAGCACAAACTAAAGCTGGAGGGTGGTTGGGCCCTTTCCTCTTCTTTAATCTGAGCCCAACAGTGTGGGTCCTCAGCATCATCTGCTTCCTTCTCACACACTAGAAACACCACACACTTCAGAAGTGTTATTGAAATATAGCACAGAAACAGGAAAGTGTGGCACAGCACCTTTTAAATATTATTTCCTGCCATCCTTGGTTTCCTCCAACAAGAGGAAGGCCTGTGCTTTCTTCACAAAGTGTACTCCATTTGCATAGCCATTCTCTCACTAAACACAGAGAATGCCCATGTTATCCTGCATTGCTAAACTGGGGCTGCAAAGATGGGAAAGTCCTCAAGGAAGCTGCAGTCAGGCAAAGACCCTAACAACTGTAAGGCAGAAGAGATGGACATGGTGGCAGAGGAGGTCAGATCAAAGAATAAGGAAATCCCCATGGGGTGAATGACAGGAGGATCCGGTGAGGTAAGGTCTGAAGTAGGGTTTAATGTCTGCCAGATGGGTGGTGGAGCAGAAAGGAGACCAACATGCTCAAAGACCCCAAGGAAAGAGAAAGTAGGGCAAACCTGGGCTACAGTGAGGAAGTAATCTGGCTGGTGCCCAGCTAGGTGCAGTTTCTCTAAGAAGCTGACATCGCTTTACAGTACACACTGGTGCGGCATCAGATGAGCATCCTAACCACATGCTGAGGCTCTGTCCCTCTACCATCTCATTTCCTAGTCTGTTCCCTTCACCCTTCTGAGCAAGCTTGATCTTGTTCCCAACCCCTGTCCAGACTATGCCCCATCACAGTGTGGTCCCAACATAGAAGGAGTGATCCGCTGGCCCACCAGATGCCTGGATGTGCGCTAAGCATGGAAACTGGAAGGCAGAACACACAGCTCAGTAAATGCTAGTTGTGGTAGTGCTGAAAGTGATGAGGATGAAGGGGACTGATGTTGTAGCCATCACAGTTCAGGTAGGCTACTTCATAGAGCTTATTTTGGTGAGTAGCTTTGGAGGTAGCAGATCCTAACACCAGGGTGTAAGTGGTCTCTAGGTCCTCCTCTATCATGGTAGAAATGTATACATTTATATATCTAGGTTTTCTCTCTCTCTCTCTCATTCATATATATATATATATATATATATAATCAGGATTTAACCAATGACAGAATCTAATGTAATATAAAGACATAAGACTGTGAGTATTAAATACCTGTATGAACCCACAAAGAAAAACCACAAGAGATAGCAAAGATCAGGCAGCCTGTGCTCTCCTGCCAGTAGAGGGAAAACCCATGTTGAGCCTCATGGGGCAGGGCAAATCTGTATGTGGAGCCTCAAAAGGAGAGAGTTAGCTGGAGATTAAGAGAGGAATCAGAAGGCAGACATGGAAGACTGGGGAAGTTAGGAAGCTAGTGTGTAAGTTTTCAGAGAAACAGAGACAGAGACAGAGAGAGAAGAGAGAAAGGAGAGCCTGAGATGCTCTCCATGGTCTACCAGTACATAGTCATAAGGCTGAATTGTAAATATATACCGAATGCAGTGATCATTAAGATGTGTGGCTTCCCAGATGAAGGGCGAATACTCGCTAATGTCCACAGGAACTGAGGAGTGGTGATGTGGGTGGATCTCACCCAGAACAGCTGACACCAAGAAGAAAGAACACACATAATGCTCAGCACTGCAGGGTGGAGTGGAATGGCATCACTGGCTGTCAGGGCAGTTCTCTGACTCTCTAGAGATGACTAGGCCCTCCAGGGAAGTCAAAGGAGCACCTGATGCTCCATTTGCTGCCCTCTCCCCGCATTAGAATCAGGGAAGTCTCTTGCGTGACCATTCCTATTTGCTATGGGTTAGACCAAAAGCAAAGAACAGAGGGTCTGTCACAAGGTTTTTGCTTTTTCTCTTCTGAAAATATTTTGTATTAGAACACATTTCTGCACATATGTGTTCTGAGTGGGTTTCACTTTTTTTGGTAATAAAAGTAACATAATCTCATTGGACAGTTTCGAAGATATAAGAAGTTGAAGATGAAACATAGAATCTCTGGGCTAGAGAGATGGTCCAGAGGTTAAGGGCACTGGCTGCTCTTCCAGAAGATCCTGGTTCGATTCCCAGCATCCACATGGCAGGTAACAACTGTCTGGAACTCTAGTTCCAGGGAATCTGACTCCCTCTTCTGGCCTTTGTGGGATATTGCACACATGTGATATGCTTATATACATGCAGGCAATACACTTATACACATAAAATAAAATAATAAAATGTTTTTTAAAAATAATAATGATAAAATATTTTTTAAAAAATAAAATCACTGGCCAGGCAAGGTGGTGCACACTTTTAATCTCAGCACTTGGGAGAGAGATAGAGGCAGGCAGATTTCCATGAGATCTAGGCCAGTCTGGTCTACATAGTGAGTTCAAGGCCAGCAGGGGCTACATGGAGACCCAAATAAGAAAAAATAGAAAAAAAAAAAAAAAAAGAATAAATAGAATCACTGGCAAGGCCACCGCCTGAGAACACTGTGCTGCTTGGGGTGTATTTCTCTTCATTCCTTTACAATACATGCCTATTGGATAAACACAGACTCATGACATAATTTATTACATTTGTACCATATTTTAGAACAGTTGCACTGAGGTGTAAGCAGCTGTATATCCTATTTCTTACATTTATTGACATTTTCTTATATGATTAAGTATTCTCTGGAGACAAAGATTTCAAATTTGCATTCACTGAGATTGACTCTTTTTAATATATCATATTTTTATATATGAGATTTGTAACAAGCATCTTGGTGCAGATACAGAGCATTTCCATCACTGCCTTCAAGCTGTCCCCTTAACTTGGTATCCCCGAGATCCAGTGTACCTCTCCCACTCTCCCTGGAAACCGCTGCTCTCTCCCGGTAGCCTTGCCATTTCCAGAACTCCACATAAATATCCTGTAGCATACAGTTTGGTCTAGCTTCTCCCCTGTGCAGTGTGCCATCCATGTGACTGCACGTGTCAATACTAGTTACCTTTGGTTGGTGAGCAGTGCTTCCCAGAATAGATGCACCACAGTTGACTTAGCCAGTCACCACTTGGTTGGTAAACATGACCTTTACTTTTTAAACAAATGCTCCATCCTATACGTATACCAGACCTTAAACAGTTCTTATATAGAGAGATATATATGACATCTTGAATTGTTCCCTTGTCATAAGTAATCATTCATTAGATATCTTTATACATAATCTTTGCTTATCATCAATATAGATAGATCTTTATGTACTATACACATCTGAAGCAATTAACAAGCATGCATTGTGTAGTGCTAGAGACCCAGGAAAATACAGAAAATAAAACAGATTATATGTTTCCAAATATTCTTGATTATATGGCAATCTAGGTCTCAATGCTTTTCATCATTGTCAAAATAAGAAAATAAGAACTTTAATTTTGTGGTAGCAAATTCTACCTGTTAAGCAAGACAAGATTAACATGTTGTTTCTTGAATCTTGAGCACAAGTATTATTGGGATAGCATCTTGGGACACTGTTTTCCTAGATGAGAGTCTTTAGACAATGGGATTCCTTGGCATTCACAGAATCAGACGGATTGTCCAAGAGTAGACACAGGGCTAGAGTATCAGAACAGCACAGGTGAGCTACCAGTTATATTGGCAAACCTGAAGTCAGAATCACTAAGAGAGAAATGACAAGGCTGGTGTTCTGTGTCTTAGAAAGAGATGAGCTCTTCCTTTGAGTAGACGCTGCTGCTCTGAAGAAAGGAATACAGAAAATGTCAGTGCTGGTTTACAACACCTACTTTCAAAGCACACATGCACTATGAGAAACTAAAAGCAGAATGAAAAGCTGTAGCATAGAAAGTAAAAGTTTCTTAGTTACTCTATTCCCAGAGAGAAGTGTAGCTGATAATTTCAGTTGTCCTTTCAAGAAAGTGAAACACACACACAGGCGTGCGCTTTAAGTGGAGTCAGGCACTTGCTTCCTTTGCCTCACACCATCTCTTGGATATAGTTCATACTGGAATACATGGAGTCAATTCATTTTTCCTTGTGTATGAATTTTTATTGTACAAATGTTCCAGAATGTTAGCCAAATTCTGTGTTGATGAACATTATATTGTCAGAGTTAAACTGCTTAAGGAACCCTGTTCTGACATTTAAAAACAAAAAAAGCCAGCAGAGGAAACCTAGCCAAATCCATTCAGAGCAGATAGCTATCTGATCTTTGGTTTTTTTAAAACAGAAATTATTGAATTCCTTTTAACCAGTTGCAACGTGGTTTTTGTTTGTTTGTTTTGTTTTGTTTTGGTCTTTTTGAGACAGGGTCTCTCTGTAGCTCAAGTTGGCCTGGAACTTGCTTTGTAGATTAGGCTGCCATGTCACAGAGATTCCCAAGTGCTAGGATTAAAGGGGAGCCCTTTAATCAATTTAAGCTACACCTGGCTTAAAATGTGAATTTTTAAAACTGTAAAACCATTTTACATTGGTTCAGAAATAAATCTCTGCTGTCTAGTGATCAGATCCTTAAACACTCCGACTCCCTTTGAATGCTGGGAACACCTTCTTTCTTTGCTGAAGGCTTCCCCTGCTGGACTGTTGTGGCAGCTGCACTTCTGATTCTGGTCAAGTCCCAAATTTAAGTCATTCAAACTTGATCAGTCTTGGCTCTCCAGGAACTATCTAAATCAAGGATACATTTATTTTATTGAAATACTGCGGCAGCAGACACAGTCCTAAGGAGAGTCTCCCACAATTTTTTGCAGTTCCCTTTCTTTCCTCGAAGGAACCCAAGAGCGGAGTTCGTCTTCAGCATCTCATGGCTGTTTCTAGCATTTGCCCCATTTCTATTCACAAACAGAAAAATCCATTTCTGCTTCCCTTTGCTTTATATTTCTGGGTTCCTGCCTTATAGTTTGGCTTGCCATGCTTCAGCCTAACTCTTTTTCCTTGCGGGGGGTGCGAGGCTGCCATTTGCCATAGTGTGTGCTGTACTTCGGTTTAAAAAATTATCTGTTGGTGATAAATTTAGAAATTCAAAATCCTGGTTTTCTCAGATGTTTTCCTATTTAATTTACGAAATGTGTCCCACCACTTCATAATCTGCTGCATTCCAATAACTTTTAAAGAGGCTGTCACATTTATTTAATTAATTTCAACTAAATTTCACATCATTTTAGGCTAATATAAACCCAGGTTTTAAAACATCCCCAGGCTGGGGCAGGCTCTCAGTTGGTAGAGTGCTTGCGTTGCAAACAGTACCAAAGTCCAACCTACAGAACCCACACTTTAAAAACCCACATGTACTGGGGTGTGTTTGTAATCCCAGCGCTAGGAAGCCCAAAGGGACAGATCCCTGGGGATTGCTGGCCAGCTAGCTTAGTGTATGCTGAAAGTTCAGGTCAGAGAGAGACACTGCCTCAATGACACCTGGAGCTGTCCTCTCCTCCACACATGCATCCACACACATGCATACTCATGCACATGCACACACATGTACATCCAGAGTACACTAACACACATGCACACATACACAGGAACAAAGTAAATAAATAAAATATTTTAACCAAAAATGACTTGAGTTTAAATATTGTACTTAAAACCTACGTTTTAAAATAGCATATTGAAATATATATTAAATGGTTTTAAATAAGAAAAACCTCAAGTATTTGATTCTTGTGTAAAACCTAACCATAATTCTTTTAAATATTCCAATAATGGCTTAAAACGTAAAATTCTCTTACAACTTTCAAAAAAAATCACAGCACTAACATCAGATACTTAGAGTGACATATGTATTGAGATCATAGGCTAACTGAATAGTTCTGAAACATCACATTAATTTTTCAAATAAATACTAAATATACAAATTGCCCTAAAACTTACAGCAAAATTATTAATAATGTAAATTGGATTTAAATCAACAGTAGCTTATACCATTCTAAACTTCATCAGATTCAATGGTCTTAATAGTCTGTCTCCTAAACTTCTATGCCCTGGGGACATTCTGGACCAGACATTTCCAGTCAAGAGATCTGAGGTGTACCCTTGACTCTCGCTGACACATGATCCATATTTTAATGATATGAATCTGTTTTCCCATATCCTCACCAATCCTGTAAATGAGCAATACACTGAATTTTTGTACAATATTATAATCATAAGTGTGCAAGGGTTTTCCCCCCACTTAGATTGTTGAAAGGATATTCTTCATTACTGAAGGATTGGTGACGTTCTATTCTATTAAGTGTACCATTTGATGGGATCACTACTTGGTACTGGTCATTTTGGTCCAGATCTTCAGTGTCTCAGTATTATAAAGTAATGATTTTGTGAGCAACTTTGAGCATAGAGATTATAGACACATTTTAAACCATTTTGAGCTAGGGTATTAAAAGTACACCAAAGGCTAGCACACATAATAGATTATGATTATTTATATTATTCTGACTGCATATTCTTAAATTATTTTCCAAAATCACTTTCCAATTTACAATGCTATAAGCATTGAATATCATCTTTAAAATATTTTTGCTAAGATATGGCAGAGACTTTGAGGTAAAAAATTAAACCATATTGAATTCATATTTCATTCTTGATGGAATGATTAGAGTTGGATTCTCAAATATGACTTCAACACTATGATTTTAACAGCTAGAAAAGGAAGGAAAGAAAATTTACCTGCTGGATCAACCCAAAATATCAATAAAGCCTATATTTTATCTTTAAGAGTAGCCAAAATTAGATCTAGATATGATACTGATACAGATAGGGGTATAGATATACATAACACCCATCATTAGATATGATACTGATACAGATAGGGGTATAGATTTAGATAACACCCATCATTGGTGATATTATCCATTGCTGGTAACCTGTGCAAATGATTTCACAAGCACTTAAGGCATATAACCAAGGACTATATTTCAGTATTCTTCATACAAAATGAGCACAACAGCCTACAGCTAAGCCAGCCTGTGGCTGAGGAAGGATTAAAGAAATGGTGCATGGCCATCCTCTAGCACATTCAAGACTGGCACGGCAGATTTGAAAGGCTGTTACTATTACATCATGAAGTGAAGACAGTCCACAGGAGGACCTGTACAGTATATATACTGCTCTGTGTACCAAGCTCAAAGGCAAACACACAGGAAAGAAGACTAAATCTAAAGCAAACAAGTGAAGAAGCTGATCTGTGCAAACAATAAATGTGCATGCTTGTGTACTAAAATCTAGATAGTGGAAGTGTCTGTTTACCTCTGGGCAGGCAGTTCAATAAGCCATGGTGCTCATACACAGTAGACTAATGCGGAGCTGTGAAGAACAGTAAGGCAGCTCTCCTAAATAGCGTTTACTCTCTATATCTTCATATGTGAACTCCATTTATATATTCATTCATTCATTCATTGATTCAGTGGTGCTGGGATCAATTCCAGGGCCTTATGCTTGCTAAGCAAATCTTCAAACCCTGAGCAAGACCCTCACTTCTTTTAAAATTATATTCCACATATAATAAGATTATAACAAATTGCAGTTCACCTGTGTTCTGATTTAAGTCATTTACTTACGAATTTAAGGCACAGTCAGGGTGAGTGCTGTGATCCACACACATTAAGAGCTTCACTGGTCTACAGAAAGAAAATAATAGTTAAGGAATTATTCAAATAATTTCTATCCAGCAAACATAATGTGACTGCAGAGTCCTGGAAACACAAGCTATATTCTCTAAGAACCCACAAACCACTCCTTTTAAAAGTATCAGCTAACATTTATTAAGCATGTACTACATACCAGAAACTTTGATTGTATGTTTTACATAGCTCGTATCATCTAATCCTTTAACAATCAAATGTAGTTGTTGCTATTTTCATCTGCAGTTGGCTTTAGGGAAATCAGATCACAATGATTTCCTCATGTTCTCACAGTTGTGAGTTGGAGAGCTAACCTTGAACCTTTTAGGCCCAGAGTCTGCTGGGCCTTTTTTCCATGCACATTGGACTTTATTAGGACAACCCTCTAGATAAGTGCTTTGGGCAGAAGGTTGGACTTGAAACACCTGGGTGAAGGCCAGTGCTCAGGCTTCAGCATAGAAAGCTTAACTGCTCAGCAAGGCAGAAGATGGAAAGTTCCAGGGCAGCTAGGAATACAGCAATGAAGACAGCAGCAGGTGACAGGGCATGAAACAGGAAGCAGGCCAAGGCAACACCTCTGTGACAGGGTGACTGTCGAGAATTCAGAAACACGGAAAAGAAACATTGCCACTTAGTGCAGGCTCTGGGGCCCCTCAGACTCAGCTTCCATGCAGTCAAGTCTACTCTACATACATTCATTTTGTTGGGAATGGTGTTTGAGACAGTATCTCACTGTGTTTCTCAGGCTGGTCTCGAACTCCTGGACTCAAGCGACCCTCCCATCTCAGCTTCACAAAGGCCTGAGATAGCAGAAACAATCTGTCCATAAGTTTAGCTGTTACTGTCATACACTCAAAGGAGACAATGAACTTCACCGAGCCTGATCCAATTCAGTATTAGCAGAAATCAACCAGGAGAAGAGAGAGTCTTTGGAGAAATAAGAGTCAATCAATATTAGCAACAGTCACGATATGACCCAGGGTGCTGGTTCTGTTTTGCTTCTTTGTCTAGGGACCAACTGCATGGTGAACTTGTGACAGTTCATCCAACTGTGTACTTAAATTTGTGCTATCGATAAAAGTTAGATATCCAGAGGGGAGTGTTTACTTCATTTTGCTTTTAAAAGGGGATGGTAAATGAGATCTAAGTATTGAGTTTCCCATGAGCACCAGCAGTAAAATGGAACTGAGATCACAACAGCATTAGGGGCGCCTCCCCTCAAGGAGGTCTGGAGGGGTTTCCCTCAGTCACAGGCTTCGATCAGCTGGGAGACTTATGCATCCCATGGGGCACTGGGAAAGGCTGAGAGCAGCCAGATGGTTGTGTTGGGCAAGTACACTACCAATGCCATTCCACTCCCAAACACTCATAAGTACCTAAGAAAACCTGGCAGTGTCCGACTCTGTCCCCTGAAGAACCATCAGGCCGCACTTAGGAGCTGAGGTGAGATAGGGAGGAGCAGAGGCAGAAATTCTGAGCCCAAGGGAGGGTTACAGCTACCCCTGGCTTACAGCCAATCTTTCGTAAATGTGCAGGAAGCAGGAAAGCCCTCAGCGATACATGAGGCAGGGCGTGGAATGCGTCTCAGTAAAGGGTAGCAGTGCTGGTTTTCCTACTGTCCATGGCCAAGATCTATCTGTCAAACAGACTCCCGTCTTATTATGCTTCGTATTGGGATCTAAAGGTCCAGAAGCCCAGGCCATGGTCTCTGAATCTCATGATAAGGGGAGGAAGAAACTAGACACGGGACATGATAAATTTCTGCTCTGTATGCCCTACAACTGTCATTAAGGACTCTGAGAAGTATGTCAGTCAGAGGCAGATCCCTAGCCAGAAGGCTCTTCCTCCCGACATCTGCAGAGACAACCCAGCATTCACCATCCCACAGGTCTGTGGAGCTGATACTCATAAAGCCCCAGTGGACACTCAGTCCCTTCAGAGTGGTTGTCCACAGTGCCACCTACAGGTAATCATCAATACAGCTGTGCTGGAATCCCAGGGCCTCTAGTCTGTCTTCCAGGACTTTCACACTGCCTTCTCCACAGGATTCCCTAAAACAGAAATGCATATTTTTAGATAGATAGATAGATGATAGATAGATAGATGATAGATAGATAGATAACAGATAATAGATGATAGAAGATAGATATAGATGGATAGACAGGTAGATGATAAAAATAAATGAGAAAAAAAGCATTATCAAAAGTTGTTTCTAAGTTAACCAAAATTACTTCGATCACTCCCAGATGGACCACTCCCAGATAGCCAGATAGTCTGTTCTCAGCAGGCACAGAGGAAAGTCCCTGGTCCAAGAGCTGGGGCTGCTAGTGAACCACATATCCAAGCAGAGGATTCTTGGAAGACCGACCCATCAGCAGGCCTGAAGCGTGGAGGCTCAGGGATGCACCTGCTTTAGTGCCTGCACGGTGCGCAGTGATAACTGTACCCAGTAGCAATCACCTGTTATGTCCACCAGGGGTTTAGCAGGATGCTAACTTTGAATTTGCCTAACCTATGAATTTGAATTTGCCTAACTTTAAATAGCCAAAGTGTGTGAAATTTTAAATGTTAGGCAAATCAGTAAAAGGAAAAAATCATTCTGAGTCTCATCCCTCAAGACAACTGCCTTTTCCTGTACAGCCCCACTTATCCAGAACTGTGCCTTCCACAATTTCAGTTTCTCAGTCAGTTTTAGGATACATTACATTCATTTTTATCATGGTATAGTATTACTGTTCTATTCTATTATTTGTTATCGTTGCTAATTTCTTACTGTGCCTAATCTACAAAATAAACTTCATCATAAGTTGTACAGATAGAAAAAAATAGCATAACGCAATATCAGTCTTTCATTCCAAGTTTTGTTTACACCCTATGGCTGGAGGAACTAATGTGAATCATTCTAGTCGTCTGATGAGGCTTTTCAAACACTGCCAGGGCATCTTCTATCCTGTGTGTTTTGTGTGTTTAACCCACGTCTTAATTGTGTGCTTGTGCAGGTGTGTGTGGATACATACATATGTATGTAAATGCCATTGTTTAAAATCTCTGCTAGTCTCCTTACGTAAACGGACTATACCTCACATAACAAATTACCTGTTTCAGAGACATGGGTGGATTGCTCTGTTTTAATGCTGTTTATACCAAGACTAAGTTTGTTGAAACTTCATGTCTATATGTACTCTTAATTATTTATTCCTTGGTATCAAAATTTAGACTCCATTTTGAGGCTCTTCACACATACGCTGCGTCCATCTTCCCCATTCCCGCAGCAGTGGTTCTGACCTCCTGACGGTCACAGTTAGTAGAGGATGTCTAAAGGCACTCAATAGTAGACACAGCACTGAGAGCTGTGCTTGACAAGCAAAGCACTGCTTAGTCTGTGTGGAATGGGAAGGGAGACAGCCTCCCCACCACATAGTGAGAGTCCATGTTCTCTGAGGAAATGAGTAAGTGGAGGGCGTTTCCATAGGAACGAAGTTCCATGCAGGAACAAAAAAGGCAAAGTACTGAGTGAGGTCAAAACGTAGGTCAATGCCTTTCTCTGGGCCAGGCCTACTACAGGACGTTTTAGTAGGCAATGACATGGGGCTCCAGGATGCTGGACACAGAGGAGACTTAAGGCTTCTCTTCTAGCTGCTTTCCAGTCCGTTAAGGTCGTGCCAAAGACATACCAGCTGTACAGCTTTCAGCTCTCTGGCTATAGGTTTTATTTTAAATACTGCCATTGTGAATATGTGAGGTTTATCACATGATGCTTTAAGACACAGAGAGTAAAATATTTTCCGGTAGAGCAGATGATGTTAAGTATCATCTCACACTTGCTTTTGTGTGACAAGAGCGGTTGCAAATCTGCTTATTTAAAAATAATTCCTACTATAACACAAAACATCAGCCAATCTTTCTTAGTTTCTTTAAAATCTGAGGTATTTAAGGGTCTACTTTTTAGCTCATGACCTGCAAGTAACTCTGTCCTGATTAGGAAAGGAAACTAGCTTTCACCCTAACACACATGTAAAAAGTGTAAGAAATTCACTTATCCAAAGCTGCTCAAGTCACCCAGGAAGGATTACCACGCTCCTTGACTGTGAGTACGGTAGATGAAGATTTTTTTGTCCTGGTTTGCAACTGGCCAGTAGCATTCCCACAAGTCATCCTTCTCTCCCAACCACATTAGAAGCAGAGGGCTGGCATGCCCTCAAAACTGGAAGTACATGGGGTCAGAGCAATGGCTCAGCAATTACAGAATTGTCTGTTCTGTAATTCCAGTTCCAGGGGAGTTGACACCTATTTCTATCCTCTGAGAGAACTGCATGACACAGGCGTATGTACATACATGCAGGTATAACACTCATACACATAAAATAAAATAAAATTTTCAAAATTAAAACAAACAGCAACTACAACAGCAACACCACACACACACACACACACACACACACACACACACACACACACACACACACAGGACTGGAAGTGAAAAATGGACCTGATCATGACACCCAAGAGAGCAACTTTACAGAATTACCATCCCCAAACCCTGTAACTTACACGCGGGGCTTTCCAATGTCATGCATGACCCAGATCTCGACTCTTGTGATTTTATCCTTCTGTAAGTATGGAATTTCAAAATCTGCAAAAAATCTGAGAGATGTGGAAGACATGTATTTTTTTCCCTCTTTGTCTCATGATGCGTGTTTATACACACTAGGCAAGCTTTGTCTCCAGCCTGGGAGAACATTTCTTGGAGTCGTAAAACAATATGATAATTTTCCATCTCAGTTGTTAGTTTTTTTTAATACATTATTTTTAAAAGCTTGTAGGATAATTTTTACTCTGTATGTGTGTGTGTGTTTACATGTATGTATGTGTGTATGTGGAGGTAAGAGGACATTGAGTGCCATTCCTTAGATACTGTCTACCTTCCTTTTAGAGTCAAGCATCTCTCCCTGGCCTGGAACTCACCACATAGGCTAGGGTCACTAGCCAGTGAGCCCCGGAATCTACCTGTCTCTTGCTCTGCGCCACCAGGGTTACAAGCATGTGCCACCACGCCCAGCTTTCGTACTTGGGTTCTGGGAATGGAACTGGGGCCCGCACAATCACAAGGCCAGCACTTTAACCAACTGGTCTTTTATCTTTCAGTTACTGATTCACGCGTCTGTCAGCTAGTAATGGTTCAGCTACACAGACATGGCTTCTCTACCACACCATTCAACTGCTTTGCTTCACCTGAATTTATAAAAGCAAGCATTAGACTGGAGCCTGGGGTGATCTCTGCCCTTCACTTTAGGGTCATCTGTAGTATTTGTCAGTGTTGCAGTCCTTACCCTTGCAGGGGATAGGCTCCTGTTGGCTCTGAACCATTCAGCATGACGCTGATCACCCCAGAACTATCTCTTGAATACTGCAAGAAGAAACAGGAAGTTTGAACAAATGAAATCACATCATTTTTCTACTATGAGAGCAGTTTTTTTTTTTAATTGACGATTTTCAAAATGGGCACATTTGGTATTTCATGTGGTTAGTAGGAATACAAACTGCTGTCTAATATCAAAACCTCATAGGCTCAGTAATCTCATGTTAGACACCCAGCCCTAAGGACATGATTTGGAATATACAGCATCATATCAACTATAATAAAATAGGTTAGGCTGACAGGACAAACGTCTCAAAATGGCAGTGGCTTCAAACAAAGACTCATTTTGTGATCACATAGACCCATGGTGGTCTGGCTCATTGTGTTCTCGCTCTGAGAAAGTTGTTGATTGTCAGCAAGGGAAAAGGGATGATGACAAATCACAGGCCAGTTCTTAAAGGCTTCGGTCTACAAGTCACATACATCACTCCCACTCACATCTCACTGGTCCATGTAAGTCACATACAAATAATTCCAAGAAACAGAAGGACGCAAACTTCAGGTGCAGAAGATGAGCCAGAGCACAAAGGGCCCCTACAAGCACATTGAACAAGCATGTACAGCAACAATTCCAAACTATGCTCACCAACTTAAAATGCTCTCCTGCAGGGGAATGGTGTGTACTTGTCAGTAGTACATTAGTGTCTGAATTCCTCAAGTAAGAATCAATAGTGTATTTGCAATTAACATAGGAAGTACTTATATTCAAGGCAAAAATGAAAGATGAAGTGGACAGAACATGAGATTTACTACGCTATAAATGATCAAGACTGAGGTGTAGCTCAGCAATACTAGCATGCACAAGACCTTGAGTTCAGTCTCTGGTATCATTAAATAAATAAGCAAATATCTAAGAATTCCCAAAGGAGAAAGGGGTCCAGCCCAGATTCTCAATTCTCTAGTTAAGAGTATATTATTTCCCTCTTTAAAATGTTTATTCTAGAAAACAAAGTCCAGGAAGTAGTTACTTATATGTCACTGACAGACACAGGACAGGTTTATTTTCTAACAAAGTAATAACCAATTCCAGTTGCATCAAAACAGCAGGATACTTTGTGCCATCCATGTCTCTAGCTGTGCCCAAACACTAAGAGCCTAAGTTAAATCTTCAGATGCTGAGATGTGGCAATCTCTGTGCTAAAGAGTTGCATTTAGCATGTAAGAACATGGGTGATTTCATTTGTACTTTCTGTAACTTGTTATTTTCTGTCACAAGCAGCTATCATATTGACAATGAGAAAAAAAGTAATTTGAAAATATATACATACAAATACAATGAGGCTGTGCAAAGCAGAGGCTGAAAATTTAGAGTCCATAGTCAGTTCATTTTCAAATCCCAGTTCAACTACTTATTACATATGTAATAAGAAAGTCTTTTTGACCACTCTATACCTCTTTAAAAATTTTTTTTTTAAATTTATGAGTGAGTGTGTGTGTGTGTGTGTGTGTGTGTGTGTGTGTTACATGTGTGAAGCTGCCCACAGAGGCCAGAAGAGGGCATCAGCTCCCCTGAGCTGGAGTTACAGATGGTTGTGAACTGCCCAGTACTGGTTAGGGAACTAAATGTAGACCTTCTGAAAGAGAAGCAAGCTCTTAACCTCTGAGTCGTCTTCCCAGCCCTCTCATTTTCTATATCTGTCAAAGTATCTATCTTATAGGATTGCTATAAAGATGAAAACATTTAAAGTAATAACAATATTTAGCCTGGAGATGTAACTCAGTGGTGGAGCCCTTGACTAATATGTGCAAGGCCATAAATTTGATTCCAAGCACAATAAGCAGTAATAATATCTGCTGAATACTTATCTGATATGGATCAAGTCCCTTCTCATCACTATATTGCCTTTGCTCATGCTTTGACTGTTCAGCATAACTGTGAGCACTATTAATAGTTTCCAATATAGAACTGGAGGAAGTTAGGATTGTGGTTTGGAGCATACACTTTAAAGTCAGACAGGTTCCTAGTAACCCCATATATAAGACTTTTTTTTTTTTTTTTTTTTTTTGTAGATTATGAGGGCATAACAAACCCACAGCTTCTAAATCTTCAATAATAGACTCTGTCAGCTACTGCCAGATGAGCTGGAGTTCAAGATGGAACCCATGAAGCCCATGGAAAGTGAGACAATGCAGTGTCCCACTGGAGCTGGCAGGAGTATGTGGCACTCAGCATGGTGTCCTGAGCTTGAAGCAGCCACGAAGGAAGGTCTGGCCAAAGTCCCTCACCCTGACTATCCTTGGACCCAGTGAACACCTGGAGATTAGAGTGGAAGATGAGACACGAGGACACAGGTACCCTGAAAGGGTAGGGGTGAAAGTCCTGCCCTCCACTAGCTCCTTGATGAGCATAAGCAACATTCAACAATCAGCACTGAGCGGAGGACTTAACCCTCTTTGTTTCTGATCTCTATTCTAGAGACAAAGAATGTAAAAGCTCTCAGCACCAACATTTTACAGCTTGATAACCATCATCGGCTCTAGGAGTGTACTCTCTCGGTCACAGGCTGGTTCTGGAACATTTCTAAGGCTCCAGTTTACTTGCAGTCTACCAGCTCGTCTCCCTTGTGTCGAGGTCTCCTGTGTCCCACACTCTCCCATGAAATGAAGATTACCCCCATTTCTACACAGAAATAGGAAGATGGATTTTAACACTAAGCACAATCATGACTTAATGGAAAGACCGGCTATTTGTACAGTATATATGTAGCTGTGTATCGTACACGTAAATGCAGAGCTAAATCCTGAGTGTTTTCTCTGTGTGAGTCACTGCATTAAGGATTTTTATCTCCTTAAACCTTCCCTACTTTATGGAACAGAGAAAAAGACCCAGAGATGTTATAAGAGTGGAGATTAAGTTCCACAGAGATCAGGTAACAGTCTGGGGTCTCCGTGTCCAAACCTCTCTGTTCCAGTTCAGATTCCACACATGCTTAGCACTCACTAATCCATCCGGGGATTACCTGCATGGATGCACTTTTCCAATAGGAGTCTACAGCATTGTTTTCACAGTCTTCTGCTGTGGGGCAGGACTGGTAATCAAGTCCTAGGAGAAAAGTATGCAAGTACATTTCATATCAGGAAAGAAGTAATTTGAAATATTTGCTAGCTTCCCATTTGACGTGGATTCTCCACAATGCCCACAGCTCACTGACCCTCGTTAAACCTCAGTTTCCCCCTCTGAAAAATAAAGATACTAAAGTAGAGTTTTGCTGGATTGGAATCACAGGTTCTCAGATCAGGCTGTGAGACTGTACAGCTTACTGGCTATGTGCCCCTACACAACTTTAATCATGCTGTGCCTCAGTTTCTTCATTTGTCATAAAAGTGATAGGATTCCACTGGGATGTTGTGGGGATTAAAGAGTTGATGTGTGTAAAATGCTTAAAACAGTGTGTAGCAAAGTTAAGGGCACTCCGTCCATTACTGGTGCCAGGCATGACTCCCGCCACCACCTACCTCAGAGTATGCGAAGAGGAACAAACGAAACAAGCGCATTTGCAAGCATTCAGCACTGACAGTAATTGCACAGGAGGGGTGTTGCAGAGTCTTACCAGAGGCATTTTCCTTTCGACACCAACTTAAGAAATCTCCAACCTTGCCATACAGAACATCACACAGAGGCATAAAGCGACGGCCGCCCTCTGCAAAGCTGGTAACCAGGAGGTGGTTATTTTCCCAGAACAAGGACTACAGAAAAACAAAAAAGAATTAAACACAAATCAAAAGTCCATTACTCGGGCACACTGTCATCAAGATGGGTCAGACAGCAGTCACTTCTCATGGAATTCAGACCTGCTGGATTGTCCTCTTCCTCGTCTTTATTTGCATATGTAAAGAAGGCTACCATCCCTCTTCCATCATTGCAATATACCATGTAGCTCTGAGTGAACCATTTTCCCGGTCGTATAAAGTACACGTGCCACTGGTAAGATCCTCACCTTAAAAATGATCAAGGAGCTGGGCTGGCATCCTGGCTCTGTCCTGTGCTAGATGTGCGATCTTAACCTTGACCAAGGCACTTCATCTCTATGTCTTAGTTTCTACATCTAGAGAATGGGAGTATGAGCCTCTCCTCTTGTTCTGTGGCTGTGATTGGGATGGTGCAAATCACATAAGACCCTCTGAGAATGCATAGCTTAAAAAACACAACATTCTTTGCACCACACCAGGATAAGTGCTGTCTTCATACAGCAGGTATTGTAATAACAGTATTCCCAGACACCATCTCATCTGGTCCTCAGTGGTCCAGTCTCTGCACAGACTGGAAGGGCTCAAAGAACGGTTCTACATTTTTGCATCCTTAACCCCTAATGCAATACCTAAACACAGAAGGAATCCAGTAAGATATTTACCGGTTTATTAACCAGCTCACTAAATCCACAAGAGCTCTAAAATGTAAAATTATGCTTCCACTTTTTACCAAGAAGGCAGCAAAACCCCAAATGGAACATGTACTTAAAAATTACGTTTTTAAGCCATGTGTGGTGGCACATACCTGTAATTTCAGCACTCGGGATCTAGAGGCAGAAGGATCCATGTGAAATAGAGATCTGCTTGAGCTACATATAGTGAGACCCTATCTCAACTCCCTCACAAAAGAACAATAATGTCAGAAACATAGAAATGGTGCTCAAGTGTCTTAAAATCAAGGTACTGTTCTAAGCAAACATTTCATACAGATTTTCCTATTTATTTTCATTTTATTAGACCTTAGAGAACAGATAAAATATGTGGTTTTCTTAAAGAAAATGTTACTGAATAAATATAATACTGAGACTCATTAAAAGAAGCAATTGGAAGAATACTGTCCTTGGGAGTTTTCTGAATTCCTCAAGGTCCAGCCCATGGGCCAGTTAGGATGAGGTTATTCTCAGCTGAGCAGATTTGGAGGCCCAGTGGAAAGGTCTGACAATAGCCCGAGATTTTTTTGGAGTGACTCTTGATTTGGTAAAATTTGGTAAAGTTTTCTCTGCCCACAGCTAGGCAATAGACCCAGAATCACTGCTGGAGACAAAGCTGCATAGACGTTAAGGGACACTGCAGGATGCTGAGTGTCACCAACTTCCTCACACAGAGTGAGGACTTATCTGAGACAGCTGTCTTACCTTATCTCTGGGAATGGAGTGCCTGGAGAGACTAATGAAAAGGTCATAGTCTGAGGGAAGCACAGAGCAGGGGTCCTTCTCTAGCGCCATTCTGAAGGCTTCCCAGATGGCTGTGCAGTTCTTGTTCCTGTGAGAAAGTGCAAGACAGGGCTGGAGAGATGGCTCAGGGGGTAAGGCTGCTTGTTGTGAAGTTGGGTCCTGAGTTCAAATCCCTAGCACTCACATAAAAAGCTGGGTGGGGCAGCCAGTGCCTCTGACTCCAGTGCTGAAAGGGCTGGAGACAGGAAGATCACTGGGGCTTGCTGCCACCAGCCTAAGTCTAGATTCAGTAGGAGACTGTCTCAAGGGAATAAAATGGGAAAATGATAGAGCAGGACTCCCAGTGTCCTCCATACGGGCTCAGTCCTGTGGGCCCACACATACACCACCCGCATTAAAAACGCAACTCTCTCTCTGTCTCTGTCTCTCTCTATGTCTCTCTGTCTCTCTTGGCCCTGGAGATGGAACCAAGAGTCTGCATGCTAGTGAGGTGCTCTACCAGTGAGCCACAGCGGTGGCCTTTACCTGTTCATTTAGCCGAAAGAGTGGGGCCCATTGTTCCCTTCCAAGAGGGTCTCTGAACTCAGTGAGGCCAGGCCACGTGACTTGTGCAAACAGGAACGAGTGCCAGTTATCAGGAGGGAATTCTGAGGCAGAGTATGTCCTACAGCGCCAGTTTTAATGCCTGAAGTGCATTCACCTTTCAGTCACTTTTCTTTCCCATGGTGGGTGGTGGAGACATGGCCTGGTATGTTATTCTCTGAGTAACATTCGACTGAGATGCATCAAGATAAAAGCGAATGGCCCAAGAAAAGGAGAATAGAAAACACGAAAAAAAAGGGGGGAGGGGGGGTTTCCAAGCAGGAACAAAAGTCAGCAAAAAGTGCAGAGTGAGCAAGAAAAATTCCCAAAGCGCGTGGACTCCAGCTGGAGGCTCCGGGGGCCGGCAGGCCAGGGTCACTCAAACTCCTTTCTAGACACTCTGTTCCACCACAGCTGTCCCAGCTCCACACCAGCAGCGCAGCCTCATTGGCAGTCTCCTCCTGGCCCTGGAGGTGGCGGGCCACCTGGGCTGCATAAAGCATCATCCAGCTCCAAGCTGTCCGACGCTCCCTCCCGTCCCGGCCCCTCTTCACCTTTGTGCCCCAGCGCTCACCTGGACTGGAGGTTCAGCAGCGTGGTGTACTCGGCGCAGCGGCCCAGGAAGATGCTCTGTAATTGCGGGTTGGTGCCTTCCCCGCTCCACCGCGCGCCGGCGGCGCCCTCCAGAAACAGCAGCGGCCACAGCGGGAGCAGCCGCAGCCACGGCGCCAGCGCACATCCCTGGGTAGCCATCAGGAGGACTTTGGTTCCTCAACCTGTTATCTCCTGGACTCCTTCTGCTTCCTCTCCTACAACGAAGGCTGCTCCCCAGGGCTGACCATCCGCATGACTCTCACCAAACGCCACCCTGGCTGACTCCACCTAACTTGGGGAATTTTGTAAAAGATAACTGCTCTGGGTCTGGCGTAACTTTAGTCCCAGCACTTGGGAGGCAAAGGCAGGAGAATCTCTAAATTCGAGGCCAGGCGGGTCTACATAGTGAGTTCCAGGCCAGCCAGTGCTACCTGGGGAGACCCTGTCTCAAGCAAACAAAAAAGACGTCTGCTCTTGGCAGAGGCTTCCAGGACGGGTCCCAAAGGCGGTGTAAGGACCCAGGACAGGAAGATTTCAGACATCAGAAGAAAAACTTGTGTGGCTCCAAACAGTAACAGATTTGCAAACCTCTGACAGGGTTAGGATTTGTTTGTTATTCAGGAAATAACCACACGAAACTAGGAATGACAACACATAACTGGAAATGACCTAGCTGTTACTATGTGGCAAACGCTGATACTCATTTACCTTTCAGGCTACCCTTCCTAGCTAGGTTATAACTGTCTTCGTTTTCCAGATGAGTAAATTTAGGAAAGTTGATTAACTTCTTTGGGGCACAATTTCACATTCGAATAAATGCAAAATCTTAAAGGTGCCTAGAGGCTAAGGGTAAACAGAATTCCAAGTTTTTACAGCAGTGGGAGCTGTGAATCTTGAGAGTTAAGGAAGCACTTGACAAATGGAGTGGTTTCTGGTTTCTGTGACATTTTATTTGAATCCCTGTTTCTGTAACCAAACTACATTCTCCTGTCCAGCTTCTCTTTAAGGTAAAGTTCACATGCCAGTGATAGGCATTTTATTTTTTCTTTCTTTCATTTATTTATTTATTTATTTACTTTGGTCTTTTTGAGCTTTTGTGAGATAGGGTCTCCCTGTAGCTCCAGCTGGCCTGGACTGGCTATGTAGACAGGCTGGCCTTGAACTCTCGAGTGCCACCGTTCATGGCTGGGCACTTTCCCTGCTGTCTGTCCTCGACTTTTCCTTCACAATGTGCTTATGGGCTGTTTCTAGGTGGTTTGTTCAGGAAGTCGGTCTTTGTATAGCCTCCACACCCCATTCTTCTTCACCCTTCATCCTCAGGGCAGGGTGGTACCACAGCTTTAAATCAGTCACGCTGAATCATTATGGCCACGTGAACATCACTGTGGCTGAGTGTAAGCATTCTGTCCTGTTTCCTTTGAGGCAAACTTGTTTATCCAAGAGTTGATAAACGTCTTCTACTGCCTCCTTATTTCCTCTCCCTGGGGTTGGTATTCTGTTTCTATGTTACACTTAAGGTTATGCTCCAGTTCTGCAAGCCATGTACATTTTCAATGCATTCAAAACCACCAGTCAGTATTTCAAAGTGCACGTGATACTCTCCATCCCTTGCCCCCTATCCCTCCCTCCTGTGTGTGTGTGTGTGTGTGTGTGTGTGTGTGTGTGTGTGTATGTGTGTGTGTTTGAGAGAGAGAGAGAGAGAGAGACTTAGAGCTGTCTAGCTTTCTGTTCCAACCTGAGCATGCTGCTTTGGGCTGTGTGGCTGGTCTCTGGATTTCACATCCTCTTCTTTCTTTTTATAAAGAACAATTTCTAACAGTTTCTTTAGGGGATACTAAGGGCTAAAGTCTCTGAGGCTTTTGCATAATGTGAAATATCATTTATTCTTACATTGAATTCAGAACTAGCTGTGTTGTATTTTAAACAGGAACCTGTTTCCCTTCAGAGTTTACGGTCATTCTCTTATTGTTTATCCACCACCTCTTGCTCCAGAAGTTTGGGGGATTTCTTTTTATGCTAGGGAATATGATTTTTCAGAGATGAATGGGGGGGGGCATTTTTATTTAGTGTGCTGAGTAATTCGTCCTGTTCACGATTTTGTTATTTTACTTATTTATGGTGATGGTGATCCTGAGGCATCACGGATGTTAGGCAAATGTTCTGACACTGAGCTATAACCCTGACCCTGAGCTTTAACCCTGACTTTCCTTTTACTCATGATTTTGAGATACCATCTCAATAAATTGCCTAGGTAGGTTTTAATCTGGTAATCCTGCTTCCTTAGCTTCATGCTCAAAACGGAGATAAGCCTGTGTTCCCAGGAGGCTCTTTCAATTTTCTGGTCTTTAAACTGTTAGAATTTTGGTCTTTGCTTGAAGTCAATCAGCAGGCTCTTTTAATTTGCAAACTCATGTCTTTAAAGTGTGAGACTGTTTGCTTTTTTTTCCTGTTTGGTGGGAAAAGGAGGGAATAAGTTCCTGTCTTCTAGCTTTTCCCTGTCGTGAATTCCAGTCATTTACCTCAGAATGGCTCTTGTCTCTCTCTCTAATTTACTTATACTTTGCCCGACTATAAATTTATCACCATTTTCCAATTCCACTTTTTTTTTTGTGTATAGTGACTATTTTAAGTTTACATATTCCTTTTTGTAGTGTCTTCTGGTGTTTCGTGGATATTTTTGAATCTATTCTATAGCAATGATTTTCAATTTTTCTTTTAAACTTTCTTCCACCAATGTCTTTTTATATACATATTTGTGTGTGTGTCTGTGTGTGTGTGTCTGTGTGAATGATGTGAGTCCAGTCATACGTGTGCCACGGTGCATGTGTGGAGGTCAGATGACAGCTCATGGGAGTCAGTTTGCTTCTTCTACAATGCATTCTGGGAATCAAACTCAGGTCCTCAGGCTTATGTGGCAAGTGCTTTTACATACTGAGACATCTTCAAGGCCCTCAGTGCTTTCTTTGATTAGCTTTTTATTCAGCTTCATTTTGAGACTAGTTTAATGAGATAAGATATCTTCAAATAGCTGATGGTCTTTGCCCAATTGTAGTGAGAACACCAAATTACACATAGGACAAAAATTTGAAACAAGCTTAACGCACCTGCGCAGGGCTTGTCAAGTGACACACTGCCCTGTAGGATGAAAACACTTTTTTCTCCCTCTGGGAGATTCATCATTTTCTCTTGCACAGCCATTTTTTTCTGGAAGAATATTGCCCTTCTCTACCTTGAGGGGTGTGGATATTTCTGGATGTCAAGGATGGGAATGGGGTGAGAAGGGACTGGTGGAGTCTCACTCTTCAGTGTGATTCGGAGTGTGACTTTTCATTCTCTTTCCCCTCCTGCCACATTCATAGAGATTCTGGTCTCTGAGATAGACGCAGCAAAGCAGTCATCATGTGCCCTCACGTGAACACTGTCAATCACATTTCAACAAAGACAAGGCAATTCGGCAAAGAAAAAGTAATCTTTTTAAACTTTTGGTCCTGGATATCTGCACACAAAAACAAACCTCATATGTAAAACGTAAGGAAAAATACATCAGAGGGGTTGGAGGGGTGGCTGAGTGGTTAAGTGCTCTTCTATAGGCCCTGACTGCGGTTCGCGGAACCCCACTGGGCTACTCACAACCGTCTGTGACCCTTGCTTCAGGTGATCCAACATCCTCTTCTGGCCTCCATGGGCACATGCACGCATATGCCATATGTATCCAGACCCATAAATAAAAATAAAAATTTTAAAAACACATCATAGACTCAACAAAACATTTCAAACTATTTTCGTGCTTGTGTTACTGGGGGTTGAATGACTTGTTCACGGTAGGTAAGTGATCCACCATTGAATTCCAGTCGCATTCCTACAACCTTATTTTAGTTTGAGACTGGGTCTTACTAAGTTGCCTAGGCTAGCCTCAAACTTGCCATGTAGCTCAGGTAAATCTTGTGATTCTCTTGCCTCAGCTTCCCTAGGAGCCTCGCCTTAAAAAATCTTTTCGTTTTTTTTTTTGTTTTTTTTTTTTTTTGTTTTTTTAGTGTTGGGGATTGAACCCAAAGTACATGGTAAGTAAATGTGCTACACTGAGCTGTATTACCAGCTACAAAGTCAAAAAATTTTGTAAGCAAGTATTTCTCATAGGAGCAAAGCAAAAACCACAAGTAAAAAAAATCATGTTAAACTTTATCAAAATTAAGAAATTCTGCCCCTCAAATACAGTGCCAAGAAGACAAGCAATTCACAAACCCTGATGACTTTGAATACAGGCATGTAACCAAGACACATACACAGGAAGACAGAGACAGAATATAGGAGGAAGTCCTACTCTGGAAGAATAAGTAATAAGTAAAACAACCACATTTTTTTTTTTTTTTGAGTCAGGGTCTCCCTGTAATCCCAGCTGGCTTGGAACTTGCTTTGTAGACCAGGCTGGCCTTGAACTCACAGATATCTGCCTGCCTCTACCTCCTGAGTGCTGGGATTAAACAACCGGCTAACAACCAAATTTTTTAAAAGAAAAAAAAAAAGTTGAATATCTGGTGCATTTTGTGCCGCTATGAGAAAATATCTGTGGTTGGGTAACTTACAAGGAAGTTCATTTGGCTCATGATTCTGGCAGATGGAGGTTCAAAGATCATGTACCAATGTCCCAGCATATGCTCTCCCAGATACATCACAGCAGAATGAAAAAGTGCAACGGGAAACAGAAGTGGAAGGGAGAGACTGAGGTCAGGGAGTGGCCTCATTTCACAACAACCCTCTCTTTAGAGAATTGATTCACCCTTACAAGACTCACTCAGCTCCCAGATCAACATTCACCTCTTCAGGAAGGAGGTTGTCCAAGTGGACATCAGCTAATCATCTTTCACTAGTCCTCGCCTCTTAAAGGGCTCGCCATCTCAACACTGCCACTGGGAACTAAACTTTCAGTGTGGGAAGCTTCGAGAGGCTTTCAGTTTGCGAAAGGTGCTGAAGTTGAGCTCCATAGTGAGGAACACAAGCTTTGGGGAAAAAAAGGCCAGTTATACATCTAGACTTCCTTCTTTTGAAAAATATATTTAAAAAATTTAAATTATGATAAAATATACACAAAATGTATCATCTTAGTCATTTTTAGGTATAAGCATCCTTTTCTTAGTACTTGGGAAGTTTAAGAAAATCCAGCCACACAGTGGGCTCTCTGAAGAGTGGTGTGATTCAGGGATCCCTCCCCATCTCAGAAGCCAAAAATAGTGATGAGACTATTCAGGGAAAATCTGAAGAAAAGCTCCTCTTGTAAAGAGGTGAATCACTGTAACTCACAGAGCTTTCAAGATTGTTATAGTAAAACCCACTGGGTAGGACTAAAGGAACAGAGGATGATATTAAAAATATAGCTGGAGGGGTACTGTTGGGCTACCAAAATTAAAAAGGCACAGACAGCAACAGACATGTGCACTTTCCATAAAAAGCAATGATTCTGAGAGTGGTCATAGGCACAGAGGCCGCAGACATGAATCATGCAAACTTTGACCCTAATGGAGTCTGTCCAGGTGGATTTTGAAAGTGATTGCCTGGTGACTGCCTTCTGCCTTCCACTTCCTTCCTTTTTTAATGACAGCATCCATCGGTGTTGCCCTATGCCCACACCACCAATTTAGAGCACAGGATCTGCCTTCTAGTTTCCTAAGTGCACAGATCATTTTCCTCACAGCAGAGTACAGTCAGAGCTACCTCCATCTCTAATTCAGGCAATTTAGAAATGAGATTTGGGATTTGAGTTGAGACCTAAGTTAAGTTCAAAACTTTTGGGGACATCAGGATGGATGAATGAATGTATTCATTAAGTGAGATGGATGTGAGTCTCTGGAAGCCAGAGGACTGACTACAATCAGGCTAAATCACTCCTCCCCCAAAAGATGTCTCCATACTAATCTCCCAGACTTGTAAATGTTACTTTACATGCTTTAAGAGTACTGGATAGCTTTAGTGTCAGCTTGGGTGGAGGGAGCTTCAACTGGGGCATTGCCTCCATTGGACTGGCCTGTGGCCATGTCTGTGGGGTATTTTCTTAATTGCTGAGTGATGTAGGAGGGCCCAGCCCACTGTGGGCAGTGCCATCCCTGGGCAGGTGGCTCTGTATTGTATAAGAAAGCAGGCTGAGCAAGCCAGTAAGCATCGTTCCTCCATGGACTGTGCTTCAGTTCCTGCCTCCAGGTTCCTGTGCTGAGTTCCTACCTTGGGCTCCCTAAGGGATGAACTGTGACCTAGGAGATGTAAGCCATGTTTTCTCATAGCAATTGAAGCAACCTAGAGCAGTAAGCCATTTTACAGAGCTGATGTATACTCACAAAAGACCCAAAGTCTCTGTGTCAGAGATACAGTTCATGGCTCACAGAAAAAGGATGTAGGGTGGTGTTGGGCAGCCCTCCAGCTACAGGTCTTTCCATGTGACACAGTAGATGCCAGGTGTTATGCAGTGGGCTGCACTATAGAAGAGCTTCAACTTTCATACGCTGGGTTTTTATAGTTTCCTGGTATATCTGTCAACATGTCCTTCAATAGAGATTACTCATTATTTATTCCTGCAATATAAACAGACATTCCTAGGGGTGAAAAAAGAATGTTTTAAGTGTGTTTAGTATACATGTGTGTAAGGGTGCCCTTGCCTGTGGAGCACAGGTGGAGGTCAGGGCTTGATGGCAGGATCTTCCAAGGGGCTTCTCCATTTTACTTTGGAGGACCTGGTCTTCACTAACCCTAAAACTCATCATTTTGACCAGACTGACTGGCTGGCCAGAGAACCCCAGGGAATCTGCCTATTTCTAGACACACACACACACACACACACACATACACACACTGCCCCAGAGCTAGAATTACAAAGTGTCACCATACTGGTGTTCACTTATGTGCTGGGGGTTCACGGTTCACACGCAGGTCTTTATGCTTACAAAGCAAATGCTTGACAACTAAGACATCTCTCCAGACCTTTATCTTTGTTTTCCTGGGATGTCTCTGGGAAGGATGTCTCTAGTTTCATTACCCTGTTTATCTCCCTAAAACCACATTCTTTTTTTATATTTTAAATTTATTTTGATTTTAAGTATATGAGTGTTTTGCCTGCACGTATGTAAGTGCGCTACATGCATGCAATGCCCACAGAGGCCAGAAGAGGGCATCAGAACCCCTGGAACTGGAGGACAGTGTTAGCCACCTCGTGGGTGCTGGAAATAGAACCCGGGTCCTCTGCAGGAGCAGACAGTGTGCTTAACCACTGAGCCACCTCTCCAGCCTCAAAGGCACAGTTTTAACTTGAATGCAAATACCTTCATTCAGGGGGCCTGGGCTGTGCACAAATAGGAGTTTTTCACAACTGTTTTCTAACTATTTAGAACAGCAACACAGGTGCAGGGGCGGGGGGAGTGGAGGGCTTTTACTTTCAATAGAATATAAACTCTGCAAAATCAAGTGTTACAATAAGACTAGTTATGGTAGCAAAGGAGAAGAACTACCATCGTGAAGGACTTTATAAAAAAAAAAAAGACCAGGCCAAAGAATATCCCTAGAGAATACACAAATCGAGGCAGAGGTTAAAGAGTGTTCAGGAGATTATGCCATTCAATCTGCTTAATGAGCAACAGGTGACAATGGAACTGCAACAGGTGCCAGTCTGGGTGCTCACATCATCTGGCAAACCAGATGGGTTTTTGTTTTTGTTTTGTTGTTCTTGGATCTGTTGACCAAACCCAGGCCCTTGGCCATGCTGGACAGCACTCTTTCACTGAGCTACACCCCTAGCCTGAACTTATATTAAAAAAAATATAGGATTTGTCACACATTTATTTTTGTAAATGACTATGAAGCACAGACTTTAGGTAACAGATTCCTTCACTCTGCATTAAGGTACAGTGAAAACCTACTTAGTTTTGTATCCCAAATGTCTCTAGAAAGTTTCTAGTCTTTAACAGAGGGGGGGAGGGTTCCTTCAATAAACATAAATCATTTGATTTTACTAATATTTAAGGTTAATAAAAATTAAAACAGCACAGGTATCGCATTTTATTAATACTTAAGCAAAACAGAAAATATTACAAAATGACACTACAATATAATAGGAGATGTAAGCATGCTCTTATTTAATGTGGGGAGTGGGCTTGCTCGTGGTCTGTCTGGAATTTAGGAAGACAATACTACTCACACACCTGCTGTTTCCCTCAACTGTTTTTTTCCTCTGATTCTAACTAGGGTAAGATTAGAAACAAACTCGTGAATGGCAGTAATAGCAGCATGCTCTTTCGACTGGGCAAAAGAACAGTTTTCCTTTAGCTTAATCCAAAATGCCTCTAAACTTAAGGTCGTATAATCTTTCTTCAGTAAATATTAAGAACAAAGTTGTAATAATTCACTTTCTTCAGGCACCAAGTTTAACTCAATTATTGATTCAGAGTTTTGAAAAGAAAATGGAACTTTTACCCAACTGTTTTCCCTAAGTTCTTAAATTTCTCTTCTGGAAAGAAATGGTTAAAAGTTTGAACCAGAGAAGGACCATGTGGTAACATCTCTGATTTCATTTTTTTCCAAAGTGTTTTCATTAATAACATCTCTTCACTGTGTTACAAAACTCTTAGAAACATTAGTAAGTCGGATAGTTACTTTTAAGCCTTGTTTGCCATAACAATACGTTCTGAGTGGCTTGACTGTATTCACCCCGGGGAACTATTGCTGCTAGCTCCCTGCGGCACCTCATTGACTTCTGTGGGAACTTCTTGATGTGGTAGGAATATAGCCTAGATATTCATTGCTGACACATTTTGATGGGGAGAGTTTTTAAAGCATGACAATCAGTCAGATCTAGTGAGGAGACAAGATTTTCCACGACTAGGTCAACTACTATGTCAGAGTTGCTGATGCACTCTAATGGAACTTTCTGAGGATGCATTCTTGACCTAGGAATAAGACCAGGGATGAGACAATAAAGTGTCAGTGCACTAAGTATGGCAAGCCGTAGCGACCTTCATGATAAAATCATGTGGGGCAAAGCAAAGGGCCCCCAGCTCTTCTCACTGACTTATTTGCTGAGTAGGAAGATGGTGTCAGAGCTGTACATGCTGGTGCAAGCAGTCAGGAGGTGGAGCTACACAGTGTGTTCCAGACAAGGTTGGGGCATGTCTCAAACAGGAAAACAACTGCTGGAGAGTTAAGAGCACTGGCCACTCTTGCAGAGGACCTGAGTTCGATTCCCAGAACCCAGATGGTGGTTAACAACTGTAACTCCAGTTCCAGGAGATCTGATGCCCTCTTCTGACCTCTGCAAGCTTTGCACAACATGTGTGTACCTACCTACATGCAGGCAATATACTCACACACATAAAATACAATTAAAAAAAAACAACAACAACAACAAAAAGAAAACAGACAAAAACAAAGGAAATAAAACGAAAAATGTAAGACCTAGACGTCATCAACAGGAATTGCAAAGTACATTAACAAAACTGAAGACAGCAAACGACAGGGGAATGGAGCTATGCACTGTATATCTGTCATTAGCTTGGCTGTCTTCATTATTCCCGTCTTGAAGTATTATGGCACCGTTCCACTTAAGTCTTAGTGTGTGCAGGTGGAAGGCAGAGGATGATGTCAGGTGTCTTCTTCGGTGGTTCTCCACCTTATTTCTAAGAAATGGTCTTTGACTGATTTGGTTAAACTGACTGGCCCAGGAGTCCCTGGGGGTCTCCAGGCTCTGCCTCCCCAGCTGGGGTTGCAGGTACACTCTGTTACACTGGCTTTTCCCATGGGTGATGCACTCAGGTCCTTCTCAGGCTTGTGTAGCAAGTGCTTTTCTGATTGAGCCATCTCCCTGGCCCCTCAAACAGCAGCCTCAGCCTATCCTCATCCGCCTTTCAACTGTTAGCTGTTTTTAGGGGAGGAGGCAGTTCTTTGTTAGGAATCTAGCGTATTTTAACTGCATCGATGCTTTTATTGGGGCTGTTTATATCATCTGTATTTTTTCATGTTCTGTATTCTCGATGCTCTGGCACCTGGAGGTGCTGCCCTGCAAGAGTAGGCTGGCTCCCACACAAACCACTCCGGAGCAATCCCCAGCCCTACCATGGTGTCCTTCCTTCCTGGCTAATATTCTCTTGACCCATCACTCTGGAGTCAGGACCAGTAGGCTGAAATTACTCTGACTGGCTAACCCTCAGCCTCCGCCAGGCTAACCCTCAGCCTCCACCAGGCTAACCCTCAGCCCCTTGAGTTTATTCACCCTGTGTTACCTATTCTGTCCCAAGAAAACCAAATGCTTCCGTGCAGTTCCATTTACTTTCCAGTGTGGTGACCTGCACGGTATAGAGTACTGTGTTTCCCGTTTTCTGGTATTTATGTCCCCCCAGGACAGGCGTTAACAGACTACATGTCTTACCATGCTTGAATGAAACAAATTCTGGTCCCTTGTCAAACGTGTTACCTGCATCACTGGCTTCATCACAAAGTTTGGCTCAGACCCACATATTCCTTGAGATTTTTTTTTTTTTGAGCCTAGCCTTTGAAGGTACAGGGAAGTCAGAGTATTAAATGCACTGAGATCCACTGTACTGCACAGTACATGGCCATACCTGAAAGGTCTGAATATGCAAAGGAAAGGGATACAAGACCTAGTAGATGCATTTGACTGAATTTTGCTTAAACATGTGAAAGTTACCTAGTCTAACTTTTAGCCTTGCTTTGAAAGAGGCAAAGCTTTCCTTTGGAGGCTTTCTTGGTTTTTTGTTTTGTTTTTTGTTTTAGACAGGGTCTCCCTGTAATCTCAGCTGGTCTGGAACTTCCCCCATGTGGACTAGGCTGTCCTAGATCTCACAGAGATCCACCTGCCCCTGCCTGTTGCATGATGGGACTAAAGAAAGGCATGTGCCACCATGCTCAGTTTTCTTTAGAGGTTTTATGTCTTCTTACAGTCAGGATGTCAGAAGAACTAGAGTTCATGGCAGATGTCTCTTTGATGCCAGAACACAGTGTGTGTCAACAATGTCAGACAAGAAAAATAAAAGATTGGGGTCAGCACACAGCAGTGCTGGGGTGGAATGAATCGGACGCTGCTGCCCTTAACAGGTGAAAGAAGAGATTCTCTTCTCACAGGCGAAAGCTCCAATAACGAAGCACAGCAATTTTCTCAGTGCTTCTGCCATCCACTTAATCTCACACTACAATCCTGTCCTTCAGCTGCCGTTCCCAAACATCCATCTTGCACAGCTGAAGAAAAGCCAGAACAAAGTGCTACAAAGCTTTGGCTGCCCTGTCTTTACTTACGACTCTTAAAGAGCCTTAAAGAAAAGCGAAGAAAATCTAGAGACGTGGGTTAAAATCTTAGAGGTTCTGGCTAACTGTAAGTTCTGGAATTTTAATTTAAACAGAGATATGCTCCACTAAAACTCAAGGTACACCCCATTACTTGGGAAACATGGTAGGAAGATTATGAGTTTAAGGCCAACATGGGTTACACTGAGTGATGTTGTGTCTCCAAAAAAAAAAAAAGAGAGAAGTAACAGTTGCAACCTCAAACTCAAGATAAATCAGAGATACACACATCAGAGTACAAGCAAGTATCCCATGTGACTCCATAGCACAAGATGGGTTCTGTTGGGTCAGATCTCTTCTGTCCAGAACTCCACAGACCAATACACTGGTGCTAATGGTTTAGACTGGTAATGTGCTTTATTCAGCTGTGCATCTTGTTAGCCATTCTGTAGGAGAGAATTCATGAGACGGGGTATTAATATGGTCATGTGATATATAGTTTCTGGTAGTTTCCAGATGAATTTTTTCATCTTCCTTTTTCTCAAACTGTGTTTATTACTGGGCGGATACTCAATACATCTATTTGAAAATAAATAGCAAAATGAATGACACCTGTATTTAACTGTACAATGTATTTTATTTTTTATCACAATTAGTGAAAAATCAGTTGTCAGACTGTATTTGAACAATTTAGTAATATGTAGAACATAGCTGAAGAAACAGTCTTTAACTATAGGATTGTTAAAGATATTTTCTTTCAAAATAAACTGCTTATGTGAGGAAGTCTCCAAAACAATAGTCCCATAAAGATATACATGTAACCTATATAAGGACTAATATCCAAGCCTACACGAAAATAAAAACCCACACTAGAAAATATCTTACTCTGAATTATTTGTTTAGAAAAAAGCAACTGTTTTTAAATCCATTTTGTTCTTTCATATTCTTAAATTGCTTACTTTTATTTTATAAGTGCTTTGCCTGCAGGTATGTGAGTGCACCATGTGCATGCAGTACCCCTGGAGACCAGAAGAGGGCTTAGAATCTTCTGGAGCTGGAGTTATAGACAAATGTGAGCATGTGGGTGCTAAAAGCAGCTGGTGTTCTTACCTGTTAAGCCATCTCTCTGGCCACAATTCTATCATATTTTTATTGTTCCCATCTTAACCCAATACCTACAGGAGTTTATAATGGTCTATATTTTGGTTACTGTTGTATTTTTTTAAAGTATCGTTAAAGGGCTATTTCTCCTAACTCGACTATTCACCAAATGTAATAAAACAAGGTATTAGGATACAGAATGACAGAAGCAGTATAAACACCCCACCGTTTTAACTGAAATGTAATATAAGGCATCAACTACGTTGGAGGCAGAAGTATAAAGTATTCCAGGTTTGACAAAATAAAAATGAAATAATTATTTAGAAAAGTGGTAATATGAATAGACTAGGAAAATACTTTAGGATTTTAAGTGAATCTGCAGGGTTGCCATACATGTCAAATGATGTGAATACCACCGTTACTATTCCTGATAATGCTTCACGGGTAGGCTTTAACTTCACCTCTAATCTTTTATAGCCTAAGATACACCTCCAGCGTGCTAACAGTATCATCTTAAGCATGCGGCTCTGATTACTTTCTTCACACTTCCAAGGCTGAGGTGGCTACGAGCTATGCTCTTCATTTCTAAAATGCCATCACCAAACGTTCTGCATTTTCAGCTTTAACACTATGAACTTCCTGAAATGTTTTAAGCAGTTTCCTGCCTGGACTTTCGTTCTGACCAGTATATTCCCTTTGCCTGGAATACTTTTCTTGACTTCTTTGAGACAAAGTCTCCATAACTTGCTGAGGTTGGCCTCAAGGTGGTGATCAATCTACCCTACAACTAGGATTATATCAGGTGTGCATCTCAACACCCAGCCTTTCTTTCCTTCCTGGTAATTTGGAATCCTCTTCATTTTTTACAAGATATAGCATTCAACAGTTAAGTACTAAAAGTGTTGAGCACTAGAGACACAAAACAGGAAAATGGACATCACCATGGTAATAAACACCTGTTCAGCTGTTAGGATGAACTCAAGCTACGTATGACAAATCTTAAAAATAACATATGGAAACAGGCTAGCTTCAAAAAACAAAACAAACCCCATAAATGACTCATCTAAAATTATGCAACAACCATACCGGATATGTAAATGAAAATTAAAGCATAAAGATGGACCAAGAAAGTGGTTACCATGGCAAGAAATTCAAGCGCAAAGAAACGGATGGGGTGGAGATGACAGAGGACTTCAATTGCTTATATAATCATTTCCTTTTCCAGTAGAGTGATTACATGTTTCGTACTTTTGTTTCTGTCTTTTCTCTAAAGTAGTCTTTAGTTTTTTTAAAGCATTTCCGAGGCTTGGCGCCTACCCAGAGGCCCGGCACACTGTCATTATAACCGACTTACACCTGCCGTCCATCTGCATCCCTTGGACTGTCGTGTCGAGACACACATCGGGTCGGGGAGCCTGATGGGTACTACCTTCCAGGTACGAGCGGGAGGGGTATTAGACCGCAGATCTTCCCAGGAGCTTCCTGGCCGCGTCCCTCCCGCCCTCCAGGGACCCCGCCAGGCCTCCCGGGAGCTTCGGTCTGACTGCCCGACACACTCAGTACGGCTCCCACCCGAGCCCTGGCAGGTCTCTTCAGACCTCTTCTTCCCGCGCACCGCCGGCGCAGCGGGACAAGCCTGGCAGCCGGAAGCGGTGCAATCAAGCAGCCCGGCCGCACGACTTCCGGTTCCCCCCAAAGCCCCTCCCGGAGCGTCCCGGGGCACCGGACGAGGGCCTGTCTTCCGCGCAGGCGCGAGCCTGGCTGCTTCCCGAACTTCCGCTTTTCCCTGCGGATTCCGAAGCTCTCGCCGGGTTCTCGTGGTATCGCTGCCTCTCGTGGTATTGATTCGAAGGTCTTGGCGGTAACCATCCCAGGGAGCAGCCTATAGCCGTAACCGTGTGCGTTAACGCTGGAGAAGCTTGAAGTTTGGAAGTGTGCTTGCCAGGGACCCCCGTTTCCAGTACTGTACTTAATACTGTGGTCTTGTGAATCTCTAGGTTAGCAGGCCACATATATATATATATATATATATGCATTATTTCTTACATTTGCAAGGATAACGGTCTGGATCAAAGAAGAGCTGTATTTGTAAATGTGATAATAGTAACACTTGTCCTTCCCAGTGGAGGGGAGGAACAACCAAGAAGTGAATGAATATGCCATAATGAGGCTCACTGTTTGTGTACTGACTTAAGAAACTAAACAGCACCGAAGAGATGGCTCAGCGCTTGCTGCTCTGGCACAGGGCCAGAGCTGGGTTCCTAGCACCCACCTGGGTTGGCTCAAAACCATCCAGTGCTGCACAACCACCTGTAACTAAAGTTCCAGAGGACCCAGCGTCCTCTCTGACCTCCATAGACACCCAGACACATGCGCACATACAGACATGCACATGCATACACATAAAAATCTTTTAAAAATAAAAAATTGTTCTTAATAGATTATGATCCATTCCGCATTAGCATTATTGGAGAATGGAAGATATTGGTGGCGTTTTGTTTGTTTTTTTTGGGGGGGGGAGTTGGAAAGAATAATATTATAATTGGAGGAGTATTTTCTGATAGATACAATTTGTAATTAAAATCCTGAAAGGTTTAGAAATCTAAGTTAGAATGTCAAAATGATAGGATACTTGATGTTGATGGCAGTGTTGAATTGGGATCAGTTTGAACTTTATTATTTAACACAACTACCTTTGGCTCATTTCTCTAAATAGAATCAAGTTATTTAGAAAAGGTTTAAAAAGCCACCTTTTGTGATCAAAATATAAAGTAAATATTACACAGTTTATTGTCCTTAGTCTCTTCTATTGAATTGAGAATTACTAAAGAATGCAGATTTCAGTTTGAACAACCATGAGTGTAGAAAATACATCAATGCAGCTTATGAAGGGCTTGCTTTGTTGTTGTTGTTGTGTGTGTGTGTGTGTGTGTGTGTGTGTGTGTGTGAACCAACAAAACAGTTTTTCAAGAGGCATTTGTTCCTTATCTTAAGCTACAATGGTCTGTAAGTATGAACCAGTAGTAGAGTGGAAAACAGAATTCTGAGCAGTTTGACTAAACATAAGAAAGATAACAACAGTGCCATTTCAAAACAATTTAGTTATTTTACTTTCTTCTGGAACATATTTTTGTCAGCATTTATTGTTGTTTTGGTTTTTTGTTTAAGACAGAGTCTCCCTGTAGCCCCAGCTGGTTTGTAACTTGCTATGTAGACCAGGCTGAACTCAAACTCACCAAGATTCATCTGTCTCTGCCTCCCAAGCTCTGGGATTAAAGATGTGTACCATCACACCTCAAGGTACATGTGTTTAAATGAATGTATAACTTAGAGAGGAAGACAAAAGACTATTTTGTCCAAAAGCTGTTGTGCTTGTTATTTTGCAAATATTTCATATAAATATTAAGACTATATAAAGTATATATTTACTATACTTGTGTATGTAATTGACATTGTAGCTTTCCCCATATTTTGTACAAGTAGAATCTTTTCATAAATTGTTAAGGTATTGAATTCTGAATTTGGGAGAAAGCAAGTGGTGGTTATTATGATGTTACTTGGGAATAAGTTTGAATTTGCTTTTGTTTCAATACTGAGGCTAAAAACAATCAAGTTCAAATTTTCATGTGACAAATTCTAGGTAAATTTTTGGGAAATATGCCATAAAATGCCCAAGTTGATAAATTTTTATATTTGAACTTAATGAAGCCATCCTCATTAGACTGAACAAAGAAAATCCTGACTGAAAGACTTAAGATTTATGGATAATAATTTGTCCCATGGCTAAAGATATGTGCAGCTTTATACTTTATACACACACAGATTTCTGAGGATTCATCCTGTCCACTGGCAGTTGATACTAATTATCCAGAATGAGCAGAGACCCCCACAGATTACGGACCCAGTTGCTCAGGTTACAAGACTCTGCCCATTTCCAATGATGGCCTCAAGTCTTACATGTATTCAGTCTACTGGCACTTGTGTTTGGCTACCTCTAAACTTGGGGGCAACCACTGTGGTCCCTCATTAAGGTTTGATACTCTAAAAGAGTGACACAGAATTCAGAGAAGTGATAGACATACAATTATAGTTTTAATATAAAAGATACAACTTTGGGAATAGCAAGTGGAAAAGACACAGGCAGGCTATGGAAGACTGGGAGCAAAGCTTCCCTGCCTCTCGCTGTGTGCTTCCTCCCCAACACATCTATGTGCTCAAACTGAAAAGTCTTTGAGCAAGGTTGCTTAAGGATTTTTACAGGAATAGTTACGGTTTTTTACTGAATAGATAAGATGGATTAATTATCAGCCACTTGGTTGAATTGTCTCTAGGCCGTCTCCCAATCATAGGGATGGGGGATAGGATGGATATTCCAATTCCTTATTGCCTGGTTGGTTTCCTGCTGACCAGCCTATGTCTCGGAGTTACTAAGGTTCCTCTCTCCAGCCTGGCACCCTCCCCTATGTGTCACCTCATTAGCCTAAATTCAGGTCTGACTGAAGGCGTGAATCACAGAGTGATTGCTGTCAGGAAATGCCAAGGTTTAAAGTGGCTCTGTACTAGGAACCCAGGACAAAGAGCAAATACTATTTTTATTATACCACATCAAAGGGTAATAAAGTGAGAGCTTATACCCAATATCAAAATTAAGAAATAGAAAGTTAAGGCAACTTTGTAGGCCTTCTGTGACCCTTTCTGAATGTATTCCAATTTCCCACACAGTGACCACACAAAGTCCATATTATCTATTACCTTTCTTTTCTTTTAGAGCATACTGTAATTTTGAGGCTATGTAAGTTATCCTATGTATATCCAATTATGCACACTGTATCTTTCCCCCTTTATTTGATCTTGCTCTTAATGGAGTTGTAAGAAACTAAGTCCCTACAGAGTTAGGGGAAAATAATAAAGGGTGTGCACTTTCTGCTGCTTCTTGGTCTGTCAGAAAGGTTTTATTTTTAACTCTAACAGGACCACTAAGCTGATCTGCTTAGAGTCACATAGACCTGGACAACTCATCATTTGAAACCATAAGCTGTTCAGCCTTCTCTTTTTTGTTTAAGCCAGCCAATCCAAAATCAGGCAAAGGGAAACCACTACAACCCTTAAAACCCAGACCGTCCCTGGAGAATGTTAGATTTTCAATGTCTAAATTCCTCTTTCCACTTATGTGGAGCTTTATTGTTCTGTGTGAGTGTGTGCATGTATGTGTGACTCTGCATGTGTACGAATGTGATTTTTTTATCTTTCAATAAATGCTTCTTGCTTCTGCTGGTCTGAGATTTTTTTTTTTCTTGTCTTTAAATTCTTTAATGGGCTGAGGAAAACAAGCCCAACCTTATCCCTAGACTGTTGCATGCATGCTTTTGTAACTTTCTCCCATTTAAAACTGTGACAGAAAGTAATCTAAATGTAAGTATGTTGTGTAGTTCTTCCTGAAGTGCTGTGCAGTGTGCAGTTCTAGAAATGTAACGCTTGTCAGTCATTAGATTCTTTTAGTCTGAACTGATTGGTTGCTGTGGTTTGAATATGAGTTGTTTTCTAGAGGCTAGTGTTTGAGTGCACTCAAAGTGGCACTGTTTGGGGAGGCTGTGGAGCCTTCAGGAGGTGAGGCCTAACTCTGGAAGTGAAATCTGTCCCTGGCTAACCACCGTCTGAACAGGTACCACTGCATGCTCCCAGTTGCCACAGACGAGCAACTTCACCATGCCTTCCCCTTTATGAAGGACTGAAATCATGAGGTAAAATAAGTCTTTCCTCCTTTAAGCTCTTTCTATCAAATATATTTCTGTCACAGCAATGTAAAAATAGCTAATACATCAGTGTTCTCAACATGTGCAAATAGTTCCTCTAGCTAATATGCCAATGGACTGAATTGTGCTTCCTGAAGATACACATGTTGAAGGCCTAACTTTCAGTACCTCAGAATGTGACTGTATTTAGAGACAAGACCTTGACAGAGATGATTAAGTTAAAATGAAACTAGGATAGCTGTAAAAGTCAGTCCTGTGATGCTGTGTAACTCTGCCAGCCTGAAGGCCATGACCACATAAGAACCCTAGGTCTTGGACTGGAAATGTGAGACAAAACAAACCTTGACTTATCTAGTCTCTGATATGTCCTTAGCAACAGAACACGGGCTGAGGGCCAGCAAGATAGCTCAGCAGGTAAAGGTGCTTGCTACACATGCCTGGCCACCTGGGCTGGCTCCCCAGAAGCCAGGTGAAGGTGGAAGGAGAAAAGAGACTCCACAAGGTTGTCCTTTGACCTCCTCTTGAATGCCATAACACATGTGCCTCCTGTACTAATAATAAATCTAAGAAAAGAAGAAAATACTCTAAGATACTATGTATAAATATTCTCTTTATCCTTACCAAAACCTGATAAAGGGCTGGAGAGATGGCTCAGTGGTTAACAGCACTGACTGCTCTTGTAGAAGTCCCAGGTTCTAATCCCAGCACCCACATGGGGGCTAACAACCATCCGTAACTCCAGTTCCAGGGAATCCAATGCCCTCTTCTGACCTCCAGGGACATTGCTCGACACAGGTGCATTTACATACATGCAGACAATACACTCATACACATAAATATAATAAATAAATAAATAAATAAATCCTAATCAGCAATCTGATGGGGATGGATGAAATCTCACTGTCATTTTAATTGTATACATCTCTAACACCGCTGACCACTCCTCTCTTGCACTCTTTGGCTCTTAGTCTTAATGTTAGAGTTAATTTTAATGAAAGCAAGATATGTTGTGTTCTTCCTTTCAATAACCTGTCCTTCTGTGTCTTGAGAAGGGCTTTTATTTTATTACTTTATTTTATTTTATTTGGTTTATTTACTCTTTTGAGACAGAGCCTTACTGTTTATCCCTGACTGGTCTGGAACCATGGGGCCCAGGCATTAGTGATTCCCCTACCTCTACCTCTTGAGAATGGAATTAGAGGCATTTCTTCAACATGTCCAGCTTACTTTTACTTTTGACATTGAATCTGTACCTGGCATTGGTAGGGATTTTTTTTTTTTGCAGGGGGTCAGGGGAGTATGGTGGTTTTGTTTTTTTCTTGTAAGATAAGGCCCATTACATAATTTCAGCCTTGTACAGACTGATCTCAAACTCCTAAGCCTCCTGACTCAGCTTCCTAAATATTGTCATTACAGGCATGCATCTGCTTTGGGCATTAATTTGGTTTTGCTTTGTTTTAGTGTGTGTGTATATGTGTATGTGTGTGACATGGATGAACATGTAACTGTGTGTGATATGGATGAACATTGTGTGTGTGATATGGATGAACATATGTGCATGATATGGATGAACATGTATGTGTGATATGGATGGACATTTGTGTGTGATATGGATGAACATATATGTGCAGGTACATCAGTGGAAGCCAGAGGAAGACCTAGGTTGTCTAGCTCCAGGCCGCCGCACTTTATTCCCTGAGACGGCCTATTGCTGCACCTGGAGCTTACTGGCTTTCAGCTAGGCTGACTGGCTAGAAAACCCAGCAGTCTGCTGTCTCCATCTCCAACAGTGCTGAGATTATAGGCATGTGCGGCAGCACTGGGCTTTTTCTGTGGGTTCTGGGGATTCAAACTTCGGTCCTCATGCTTGCTTACACAGCAAGCACTCTTACACACTGAGACATGGCCCAGCCCTGGAATCATTTGCTCTCTTGATTTGATATAGGTATATAATCCATTTTCCACACACAAATCACTAATTTTCTTGGTACTATGTTTTGAATACTTTTTTTTTCCCTCAATGGATCTGCAATTCCCGCTCCATCATGCCCTGTGTGCACACAGTGTGGCTGCCTTTTCGGTTTCCAGTCTGCTATTTAATTATCTCTCTAGAGGCAACATATTATGCTAATATAGTTTTATAATGTTGTAGTAGTTGTAAATTTTTGTTTTAAATGATGCATGCTATATAATTATGTAATAATGCACATGATCACAAGCATGTTGTGTGGGGAACAGAACTAGCTAAATGTATTTAAGCATAGGAATTTTTTTTTCTTCCAAGACTAATTTTTTTCCAAGAGAATGAAAAAACCAAACCAACAAAAGTTTAAAAAGCCATTCTGGGCCAAAGTAAGATGTTTCATTAGGTGAAAATGCTTGCCCACTCAAGCCTGACAACCTGAGTTCAAACCTGAAACCCGAGATGGAAGAAGAGAACAGGCTCTTAAAAAATTGTCCTCTGACCTCCACACATGTGCACTAATACATGTGTCATACTATACCCACACACAATATAATGATTATTAATAATAACTTAAAATATTTCTTAATATAGGACCAGGACTTTGTGTATTTTTTGTTGTTGGGGTTTGATAAGTGTTAAAACTGGTTGTGTCACATTTTTCCTTTGTTATAACAAAATACTTGACGTGACAGCCTAATTGGAAGGAAGATTTGCTTTGCTTAGGGTTTCGGGAGTTTTAACTCATGGTCAGCAGCTTGGGTTTCTGGGCTCTTGTGAGGCAGAAAGAGCATCATTGCATGAAGGTGTGAAAGACTAAAACTGCTTACCTTACAGGTGCCAGGAAGCAGAGAGATTCTCTACTAGGCTTCCTGCTTTTCCATTTTTGTTCTGTCTGGACTCTCAACCTACTGGTCAAGTTGTCACCACATTGAGAGCAGGTCTTTCCCATCCAGTTACTGCTTAGTACATCTCTGGAAATGTGCTCACAGACACACCCAGAAGTGTTTTTCCTAACTTCTTAGGCATCTCATAACTCAAGTAAGCTGAAAACCAGAGTTTACTATTGCATTGAATACATTAATTTTGCAAATGTCAGTGGTTTATTTTCTTGATTTAGAATGTACCACTTGTTTGGTAAGTGTATCAGACCTTTAGCTACTAACTACTTCTTTGTGTTATGCTTATCTTTTAAGATTTTGTCCTTAGCTCAGAGAATTCTTTTCCTTTAACAAGGACTAGTAAAATATCAGGACAGGTATATGAAATAATAGTACTGAAAGTAATACTCTTAAAATTTATCATGAAAGTGTATATATATATATATATATATATATATATATATGCATATATATGCATATACACGATGAAGCCAACATCTGGTTCCAACTGTCGTCAACATCTGGCCCATCTTGTTTCTGCTCCTTCTCTCTAGTCAACATGTACATATATGCCATCCAACTCAGAATTATTTGGGGGCAAATTTTTGACATAATATTTTGTTTGTTTGGGTTTTTCCAATTAAAAAAAAATGTTTTTACTCACTTGTTTCTTTGAATTAGGGTCTAATCTGAGTCTTCATTTTACTTAAGTGATTTTTTCCTCTTATATAACAATCCCCCTCCTTGTTTTTTCTCCTGGAAATTTATTGTGGATACTGGAAAATTTGTGTCGCTGAATTCCCCAGGTTCTGGATTTGGCTCTTTTCACCCTTCTCTGATCATTACACGTTCTTCTATTGTGTGTAGTTCCTAAAAGTGACAGCAAAATGTAGGTGCTTAACTCTATCCAGATTTAGTCTACTTTTGACAGTTGGGAATAAAAATGTCTTATGTGGTAGTTTATTAATATCCTGCTGTATCAGATCAGGGAGTAAAAAATTTCAATAATATTTTTGAACCTATTCCTGTCTATACAAATGAATTAACTATTACAGCACAATCAAACTTATTACAAGCTGTGTTCCTGTGGTTATAGCTCCTTTAACCTCCACAGTCTGCCAGGTGGGAAAACTTTGGACCAAAGAGCTAAATATTTGTCTGGACCAAACAGTTACTCTCCTACCCTTTAAATTTTGTTTTGTTTATGTCTTTATCTCATGGTATGTGTGCCTCAGAAGAAAATCTGAGGAGGTAAATGGGACTTTTCTGCTTGTCTAATTTGAGATTTTTGTGGTTGAAAAGTTAAGGCCTGGTGAAGTTTCTCTCCACTGGGCACTTTTATTGTTGCAGAACTGGTGTGGTAGGCAAGACTTGAAGATGGAAACAATCAGACTGCGATGGGACCCAGGACTAAAGCCCAATAAATGTGGCATAGAAAGACTATAAGAAGAAAATCTTCGTGGGCTCATGTAGTTGATGACTTGGTCCCAAGTACCGTTAGCTTGTGGTGTTCATCCACTGGTGCGACTTGTTTCCCATGTTTGTTGCTTCTTGTCTTACAAGTACTAACTGCAAGTCAACATTGACTCGGAAAAATGAATGAAGAAAACAGGAAGTGAAGCCCCAGGGGAGGTGGCACCCTCTGCAGGAGCAGCCACGCCCTCTGCAGGAGTGCCTGAACGTGAAATCAGTTTTGCGGAAAGTCGATGAGCTTGGCTACACTTCACCGAACCATCTTACTGTTATTCCATCTGGTGTGGAAAGCGGTTTTTAGTGGCCAGCTTACTGCTGCTTTTCCAGTGATTTCTAATAAACTGATAATAGTTCTCAGAAACAAGGTAGGTGCATGAAAAAATGTGTCCTCAAAAGCCATTACCTTGATTATTTTCTTTCTTTTTTAAAAAGAGATTATGTTTATTTCATGTGTATGAGTGTTTTGCTCAGATACATATAAGTGTATCTCATGAGAACCTAGTGTGGCCAGAAGAGGGCATTGGATCCCCTGGAACTGGAGTAATGGATAGTTCTTACGTGCTATGTGGGTGCTGGGAATCAGACCTGTCATCTGCAAGAGCAAACAGTGCTCTTAACCACTGAATCATCTCTCCAGCCCCCACCCTGATCATTTTCCAACTTGATAGAGATGAATTTTCTCACAGGGATAAAGGAAGGCTTGATGGATAACCTAAAGTTCTATTAATATCTTTACTTTGTATAAATTATGAAGTTACAGTCACATATAATTTCACTAATATGAAAATGCAAAATAGAGACCTAGTCCAGAATATCACAATACAAGTAAAAACTGCGGAACATTTTATTTAATATGATGAGTATGCCATCTTTAAGTTCATTCCAATGTGGGATCAGAAAGACTGGTTTTGTATCTGGTATACTGTTAGTCCTATTTATTTCCTTTGTTTTTAAGTGTGGGTGCTGGGGATTGAATTTGGGTCCTAGTATCCAGAAAGATGAATTCCACATTGTACACCGTCCAACCAAAAACTCCCAAGAGAGCAAGGCTAGGGGTGTATATAGCTCAGCGGCACCACACTTGTCTTGCATCATGAGGCCCCAGCACAAGCAAATAAACAATGGTGTAAATAAGCAGGAAACTAGGACTTGTGTGAGAAGAAAAATGAGACATCGAAATTCACAAATGTAGCTATTCCTTATGCTCTGTGAGATCTGGGTCTACATAGTGAGTTCCAGGACATCTGGGGCTTCAGGGAGACCCTTTCTCACAAAAAAAAAAAAAAAAGGTAAGTAGACACATGAGAGTTGAATGGCAAATTTCTAGACAAACTACAAGATGTGAAATATAAAATTGACTAAGTGGGGTTGTGGGAAATTAGTGTAAACTAAGATTTACAAATTTAAAGACAAGAAACCAAAGTCAAACAAAAGTAAACTGTGAACAAACTGTGTGCAGCTTTTAAACAGCCTGGCATTCTTTAACAGTATATGATGTTTGAGAAAATAATAAAAACTATAAACCCCCATCTAGATGAATGAACTCTTATGTACAAGAGACATGGAAAAACTACACCAAGGAGCCCAATAATGAAATTGTTCAGTACTAAAGACAAAGATAAACTCTTGAGAAACTAGAGAGAAAAGGACAACTTCTAAGTAACCCGGAAACAAAGTCATTAAGGTGAGAATGACATTAGATTTCTTGCAGGAAACAACATTTTAGAAGTCTGTAGAGCAATGCATTTCAAGTGCTGTGGGAAACTGCCTCTTTAAAATTCTATACCCAGAGAAAATATCTTTTGATTATAATTATTAAGGTGTTTTAATTGTATATCAAATTAATGGATTTCACAGTCACATTTCTGTACATGCATATATCATGCTTTGAGAAATATCTTTGAAAAGCAAAAGTTAGATATTTTCTCAGACAAAAGCTAAAAGAATTTGTCATCAGTAGGTCTGTAGTACAAAAAATTAAGAGGAAGTTAAGTCTTTTCTGGCAGATAGAAATTCAGGGGCCTGCAAACTACGAGCAGAAGCCCGTTATTTCACTGCCTACAAGTTCAGCTGTGGTCTTGACTTCACATATGGTCCTGGGCACCCAGACCTTGGTGTTAGCCCTTCCCCATTCCTGGGCACCAAAAGTTTCCTATCATTTTTCTATTACTCTATTATAGCCCGCAGTAAACCTTTACCTGTGCCTTACAGAAAATGTAAAACACCTAATTGAACTTCTAGAGATAAAAAACACAGTCCAAGTTACAAATAAATAAAAAATGAAAAAGAAAGAGCATATCTATAATCTTACAGCAGATTTTAAAGCAAAAAACATTGCCAAAGAGAAATAATAAAATGGAGGGGGCTGGGGAGATGCCTCAGTAGATGAGAACACTTTCTGCTTTTGCGAAGGACCTGGCTTCAGTTTCCAGCACCTACATGGCAGCTCACAACTGTCTCTAACTGCAGTTCCAGGGGATCAGACATCCTTCTTGGAAACTAGGCATGCATGTCGTACACATACATACGTGCAGGAAAAACACTCAAAATATAAAATAATTTTTTAAAAAATAATAAAATGGAATAACCACTTTGAAAAATACTCTGGCAGTTTCTTGTAAAGTTAAATATATTCACCACATATTGATCAACCATTCTACCAGTAGGAATTTATTTTCCTAGGAGAAAAGGAGGTGTTTGTCCTCACAGACTTTTACCCAAGTGTCATAATAGCTCTATTTGTAACAACCAAAAAATTAGAAGCGATGAAAGTTTCTACTATAAACAAATAAGAAAACAGATATATGATGAAGCATGCATATTACTACTCAGTGAAAAAAGGAATGAACTATTAACATGCACACGTTCACTCTATGTCAGATTTCATAAAGCTTTTTAATAATTATTTTTACTTTATGTGTGTTTTGCCTGAATGTTTGTAAGTGTGCCACATGTGTTCACTTCCTGTGGAGGTCAGAAGAGGACATCAGATACCGTGGAACTGGAGTTAACCACTGGAACCGAACACTGGTCGTCTGTAAGAGCAGCAGTGTTCTTAACCTCTGAGCCATCTCTCATAAAGTTTTTAATGAAGTTTGAGTATGAAAAAGGAGCTGTGACAATACCTGACCCCCTTTCTATAGACTGTTCTCTTCCATTTGTTGCAAAAAATTTGAGAAGCATGTAATAGGTAGTGAGGTTAGTGACGTCACAGCAAGGTCATTTTGGACCTCCAGGTGAGTCTAAATGGTTACGTAAGTGCTGTTAGTGGCAGTAAGTATTAGTTACATATGTGATGTTGTTGCTTAGATACTGTCATGGGAAATTCAAAAAATAATAACTGCCTTCTGACTAGGAAAAGGTCACAAAATAGTAAAGAAACTTTTCACAATATGAAATCAGCAGAATGTCTTTGGATGTCCAAGCTTTGTACATTGTATATAATTTGATACTTGTTAAAGCTAGTTATGGAATAAATGGTCAGAAGTATCCCTTATCATTCCTTTTGCTTTGTGCCTGTTTGAAATTTTCTATCCTAACACATCTTTAAATTTTATATTACCTAACATTTGAATCTACTTGTTTTGCTAGGGTATTGGAGGGCGTGTTCTCCCTTGACGCTGGTTTTGCTATACATGTCTAACAAACAGAATGTTACGCAGTTGTTCTCAAAATCTGGATTATGAAATCAGCACAGACTGTTGAGAATTCTTTCTAAATATTCTGCAATGGTAAAAAAAAAAAAAAAAAGAAAAAGAAAAAAAAGCTGAGCTCGGGCTGAGGGTGCAGCTCAGCATAGAATAGTTTCCTGGCATGTACAAGGCCTTGGTGTTGATTCCCAGCACTGCATTTTAAAAGGAAGAAAAGGCAAATGAGCAAGGATGTTTGCCACTCTGCATAGTTTCTAAGTAACTAGCGGAGATATAAGGTCCTACATACAATCCACATGTCAGGAGACACGCGGGCTGCTGTGTGTTCCACAACAAGTACCTTAACGGTGAAAATCAGGCTTCATTATTAGCAGTGGTGGAATATCTAAGAAATTAGACTGGACTCTTGAATATTACTTTTCTAATTCTATGTAAAGTAAGTTTTCCTTGTTTTTCTTCACTAGTAGAGTTTATATAGGGTCTTGTACACATTAGGCAAGGACTCCAACCCTAATCACAGCGTCCAGTTCCTAAAAAGATTTTTAATGTTTTAACATTTATTTATTTATATCATTGGCGTATGTGATAAATTCACATATTAAACTACCTTCATTATAATTTTTTAACCTCATTTTTAGAGTGTAATTTGAGGCCATGTGTGGTGGCATACACCTTTAATTCTAGCACTCAGGAGGCAGAGGTACATGGGTCCCTGTGACTTCATGGCCAGCCTGGTTCACAGAGTGAGTTCCATGCCAGCCAGCACTGTGTAGTGAGACCTTATCTCAAGAAATCAACAGTAAAATAATAACACCTTGAATAAAGTAAAAATTTGCTGTTTAAAGTCAACATTTAAAATGTTTTATTAAAAAAATTATTTTTATGTGTGTGCACACATGCTACATGTGACGTGTGTCACAGTGCATGTGTAGAGGTCAGAGGACAACCTGAGAGAGTTGGCTTTCTTCTTCCACCACATGGGTTCCAGGATTCAAACTCAAGTTCTTAGGCATGATACTAAGTATCTTTACCCAGTGAGTCATCTCTCTGTCCCAACATTTTTTCCACATTGTCATTTATTTTACATATTATATCCAGAAGTTGGACTTGAACACTTTTTATTTTGCATTCTTTATTAATTTTTAAGAAGAATTTCTCTTTGAAAATAAAATTTTGATGTTTAGTTATGCCATTTTTATACATATTATTTTTGTTTTTAAAGTAGGCTCTGTGAGGTGGAAAGATGGCTCAATAGGTAAAGAGTGCTTGCTGCCCAAGTTTGAGGACCTCAGTTCAAATCCACAGCACCCACAAAAATGAATTACTGGTTTTTAATCAACATTTAGCTTGTGACCAGAGGATTACAAAAGTCAGCTGCATTGTATTATGCCACTTTGATTCAGTGTTTAGAGGTAATTGGATATTTTGAATGATCTCATTTGAATGTAAAAATCTTTTACAAATTTACGTGTCAAATAGGATGGTGCTGGGACTGGAGAGATGGCTCGGCAGTTAAGGACACTGGCTGCTCTTGCAGAGGACCTGGGTTTGATTTCCAGCACCCACATGGTGGTTAACAACCATCCGTACCTCCAGTTCGGAGATCTAATGCCCACTTCTGACCTCCACAGACATTGCAGGACCTAGGGGCACCTATCTATGTGCAAGGAACAGACTCATACACATAAAAATTAACAATAATAAACAAAATATTTAAAAAATAGGATGGTACTGTGAGTAATGTGTAATTCTTAAGGAAGGTGAGTTGTTTGACCAGACCCAGGTATATTTCCATACATGCAGGCCACATACTCATGTATATAAAATAATAATAACAATTTTTTAAAAGAAATTTGCATACTTATCTTGAAATATACAGATTATTATTAACTCTTAGTTACCATTCAGAAGTATCTGATCATCTGGTTCCTCACTCTGTCCAAAACGTTTGACCCTTTAATCAGCAGCTTCTCATCTTCTCTCCACTCACCCACATCTCTATTCCTAGCCAATGTTTTAGTTTCTATCTGTGAGTAAGACTGTGCCTGATTTGTGTTTCTGTGCCTGCCTTATAGTAATTGCTTTTGAGGTGAAGGTTATTAATAACAGTGAATTCAAACACTATCACTGTTTAAGATCCTAATCTAGTAAGAAGTGAATGAATTTTATGCATTAGTAGTATATTCCCTGTTAGGCTGTAGTTTCATCAAAAACAAGAAAACCAACCAAACTGAAACACAGCACAGTACGAGCCAGCAGGAGCAACCACCACCATCAAATTCCTATTTTTTTCCATTTTAAAATTTTTATTTATTTTTATGTGTATGGGTGTTTTGCTTGGATGTGTTTAAATGCACCCATATTGTGCAGTGCCCTTGGAGGTCAGAAGAGGGTGTTGGATCCCCAGAAGCTGGAATTATGGACAGATGTTAGCTACCATGTGGGTCCTGGTAACTGAACCCAGGTCCTCTGCATGAACAGCCACTGCTTTTAACTGCCAAGCCATCTCTCCAGCCCCCCAAATTCCTATTTTTAAAGTTGGAAAAATCAAATCAATTGAAAGGATACACATTACATGAGCAAGTTAAGCAAATATTCTTTTTTTTTAAAAAACAGCAGTGACAGAACTGTCTCAGTAGAAAAGTGAGGCAACTCTGTACATATCAGACCACAAGAAAGTGAACCAACTTCCTCTTGCTCCATCTCAGAGGGTGTGGTGCCATGTGGTCTTAAACAGCTCACTTACTTGTGATCCAGATTCCTTTAGAGAGGTTAGAATGTAGCTATGCTGTGGGTAGACTGAACTCACCAAATGTTTTTGGTCTTTTTCTAGTCTCCTTTTCCACTTAAATTGTAGGATTTCTGGGTAGATTTTGAGTCATGTTCCTTTCTTTAGTTCTGCAGAAATGTGTAAAGTTTTATTACATGTTCAGAAACATTCACTGAGGATTGGGTGCATACAGAACTCTGTGATAGGCAATGGACTTGGGTGGGAAGGAGTGAGACAAGGGTAAATTTGGATATATCCTTTGAACACAAGCTGTGGATGTTTCAGAATTCAAATAATTTTAGATACATTTGTTAATTTTGTAGGTGGCCTCATAAAAATCCCATCGTCTTATGGCTGAGATAAGTATTCTGAGGCAGATCATTGAAGAAGAAATGAGCTGGATCAACAATAAAGCTATTGCTAGAGTGAAGCAGAACTTCTGATTCTGTTGTTGTATTAGTTATATGTGGAGCACTGTGACCAAAAAACCTACAGTGACTATTTTGGTCTGTGGTTCACAGGGACTTCTCTCCATTATAATGGAGGGCATGGTGGCCCGTGTGAGTGGTAGAGCTATTCATATCTTGGTGGACCAGGAAGCAAAGACCATGGACAGAACCAAGACTGGGTACAGTCCTCAAAAGTCCATGTCTAGTGGCCTGTTTCTGCCACCTAGGCCCTACATCCTAAAGGCTCCACATCCTTCCAAAACTGTGAATGTTAAACCTAGATTGCATAGGACACTTCAAGATGTTGGAGATGCCAGAATCAGGCAACATCTGCCAAGGAGAGCTGCATGCAGGAAGCAGAACCAGCCCAAGAGAGATGTATGCTGCAGGCAACAAAATTAGAGGGGTTGAGCCATCTAAGCACTTTGAAACTAAGGTCCCAGAACCAGGCTTGGAGCCACAAGATTTGGCATTTGCCTTGCTGGGTTCCCATGTTGCTTTGGACTGGTATTTTCCCCTGTATGCCCCATTTTCCTCTTTTGGAATGGGATTGTAAATGTTGGAAGTCTGTAACTTATTTTTTGATTTTACAGTGAATTAGTTAAGAGAGTGCTTTGCTTCTCAGAAAAGACTTTGGACTTTTGAATAATGCTGAGACTATAAAAAACCATGGAGACTTTTGAAGTTGGATTAACTATGCTTTGCATTATGATACGGCCACGAGCCCAAGGGGACCAGGGAGTGGAATGTGATGGTGTGAATAAAAAATGTCCCCCATAAGCTCACATATTTGGCTATTTGTCCCTACTTGATGGTACTGTGGAGGTTTGGGAGGTTGTGGCTGTGATGAAGGAAACACAACACCGGAGTTGGAGTCTGAGAATTCATACCCTTGCCGCACTCCCAGCCCTCTTTGCATCCTGCAAGTGATCAGAGATGTAAGTGCTCACCATGCCTCCCTACCATGATGGACTACTGTCACTCGGAATCAGCCCAATAAACTCTTCTTTCACTTTCCTTGCTCATGGTGTTTATCACAACAACAGAAAAGTAACTAAAACAGACTCCTTTAACAGTATGTCCACAAAGGAGAAAGCCATTCTTTTCAACCTTAGCACTTAAAATCATAATGAGTGCATGGGAATATAGAAGATGACTAGGAAAGCCACAGTGGGTCACTTTTCATCCAGTGTCTCACCGTAGCTATATTGGCAATGAAGTCATGATTGAGCATGTGAGAAGCATACATAAGCCCATAGACACCTCTGTGGTATGGGGGCAAGGGCTTTGCTGAAGGCTCTGTATGTATAGCCTTGGGTAATTTATACGATCTTCCACTTCACTTTTCATCCGTAAAACCCAGATAATAATATCGCCAACACATCACATAGTTATTCATGCCCCGAAGCCCTTAAAATAGTGCCTCATATTCAATTTTACTTGTTATTCTATTTAGGGAAAATACATGAAGAATAAGAGAAGTCAATGAGCCTCTCCTCTTCAACACTGGACTTGGTGGTATGTGTTTGTGGTATCAGCACTTGGGAAGTAGATGCCAGAGGATCAGAACTTCAAAGTCATTCTTGGCTACAGAGTGGATTTGAGACTAGCCTGGGGTACATGACATTCTACCTCAAAACAAAACAAAAACAAAAATAGACTGCAAACCAAAACAAAAAAGTCAATGAGCGAATGTTGTTATATTCCACATTGCTGTGGGAGGATCGTATGACCCAGGAGGTCAAGACCAGCTGAGACAACATAGCAGACCCCAGCTAGAAACAAAAACTTTGCCAGGCACATGCACACCCTTAATCCTACCACTTAGGAAGTGGGGGCAGGCAGATCTCTGTGAGTCTGAGGCCAGCCTGGTCTATATAGTGAGTTTCAGGACAGTCAGAACTACATAGTGAGACCCTGTGTTAAAAAAACAAAATCAACCAACCAAACCAAAAAGTTAACAAGCTGAAAAAAACAGAAGACATGCAAACTCAGAGGACAGAGAAAATGGCAAGTCACAAAGTGCCCGGTGAATAATAACAGAAACAAAGACATCTTTCTTTTCTTAAAAGCATTTAACAAAATTGTGTGCCAGGTACTGGTCGTTTAGTAATACAGTATTTGTGGGTTAACAATATTAGCCAGGTCCTTACTCCAACTACTTTATCCCAAGAGGCAAGAGGGGCCCTGATTTATTCTGCTGGCAGTAGATAGTATATCAGTTGGAATTTGAACCCAGAGAACTGAATTCCAATGCTAATACACCGAGTTACTACGATGGTTCATCCCATATGAGCCTATGGGCTCATGAGATTTCAATGCTAGAGTCTATTGAGAGATGGTATCCCATTTCATACAGTTTTAGATGTTTAATCATAAAGACAGCTATTGGATGGCTAATCTTGAATGTCAACTTGGATTAAGAAGAACCTAAGCTATTAGTAATACATATCACTAGGTATGTGTAGGTGAGGGTTTGTCTAGAGAGGGCTGACTAAGGAGGTAAGCCCTACCCTGAATGCGGCTGGCACCATCCCATAGGCTGGGTCTCCAGATGGAACACAAAGGGGACAAGAAGAAAACCCTCCAACACAGGCAATCTCTGCCTCCTCGCTGACACGATGTGGGCTGCCATGCCTCCGGTACCTGAAGGGCCAAAACTCTTGAAACCGTGAAGCAGAATAAATCTTTTCTCCCTCAATTTGTTTCTCTCAGGGTTTGTTATAGTGACTGAATGTCTGACTAACATACCTATTGTTTATTGAGTGGCTGCTAGGTCAAGCAATAAACATAAGAATATTGTCTATAGTCTTCACAACAACCCATCAAGGCATTACAGAAAAGCTAACACTCAGGGTTGTTTAGAAGCCAATAGTTGCAAAAGCAGCAGAGGATATTTGAGTTCAGATTTCTTTCTTACCAAAGTCTGTACTATTTCTATGCTAATCTTCTAAATTAAAAATATTTTTTTGATACAGGGTCTTCTTATAGCCTCAGCTGGACTGGAACTCATTATGTAGATCACAGAGATTTCACAGAGATCTATCTACCTGCCTCTGCCTCCTAAGTGCTGAGATTAAAGGTGTGTACCACCACACATGGCCATTCTAAAATATTATATTTAAAAAATTTTTATTTTATATGTATGAGTGTTTTGTCTACATGTATACAAGTGTACCCATGCATGCAATGCCTGCAGAGACCAGAAGAGGGTGTGTCAGATTCCCCTGGAACTGGAATTAAGGATGGTTGTTAGGGGGCTGGAGAGATAGCTCAGCAGTTAAGAGCACTGAATGCTCTTACATAGGACTTGGGTTCAATTTCCAGCACTCATGTGGCAGCTAACAATCATCCATAACTCCAGTTCTAGGGAATTCGATGGCCTCTTCTGGCCTCAATGGGCATTGCATGACACAGGTGCACTTACATACATATAAGCCTAATGCTCATACACAGAAAATAAAAATTTAAAAAAAGAGGAATGGTTGTCAACCTGTGTGTAGGTGCTGGGATCTGAACCCTAGTCCTCTTCACAGCCAGTGTTCTTAACCACCGAACCAACCCTTCAGCCCCTAATCTAATTTTAGCTATATTATATACATAACCCTCTTCGCCATAGGTTCCACATTCATAAATTCAATCAACCACGAATTGAAAGTGTGCCTTCCCAGCAATGCCACAATATCTTGTTTTTATGTATGAGTGTTTTACATATATATATATATATTTGCTCTTTGTGCATACCCGGTACCACAGAGATATGAAGAGGTCATAGGATCCCATGGAACTGGAGTTACAAATGGTTGTGAACTGTCATGTGGGTGCTGAGAACTGAACCAAGTGCTCTGTAAGAGCAGCAAATGCTCATAGCCAATGATGAGCCATCTCTCCAGGTCCAGTAAAAAGAAAAACAATAAACAAAACAATATGGGGCTGATGAAGTGGCCTAATAGGTAAAGGTGCTGCTGCCAAGCCCGACGACCTGAGTTCAACCCTGGGCTGACTGTAGCAAAAAGCGAGAACTGATTCCTACAAGCTCTTCTGTGAACACTGAGATATGCTTGTCTGTCCCCCCTCCCGCCCTGCCAGCCCTCCCAATAAATGTATAAAAAGTAAAGTAACAAAAAAGAATAGTTGTAGAGTGCATACTTAGCATGTGCAAGGCACTGGGTTCTATACCTAGCTCTCCAAAGTAAAACATCAACAACATCAATTTTATTATACTTTTTCACACAAGACACATGATTAAGAGGAATCCCCTTTGTAGAGACATTAGGGAATAATGACTTGAACTAGTCCTAGTTAAGTGGTCACACAAAATAATCACTGACTGTAGGTCACATGACTATTGGCTGACTTACCTGACTCATTGATGATTGATTTCCCAGCACAGATTAATACTCACCTGGCAGAGTTATTTTTCCATGTGCTGTTAAATAAATTAATATCTATTATTTAGTTCACCTTAACATTCAACACACCCCAGGCCAAGTCTGTAGTTGCGAAAAATGAGACCTTAGAAGAAGCAAGTAATTAGCCCATGGACCATGGGTAGGCAGTGGCTAAGGTGAGGCTAGAATTCAGGTCAGTGTCTCATGCATTAACCAGGCTGCTCTAAAAGAACAGTTACTAGTTAGTCAACAGGAGTCCTTGTCTTTCTACCCACATAGCTCTCAGAGTTTGTACTCTGACTTGAGGTTTTTGTCTTTTGTTTTTCCTTTTCAATCAAAGGTAGGGGGGAAGGAAATAGAACTGATACTTCCCTAAACAATTTTTTTTTACTATTTCTTTCGATGAGATTAAGCAACTGTCTGCCAGATTTCATCATCATAATGACTGTAAATCTGACAATTTACAGGAAGCTTATCTTTCTTTTTCATTCCAGAAACTTGTGATACTTTTCCTTAGTACATAGTACAAATTGCTGAGTTTAGTTGTCCATGACACTAGCACCTTTCCCTCAGGCCAATACACACTGCACCATTCAAACCAGCTCATATAGAGTCTTTGATTGGCAGTCCAAGAGTTGGTGTTGATTTGGCAACCTTTATTAACAAGAGGGGTGGATGACTATGACCAAGATACATTGCATACATGTATGAGATTCTCAAAGAATTACTAAAAACATATTTAAAAAAGAACAGGGGAAATGGAGGAGGGGGATGTTAGTGGAAGAGCCCTGGTCTAACAATCACAAGGCTATATAGGTTCAGTCGCCAGCACTAAAACAAACCCCCCAAACTCCAAACAATCCAACAACAAAAAGTCCAAGAGAGATGACACAGACTTAGGAAAAAGAAGGCTCTTGTCTGAGCTATTTGCAAAGAAATATGGACTCTCTGGACATTAAATGTCTATATTTGAAACACACCAAACCATGGTTTTATCATCTAACAAACTTTTATCAAAAGGTGATCCAAGAGTTAGGTGACCTTGTGCACACTTGTAATCTCAGCACTCAGGAAACTGAAGCAGAAGGGCTGCCAAAAGTTCTAGGCTAGCATGGGTTATGCAGGCAGACTGCATCTGAGAAAAAGAAAACAAAGGAGGGGGGGAGAAAGGCGTCCTCCGCAGTGGAAAGTGTCCTCATTTAGAGAGTGTGATTCTCTTTCCCCTGGAAGAAGGAAATGCGAGGGCAAAGAGGTGCCCCTAGGTGAGCCTTCCACAGTGCCCGGCTAAGAACGGATCCCTACGTAAGTGATCAAATGAGACTCTTAAAGGGAAGGAACACCTTTCCAAAGTAAGACTTTTAAATCTAGCTTTCTTGGGGTTAATTTTTCATAAAAACTGTATATTACTAAAAACCTGAAATTTTTGTTTGTAAAAGTTTTTAAATGTCCATTTTATTTTATTCATGCTGCAAGACATTTTCTGCCCACTCCATGTTTGCTTACTCTCTGTTCTGAGGACATGGGTAAAGGCAGGTAAGTGCATTAAAAGAGAACAGTAGGTACTTAAAATTGCCATGAAACAAATTTATTAGTCCTTTATGTGGTTCTGATTTTCTGTTGTTAAGGCTGCAGTCATAGCAGAAAGTAGAATCAAGGAGGAAGCACTTGCCATATCACTATGGCTGTTTCAGGATGACGTGGTAGGTAATATGAAAATCTAAATCTCCTTAAGAGCTGTGACATTTCAAAGAATCAAGGTTTGGACTCACTCAACTCCACATCTTGATGTATATTTAGTGAGGATGAATGAATGAAAAGAAACTCTTTGTAGACCTGGATGGGTAACCCCTCTGAACCTCAAGACTGACCCTTTCCAGAAGTCAGAGCCAGGCAGCCTCTGCATGTGTCCCTGGGACTGCTGCTTATTCTGACTCTGTAATATGCTTTATTATAATATGTCTAGTCTCTTGGGGGGGAGGGGTGCAAATGTCTGATGTCATACCTGAAGAAATCAGAGAGATGATCGAACTGCTAGCCTGGACCTCAATAACAATTCAAATCTGCAGTCATCATAAGAATTTACAGTGACAGTATGATAGTCTTGTCTCTTAGGCTAAAGTTCAACATAACTTATGCATATCTGTAATTGGATGATTAACTGATTATTGCTCAGTGCATGGAGATAATGTTAACAGTTTCCTGGAAGGGGAAATGATCCATAGTCCTTATTTTTTAATCACTTTATTTCTTTCGTTTTAGTCACCTGAAATAAATTACTTGAAACAAAGTCCAAAGTAGCTGTTATTATTCTTCAGCTGACTACAAAGTTCCAAACCTGGGTTACAGTGAAACTCTTATTTGTAGATGGATATTCTTGTGGTTTACAGATCTCTTAAATCAATGTGCCTTGTTCTGGAGGACAACAACAAGGAAATGAATATGTGAACGAGACATACAATATGGATTATTAAAAGTCAGAATGAGAAAATTACAACGCCAGGATCTTCCCTTATTCATTATGACAGATCATGTTCTAAGTGCTAAAACTAAAACTTCTCATTTGATTATTTCTCTTTATAACTGATACACTCGAAGCCTCATTCTACATTCAAAACAGCCAGAGTGAAAGTTCAGGATGAAAAAACGAGCAAATGTCTTTGGGCGTTATTAAGAATAGAAAGACAAATCCTATCGGAATAGCAGAGAAAAGGGAAAAACTGGGTAAGAGAGGAGCGATGGAGGGAGAGAAGTCTGTCCACGACCTTTTCTGTTCAATAAGCATCTTTCCTGTTTCTCTAGGGCTGACTAAGCCATCTCTGTGCTCCAGCTAACAGTGCCAGGGAGAGACCTTGATTCATATGGTCAGCTTATTCTCTTGGTTATCTGTGAAGGGATGCACTAGGCAGACGCACGCAAGGCTAACATTTTCACTTCCTTCACCTCAATTTTCCAGGATTTGCCGTCCTTCCCCAGGAACAGAGAAAGGACACTGAAGACTGAACCTGGCAGGTCAGCTGCCTGCCCCCTGCGGCTGACGGTACTGAGAGAAACAGCAAACCTTGGCCAGGCCCTCAGCCTGCATTCCCTAACTAAAGCCCCGGTGCAGGCCGGTGGGAGCAGACTCGGGGAGGGCTCTGGGCAGAGACCTCAACAAGGCCTTTACTTCCTGTTTGGGCCTGGGCTTAAAATGGCGGGATGTGCGCTAAGGCTCCACGGTAGGAGTGCGCCAGGACGGCTCGCCCTCGCCCACCCAGCTGGTTGACCGCCTCGTCTTCCCTCCTTGGCTCCCCACGACCACCCTTCGTCCTGCCCCACTCCAGGGCCTGGCTGGGCCTAGTCGGCGTGGGCCGCCCAGCCTGGAGCCCCGACGCGGGTCACCCGGAGGCCTCGAGGCAGCAGGCCGGGCCTCGTGCCCCCCAGGGTGGCTGTGGAGCTCATCCATGGCCGCAGGCGCACTAGGCTAGGAAGCTCGGCCTGACGCGACCCCGGGGTCTGTGGCCTCCGCGTGCAAGCCGCACGGGCACGCGGAGGGGCGCCCCGCAGCATCGCCGCCCCCGAGGACAGGCGACCCAATGAGGTGTAACGACCTTCCCCTCTCTGCAAGCCACCCCGGGAGGACCAGCGGCGGGCGCGCACGCGCGAGCTGGGAGACTCGGCGCGCGCCGGTCACGTGGGCCGCAGCCCCGCCTGGCAGCCGCCCGCGCGCGTCCGCGTCTCCGCCTACTGGGCAGCGCGGGCACGCGCGCCGACGGGGCGGGCGCATGCGCAGGGGGCGCGCCGCCTCTGCCCCGCGGCGAGGGTGTCTATGGAGAGGCGGCGGCCGCGGCTGCGCGGGCAGAGGCTCCGGCCGCGGCGATGGCGCCCTTCCCTGAAGAAGTGGACGTCTTCACCGGCCCCCACTGGCGGATGAAGCAGCTGGTGGGCAGCTACTGCGACAAGGTAACGGGGCGCGAGGCCGCGGGCGCGGGCGCGGGGGCGGGCGGGTCTCCGGGGCGGCCTGGCCTGCGGACGCCCCGCCACCCGCGCCCTGTCACCCGCGCGGCCCCCGCTGCGCTCGGCTGCGGCCGGGGACGTGCCTTCGGGGCCGCGCGGGTCGCGGCTGCTGCCCACCCAGGCCCGGGACTCGCGCGGGGCCCCCCGGTGGCTTCTCGCCCGCAGGCCGCCGCAGCCCTGGCACCCGCAGGACCGCCTTCCTGCGCGAGGGGTCTCGTGGAGTCGGTTTGCCAAGCCCGCTCCATCCTCCCGAACCTCCAGCTCGCTTCCTGGCTCACCTGGCAGCGGCTCCGAAAGGCTGTGCCATGCTCATTTTACCTCCCAGGTCTGCACTGGGGTTTGCTGTGCTGCACCAACCTGGCCCGGCACCTTCATCTGGGGTCTTTTTTTCCTCCAACGTTTGTTTTCCCGAGTATTCATTCCATGTAGAATTTTTGGTACGAGACAGCTGTTCCTCTCTTGAAGTTGTTTCTCCATGGGTTCAAATGAAGAGGCCTCAGGAAAAGTTGCCTTGCCCATAAAACGCTTTTTGGACTCTTCAATTAATGCAGCATAGACTGAAGAAGCACTTCTGTGTGTGGGGGTGGGGGGTGGAGGAGGTGGGGCGCATTATATAGTGATTCTAAAACTTACTCCCCCTCCCCCATAATTGTCAGCTTCTGTTGGGAAAGGCATATAGATAGCTGTAAAGCTTTGAGAGTCTTGTTTCCTGTAAAAATGAACCAAATAAATAGCATTTAAAGGACTATTATTTAAACATAGAAACCATTTTTTTTTGTGACTTTTCAGGAATCACATAGCAAACCCCACTAGCACCAGCGAGCAGGAGTTGTCTTTACAGCCCGGAGAGTTGCTTGTAAGGTGCCCAGCGTTTTCAATACCAGGCCAGGCAAAAGACCAGCAATTTGAAGTTTCAGATCCTACCCCTTGTCCCACAGCCATCTCTCCTTCCATTTTGGGAAAAGGAAAACAAACAAAGCACTGCTTGAGTCAGGGGTAGTTTTAAACACCAGGACTGTTTAGGATAATAGTTCTCCCACTTGGATGCTTGGTACCCCAAAAGCTATTCGAAGTCATGCTGCCCAAACCCCCACTAAAATTGGGATCCCAGCTTAGAACCCAGTCAAGAAGTATAATTTAAAAGTTCTCAGGTGAATGTGGGGTGCATTGGGGGTGACTACCCCTTATGCCAGAGAAGTTTAAGGAATGGCCCAGCCTTGAACAGAAGTGTGTAACCTGAATTTCCATGTTAGCTGTCTTGTTTTTAATCTTCTGTCTTTTGAATTTTGTTCTATCTGACAGTATCCTTTAATTTCAGGAAAAAAGGGAAAGTTTCTGATTTTCTCAAAAATTTCAAAATAGAAATTAGCAAGGGCTAATGGAACCTAAGGTTTTTCTCTAGTTTATACTGGGGAGAGGTAGAGGTAGTCCAGAGAACCTCTGTGATAGGGGGCTTCTTTTTGGCAATGTGTACATTTTCCAGGAGGTTTCTAGTACCCCCTAGGAGGGTTCAGATAAAGTGGTTGTGACCTTCCAAGAGTAATCAAGATTTTATTTTGTCACATACTGTCTAGCCTCATCTTAAAAATTTGAGGAAGTTATTCTTTAGTTTTTTTTATAGAGAGTTTTTGAGACAGTGTCTTACTGTTGTTCAGAACAGCCTTGAGAACTATGTAGCAGAGGCTGGCCTTGAACCAATCCTGCTTCCATCTCCCAAGTGCTGATTACAGGCCTATTTCATCACACTAGGCACAATCCTTTTTTCTGTCTTTTTCTGGTGAGCATATTTTGAAAATGCAGTTGTTCTAAAGGAATTAAATAAGGTTCTTTTCAGTAGTTATTCCCTCTTGCATAACTAGTTTAATAATGCGTTTTCAGTGTGACCTAGCCTAAGATGCAATTGCACTAATTTATTCCCAGCATTAAAAAAAATCAATTCTGAATTAATTGCATATAATGATATTATTGCATGTATTCATCAAGATTAAAAGTCCAGCAAGACAATTTCACAGAGGAGAAAAGCACTGTACAGAAATCTTTGTCGTCATTTCTTCCTGACACTATTATAATGCAAGTAGAAATCTCTCTTAGGATGTCCTGTCTGAGCAAGAGCAGGGAAATGTTTTGTAAGTAGTCTTGAAAGGATTAAGAGTTGGTTTGGTTTTCTTGGTTTGTTGTCTTGAGTTTTACTATCACCATCATTTGGTTGAATAGATCAGGGGTATGTAATGCAGGCAGCCTTCAGTAAATCTGTGTCAAGTGAGGACTAGCCTTTGGTTAAGCTAAAAAACTACAAAGTATGGTATTTCAATGTATTCTAAATTTTGATTATGAATGTCCACAACTATAAATATGTCGGTTTTATTTCCAATATTGAATTTTGAAAATGCAGTGTATTTTAAAAATGGTTGGCTGCATCAAATTAGTTATTTCTGTGCTTAGAGTAATTTACTTAGAACAGTTTATTTTCAATTTGTTATAGATGTTGTGAAATATTGCTGTGTAATATGAAGTTTAATGTTTTGCTTATGGATTTTCTTTTATAAAAGGTCTTATGGAAAGGCTTTTTACCTCTGATATGCAGACAGTGGGCCTTTGGAGGAGATAAAAACAGGGGTTGCTTCTGTCTTGTCCCTGGAGATTTGATTAGGTGAAGCGTTATGTAAGCTGGTGATAGATCAGGATGGAAACCTAAGTGTTAAGAGTCCTAGCCTTGGAACAGTCTACTCTGAAATCTCTCTTGGTAGTTTACTGACATTCCAAATCAGGGTGAGTTTAGTAAAAATTTGCGTTTCCCCATTTTTCTCCCAGTTGTCAGCATTCCTTTCAGTCCTCCATATTTAATTCTATCAATTCCTGTCAGAAAGTGCGAGGAGTCTACTGTTCTTCAGGTGTTCACAACTGATGTGTAATCACATCTGTATTGATAGAGAGCCAGGAAGAGAAGAGTGGGAGCAAATCTTCCCAGGGCCTCCATGAGAATTGGGAGAGGTCTCTTAATTGATTTCTGAGAACCAAGTTGGGTGGCCATTGGCAGGATGTGGTTGGCGTTGAGATTCCTAGACTTACACATAGACCAATTATAAAGGTGTTTAAGTAGCAGGGCGTGGTAGCATACACCCTTAATTCCAGGACTTGGGAGGCAGAGGCTGGCAGAACTGAGCCTGGTCTACATAGCGGGTTCCAGGCCAGCTGGGACTGTAGGGAGACCCCCTCTCAAAAGGACCAAACAAAGTTGAATTGGTGGAAACTTTGGGGAGGTAGGTATATTGAAAATCCCATACACTTCCATCGTATATGAAGAAGGAACACATTGTGACTAAAACTAAGAAAGAAAGCTCAAAATAATTAGAATGGATTACTTTCTAAAAACTTGAATATAGCTTTATGGTCAGGTTTCCTTATTTTTCTCCTTTTTTCCACATATTTACATTTGGAAAGATTGATTTAGTAGAAAGACTATAGAATTGAAAGCTGAGAGGAAGAAACAGAGAATTTAATGAATTCTTGCTACATACTAATGGTATTTCTTTAATCCTCACAAGAGCTCTGTAAGATAAATGTCCCTCATTTAAAAGTAAGGAAACAGTCTTAGTGGTTAAATAACTTGCCCAACACATTTAGCTACTGATTAGTAGCACCTGAATTTTAATCTTAAGAGTTTTTTTCCTCTTCTGAAGGCATGGTCTTTTGTTTTGTTTTGCCTTACCCCACTTGTTCCTTATTACTAACTCTGGTTTTATGCAAGCAGTTTATCTGTGGATCATTTTTTCCATCTTCAAATTTGACCAAATAGTACTGAAGTCTCTTCATTGAGTGTATGTCTCCTTTGATTAACTTACAGGATAGTCTGGCCAAGTGGACAGAAAATAAAAATGTATTTGGGTAGTAGTTTGGGTTCTTACTGTGTATTTTCATATCTCTTCTTGAACTTACTGACTAAATGGCAGTATTTTGGGGAATGAGTTTTAAGGCCAGTCCTTACATTTAGGCTGTGCAGTATCTGAGACAGAAAGTCAGTCTCACATTTTTGTATGAAAAATACCATGTTATTTTTTGTTACTATTTGTTGATAATGTGTATCCTGCTCTATATAGGTTCCTTGTTGAATTTGGAAGCACCAGAGTATGTTATTGTGTAGGCCACTAGTAGCCTTTTTATTCTTCCATACATCCTTGCTTTTCACAGTATGTCTTATGACCCTCTAGTAGGTCATCTGTCACTTTTTTGCATCATTAAAAAAGGAAAGTGGAAATAATCTCATCACAGGTTAGAGAGAGATGTTTTTTCCCTGAAGTCTGTTTAGTGCTTGTGCTATGAACACCTCTGAGCTCTACTGCCTGTTTTTCACTGTGTGAGAAGGGATGACTAGGTCATAGTGAGAAGTATTTGGAAACCACTTCTCTGGAATATCAGCTCCCAGCTGAAGCACTGTGACATTGTGGGCTCATAGTCATTTTTCGGCTGTCCCTTCATTGTAGGGTGTTCTAGCTGCAGTCCTGGCTTTTACCCACTAGGTGTCAGTAGCACTTCTCCATTGGTGACAACCTAAACTGAAGATCTTCCCTCCCTTTTTCTCTTGGAGGGCAAAATTGCTGCCTGTGGCGAGAGCTTTGATTTAGAGCAAGTATTCTTTTTGAATATATGCTGTCTTGGATCTGAACAGCTAGCATTATGATTGGGATAAACATTGCATCTTATGACCAGAGCTTAAGTTAGTTACAGAAGGTAATCTCTGTTTACTGCATAATTCTGTGAATTATGATAAATTATTTCTCTTAGCCTATTTTTAATCTATCAAATGACCATGATAATTCCTATAGTCTACTGCTGTCTTAACAAATAATAGTTTGGGGGCTGGAGAGATGGCTCAGCGATTAAGAGTACTGGTCATTCTTACAGAAGACCAGGGTTCGAACCCCAGGACCCACATGTCAGCTAACAACCGTTCATAACTCCAGTTCCAGGGCATCCAACACTCTTTTCTGTCCTCTGAGGACATTGCATGACATAGATGTACTTACATATACTTATAGAGGTATAACATGCATACACGTAAAATAAAAATAAACATTTTAAAGAAATAGTAGTTCAAAACACCTAGCATAGACTCTAGCACTTTGTAGACCTCAGTATGGCTTAAAATTGTTAGTGTCCAAGTTTTCTCTTAATGCAGTCTAAATGCTTGAATGTCTTTATAGAGGCAAACAGAATGTTGAGAAAATACTTCATGTGAATAGTTTTTAAAACATGATATTGTATGTTTTGTGGCATTTTTTGTTTTTATTTTGTGTACTAGAAATTAAACTCAGGGCTCTTCCACTGAACTACATTCTCAGCACGACGACGTATACTTTTAATTGCTAACTTTTGGTGCCAGGTTAAAATTAAACAATTGTACTTTTCCTGTGGGAAAAACTTTGACTTGGGAAGTACCTTAAGAACTTCTTTCTCCCGTTCTTTTTTTTGTTCTTAGCCTGTCTTCACTTACCCATATGTCAACAAACACTGAGACTTCAGCATAAATGAAGTAATTTTCTTCACCTAGTCTCTAAGAATTTTCTTTTCTCCCATGAATGTGCTTTTCAAATCAGATTACTGTTCTCCAACTTTGATGTATAATTGACAAAATCATATATATTCAAGCTACATAATGCTATAGTATGAATACATACAAATACTATACATTGTATAGTAATTGCTAAAATCTGATTAGTCTGTCTGTTGGCTTAGTTATGCTTATGTATGGGTGGCTTGAGAGATAAGGAAACTTAAGATCTACTCTCTTAGCAAATTCCAAATACAGAATACAGTTGTGTTAACTGTAACAGCTTGAATGTGTTGATTACTTTTTAACACTTAAAAAAAAAATATGTCTGTTAATGCTCCTTATTTATGTCTACTTAGAATCTTTTTTTCCTTCTGGGGATGGGAATGAACTTACAGCCTTATGTTTGCTAGGCAAGAACTCTTAACATTGAACTATATCTCTAGCCCCTATAAGAAGACTTTTAAAAGGTGTGCGCCCCCTCCCCCAGTTTAAGTGAAAGAACCCATAGTGCTATTTGTGAGTGTTAGCCACTAATGAAACTTGTAATCTCGTGTGGCATTTTTGAACATTTAAAAAATCTAAAGTGTGAATTTTAGCAAATCTATCCTTCATATTTGTTTAAGAACTTTTAAATTTTATTTTTATTTTATGTATATGAGTGTTTTGCAAGTATGTAAATGCACCCATGTGTGCCAGTGCCTATGGAGGCCAGAATAGGGTATTGGGTTACAGACTGTCCTTAACCACTACCATGTGGGTAGGGAACTGAACTCTGGTTCTCACCAAAAGCAGGCAGTGCTCTAAACCACTGAGCCATTGCTCCAGCCCCATTATTGTTTTTATTACGGGGTAAGAGCTAAAAGTTATTTTTACATTGTTAACATAGTCGCAAAGAAAAGAATATTTTGTTTTGTGGCTTGTATGAAACCTTAAATATCAGTGTCCATAAATACAACGTTTTATATAAATATAGCCACAATTATTTGCTTACATATCTATGATTTCTTTTGTGTTTTAGCACTGAGTTAAGTAGTTGCTATAAACTTATGCCCTGGGAAAGTTAAAACATGTTTACTGTCTGACTCTTTATAGGAAAAGTTGTCCATCTCTTCTCCCTCACCTAAAAAAAAGAAAAAAAAGGCAGATGTGGTGGTATATACCTTTAATCCCATCCTAGCACTCTGGAGGCAGGAGGAGATGTTCTAGGTCAACCTGGTCTACATAGTGAGTCCAGGCCACCCAGAACTACATAATGAGACCCCGTCTCAAAAAAAAAAAAAAAACAGGTGCCAATTCTTGTTCTAGATTAATTTTGTTTTTGGTCTTTTTGAGGCAGGGGCTCCCTGTATCCTCAGCAGGACTGGAACTAACCATGTAGACCAGGCTAGCCTCAGTCTCACAGAGATCCATCTACCTGTATCTGCTTTCCAAGTGCTGAGGTAAAAGGCATGCACCACCATGTCCCAGGCCTGTTCTAGATGATTTGCTCATGTATTTAACCATTCATTGTCCTCTCTTCCTAGACTTTTGTAGAGCTGTTAGAGGCAGAGGTCTTCATTTTGTTCACTGTATATTCCCCAAGTACTGGGAAAAGTACCTGGCTCATCATAGCTGGCTGTACATGGAATACATGAATAGAGAAAAAAGTATATGAATGTCTAATTTTAAAAAGATGGTAGCCCTGAGCCACCACACAGCCATGTGAAGTACAGGCATTTTATTCCCATTTAGCATCAAGCAGAAATAAAGGTACTGAGAGAGAAAAATCACATAGCTAAATAAATGGAAGCACTGGATATCATTTAGGAGGCTTGACTCTAGGATTGGTTCTCTGTGATCTTACTGCTAATCCCTGCTGCCTTTCATAGATACTTAGTTGATTCTGTTATGTATAGCTTGGTTTTTTTTCAGGGTTTGTATGTCATCTTTTTCAGTGCTCTCATCAGCCCACAGTTGACAGTGTTGGGTGCATGGCACGTTAGGAACACTAGACCAGCCTTTAGCAAGCAGTCTAAGAAGTGTTGTGTTTTTAATATGCCCTTTAGTTTATCCACCTGTTGTATTTAACTTAATTATTTTCCTTTCAAATTAAGTTTGAAACTAGAATTAACACAGTAGAAGTTGGATTCAATACAGATAACAGAAGATTTGACTGTTACTTTGAATTTTAACTTGAAGCAAATTTCTTGATATGTCTGCGTCTTAAATTTTAGAATTTAATTTTCTATTAAGTGGGGAAATTTAGAATTATGTCAGAATAGACACTTTTCTTCTATTGAATACTAGAATTTAAAGAACGATGGTATATTTCTCTGTATTTTTATGGATTTGTATCTTTCAAGTAGATTTTCTTTTTCGTGTTTTGGTAGGTTTCTGTATTGCACTGTTGTAATGTCTCCAGCCCAAAAATAAAGCAATTTCTTATGTAAGCTGTTAACTATACCAGGTTTCTTATAAGTTTAGTTCTCTTAAATTATCTACTAATGTTCTAATAGCTCAATACTTTATACTTACTTCCTGAACAAAATTTCAATTTTGTCTTGACATTAAAACTTAAACTCTGGTGGGATACCTTTCAGTTGTACAAGTTGTGTATTAGCATAAAGGATATTTTGAACAGAGGAAAAAGAAACCACATTATTCTAATTTTATTCTCCTCGCGTTTGCACTGTCTCCCCTGTGTACCTGCCTGTGTTGATGAGTAATGAAGCCTTAGACTTGGAGGGAACTCGGTTTGATCTTTCCTATTTAAATAAACTATGTGACTTGTGGGAACTTTTCCCCTCTCTATATTACCAAATCCTTGAAAATTCAGCATCAGCCTGGCTTAGTATACTTTCAAGTTATACAAGTTATAAGCTGTTATTTTATGAAGTTCCTTTATTTGAATTTTGACATAACCAGTGTGAGGGAAATACCATGCTCTGTGCAGAAGTTCAGGGATACACTTGAATATTGCCTATTGTTTGGTTATTTCAATTTGCATCTAATTATGCTTTTCTTTTTAAATTTTTTTCAGCTTTCTAAAACCAACTTTTCCAACAACAACGATTTCCGTGCTCTTCTGCAGTCTTTATATGCTACTTTCAAGGAGTTCAAAATGCATGAGCAGATTGAAAATGAATACATTATTGGTTTACTTCAGCAACGCAGTCAGACCATTTATAATGTACATTCTGATAATAAACTCTCTGAGATGCTTAGTCTCTTTGAAAAGGGGCTGAAGAATGTCAAGGTGAGTTTTGAAAATTGTTACACAACTTAAAAATTGTGCTATTTTCTGTCATTAGCAATTTTTATTAGCAATTTAAAGTAAATGGTATTATTTTAAGGAAAGGTTCTTCTTTAAAGATGGCTCAGAAGACTGTTCAGGAGGGATGGCTGCAGTAGAGGCTTACAGTGAGGAAGAGAGCTACAGCTCAGCTCAGCTCTGAATGCAAGAACAGGTAGGAGTTTATAGTTGAGAAGCAGAGGGGCCAGTGGATAGAAAATTACTAAGAGGGACCATCAGGGCTGGGAGGATTCTTGTTGGATCACCTGTAAAGACAGGCCAGGCCAGTAAGTTATTGAGGCCTGAGGGACAGGGGTAAGTAAGGCATTTGATCAGATACTGAAGTGGTCACACACCAAGGGGAGAGACTTGCTAAACTGACTAAGCAAGATTCTTACTAAAAACTGGACTGAGAGGCTGAGGATGGAGGCTAAGGTCAGACTTAGTTGAGAAGAGGTTAAGAACAGCCTGGGTTAGACTTCTATTAATGTTTAATAAAATTTTATCATGAGTGCTGATTGCCAAGTTTTAAAATTGTTTTGTAAGGTGAAATTTTAATTACTGTGAAATTGTTATAAACATTTGCTGAGTACTTAAAGCTATTAATACAGGTATTGATGACTAAAGGTGTAATTGTTGTTTAAGATAAATAATACTTTAGTCAAGTTCTTGCATAGCATGAATGAGGCTTTCAGTTCAGTCTCTGGTGCTGAAAAAAAAATGTTTCTGAATGCAGCTATAATGTTTACCTTATGTTTTTCCTCCTCTTTTTAGTTAGGAGAGTGGTTAAAGAGGTTAATTTCAGTTGTGTAACGTGAAGACTGTGCACAGTGACCCTTGTCCATTGTCCTAGCAATTGTGAGGGTAAAAGCAGGAAGGTCAGTACTTTGAGGACAGCCTGAGGTACACAGTGACATCCTAGCTCAGGAACAAAAATAAAGTACTAATAAAGAAAAAGAAAGTGAGATACATTTTTGAGTGTAGTTTAGGATAATCATGTATATGTATTTTCTTAATTAATGTATGTCTTACACTTGAAATTTCATCTTAGTCTGTTTCCCTTTCAGCTCAGGGAAGCATAAAAGTAAGTTACAGCTCTTTCAAACCAGTGTTTATCCTTCACTTAAAAATTTTGTTCTAGAAAGGTGATTCAGTAGGAAGGATGGATTGAAGGAAAGAATATACTTGAGCCAAAGACCATCCTTAAACTACTCTTCCAATAGCCTCTGGAATAATACTTGGTAGTGACCTGGTGGGGAGGTGGTAGATTAGGTAGGGGCAGCGTACTGGGCAGTAAGAGAAAGGAGATTTAGTTTCTGATTGAGTCCTTCTTTGTACTCGTCTTGTTTTGTATCATATCCTTGTGTTAACATATTCAAGAAGCACTAAATCAGAGAACTGAATAGTGAAACTATAGGGTGGGGACACACTTGGCAAAGTGTATAATATTGAAAGACTACAGCAATTATATGCAAAGGAGAAAGAAATGAGTGAGGTATACATGACTTGCATGCAGAGAAGGGTGAGGGAAGAAGGTGTGTTCTGAACGGGTCATATTTGAGCTGCTTAGGTAGTACAAGCTCGTGTTTGTTGGTAGAAGAAGCATGGATGGGCAAAGCAAATTTGATAGTTCTCAGTAAGTAGATTTGGAAGCCACATGGTTGGATAAGCTTAGGAAGCATGTGAAGTCTCAAGAGAATTCAGTGTTGAAACTAACATTTGAAAATAATTAAATTATCACAAAGAGAGGAGGGGGCAGGAAATAGGGGTGAAATGGAACCATATTTTAAATGCATTATTTGTAATTTTTCCACATTTTCAAATTGAGAGGCACAGTACAGAATGGATGATAAGTTACACAAAGATACGATTTTAATTCATTTGAGGAAGAACTGTTTAAGTGTTGAGAATTGTCCAAAATTAGAATGGCTTGCTTCAAAATGTGTTACGTTCCTTGCCTTTAGGAGCACTGGTACTAATGTATGTGATCTGTTAGGATAACATAAAATCTGTTATGAATTTTTTAGTGGAAATATGCTAAATCAGGTTGTATACTATGGCCCATAAGCATATTCTATAATGGAAACAGTCCAGTAGGCTCTTAAGAGTTCAGAGGCAGAGAAAACTGACATACAGCTGTATAAATCAGAATCAAATTGACGCGTTTTTGAGCAGTACTTGATTTTTTTTTTTTAGACTTTTTAATGAAATTTTTAATTTTATTTATTTATTTTGGTCTTTTTGCGATAAGGTCTCCCTGTAACCCCAGCTGGCCTGGATCTCATTATGTAGACCAGGCTGTCCTTGAACTCACAAAGATCCACCTATCTCTGCCTCCCAAGCGCTGGGATTAAAGGCTGCTTAATGAAATTTTTTAAAGAAATAATACTATAGTTACTAAAAATTCAACCTTTTTGTTTTAAGGACTTTTGGTGGGAGGTAGTGCTGGGAATTGAATGGTAGATTGTTAGGCATGTTATTAAGTCTTTTGCCCCTGAGCTGCACCCCAGCTCTGAGGCCATCTTTCATACTAAAACTACAGCCATTTGTCTGTATCCTGAGGTTTTTATGTTGAAGTTTTAGACTGACTGAAAGGTAAATTGGCTTCCTGTTATCAGGCATCATATGAAGCAAAACATTAATAATAGTGTTGTTTTGCTTTTTTTTTTTTTTTTGACACAGGGTCTTACTATGTTACTTGGCTTGTCTAGAACTCACTGTAGATCAGGCTGGCCTCAAACTCAAGAGAGATCCTCCTGCCTCTGCCTCCCAAATACTGGGATTAAAGATGTGGATCACCACACTGGCTAAATGTGTGTTATTATTTGTTTCCAGAATGAATATGAACAGTTAAATTATGCAAAACAACTGAAGGAGAGATTGGAGGCTTTTACAAGAGATTTTCTTCCTCATATGAAAGAGGAAGAAGAGGTAAGCATAGTTTTTTTCTCACTGCAATTTAGATTTATAAAGTTTTTAAACTATTTTGCCTTAAGTTCTTCAAAATAATGCAAAACAAAGGTAGTATTCTGTTGATGGAGAGATGCTTCTATTTCTTTTAGTGAACTGAAATAAAACTCAAGGGCAATACAGAAAGCATTAGTATGACTTCTTTAGAAAGAGTGTTGTTTTTACTGAATGAATAATTTTTTTTCTCCTTGGTTTATTTATTTTATGTGTGTGTGTTTTTTCTGCTTGCATGTAAGTGCACCAGTGTCATACAGTGCCCCTGAAGGCCAGAAGAGGTCATTTCTGGAAGTGGAGTTATGGACTGTTGTTGTACACCTTGTGGGTGCTGTGTCCTCCACAAGAACAGCCAGTGCTATTACCCACTGAGCCATTTTTCCAACCCCACCCTAATGAATAATTTTATTTACTCAAGAAACATTTTCTCATTTGTTGATGGCACTGCAGTATGTCAATAACTGCTATATTTTTTAGAACCTTTAGAAGATTGTGTAAATCCTTAAATATTTGGTATATGTTTAAAATTCTTTTTAGTATTTTTTTTCTAGAAATGGACTTGAGTAATTGGTTGTTTTAAATTTATCACTATATGCCTAATATGCATATATTAGCATATCATTAAACAGATATGCAAAACACTTCTTTCTGTAATCAGTTAGATGAGTATTCAGAGTTAAAATATAACGTAATCTATGAGAAATAGATACTTTTTTCTTCTAATGAGGGGGCATGTGTGTGTGTTGTATGCTATGGTGCATGGGTTGAGGTTACAGGAATCAGTTCTCTCCTACCGTGTGGATTCTGAGGATTGAACTCAGATCATCAAGCATGGAAGCAAGCACCTTTAATCCACTGAGCTGTGTCATTGACCCCTGGATGCTTTTTTTTTTTTTTTAATAGCAGTAAATCAATTGTTGTAGTGATTTCAGCTGTAATTTCACCATAATATCAGACTGAGAGTGAAAAGAAATGCAGTCTGCTTCCTCAACTCTTTCCAGGACAATTAAATCAGATGGGAAGCATTGGCTGTTTCATTGATATTTGAGGTATCTCATTGTAATTACTTTACACTGAATATGTAGCCAATGCTGAAATCAATGTTAATAGAATAGTGTTTTTTAACATATGATACCCATCAAAGTTATCTATGAAACTGAAAAACAAGAACACCATAGCTTTGTTCCCCATTTAAAGATTCTAATTTTATAAATTCGAGATTAGGACTAGCCATCTGTTTTTGCAGAAGAAATGTCTGTGAATAAATTCATGCACTAAATAAGGCTTTAAGGAAATAATGTTTGATAGTTTGAAATCTCTGTAGAGTTGTGGTTCCAGTATATTGAGTTACCATATTCATTTAAGGTAGAAGTACTGCCTGGGTAAAATTCAGTTACTTAGTACCTACCAGAAGACAGTTAACTGTCCTGAATGTCTGCCAATAACAAAGTGATTGAATGTGAATAACTTTGGTATAGGAAAACTTTTTTTGTCCTTTAAAATTTTTTAGGGGCCTGACTTACTCACTGAAAAAAATCATAGGGATAAAAAGAATCCTTTGAGTAATAGTCTTTGCAGTTTTTGGTGATTAAAATAACTAAAGTTTTTATCTCTTTGAAACATATGTTTATACTGTAATCAAGCAGTTATTAGAAGGTATAGAGTAAAAAATGAACTGAAAATCTTTCTTTGAATATTTTAATTTAGGTTTTTCAGCCCATGTTAATGGAATATTTTACCTATGAGGAACTTAAAGATATCAAAAAGAAAGTGATTGCACAACACTCCTCTCAGGACACTGCAGAACTCCTTAGAGGTCTTAGCCTGTGGAATCAAGCTGAAGAGCGACAGAAGTTTTTAAAATATTCAGTAGATGAAAAGTCAGATACAGGTGAGGTTCGTCTACTTCTTTCTACAAAGAACAGTTTATTAGTTCAGTGCCACTGACGGTTTGTTAGAAGGGTTAGATTTTGTTTAAGGAATAATGTAAGTCAGCCTTGCACTACAGTCAATTGGAGCCACTTTTTTCACTTGTAATTTAAGACAGTAGGTTTTTTTTTTTTTTTTTTTTAGAATTGAGTGTTTATAATACTCTAACATCTTACAATACTTAGATCAGATGTAGTAGTAGAATGTTTTTTGAGCACATTTATAGGTATACAGTAATTACTGCTTGACCAATCAAAATCAAACATTACATGAGTCAAGAATATTATTACAGTATTATCCAGCTTTCTGAGCTCTCTTAACCACAGTGGCAGTTTTTAGTTTTCTGTTTTTTTCATTAGTTTTCAAAGTCAGTTAATTTATAAACATGGTCCCTGACTGAGTTACTGCGGTTCACCTTAGAAGTTTTGGACTTTGTAATGGCATGGAAGTAATTTCTATGTTTCGGCTTTGAATTTTGACCTTTTCCCAACCTAGTTACATAATGCATGAAACTTTGTCAGTGCTGGGCAGCAGTGGTGTGCCACAGTGCCTGGTCATACAGGTGATCTCCAGGAACAGCAGTGCTGTTGAGTAGGTTGGGTACAGTTTTAGTCTTGGACATACTTAACTTAGATGCATATGTTGGATGTTAGTTAAAGAAAGGAGTATATATTTATTTTTATCATTTGCTGTTTATCGTTCTCCCAGTTTATTTCCAGTATAATATTCAGGATAGCAAACCTGAGAAGGGAAGCTTTTCTGTGTGCACTTTTGAGTATGCATACAAGAAATACAAATAGAATGCATGCTTACTATTTTTAATGGTCAACTTCTTTATTTTTATTCTTACTTATCTCAGTAGATTTGTTTTTAAAAACACCTTTTAAGAAAACAGTTGGCATCCTTAGTCTAGTAAAAATTCTTTTGCTTCTTTTAGGTGGGTAATAACCATGTTTCCTGTAAAATATCCTATAATTCTTTAAATTTGGTGCTTTTCTGATATTTTATTTAGCAAACTAATGAGATTCATGTTTAAACAAAAGTGATTTTATAAGTTGAAGCTATGATTAAGCCCATAAAACTTATAAGCTTGTAAGCTTTACTGTGAAACACAGTTTGTGCCCTAGATATCATGCTAAGACCTGTTGTATCTTGTTCAGTTGTAATTATAATACTGGGTTTAAAAGCATCACACTACATTTAATTTTCCCTCTCCTTCAAAGCAAAGTATAGCTGCATTATGTTTAAAATATTTGGCATTTTAAAAGTGCCAGTTTAAAGTGGGTTGATCATAGTGTTTCTACATTTAAGGTTCTTTGTGAAGACAAATCAGATATACAAGATACTCAGATTCTGCATAGTACTTGGGTGAAAACTCATTATCCTAGTACTCCATTTTAATTTTTCTTTCAGAAAAATACTACAAAATTAATAGATCTTAGAGAATTATTATCTATTGACTTTCTATAATAGTTACTGACAAAAGATTTCTTGTCACTGTGGTTACATTATGTTTACAAAGTTGGCACATAGTTTGAATAGGTTAAGATGTCTGTAGTTTAATCAGATTTCATGGACCTTTTATATGAAATGTGAACATCAAAGATGGAACACAAGGAAGGTACTAACAGGAGCCATAGTGTGTGAATAGCAAATGAGAGGTTTGTGTGTGTCATTAACAATGTCTGGAAGATCTCATAATCTGGCTGACTGTACACTTGCTGATTTAAAGCTGTATAACCTGTTTGGTTCCTTTTTCAAATGATGCTACCTAGGCTACAAAGTGAGTATTGTTTTCTCTATAGTGCCTTTGTAAGAGGAAGTCAGTTCTGTGTTCATTATTGTAGCTCCCACTGATGAAGTATGATCTGGCCACAATAGTTTTAACCCTACGGGTTCTTAACAAGTTTAACATCCCCATGTTACCTCTAATACATGTTATTTCCTTTTCACGTCTTACAAGGAGGAAGAAGTTAACTTCAGGCACTGGCTTTTACTCATGTGGGTTGTAATTTCTTACTGAATTTGCTTACGTAGCCTTACTATTAAAGGTTTTCTTTTTTTATTTCAGAAGCAGAAGTTTCAGAACACTCCACAGGTATAACTCATCTTCCTCCTGAGGTAATGCTGTCAATTTTCAGTTATCTTAATCCTCAAGAACTATGTCGATGCAGTCAAGTCAGTACAAAATGGTCTCAACTGGCAAAAACGGGATCATTATGGAAACATCTTTACCCTGTTCATTGGGCCAGAGGTAGGTAAATGGGACTTTAAATTTGGTTAAAAACAATTGCAGGCTTATCTTTCTAGGTAAACTTGCAGCCACTAATTAGTAAGACCAGGAAGGGAAAACTTTGAGAGCTTAACCAAAAAGTAGATTTTATAGTTGATGATGTGATTTGAGTATACATTTCAGAAACGCTAGTAATAGTCAACTATTTATGAATTTTTAATGTAAGTTATGTGGTGTCTACTATTTCCTTAAAAATGATTAGGCAAAATAGAGGGAATGTAAAAAACACTAGCTAAATTTTGATAATTGTTGAACATAGGAAATGATTGTATTTAGAATGTTCCTTAATAAAAACTTAGAAATAAATGTGATAGATTTTTTAAAAATTGTCAGATAATTAAATTATTTGAGTACTTAAAAAATAGGGCATCAATTTTATGAAAAATATGAAAGTGAGGCATGATCATGGTTCCCTTTTGATCATACCTTAAAATAATGTAATCTGTTTTTGTCTTTAACATGTCTTTTTAAAACGATAATATGTTTTATCTAACAACTTTACATTAATTTTATTGTGTTAAATTACTTTTCCATATGAAGAGTTACAGAACATTTTCTTCATATTAATATAATACAGTCATGGGATACTTGTAACTAATGTGGGATACATTTTTCTGTCGCTGAATTAAAATAGTTTCTTCTAAGTATCAGCCTCAAAGGTCATTTTAATTCTTTTATAGCTTCCCTTTATGGATAACTTTACTGTGGATATATGTATTTCTTACAAACTTTTGACTTATATAATTTGTGAGCCTTGTTTAAAAAGTATTTTTTTGTAAAATGTGTAGCATTCTTTTTAAAAATAGTCTTTATTATATTGCTTAGGCTGACCTCTCACTCACTGTCCTCCTGCATCAGTCTCCCAAGTACTGGAATCAGGAGCCTGCTGGAGGCAGTTTTAAAATAAATTTGTGTGTGTGTGTGTGTGTGTGTGTGTGTGTGTTGTGAGGCTATTTGGAGAATGAGGTAGATTAATACAACTGAAATGGTTGGAATTACTAGTTTTTGTGTGCATTAATTTTTCATATTACCTGTAGAATGGTAAAATATATAATAAAAAAGACAAATAAGACTCATATAAATTTTTTTTAAGACAGGATCTTCCTGTTGTCCCAGCTGGTCTGGAACTTGCTGTGTAGACCAGGCTGGCCTGAATCTTACAGAGATCCTCCTGCCTATGCCTCCTGAATGCTGGGATTAAAGGCATATGCCTCCCGTGTATGTATGTAACAGTTTTTTAAATTGAGAATTATGTAAAATAGATGGGATTTGTTAGAAAGGCCATTAAAGGCGATGATGTTGTATGAACATCCAGGAAGTACCACGTCTTATATGTGCTACTATTTTTCTGTTTTAAACATATTTAGACAGCACTTTTGGGTAGAAATGTTTTTATTTATAATATTTCAGTGTCATCACTCTCCCTCCCTCCATTTGAAATGTCTGGGGAGAGAGTTTTGCTTGTCCTAATTTTGGGTATTACACTGTTGGTAGAGGCCTAGGTTGCTGGTAGACACCTTGTAATCCATACGTGAGCACCCTATGTCAAAGAGCTACTGAGCCTAGAATATCAATGGTGGCTAGGTTGAAAACACTAAGATAGACAGAATCTTCAGAGTGTAATAAATTAATTTATTGAGTCTTGTTCATTAATATATGAATCATGTAATGTATAGTATATTCTGTAGACTCTATAAACTCATAGTTTCACTTTACCTTAGTCTTTCTCTTGAGTTCTGTTCATACCTATTTCTACATTGCTTACTGACCCTGCAGAGTAGAAAGTCCTCCTTTTGTTTGTTAGCTGTCATCATAATTGGGCTATTGCTGGAGCCAGTGTGAAGCCATTGGGGAAAAAGGTTAGGTTATTTTCAATGATTTTTAAAATTACACACAAGGATATTATAATTTTCTCAGAAATTGGATTATGACTGTAAACTTACTTGTATAAAAGATAATATTGGAAAATCCTACATAGGGAATAAATACTTAACAGGTATACAGCAGACTGTATAAATTTTATAGTTCTGTGACTTTAGTTTTAGAGGAAGATTTATTTTGGGTAGTTTCTACTTTTTTTAAACCACAACTAAATATTTCTAAAAATAGCTGGGTCATTGCCTGAGATTTAAATATATTTTGTGTGTGTAGATTTTTATTGTTAGTAGATTAGTTTTTTGTAATGATAGTATATCTAATCTTACTTTGCTCCCCTTGTTTATTCATTTGATAGGTGATTGGTATAGTGGTCCTGCTACTGAACTTGATACTGAACCTGATGAGGAATGGGTGAAAAATAGGAAAGATGAAAGTCGTGCTTTTCAGGAATGGGATGAAGATGCTGATATAGATGAATCTGGTATTTCATGTTTGGAATTAAAATTATTGCATGATATTTAAATAACTGACATTCTGGTTAATAGTTACTAGGCTCCAAAATGCATGTATTTCATGCTTTGTATTTTCTAAAGAAAAACATATAAAATTTTAAGGAACAATAAGCAAATTTAAAATTCATTGTTAGAGTATGGTTTTTAAATAGAATGGCTTAGTATGTGTTTTTATATTAAAATAACAAAAGATGATTGCTATTTTCATATGATATGGATATGACCAGTATGGTGTACTGCGTAATCATTTATAGTATGTTTTCTGGAATGTTTTGTTTAATCAGTCCATCAGAATCGATTGAGTTGTCTTTGGCTGAAAGAAGGAAAACATCATGAAGTTTAGCATTTTTATTCATTTATAAAGCCATCTCACTTGCCTCATAAGATTATTGTAGAGTTACAAAGTAATATATATAAGAAATTTTGGGTGAGTGTAGTCTAGGGTAGAGTGCTATATATAACATGCATAAAGTCCTGAGTTTAATCTCTAGCACTACAAAAAAGAGTTCCATACGTGAAAATTAATTGTGTTGTATGACTTTGGATTTGATTGTATAGGAGAGTTTGAGCATGGATAAGAATTTATCTCTTAGTAAGTCAGAAATAGGGAAGAATTTAGAATACATAATTTTTACTTCAAGGTACATAAAATTGCTGTAACAATGCACAGATGGTGTTGGGGAGTATGGAGAGACACAGATTCTGTCTTAGATATTTCTTTAGATAATAATTCCTAAAAGATGATAAAGTGGTAAAAAAATTGCAGATGAGAAACCATAATATATATGGAAAATAAGAGCTATAGTGACTTCAGTAGTAAATAAAGTTTTTTTAGTTTTTCAGGGAATGAACATGGCACCTTTTGGTATCGTTTTAAAAGTCTGCTTAGTAAGAAAGAGATGATTTCAGTTAGATTTGGTAATATGCTTATCTGTGACAATGGGATGTTTAATTTTTAAAAGATTTCATAGTAAACAATACATTTTTAGATAGGCAGGACCACAGGAAAAAAGGGATAGCTTAGAAATAAAAATACAGTAAGATAAATAATATTCACCAAAGTAATTTACTCACTCATATATATACATATACATACACATATACACACACACACACACACACACACATATATATATATATATATATATATATATATATATATATATATATGTCTGGAGGAATTTAAGATATTTGTAAATATTTGAAATCAGTAAAATACCAATAATTATTCCTTTCACTTAGATTACTTTTGACCACTATGGTTGATTTTATTTTATTTTATCTTTTAATTTAAAAAAATTTTATGTATGTGAGTATTTTGCCTGTATATAAGTGAACCTGTGTGTGCAATGCCCATGAAGGCCAGAAGATGGTGTTGGATTCCCTGGAATTAGAATTATAGATAGTTGTCAGCTGCTATGTGGGTGCTGGGAACTGAACCCAGGTCCTCTACAAAAGTAGCCACTGCTCTTAACAACTGAGCCATCTCTCCAGCCCCCCTCATTTTATTTTCAGTAAATCTAGATCTTTAAGTAAGTGTAATCAACAGTAAGATTTGGAAAAAAGGTGATAAAATTCTGTTTTTTGGTTTGGTTTGGTTTTGGTTTTTTGAGACAGGGTCTCACTGTTTAGTCCTGGCTGGTCTCGATCACACAGAGATCTGCTTACCTCTCTATCTCAAATACTAAGATTAAAAGCTAGTATACTTGTCCTATGATAAAATTCTTAGGTTTATTTAGTGTAGTAGGTTTTCTTTATATCAAATTGGAGTTTGTAGAAATTTTTTCTTCTACAATACTGGGGCTTGAACCCCTGTCTTCACTCTGTGAAAGACGTCTGCCGCGAAGCTGCATCCCTAGCTTTTTGTGGGGGATGGTTATTGCAGTAGTACACTTGTTATAAACACTTGAGTTGAGCTTTACCAAAACTACTGAGTAAAATGCAGAAAGCCATGTCATTTTTAATTTCCTAATGAGTCTTAGGTTCCTTCTTTTGTTTGAAAGTTCATGATGATATGGCTAATCGCTTGTTTCAGATCTCTAGCTCTGTGTCCTCTTTTTTAGGAAGAATAACTGATGTTACTCTTCACTACAGATCATTTATTCCTTTGTGATCACTTACTCTAATCTCTTGAAGAATTTTTACTGTTCTTTCACTATTCAAAATTCTTTTCAAAACTTTTTCATTGCCTGAAAGTGGAATTGTTTGTAGAAGGAGTTTAAGCACAGCACAAAGTATTTCATAATTAGTTTTGGTGATTTCTTAAGTAACCTCGTTATAATTGATATATCTGAATCTTAGATGTTTGAATTCATTTTACAGAAGAATCTGCTGAGAAATCGATTGCTATCAACATTGCACAAATGGAAAAACGCTTACTTCATGGTTTAATTCATAATGTTCTGCCATATGTTGGTACTTCTGTAAGAACTTTAGTGTTAGCATACAGCTCTGCAGTCTCCAGCAAAATGGTATGTATAAATGAATAATGGTATGTATAAATGAATAATGGTATGTATAAATGAATAATAGCTTGAGTATTAACAAAAATAGCAGTGCTGCAACTTTGGTTTCCTTATAAGTTTATTTAAGGGGAAAAGAAAAAATCAAGTGTCTTCCCATAGGTAGATATACACTGCTAGCTTTCATGTAATTTCATTTCTTATGGTACTCCGTGTAGCGTAGGTATTGTTGCCTGTATGTGATAGATAAGGGAGCTGGAACCAGGAGAGGTTAAACATTTACTCAATTTTATAGATGTTAAGTGGTGAAGCCTAGTTTTATATGGTTGTTTATAATATGGAAGCCATGATGAGTATTCCTTTAAAACTGTGCCTTTTTTTTTTTTCCCTGAGTCTTAATTTCTAAGATGCTTTGAGTCAAGGGATTAAGGAGATAGATGAGACCTAAGTTAGGGTCCCTACCCTGTCCAGGGTGGAGGGTGATAGCCAGAACCTTGGAGCTGATTAAACTACTCTTGCTGAGTCTGTGAGCTCCAAGTTCAATGAGACACCCTGTCTCAAAAAATAAAATGGAGAAATGGAGGATGATACCCTCACATTAGCCTCTTGCTCCACATGCATGTACAGAGACACACACACTCACACAAACAGAAGCAGAGAGAGAGAGAATACCAAAAACCAAAACAACAACAAAAGAAATTTGAACTCAGAGCATATATATTTTAATGTACTCCTTGAGTGATTTTTTTTTCTTTCAGTATTCACATAAGCTTAAGGGGAACCCCTGGGCTGTATTTACTGTTGTTGTTGCTTGTTTGACCAAAGGTCACAGATCCTCATAGTGACGTCTTTTCTTTCTTAGGTTAGGCAGATTTTAGAGCTTTGTCCTAACCTGGAGCATTTGGATCTTACCCAAACTGACATTTCAGATTCCGCATTTGACAGGTTAGTTATTTTTAAATATTTGAATAAATTCTAATTATATAAATCATTAGAAATACTCTGTTTTATTATTTGCATAATTGCTGTTTACTCATACTGTTCTATTTTACTACCAAATCCCTGCCATGGATGGTGTAACTTGATAGAACCCTTCCAAGCTGTTGCCTTTTGGCCACGGTGACAACTGATCCAAAACACCTGCTTTGCCATCTGTATATTATGGTATGAAGTCTAGGCTTATGAACTTAGGCAAGGTGTTATCTATTTTAAGGTATTATTTGTGCTTTTGGTATTATATGTGCCTTGTGGCAAAGATCCCTTTTGATTCATACTTTTTCCTGTTCAGTCCCAGTTTGCCCAAGCCACACTCTTAGATTGTACTTCCTTGGATACCACTAGTTTTCTCCTTATTCCAGCTCACCCTTTATTCCTACTTCTGCTGTCTCCTATTTCAGAGGGAGAGGGTCTTCTCGGTCCCAGGCTCTCCCATCGATGTTTCTCTCCCATCCTGTCCTCTGTTAGCAATATTGTGTTTAATTACTGCTCTTAGTATCTTTTTGTATCCTTAGCACTGAAAATACTCCCTGATAATAGTAATTTAGTAAATGTTTGAATGATTTCTGTATTCATATAGTCAGATGCTTGTGGGCAACGTAATAGTTCTGTTACTTCTTAATTGTAGTTGGTCTTGGCTTGGTTGCTGCCAGAATCTTCGGCATCTTGATCTGTCTGGATGTGAAAAAATCACAGATGTAGCTCTAGAAAAGATTTCTAGAGCTCTTGGAATTCTGACATCTCATCAGAATAGCTTTTTGAAAACTGCAAGCAAGATTACTGCAACTCCATGGACAGATAAAGACCTTACTGAACAGTCTGCTGAGCAGTATGCCTGTTTGCACGATCTGACTGACAAAGGCGTCGGTGGAACAATTGATAACGAGCACGCCTGGACTAAACCTGTGTCTTCTGAGAGCTTCTCTGCTCCTTATGTGTGGATGTTAGATGCTGAAGATTTGGCTGATATCGAAGATACTGTAGAATGGAGACATAGAAATGTTGAAAGTCTCTGTGTGGTGGAAACAGCCCCCAGTTATGGGTGTTCTACATCTGGTTGTTACAGTAAGGATATTGTTGGACTAAGGACTAGTGTCTGTTGGCAGCAGCACTGTGCTTCACCAGCCTTTGCATATTGTGGTCATTCATTCTGTTGCACAGGGATGGCTCTAAGAACTATGTCAGCACTCCCAACATCTTCTGCAGTGTGTAGAAAAGCATTAAGGACTACAATGCCTAGGGGAAAAGACTTCATTTATTTTGGGAGTGAAAAATCTGACCAAGAGACTGGACGTGTACTTCTATTCCTCAGCCTGTCTGGATGTTATCAAATCACAGACCATGGTCTCAGGTGAGTATTTGGTTCCAGAGCATTATTAGGAAATGGGCATGTTCTTTTTCTCAGAAGAAATTAAAATTTTGATTTTAAAACAAATAAAAACTTGATTTGTTTAAGCAAGGGATTAACCAAGCTTTGTTAGTGTTGAACCAGTATAATTTCTGATACCAATATTAAGTTTCATTTTAATCAGTTCAAATACATTGTGATATATGGAAGCATATGCATTTGCAGATTTTGCAAGTGTTAATAAATAATTGGCACATGTTTGTAAGACATTCTGATGGGCTTTAGCTTCAAGGATGTATTACAGAGGGAAATTTTGTACTGAGGACTTGGGAGAACAATGACTAGTAGTTTGATATGACTTCTACAGCCTCTGAGTGCTTATAAAGAAACCCCAGTGCCACTGATTGAGAGCTTACGTTACGTAGCTGAAGTTTAGGGTTTGGGGCTGCTGGTAATCAGTATCTGTTTGCTGTTCCCTCCCGCTTTTGAAACAGGGTCACTCTAGCCCAGACTGCAAATTTACCACAATCTTGCTTCAGCTTTCTTAGTGTTGAGATTATAGGCTTGGGCTGTGCCCAACATAGAACTTTTTAAGTGATAAAGCTAATGTGTTAAATCTTTTTTCTGTAGGCACACTTTGTTTTTTTCATCTTTTGCGCCCCCCCTTTTTTTCTCTCTCTCTTTTTTTCTCTCTTTTTCTTTCTCCCCTCCCTGCCTCCTTCCCTTCCTTCCTTCCCTTCCTTCCCTTCCTTCCCTTCCCTTCCCTCCTTCCTTCCTCCCTCCCTCCCTCCCTCCCTCCCTCCCTCCCTCCCTCCCTCCCTCCCTCCCTCTGTGTTCCAGGTTGGCCTCAAACTTACTAAGTAGGACAACCGTGCGCTTGTGGTCTTCGAGCCTCTGCCTCCCAGGTGCTTGCATTGTGCACCACAATACCCAATTTATGCAGTGCTGGAGATCATACTTGGTGCATTGTAGGCAAGAACCCTAGCAACTGAGCTACATCCCAGTCCTGTGAGCACAATTTTTAGCATTTCAAACTAGTCTCCCTTCCCCTTTTTTCCTAGGGGAGAGGAAAATTCTTGTTAGAGTGGTCAGTAGCTCTGTGAGGTAGATTTCTACAGCCAGATCTTCAGATGCTTTGTGGAACCCACTTCGAGCTATTAGGCTCTGAGAACTCTGATACAGTGCTGGATTCACAGAATTTGAGGCCAGACTTGTTTCTGGAATGAACATGGGCTCGAGAGCTGGGACAGAAATTTTCATGACTTTTTGTAGATGAGTTGTACAGCACCCGCCTTCTTCCACATTCAGGCATTTCCTGGGCATATTGCTTTGTTACATGTAGCTCTGGTTGCTGGGGCAGGGTGCCCAGTCTTTCTGTCAGCCGACTACTTTCCTGTGTTAATCTTGATGCCTTTTTGTCCAAGTCCTGCTCCTGCCATACCATCTTGGAGATATTTTGAATAGTATCTTTGTGAGCATTGGCATACAAGTATTTGTTTGAATCTCTGTTTACATTTCTTCAATTTATTTCATTAATTTTTTATAGTTTTATATGTCATAAAATTTATTCTTAAGTATTTTATATTTTGATGCTATTGTAAATTGAGTTGTTTTCTTAATTTCCTTTTTGATTTTTTTTCATTGCTGGTGTAAAGCAAAAAAAATGGTTTTTGAGACAGGGTTTCACCGTGCAGCCTAGGCTTCCCTCATAGCTCTCCGTCCTCCTTTCTCAGCCTCCCAGTTCTGGGATTAGAGGTGTATACCACCAAATTGGGCATATTTTTAGAAATTGAGCCGATTTTTCTGTGTTGATTGCTGAATTGTTAGTCCTAACAGCATTTATAGTTTTATTATTGTATCTTTCTCTGACTTTGCTTTCAGAGTAATGGTCGTCGTATTAGAATGAGTAAAGAATCTTCCTCTTTAGTATTTTCGTAGAATTTAAGAAGGTATAATGTTACTTCTTCCTTAAGTGTTTAGGAGAATACGTCAGTGGAACTGCTTGGTTTTTGACCTCTTATAAGAAAGTTTTTGATTATTCAAAACTAAACTAAACACTTAAAAAAAAGTAAGTTCAAATATAGCATGAAAATATTTCATTGTGTCAGTTGTTCTGTCAGAAATGCAGTGTTGGGTACTGTAGCATGGATGTAGGCATTTTCTTATTTAGTTGTCTGTAATTCCCATTCTCCATGAGTCATCCTGGGATGCTGTTCTGGGGATGCAGTATACCTCCAGTTCCCATAGGTTTGTCAGGGCCAGCTTAGGCTGCTTGCTCGGGCTCAGGCCAGGATCGAGGAGCAGAGTTGTGCCCTTACTTGCTGGTAAATAATCTCGTCCTTCAGTCTACTTCCTTGTAGGGGAGAACTGTGTTCTCTGGCGAGGAAATTGCTCACCTCTAAGACAGCTTAGTCCTTTTCATTCTTAACACTTGGTCCTTTCCTTCTTGTTTAACCCCTTGGTGAACCATCGTTTTGAGAGACTTTCAGAACCTCTTACTAGCACAGGGCTTGGCTTTCCGGTAGTTTTTTCCCTAGTTTTGCCATGTTTGCTTTCAAGTAACCCAGACAAGCTCCATTGTCTGCTTTCCCATTTTCATCTCTCATAAATGTTTTAGCATCTTAACAAACTCGATTTATTTGCCGAGCTAAATCATGCTGAGCCTCTTCTACCTCATAAACATCATAGTCCACTGTGGGGTTCATTACAGCCACTAAAGCCCTCATAGAAATCCTGAGAATCCTCCTGAATTAACTTCTTCCTAAACTCTCCTGTGTACATAGTCCTATCTAGCCCAGTCAGCTGGTTATCAAATGCCACCTCTTAATGCCCAGTCCCTCAGAATGCCTGTCCTTCCGGTCTTTGATAGACATGGAACCTCACCTTGTGATAAAGACGTGTCCCTAATTGCTTGTATGATCCAATCCCTCAGTGACTGATTGCCTTTGTATTGCCTTAGATTATGCAGCCTTTTTGCTAAGGAAAGATGAGTTACTCAGGTCCTCTTATGGGCAGCAAATAATTGGTTCTTGTTTTTCAGTCTGTTTGGTGTCTGTTTTTTTTTTTTTTATTGGTGAATTTAATCCATTTTACATGTACCATAATTCTGGACAGGAAAAAACTACCATTTGGATCATCATTGTTGTTGTTTCATTGTTTTGTAAGTATTTTGTTCATTTTTTTGTTTGTTCATTATCTTCTTAATTTGGCAATACTACCAAGTTGTAATTCCTTTGTCTTTATTGTTTATCTGCTACATATCTTTTGATCCATGGTTATTTTGAGGTTTACATAAAAATCTAAATCTGGAGAGTTGGCTCAGGGGTTAAGAGCACTGGCTGCTCTTGCAGAGGACCCAGAATGGATTTCCAGCACCCATGTGGTGGCTAACCATCCATAACTCCAGTTTCAGGTGAATCCAGTATCATCTTTTGACCTCTGAGAGCATTGCATGACATGGGTGTACCTATACACATGCAGGTACTACACTCATATACACAAAATAAAAATAAATATATATTTTTAAATCTTACAGTTAAACTCTTTTGCCTTAACTTCTGCACTAACCTCAGTTAAGTATAAAATGAGGGACATCTGGGGACACAAGTGACTTGATAGGTTTTAATATATATGACAATGCATAAAATCCAGTGAGGGATTATGGGAATACCCACAGGGGAGGGGGTCTAAATATGATTAAGATAAAAATTCAGTAAAAATATGTATTGAAAAAAACTTTCACACTCTACCTCATTTATATCTTTTCACATATTTCTTAGCTGTTCATTTCAGCTATTATTTTTTGTTGTTTTGACTTAGAATTTTCTAGCATGAAGGTTAAATGATTCACATGGCTTTGTTAACAATATTCAAGTAGTTTGGATTTGATGATATATTTACATTTAACAGAAGTCTCCTTGTCTGTACTTAACATTTTGTTTCTACATAAAGAACTTCTTTTAACATTTCTTGTAAGGCAGCTCTAGTGATGATTAAGTCCCTCAACTTTTTTTTGTCTGGGACATTATTCATTTTTGAAGAACAGCTTTGCTGGGACTATTATTTGTAGTGGTCTTGATTGACAGTTGTTTTTAACACCTTGATTTATCCCCATTGTCTTCAGGCCTGCGAGGTATTTACTTGAGAAATCAGTCTAATTGTGGTCTAAGAGCTTTTAAGTTGTTTTTATTCTTTCGTAGTTTAACCAGAATGTACCTTTCAGATGACCTCTTCTACGGAAACTCTTCATGTCTTTGAAATTCTTAGATTTGTATGTCCATGTGTCTTCTAAGAATTGAGATGTTTGTAGCAGTTATTTCATTAAATAAGCTATTGAGTTTTCTTTTGTTCTTGTAAATAATACCTATTAATTGAATTTTTCATGTCGATTATAAATTCTTTTCCTGATTACATGGAATTGTCTCTGTTCTCCCATAGCTCATTGACTATGTTTCTTAAGCTCATTTTGGATTCTCTTTTTAAAGAATTCATAAATTGTCTTTTCTTTGGAGTCAGTTATGGAGGATTGTGTTCCTTTGGCAGTGTCATTTCCTGCTTTTTCTTGTTACTTGTGTCTCAGCATTGAATTTTGCATATCTAGTAGAAAAATGTCCTCTTCTAAAATTTGCTTTATGGCTCTTAGCTCTTCTAGGGATTTCTACCTGAAAATGAGCCTTAGGAAAGACTTGAGATGGCTCTGGTTCCAAATCAGTGTACTGGTATAGCCTCAGGCAACTTCTTCAGCAGTTTCAGATCAGCAGTGACTGGGTGCCTCCAGCTATTAGAGTTTGTGGTAGCTGTGGCTAACTCTGTAAGTTGTTTTGGGCTTTTTGGATTCTCCTGTTCTTGTTTTGTCTATAATGTGTAGTCCTTACCAAAGATATCCTTCTAGGTGGATATCTGGTATGCCACAGCTTTTACAAGCATCTACAGAGATGTTATTATTTCAGAGTGCAGGTTTTGAGAGCGACTCTAGAATTGGGGTACTGAGCTTATGATATTAGGAATCTGTGTGACACTTGAGTCTTGAAGTCAGGATCAGTCTCTGAGGCAGAGGTAGTTGCAAATTGACTATAAAACTAGTGCCTGTGACTCTGAGGCACCTATCAGTACCATGGGCCCAAGAGCCTGGGTTTTAGTTTCCCTAGAAAACAGTGTGCCATTTCAGTTTGTGCATGGGAGTGAGTGACTGCTTTGGGTGATTAAGACACCGTTTTCTCTGGAGCAGGTTACCATTTCACCTCAGACACAGGGTCATGACTAGTCAGAGTGATTAGGGCATTGATTTCCTGGGTGCTAGGGAAACCCAGGGGTCACCAACAGGGTGACTTTGTGATCACAAAGCCTTAGAGCTGGAAGAGTTCGCATGACTACATCCTCTGGAGCAAGACATTTTCTAGCAGTTGATTGGGTTCCAGGATGGTGTAGAACAGTAGCTACCTAAGTGGGGAATGGGACACAGTACTGGGACAAAGTGCTGGTTCCTTCTTTCGGATCATACAGTGCCAGAAGGAACCAGCAGTATGTCCTAATACTTGGGAGTCTGGAGCAAAAGAAATTGAGTTCTAGGCTGTTTTTGGCTACATGGGTTCAAGGCCAACTTGAGCTATATGGTGAGACCCTATCTCCAAAAACAAAGCGTTTTCCTTAGCTACTGTAGCCTCAGCAGCTGTGTCACACCACAGAATTATGATAAAAAGTATTTAAAATGTACTCTTCCTAGCCTTTACTATTCAATACCTTCACTGAATATCAATATTTCTGTAGCCCTGGTCAGGGGTGGTGGCATATGTCTGAATCTCGGTTTTTAGGAAGATGGAAGTTCAAGGCCAACTGTTGTACATAGCAAGTTCTAGACTAGCTTTCCTTGTTATCATATTGAAAGGTATATAAAATACCTGTTTTGTGAGCCATGAGCATACAGGAGTCTTTAAAGTTAATATATCCTAATTTCCAGTTCTTTTTCCTGCAGGGTTCTGACACTGGGAGGAGGGCTGCCTTACCTGGAGCACCTTAACCTCTCTGGCTGTCTTACTGTGACTGGTGCAGGCCTGCAGGATTTGGTTTCTGCATGCCCGTCTTTGAATGATGAATACTTTTACTACTGTGACAACATCAACGGTAATGCCTCTTACCAGTGAGATGCTTTGATGGAATTAATTTTTTTTCATTTTATGGTTATTTGCTTTCTGGATTCCTAACTGCACAATTGTCTTACTTTCAGGTTTAGTTCTTTAAATTTAATAAAATTAGAATGATTTGGTCCATTAAGCATAATAAAATCAAAATGTCACACATTCTAAGTAACTTCCTAAAGGTAAGTTGTTTTTTTTTTTTCTTTCAAATATCCATTCTGCTAGATTTTGAGGTATTTAAGACTTTAGTCATTCAAAGGTGACAGATCGTTAACAGAACTATTAAGATTATCATGAGATTTTGGAAATTCCACTGTAGTATTATAGCATTCAACCATTAACAATTTAGGGATATCGATTCTCTAGAAATGCTGATTTCTTAGGGATGGCAGGCTTAGTTTTCTTATGGCACTACTTTATCCAGTGCAGTACATAAAGGAAGACTTGGCAGTATGAGTACCTTAGGAGCCCTGTGTCTTGTTTCATATGGATTTCTGAAGATTGAGGATAGTAGAGTGTGTAGTACTGAGAAACAGCTGAGATGCCTTAGACAGAACCAAGATTCCTATACTATTTTAGGAGTTGATTCTTGAATCTACTATTAAAAATCATGAGTAAGGCTTCAGGATGTAGCTTAGATGGTAAAAGTGCTTGTCTAGCATACATGAAGCTCTGGGTTTGAGCCCTAGTACTACATAAATCCAAGAGTGGTGGCTCATTCTCTTAATCCTGGCACATAAGCAGTAGAAGCAGGAGAGTCAGAAGTTCAAGATCATCCTTGGCATCGAGGCCAGCTTGGGCTACTTGAGACCCTGTCTTCAAAAAGCAAAAATAAAATACCCAAGTATCAAGCATTTTCTTTCAACTCTAATTCTTGATGAGCCTTTTTGAACACACATTTTCAAGTTACATTCGGTGCCCTGTGGAGCATTTTACTGCCATTAGCAGGACTGAATTTCTCAGAAGCATAAAACACTGTTCCTTAATTATAATCAAGCAAAACAAATCCTTCTGAATTTGTAACTAGAGTAAGTTTTGATGATTCAGATTCTGCTCTGTATCTATCCTTTTATAACGTATATGGTTGTCTTTGAGAGCCAGTTCATTTTAAATGAGAGAAAGAAAAGAGTTTTTTTGACAGAAAAATTGACAGGAGCCTGGAAAACTAAAGAGAGTAATAGATTTCAGGGTTCAGACAAGTTAGCAATTTGCCATTGCTTTGAAATGAGATTTTCCTTAAAATATATGAGAAGACAGGTTATCTCCACTTTTATTTCTGGAATCACATTGTTTTACAAGAGATAGCACAGTGGAGTGTGTGTTTGCACTCTCTCGCTGGCAGTGTATCAAGGAATGGTGAAAATGAGTCCTGTTTTGGTTGTAACCTGCTGTAAAAACAAAGTATGTTGGTTTAATGAAGCAGTTACTTTTGTGAATGCAGAGGGCTTGAGAAGGAGATTTTTGTTTTGTTCTTAAAAATAAAGCTCTAGGGGGCTTGGCAAGGTGTCTCAGCAGTTAAGAACAATTACTACCCTCCAGAGGACTTGGGTTCGTGTCCAGCACCACAGATGGCTAACACTGGTATTGATCCAGTTCCAAAGATCTGATGCCCTCTTCTGACTTCTGCAGATACAAGACATGCACATGGCCCACTTAAGTACTTGCAAGCAAAACACTCAAAGCACATGAAATAAAAATAAATCTTTAAAAAATTCTTTTTAGAAAGGTAGTATGCTCTTGCAGAGGACCCAGCATCCATCTTGGGCAGCTGACAATCAGCTGTAACTCCAGCCACAGGGAATCTGATGCCCTCACATCTCCTTGGGCACAAAGCAAACACAGTACATGCACATAAATGCACACATACATATATACATACATACATGTAGACAAAGCACTCATACATATAAAAGTAAATACATCTTTAAAAATAAAGCTACAAGGGGCTGGATAGATGATCTGATAAGAGAGTATACTGCTCTTGTAAAATATCAAAGTTGGGTTCCTATCACCTGTGTTGGGCAGCTCACAACTAACTATAATTCTAGCACCAGGGGTTCTGACACCCTCTTCTGGCCCCTGTGGGCACTTCATGTGTACCTACCCAGACACAGAAACACACACACACACACACACACAAAACCTTTTTTTAAAAAGGGGGCTGGAGAGATGGTTCAGCAGTTAAGAGCCCTTGTTGCTCTTGCAGAGGACCTGGGGTTGGTTTCCAGCACCCACATGGCAACTAACAACTGTCTGAAACTCTTAATACCAGGGCATCTGATACCCTCTTCTTGCCTCTGTTTGCACTGTGAGCACGTGGTACACTTAACAGTCATGCAGGCAAAGCATTAATATACATGAAATTTTAAAAAGCTATGTAATTGTAGTTTCCTAAGTCTCATAAGGTGTATTTTCCAGACTAAGCAATAATTAATTTGATATTTTATTTATTTATTATACTTGAATTATTCATATAAATATACTTATTTTAAAATAAACTGTGTAGAAACAAATCTAACTTATTATACTGTATAGATAGGATATTTTGGTGATGGAGTATTGAGTTATCTGTCTACTTATTTTGTATTTATGTGTTTTTAAACATGTTGAAAACTTTTAGATAAAAAGATAAATGTTTAAATTCTTTTGCATTTTCCCAGTGTTATTTTCGTCTTTATCTGTTTTCAATATATAATATTAATATTCTAAAGGAGCTATTTTATTCCTCTTGTTAAATGTAAGATTTTTTTTTTTGATAAATGTTCTGCAGGTTTTGGTAAGCAAATTTTATTGAAGAGATCTGATTTTGAAAGTAACTTACAGTGTTTGAAGTAATCCAGTGTCAGATTTCCTTATATAATGTGATACAGCATGATTTGGAAGAAATGGAAGTCCTTTAACACTTACTGGGTGACAGCTTATCATCTAACTTGCTTTGTAGAATTCCAGCTAATTGCTTTTAAAGCAATGCTTTGATCTTTTCCTTAGAAGGACATAAGGATAACCTAGGAAGTCAGAATTGTATCCAATTTCTAAGGTGACACCATTGACATGGTATCTTTTAGCACTTAGCTTGTACATTAAACACATGAATGTTTAGGACCCTCTTTCCTGTTTTTGTTTCTGAAAGTAGTATGTCCTAAGAAGTGGTAGTAGAGTAATGAGGAAGCATATTTAGGTAAAAAACTGTATTTTAAATACTCAAAAATAACACAACTTAAATGTTTTGTCAAAAGAAAAGCTACATAATTAATTACTCACATTATTGACTCTTAAGAAGTGAATAATGGTAGACCTTGGCTGGAAGCTGTTAGTGAATGAAAAGGCAGAAGGATGTCCTGGGCACCAGCAGAGATTGTAGGGAAGATAGGTTAGCCATCAGCTGTGCAGTTCCTGCTGTGAGACAGACACTGCACTAAGCTCTGATGCTACATGCACGTTTTGATTCTTCTGAATGATTCTCTATGATTTTTTAACTTGTTACTTGATTTGAATGTCTAAGTCTTCTTAACTATAACATTTACACAGATTTTTATCATGGAAGTGTTCATTGCAGTAGCATAGTTCAGAACTCAGAAGAACAGTTGAACAATATTAGCAAGTAAAGTCTTTTGTGCTGATTTGAATTTCAGGGTATGCATAATTTAGGAATTAAGGTAGATTAGTTCATAGTTCTGGAGGTGACAGTCTCAGATGATTTGCTCTTTTATGTTTCTAATTTAAGTTAAAAAGGAATTAAAGGTAAGTGAAGGTAAGTGAAGATATACCCACAGCATGAGTAATCTATAGTAGTACTTAACCAAGGAAACGAAGGAGGACAATGTCATCTTAGAAACAAATTAGCTACCTTTGTTAATTCTTTTCATCTAGTATAAACTTATTTTCTTTTGTTAATTATGACATTTTGCCTTTTAACTTTCTATATTATTATTATTATAATTTAGCCCTCATGTATCATAACTGTTTAGCTTCTGTCTCCAACATTGGGGTGGAAATTTGCTGGTGATGAGTCAGATGTTTAAAGGGAAATATGCCTTGAATTGTTAGAGTTTAGTGGGAGAGTAGTATCCTCGACCCACTTAAGGTCTCCATTTATTTACTATTTTCCCTTAAAAATGAGCTGTATACTTCCACAGCTTCTAAATATCACCTATGTTGTCCCTTCCCCTGAAACTATTGAATTCAGTGTAATATTCTCTTTGCCTATCTGGCACTAAAAGTAAAAGGTAGAGGATAGATCTACGCAGGGTAGATGCTCCTGTAGAGCCTAGCTGCTTAGAAGACTGGAGCATGATTCCTTCAATCTAGGAGTTTGAGGCCAGCATGGGCAACATAAGACTCTTAAACAACAAGCAAAAAAAAAAAAAAAAAAAAAATCTATATATTTTGTATGGATATAGACATTTATAAATGTCTTATTGTAGGTGTTTTTGTTTGGAAAATGTAAGTTTCTGTGCCTTTTTCCTCTTTTCTTACAGTTACAGGCAGTGGAGTTGCTAATAAAATGATGAGATATATGTTGGTAGAGCCCAGCATTTTAGACATTTCAGCAGTTGAAGTGTGCTGGTCTGGGGAGGGATGGTAGTGAGGCAGGGTTTGGGTCTTGGAGGAAGTTACCGATGATTGGTATGCAAAGCAGTAACCATGTAAGGGGCAAAGGAAGACAAGAAGAGGAAAGTTGGGACTGTGTAGCAGGCAAGCTGGAAATAGAATGCAAGGGAAAAATTGGTTAGAGACTGACAATAGAGGGAGAATCTCAAAGTTTAGGATTCCTTAGCAGGTTATTTCTAATAAATACAAATATTTTCTATATCTTTCATTATTACTGTGGTTAAGATCACTTTGCTTTGTGTCCTATTTTAAGCAAAAATAAGAAAACTGCTGCTTTGCAAATTCTTTTTGTTTTTGTAAATTTATAATAATTAAAAATGGAACAGATTTTTATTTTGATTAAATAAAAGGGACTTGTAGTTATACAGTCTTTTTTTAAATTTTATTTTAATTTTATGTGTGTAAGTGTTATGCCTGCATGTGTGTAAGTGTACCTGTGTCTCACAGTGCCCTCGTAGGACAGTAGAGGGCATTGGATCCCCTGGAACTGGACTTACAGACGGTTGTTAGCCACCATGTGGGTGCTGGGATTTGAACCTGGGTCTTCTGCAAGAACAGCCAGTGTTCTTAAGCAATGAGCCATCTCTCCAGCGCATAGCTATGCAGTCTTGGAGAATAATTTCAAACCTACAAACATGGACTATGAGCATCAATAGTCCTAAGCCTGACACTTGTCTTTCTCCATGTATACCTTGGCCATTCCTGTGTATTCCATACCCCTGCCATTTGAAGCTAATTGCAGCATATCAATCTTAAAATTAAATCCTTGAAAATAAGTGAAGCTATTGCAATTCTGCATATATGTAAAATTAAGTTTTTTCTCTCTTAAAGGCATTTTGTCATTTACAGAGTGAAATTATGCATGTTTACTTCAATGATGATGTCTTAAGAAATTATTTTCTTTTATATGTGCCATCCTGGGAATAGTAGGAAGTGTTAAATTTCTGGACATCTATGTATTTTATGTATTTAGTTGCAAGTATAATAATTATTTTCTTATGGTGGTATTAGCACAGTCATCTTTAGCAACAAAGTACTACTTTCAATAGCAGAATAATGCAGATTGAGGCTGTGTTCTGAGTTAAACTGGGTGTCACTCCAGTGAACTCAGGTATCTCGGGCACAACCCATTCGATAGTTGTAGAGCAAGTTCTGTTTCATACCTTTTATGTCACAGGTGCAAGTAAGTATCTTGTTTGCCTACTGGGTACATAAAGACCACTGATCAGCTGCTCCTCTTTACTCGAGCTACCAAGTGCGCTCAAGCTAGGGAATGTAAAAGCAGCCTTTTCCACGTTTGCTTTTCAGTGTGAAAACTTTTTCATACAAGGTCTCCCTGCTGCTCCAGTTGGCCTGGAACTCATGTAGACCAGACTGACCTCGATCTCACAGAGATCCTCCTGACTCTGACTCTGACTCTGACTCTGACTGTGACTCTCTCTCTCTCTCTCTCTCTCTGCCTCTCTGCCACTGTTCTCCCCTTCATTATTTTCTGATTTTCAGCTGTATTCCCTCATAGATATTCTATCCAGTGTCTGAGTAGGGCAGTACAGCTGGCATGGCATTTTCATTAGTCTACAAATAGCTTATTATTTGTGAGTCATAGATTTCTTTATGTCCTAGATGTATGTTTAGTTAAAATACTGACTTTATATTCAGTTTTGAAAAATAATTTTATCTAAAGCTACCATATGATTTTATTTGGAGACTTACAAATGTTCTATCAAAATACGGCATGTATAATTATTATTGTCCATAGCATATTGTCTTGAACTTTGAGCATGACACTCCAGTTGTTTGTACTACATTCTTCAGCTGGCATAGTTCACATAGTTCAAGTAGGTTCTATTGGTTTTGCCTTAATTATATTTCTAGGAAGGCTGCTCATGTAAGAATCTGTTGGTAAATTATCTGGAAGTCTTGTTTCTCTGTTTATTTCCTTGTTTTCTTAGGTTTTTAATTTGTAAGATTGTTGGGAAAAAAGTCACTCTTTTCTTCATTTACCTTTGAACCGTGAAGAATATTTTAGATAAAGTTAGGCTGTTATTGGCAAAATTTGTCTGAATTTTTAATATTCTCACTGTAAGCTTTCTCTCTGTGATACAAATTGGATGCTAATAAAACACAGTGTTTAGATCCTGAAGCAGAATTGTGTGCTCCCTGGGAATTCCTCCTTTCACATCCTCTTTATTTTCACGCAGGTCCTCATGCGGACACCGCCAGTGGATGCCAGAATTTGCAGTGTGGTTTTCGAGCCTGCTGCCGCTCTGGTGAATGACCTTGACTTCTCACCTTTGTCTACTTCATTTCGCTGAGCAGGCTTCCTTTCATGCACTTTACTATAGCACATTTCTTGTGTTAACCCATCCCTCTTTGGGTGTGTCTTGTTTTGGCCCCATTTTTTATCACCCCAGAAATCTTAATTTAGCAGTGACTTGTACAGTGTTGTTTTTCTTGCAAAATACACTCTTGTTTTAGAACGGGATTAGGTTTTTGTTAGGGTGAGAACAGTTTTGTTGGTTTATTTTAAATGAAATGCCTTGAAAAGAATGTCACTAATGCCATGCCATTTAAAGTATGTTTTAGATTGCTTTTGAGTTTTAGTCAGTGGGGGTTAAATTGTTCTCTGCGTGAATACTGTACCACATTTTGCAGCTCTTTGTGGATACACATATCTGAAGTTTTATTTTCAAAGACAGCACATTTTAGAAACTAATCTCATTTCCTGAATGCTTTCTTCATTTCAGCAGTTCTCAGGGGCCAATTCAAACACACCTACATATGAGATTCTAGAATAAATTGGCTTCTTGGTGTTAGCTCAGTGAGCTAGCAAAGCACCGTGTTTTTGTATTTGCTTTAGACCCCTGGTTCCCACTATTGCCTAAACTGTCAAATTTGGGAGGGATTTTTAAAAATTCCACAATTGTTTGAAGAACTGTATAAATAAAATCTACTTTGAGGACTTTACCAAGCAATATCTTTTGTGCTGTGATTTTATTATAAATCTGAGGTTTACTAAATATTTTGTCTTTTCAGCTTCCATGAAATTGTGACTCCTGACAAATTAACAGTTTTTTATGGATATTATTATTGAATTTTCTTTTTGCAATTAATTGTTCAGTAATTAAGATCTGAATTAATTTTATTGCTCACCATCCAGAAAGGCATTTTTGTGTCAGTTTTGTGTCATCGTATGTGTAATTTTGTGTGGGGAAGGAAAAAAACAAGTACTATCTTGACTTTTTTTTTTCCTCCCCTTAAATACAGTTAAAGTTATATTTGTGAACCAAAGTTTCTTTGTGAACCAGGTATTTTCTGCTTGTTTTGGGGAGAGAGGGATGGGGAAGACATACAAGTAGCAGATTTCAGCTCAGGCTGATGGAAAACTGTCTTAGACAGTCCTCCTTATGGATGGGGCAAGAATCATCTGATGAGAACATGAGCAAGGAGGATTCAGGATGCTTTGCAGTTCAGCTAGCATTTGAATTAAACACTGTGACAGATGGATATACTGGCATTCTCTTTGAAGCTTCACCCTGCTGTGAAAGTTTTCATTTTAATTCTGTGACTATTAATATATGGGAGTAAAACAAAAACAAAAACTGCAGGTTTCTTGGTCTAGGGTTAGTCAGCTCTAGGAGATAATATAACCTTTTGGGTTTGATATCTCTACCATTCACTCGTCATTCTTTTGTGGATGCTACAAGTAGCTTTCTGTAAGTGTAAACACAAAGACAAAAAGCAGTGAGGTTGGTCGAAAGTTTGGCTTTGTAAGATTGACTGTTGTGTAGTTACTACATTTAAATTTCCCCACATATTGAATAAGGCTTGTCTTAACTTTGACAGAGGTGCCATGAGCAGATACACAGCAAGCACTCCTCAGTGAGCCTCAGGCTGCCTCAGCTTCATATTCACTTGAGTTACATCTGTAACAGCAGCTTTGAGTCATTGAAGGAGGATTTTGTTTATTGCCTCACAGAGGACATTCGGCATCAGGAAACGTTTGTGGTTGTTAAACCTGGTTGAAGGGAGGTGCGGTAGGAACATCGCATGGGTGGAGGTCAGGGATAAGGTCAGATGTCTTCATTACTTGAGAAACCCTGCTTTAGGTATTTGTTTTACGCATCTTTCTAGGTCATGTGTCTGTCTAAGGTGTGTGTGTACCTGGGTGCTCGTGTATGTGTACATTAGGCCTGGAGAGGGCAGAGCAGGTATTTGATTCTCAGTAGTTCTCCCCACATTGCCTTGAGACAGGATTTCTCACAGAACTGGAAACTCACACCATTTTGGCTAGATGGACCGGCCAGCAAATTCTTGGGGTCTGCCTGTCTCTGTCCCCCAGTGCTAGGATTCTAGGCACATGGGGCCATGCCCAGCCTTTCACATGGGTGCTGGGGATTCAAACTCCGGTCCGCATGCTTACAGAGCATGTATTCTTTTCTACTGAAGTATCCTCCCTAGCCCCATTTTTTCCTTTTTAATGACTTAGTATACAAAAACTGTTTGTCTTCAGTTGGGTTTCTTTAACAGAGTATGCTAAGCTGAGTGCGTGTACCAACACCAACATCTGTCATTGTTCTAGAAGCTGGAAATCCAAGAGGAGTTCAAGATGCAATGTCTGGTGAGGCTAGTCCTTCTGGCTTCCTGTTGTAGCCTCATTGGCGGGGGGTGTTAGACCATCATAGAAGCTCTGCCTTCATGACCTAATTACCTCTCAAGTGCTTCATCTTAATACTGTCACATCAAGGATGAGGGTTTCAGTGTAGGTTGCCAGGGGCAGGGACGTGGGATGGGGCATGAATTTTAATCTTTAGTCATGTCTTAGATTTCCCTTTTTAAAAATCACTTCCCTTTTGATGAGTATGTAAGCATAGTTCTTTCCCTACCCCAGTACTATTTTCTAATGGATGTTCCTCCCTTTATGTACTTGCCCAATTTTTTTGTAGTGTAACATTTTTATGAGACATTTATTATTTTAAAAAATATGCCTGCAAAATTGTTCTTTCTCCAGAAAAGTTGTAAAGTGTTACTTACTAGGTCTTAGAAATATGTTTGATGCATGGCTGGTCAGGCAAAAGTAAAGAGTACCACAGACAGAAGCTGAGTGACTGTAAAGGTCGGGAGGCCTAACACTCACCGTACGCTAGTGGACAATCTCAGTTGATTTAGCTTCACAGTGTCAGGAGACAGACTAAAGAAAACAGTACAGAATTTGAAAATAGTAATGATAATTTTATTTCATTAACCAAAAATATTTTCTTCAGATGTCATAATTTAAAACAGTCATACACTAACAGTTTATAGATAATATAAAAAGCACAGTAAAAGAAAATTACCTGTTACGTACAAGGGAAGCAACATAGATCCAAACAGACAAAACATTTTTGGGATAAGGGTGGATATATACAGCTAAAGCAAATTCAACATTAGGGACGTCAGTATTATGTACTCCAGTGCTGTACACGGCTTCAATTAAGGGCTTCACTTCTGAATAAGGCATGTGAAGGGGAAATCCGGAGAACTGAGGAAAAGAGTACATTTGAACTCATTAATGAAGCTTAAATATAGGCCATTTTTCTCTGGAAAAATTATGTAATTTGTAATATTAAGTTCTGAATCAGATCATTTCTGCATTTCTGTTCAACTATAAACAGTGTTGAAAATGAGGAGGGTTTGGTATTTTAGGTGCTCTCATACTAGTGTTCCAACATGTGTTAGTCACCAGTCCTTCACTGTTTTTCTCTCTTGCTAGCCTCTAGTAGGCGTATAACCTATGTAATTCCACAGAAGCAGGTGAGGCTAATCAATGCATTCCAGTCCAGATAAAGAAATTAATGTATAGGAATGAGCATTTGACCACAGTGCGTTTAGGAAACCTGCTGTGAGTGATGAGACACATGCCCTCACCTGCTTTGGGTGGTGTGTGCAGATGCATCTTGGACCTTGTGCTAGCATTTGTCTACATGAGTAAAACCTGTCTGGGCAGTGTCACTTGGAGAAGAGCAGAGTGGGGAGACCTGCAGAGAAGTGGGACAGCTCAGGGGCTCAGCTCTCAGGTTTCTCAGAAGTCAGCTGTTTGCTGCTCAAGTCTCGTTCCTTTTACTTGAACTGAAAAAAATTCTAAGTTCCTCATTCTGTGTTTCACTCAGTGACTAATCCATTTGGCCAGCACACTGTTTAGCCAATTGTATTAGTTATTAAGCTGCCTCGGTTTTATTATCCATACCATACAGGATATGAACATATGACAGACTGTCAACAGTCAGTAGACAGTATCATAGTCTGAGAACTTTTCTTGGCATTGAAAAGCTGTCATTGTAAAGTCATACCCTTAAAACTTAATCAGAAGTGTTTATTTCCACCTCTGTAGAGTTGAATCAAATACTTTTAAGTGTTTTCATTTTATTTAATATTTGGGAATATATTTTGTAGGTGTTACCTTTCATAGAATCTTACTACAAAAAGTATTTGTCTTAAAGAGGCATTTTTTTTAAAAGTTAATGATAGGTTAATTACTTTTAATCGCATTTCTTTTTTAGTCTATGGTACCTCATGAATACTTCATGGAGCTGAATAAGTAGTTTTATCCCCCAAACCCAGGGGTAATTTCCACTTTGAAATGAGGAAACCCATGGGCCATTTCGCCAGCCATCTGTGCTTACCCGGTAGTCTCCCAGCTGTTTGAGGAGCTCTGCCCTGTGGTCCTCTTCTATATCGTCTCCATGGCTTCTTTCCAGCAGAGGCAGGAAGTGGCGTAGAGTAGAGGTACAGTACCTGTTCCACCGAGTCAGATGGCGTGGCCTCCAGTCCATGATTTTTTCTTTCAGTATTTTTTCAATCCTGTTCATAAAACATAAACTCCATTTTTTGTTATGTGACTTTGCCCATGTTAAATGGTATCAGAGATGCACAGATCTCAGTAGCCAGAGGGTTGCTTCTTTGGGGCACTGAGCACATGTCTTTGTCTTGGGTTTCATGATGGTCTGGGCAAGAAAGTATGGGTAGACTGCCAAACACTTAAAAACGGAAGAAATAACTGGCTTGAATTCAATTAATAGTATGCTCAAACTTAGATAATATACAGGACTGTTTGTGGATTGAAGATAATTGGGAGTCAGCTAGTGTTCCTAGCGATGTCTTAAAGGGGGTACATTTAATCTTGTGAAATAGGACAAGCTGCTCTTCACACAGCTTGAGCCAATGAAGATGAGACAGGCTTTGTCTCATCTGTCTGATCTCAGAAGCCCCCTTTACACTTAAGTACAAGAACCACTCCAAATCTCAGTTCCTCAGTTGTACAGCATTAGTGGAATCAGGCTTTAACTGGCCTTCTATTTGGGTTAAGTTCCTAAAGTAGCTGAAGCCCTACAAACCACTAGTTGGACAAAAGAGGCATATTTAAGCTGGGGATTATAATGTGTATCGACAAGACCCGTAATACCACGATGCTAAGCCCTGTGAACCGAGGTAGTCCTTGGAGAGCTACACGTTAGTGTGCACCTCTGTCCCACACCATGCTTAGGCCAAAGCCTCATTTGAGCCACGGGATTTAGATGTTACATCCATGGTATCCATAGACATAAGGTCTGCCTTCTAAGTCTTCCCTTCCATCTAGGCGGAGAATTTCAAGTTTGGTATCACACTTCCGATGATGGGTTGCCTGTGACGTTATGGATATTATGTTACCTGTCCTGGAGCTCAGCAGCAGCTGCCTTGTCTGTACGTTGGTAGATGAGTTCTTCAGGCTGTAAAAGAGAAACAAGTTCAATAGGCTAGAAACCAACCATACCTAATTTAAATACGTGTGTTTTCCTTTAATAAACTTACTTTACATATTTTTTTTGAGTAATGAAATTTCAGACTTTGAATAAGAAAAAAACATAAGAAATGCCAAGGAAGCCCAAACCCATGTTAAGTAAAGGCTCACACATAAAGTTCTGTGCCTTCTAGTGCCTTCTTAATCTTATTTCACTTATTTCTCATCCCAAAAGTAACCATGACCTGAATTTTTTTTTTTTAATGGCTTTCTAACCAGAATTGAGAACTTCCTGTTGCCAAGCACCTTCCCAGGTGATGGAGATAGGTATCTGGCATGAACATCCCTGTGTTGGTGTTTGCATTGTAGTTAGCGGTTGGTCTTCATACAGGCAATTATGATTTTACTACAGATTGATGTACTCCTGGGCAAACGTTCTGCATTATTTTGTATGTTTTCTAAATTTTAGTTTTGGTTTATGAATATATAACCTGTTTGCTCCCTTAACGTTGTGTTAGGGGTAGCAGCAAACATTTTTAGAGGGTGCTGAGACTCATCAATGTTGAGTCATTTGACTATAAGATACTCCACCACGAGTAGAATTTTGTCTCTTGTCTTCTGTATTGTTTTTGTTGTTTGTTGTTGTTGTTGTTTTGTTTTTTGGCCTTTTTGAGACAAGGTCTGCCCTGGAACTCAGTATAGACCAAGCTGACTTCCATCTCACAGAGATCTGCCTGTCTCTTCCTCTGCCTTCTCAATGCTGGGATTAAAGGCGAGTGGTACCACACCTGCCTGTGTTACAATTCCTGAACTACCTACAAATATGTTCCTAGAAAAATTTTGTATATAATTGCCATCTTCCTTGGGAGAATTTCTGAAGGGCAAGATTTTTCAAAACTCCTTGAAAGATTTGTACCACAGTAAAAATGTTTTATTTTACCAACCCAGTAGCACATGTATATCTAACTGTTAAATAAAAAGTTTTAATAAATAATGTTCATGTTTACAACTTAGAATCTACTGGTCCAGACTCTCTTAAATTAATCTTCTGAGCCCCTAGTAGATTGGACCTGCAGCTTAATCATATTTCTTTAGCTGACAGGAAAACAACCTAGTGAATTAACAGCAGTATTTAAAAAAATTAATGTATTTTGTGATGCTTTTTATATAATGGACTTTCTGCATCAAAATTTTCAAACATGTATAAAATGTATATACCAGTTCTTTACATATGTGAACACATGTTTCTTAATGTAAATACAGCTCAAATAAGTTTAAAAACATGTCTAAAAAACATTACGAGGACAAACTTACTAGACTAAACGTCCGGGAGTAGAATTAAAGACCAAGAATACCTATTTAGTTTATATGAAAATTTCATAGCTATCTCAATCTATGTTTGACCTTTAATAAAAGAATTGTACCTGAACACTGGAAAGGCCCGGATATGGAAGGCTTCTTGAAAAGAAAGATTTCCATAGCTTGGGCTTTGTGACATCAAAATTTATCCTTAGTGGAGAATCATAGTGTTGAATATTAAACCAAATCTAAAAAAAAATACATTAGCAGATATGTTAGCAGATATGTACATGGATACCTACTTTTGTCTTCAAACAAAGTTTTTATAAATTTTATAATCAGTGGTATGCAATTGTCATTGGCCATTTTTCACATTAAAAATATCTGAGGTTGAGGCACACTTTGATAATACATTTGGTGAAATAAAAGTAGAATATTTTTAGGAAAAGATTATACCTTTTTAACATTTATTTGTTTGCATGTGTGTATGCACATATATCCATGCCGTGGGTACATGGATGGAGGTCAGAGAAAACTAGCAGGAGTCAGTTCTCTCTTTTCACCATCTTGATCTCAGGGATCAAATTCAGGTCACCAGACTTGGTGGCTGGTGCTTTACCCACTGAGCATCTCTCTGGCCGCCTTTTTCCTTTCAGCCAGCTCTTCATTACCCTATCCTTCCCATTCTGATTGAGCCCATCTTTTGTTTCCTCTGCCCGCTACAGTGTCTCAGAGGGCACATAGGTCTTGTTGAGGTAGTAAGGCATATTCTGGAATGAGGCCACTTGCAATTGAACTTTGACTCCAACATTTTGACCATGTGGTTTTATATGATTTATGTAACTTCTGTGTGCTTCAGTTTCCTTCTCAGTAAAAATGACACGGAGAGGTACTGATGGGGAAGGGGTATGAAGATGATTAAGATGTTTTGTATGAAATGCACAAAAATTCAATAAAAAAGAAATAGAAAAAAACTAACATGAAAAGAGAAACTCCCTTATAGGACTAAAAAGTTTCAATGAGTTAATCTCTTAGAACAACGACTAGGATACAGTAAGTGCTCAATTGTTGTTACTATTTAGCTTTGGTTATAATTACCTAGCCATCCGTGTCTCCTGGGTTATTAAATTATTGCCTGAGGACATTTGCCACCAAGTTCTTGCTACTTTATCTTGGTCATCTAGCATCATTCCCAGAATTGGTCACACTGAATGACCATGTACATGAATGATCAATTTGTGCACACAGCATACTTAAAACATTTTTAAGGTATCTACATCTAATGTTTGCCTAACATGCTTCATCGAGTCCCTGCTCAGTTATGATCATAAGGAATAAAGCAATGAGTAAAATGGTCTCTACCCTAATGGAAATGATATCACAGACAGGTTCACAACTGAGGGCATGGAGCACAGATGATGATGAATGAGTTAGCTTGTGTCATTGACCCCAGTTCTTTGTCTTCTAAACGTATAGACATGTCCTTTCTCATGTTACTTTCCAGTAGAATCAAAGAATTCCTCAAACAGGGTGCAAACCAAATTCAAGGAAGGATTTTGCAGGCCCTGTGCTACCTGGGAAACTTTCTTTAAAAAAGAAGGGAAACATGCCAGAAAGATGGCTTAGTGAGAAGGTACCTGCCACCAAGCCTGACAACCTGAGTTTAATTGGTGGGGGAGAGCCAGTTGTCTTATAGGTGGTGCTCTGACCTCCACATTAGAACCATGTCATGTGTGCTCCTACACACACACACACACACACACACACACACACACACAAATAAAAATTAGAAGGGAAGAAACCGAGTCGTCTCAGGTGACAAATCCCTTCTACAATAGGCATTCCAAGCTCTATTTTGGAAGAGCAAGCAACATAGAGCCAGGATAGAAATTCAGGTCCTCTGAGTCTAAATCCTTTATTTTAAATTTTCTTCTGCTCTGAAGGTCAGGTGCCTAATTCAACCAAAAGTTTTAATTTAGGATTAATAGGTAGCTAGCTGTCATTTATATTTATGTAAATGTTTAAATATTTATATAATCTTTAGAGACATAAAATTTTAAATAAATTGGTCCACTTAAAGCAACAATCAACCAACAACATGTAAGAGGAAATAGTAATACTCACATTATCAGGACCTATTAAACAACCCACACTTTTCAAGGGACAGAATGTATCAAATTGTCCATAGCAATGTCCACTGCAGGGATTCCATAATAAATAATGATTTTTCTCCCAAGTTAGCACATAGGCAGTTGGACCCTGAAATGAAATAGCCATTAAAAAGAATTCCAAATTAATTATACAATAGG